>BTPG01000002.1:324110509-324417576 GCA_036245525.1 Semisulcospira habei
TCATCGCCCTGAAGGCTGGCGACATCAAGCTTTTTCTTGAGGGGGCCTCTTTTCTTGGGTTTCAGCTTGAGGTGGAGCCTGAGTTTGCAGCGGACAAGGCGGTGGTCAGTGTGGCACTCTGCACTGGGCATCACTCTGGTGAGGAGGACGTCACTGCGGTCCCTCTGACGCACAAGGACATAGTCGATAAGGTGCCAGTGCTTGGAGCGAGGATGCATCCAGGTGGTCTTTCGACTGTCCTTTTGCTGGAAAGTAGTGTTGGTGATGACAAGTTGCTGTTCTGCACAGAACTCCAACAGCAGGCGGCCATTGTCATTGCAGTTCCCAACGCCATGCTTGCCGAGGACTCCTTTCCAGGCTTCAGAGTCTTGGCCCACTCTGGCGTTGAAGTCGCCAAGGATGATGACTTTGTCGTCTGCGGGGGTGCTCTGCAGGAGGCTGCGCAGGTCAGAGTAGAACTTGTCTTTTTCTGCAGGCTCTGGGCAGTGGGCAGATGTTCACATCTGCACGGGACATAGACGACCCCGCCCTCCACGAGTCCCCTGCTGCCTTGCAGGACTGGCCGCTTGGCTGCGGAAAGGCTAAGGGAGGAAAACCCTGACATCAAAGCCCCCGTGTCTCCGGGGAAGGTTTTTGAGCCAGAGACTAGGACAAGGACAGTCTGATATAAAACCTACGACCCGAGGACCTCGATGCCACCGTCCTAGCGTGCTAGGCCATGGCAGATGAACCAAGGGTTTAAAGGGTGGGGCCAGTACTGCGCACACTGCACTCCACCAAAAAGCTCCACCGCGCAGGCTTTAGGAAACGCCCACGGACCATGACAACGACCTTTCCAAGTCCTGTAGCGATGGGCAAGGGGCGAAACGGCAGGTGAAAGATGTCACTGGAAGCCGCAGTCTCAAACCTGCATGCAGGCGGTTCAGGATATTGGTCGCCTGATGTTGACCTGGGGATGACAACGTCACTCGGCACACCCTGAACGACCAAGCAGCCTTCTCTAGGGACAGCACTGCTTGCTCCACACGGAGAGGGGCCTAGAAAAGGTGGCCTAACCAAAGCTCATCCCCTCGTAACCCCAGTTGGCTAGCCGCGGTCAACGGGCATCTTCTCCTGCGGTCAGAAAACAAGAAAAAACAATGGATCCACTTTCATGACGACCACGACCGGACTCAACGTAGCATGCTGGAACATCCGAACCATGCTCGACACAGCAGACAGCGGACGCCCTGAACGTCGCTCCGCCCTTATTGCCCATGAATTGCGGAGGTTAAACATCGACATCGCCGCGCTCAGCGAAGTACGCCTCCCGGAGGAAGGCAGCCTCCAAGAACTTGGCGCTGGCTACACCCTCTATTGGTCAGGCAGGCCTGCATCAGAAAGACGGCTCTCAGGCGTGGGCTTCATGGTCAAGACCCCCATTGCGACTAAGTTGGAAAACCTACCAATGGGTCACTCCGACCGCATCATGTCCATGCGCCTCCCACTGAGACACCAGCAATACGTCACCCTTCTCAGTGTGTACTCCCCAACCCTCCTGGCAGAGTCTGGAACTCCACACTTTTTTCAACTGGAGAAGGGCTGCTCTGGCTTTACCGATTCGTGCTCTGACATCAGCATCAGTGCCGCCTTTTTTGTCTATGATGCTCCCGAGATAGGTGAAGGACTCCACCTCCTCCAACGGGGTGCCAGCAAGCAAGACTGGTTCTTCCCTGGTTGTGTTCAGCCTCATTGTCTTTGTAGTGCATCGGTGCTAAATGGGTTAACTAGGGGCCAAGGGTTTAGAGAAAAAAGAGGATTTAATTTAGCTGTTATCATGTTGAAATTCACGACAGCATGCAATACTGTTTGTTTCTATTCCTTTCCCTTCTTTACTTCATCCTCCATGAGATGGAATAGGTCACGTGGGGATTTTGTGACATGTGCGTGACATTTTGGATATTGCCTGCCTATTAAATCTTTCATGGCCAGTGGTCTGAGTCTGAAACCTTGGCTTATTCAACGCTATAGAGCCCTAAATTATTGTCATTGGAATTGGATACCTGTTGGTGTCAGCATGAGGCATAGATCTTCATGCGCCCCCACAGTTGCAGATGAGGATCTATGTCTCTTGCAGTTGGATGGTGTTCATTTTTTCCCTCAGCAGTCAAGGGGTTAACATGATTTCCATAGTGATCTTCTCTTTCTGGAGGGATATTACAGTAAACCCTGCGTGAAAAATAAAACTAACAAATAAAAGTAGCTTTGGCCAGACAACGCTTTATTGTTTAAATTCGCTCTCAATGTTTGTCCCACCTTAACCCATTAAACCCCACATCCACATTTCCCCAATTTGGGCGGTGTCACCTAGCGACTATCTACTAGTTGTAAGAGATTTACCGACCATGATAATTCAAGGGTGGTGCCGGATGAGCTTGGCACCATCAGTTGCCAAGCTAATTTGGCACTACCTTTGAATTAGCATGGTCAGTCCCATATCCTGCTGTAGTGCACTGCGGCTAAACTAATGTGTGCAGGTTTTGACCTATTTTTGCGTTACAGAACACCTATTTCTATCTTTATTTTCTGTTTGACCGTGTTTGGGTGACCAGTTAAAGATTACATGCACAGGAAGCAGAAGAATATAACCAGACATGAGATGATTATTCAGATCACATCAGGTTTCAAGCTGTGATGCACACCAAAATCTGGAGCGGAAAATGACCTACTCACTAATCTTGCGTGCATAAGAGGCGTAAATATGAGAACAATTTGGAAAGGATGGGATATGAAGCTTGGAGACTGCTTTATGTACCGTATCATTTTTTCTATTGAAGCATGAATGCTGATTCTGTACTAGGCTACCAGTGGACAACACCTCATCAGTCTGACGTTGGCCACAGTCGGCCCGCGCACAACTGTGCGCGGGCCGACTGTGGCCAACGTCAGACCAAAGGCCTTGTGCTTACTGAGAGGTTATTACGTATGAATGTATGGTGCTTTGTGATATAGGACTTTATGGTTGTGTTATGTGGTGCAGAATCACAGACCGGCTCAGAAGTGAGGGTTGGACTGTTTGTGTGTCACGCAACGTGGGGAAAAGATTGTTGCCGGGCAGGAGAATAATTTTGAATGTATATTATAAGTTATTGGTAGCAGAGATTTGCTACACGGACCCTTGTAGGCCTTCAGGTGGTCAAAGAAACCATTGTACCCCTCAGGCCTTCGGCACACAGGGTACAATGGTTTCTTTGACCTCCAGAAGGCCTACAAGGGTCCATGCAGCAATCCCCTGCTACTAATAACGTATTTGTTTTCATTCCTCGATTACTTTTGTAAAAGAAATAAAGAAGAAATCTTCTGACCTGGATCACGCCAGACATGACTGACCTCAAAGAAATATATATTTATACATAATAGACTTATGACGTAATTAAAAATCTGTTATGATGCTGCCATCTCCAGTAGTGTGCCTGTTGTTTCGAACAACACTTAGTAACTTTGTACGTTTTGGTGATCTTTTGTAGAACAAAACCAACATCCAAGACGCGCCAGAAATAGGGTTACAAAAAGTCCGCCATTAGTCGCTACAAGGGTTTTTGTAGCTTGGTCACATGGTACTGTTTGCGCTAAAGGTATTGGTTCGGATTGTAGGGATGAAAACAAGTGGGATTGTCTAAAACGAATGAAAAGAAAAAATGAATGTGGACAAAAAACTGCAACCGCAAAATAAGGCTTGGATAAGAGCATGCTCGTCGCACCCGTAAAATTGATCATTAGGGTAAAAATTCCCACACAAATTTGGGTTCACTGGAGTTGTGCGATAACAGAAGTTCACTGTCAGTGCAATATTTCACCCATTTAATTCCAACGCACAACAGCAGGAGGTGGATCGACCATGATAATTCAAGGGTAGTGCCAGATTAGCTTGGCGCCTGAAGGCGCCAAGCTAATCTGGCACTACCCTTGAATTACCATGGTCAGTCCATCTCCTACAGCTGGCACATAGTCCTTAGATGACACCTCCTAAATTTGGGAAATGTGGCCGTGGGGCTATATGGATTAATGATGCAGAAGAATCAATAAGTGGTTTAAATGACAGGTGCTGTCTCAAGAGAAGTCTTGAAGGGTGAAAAGTGTCACCTGTCATTAACTCATTCTACCCCAGACACACCACAGCAAGATCTGAATCGACCATGATAGTTCAAGGGTGATGCCAGAATAGCTTGGCGCCTATGGGCGCCAAGCTATTCTGGCATCACCCTTGAACTATCATGGTCGATCTGTGTCATGCACTAGAGTGCAGTCTTCAGAGGACAACGGCAAAATTTGGGGATTTCGGTGTTGGGGTAGAATGAGTTAAAGACCATCATTTGGGTGGCTGTGACTGTGGCTGTCGCCACCTAAATGATGGTCTTTAATGACAGGTGGTCTTATGGCAGTAGCAAAAAGTGTCACCTGCCCTCAGAGACCATCATTGAGGTGGTTACGTTTGACATTTTCTGCTGTATTATGCGAGGCAATTCGTTATGTTATGAATTCCGTTGCAGGAAAGCGAGGTTGACATCGGCCGGTCGGCGATGGCGGAGGAGTTTAGCCACCACGCGGAGAAGGTGTGTCTGGTGGCTGGTATGGCAGCCGCCAGCTCCATGGATCCAAAGAGTGAGTCAGTTTAGTCCTCGGTGTTTGTCTGTTTACCCAGACGCTTGGCTGCCCAGTCGTCCTCCATGTCCCATTTTGTCAGTCCATCTGTCTGTTTCATCCATCTATCCATCCATCATCCATCCATCCATCATCCATCCATCCATCATCCATCCATCCATCATCCATCCATCCATCATCCATCCATCCATCATCCATCCATCCATCATCCATCCATCATCCATCCATCCATCATCCATCCATCCATCATCCATCCATCCATCATCCACCCATCTATTGATCATCCATCCATCCATAGTCCGTCCAGCCATCCATTGATCGTCTGTCCATAAAATCATATATTGTAGTCTTAAGTCAGTTCAGTATGTGGGGCTCTATTAACCCTTTGGTGTCGGTAGCAGTTTTCACTTTTAGTCGCGACTAAAACCACTACGACACCCAAAGCGTTAAAAGATGCAACTCTTCCTTCATAATCCTACATCGTTATAAGCAAATTTTTTTAAAATGTGTTTGATGTTGACTTGCGTTCCTTTCCTAGAGGTGCGATCAGTGAAGCTGGCCGTGTCTCGCCTGGAACAGATGCACCCTGAAGTCGTTCCAGCCCTGCGTGCCGTAGTTCGCTCCCGTAGTAATGTGGTAGCGGTCCGCCAGCTGAAGAGTCTGGTTCAGGACTGGGAGTCGGAAATGGACACGCTGGTTCAAGGGCTGGACTCCATGACAGACCCTGCCGTTTTTCTGCAAGTCACAGGTGTGTGAGACTTCTGCTGATTAGGAATCCAGACCACAAGGGTGTAAAATGCAGAGAACAACCCAATGTCTTAGAAAAGACAGTTATGACACAAGAAAGAAACACGCTTAGAAAAGACAGGTACAACACGGTGTGTTATAACTGTCTTTTCTAAGCGTGTTTCTTTCTTTGTTTGGCTTATTCTCAGCTCATACGGAGCTGTATTTATCTGCGAGGGGCGTTGATTGTCATCACTTATACATACCATTTTGCTACGGCAAAAACCCTTTTAAGAGATCGCCTTTCACTAAAGAACATCTACCAGAATGATGGTGTTCAACTGTTAACCCCTTGACTGCTGATAGATATTGAAGCGCAGCCAACTGCAAGAGGTATAGATCCTCATGAGCAGTTGCAGGGGGGGGGGGGGGGCTGATGAGGATCTATACCTCTTGCTGACACCGCTTTGTGTCTGTGTTCCTTGGAGGGCTGGAGATCATTGACTTTGAGTTAACAGTGATTTTTAAAAAAAGATGATCTACGTCCGCCGGCTGTCAAGGGGTTAAACTCCTGGAACCAAGCGGCTTTCATTCTGTAGAATGGAAGCCATTTTGATCTTGGAGTTGATGACAGTTTATTACCCTTCGTGAGTTCGCTCGAGAGGGTACCTGTCTTTTAAAACCAATCATTTTCTTGCAAAAGAAAGTGGCGTATGCATTTTTGTACTTACAGGTTTTTTTAGGTACGAATGAAATCATCTACATGGGAGCTTTGCACCGTACACTGGTGCAATATGGATTGGTCTTAACCCATTCAGCCCTGACGCACATCAGCATGAGATGGGTCGACCATGATAATTCAAGGGTAGTGCCGGATTAGCTTGGCGCCTGTCGGCGCCAAGCTAATCTGGCACTGCCCTTGAATTATCATGGTCGATCTGTCTCCTGCAACTGGTGCATGACACCTTCGAAATCTTGGAAATACGGCCGTCGGGCTGAACGAGTTAACATGTGTTGTAAATGTCATGCACAGAACGGGAAAGTTATTTAAATTGGAGTGTTTACTGTGATTTCAGAGCAGCGAATGCGCCAGGGCGTAAACGTTGTGCGGGGTAGCGTGGCGGCTGGAGACAGAATGGAAGCCAGGGCAGGGCTGCGGAAGCTGCTCGCCCATGCGTGCCGCATGACGCAGGTGGCTGGTCGTGTGGTGGACGGCCACTGTGACCCCATCTTCCGCAATGGACTCCTTGTGTTTATTCAGCAGCTGAGTACAGGTACCCATTCGTTCAGCCTTTAGCTCTCTGTGTTTATTCAGCAGCTGAGTACAGGTACCCATCCGTTCAGCCTTTAGCTCTCTGTGTTTATTCAGCAACTGAGTACAGGTACCCATCCGTTCAGCCTTTAGCTCTCTGTGTTTATTCAGCAGCTGAGTACAGGTACCCATCCGTTCAGCCTTTAGCTCTCTGTGTTTATTCAGCAACTGAGTACAGGTACCCATCCGTTCAGCCTTTAGCTCTTTAACCCCAACACACTACGCCATGATAATTCAAGGGTAGTGCCAGATTAGCTTGGCGCCTAATGGCGCCAAGCTAATCTGGCATTACCCTTGAATTATCAGTCGATCCACTGCCTTTCAACTGGTACATAGTCGTTAGCTGACAACTCCAAAGTTTAGGAAATGCAGCCATGGGGTTAAATGGGTTAACCTCCCAATGCATGCAGAAACTGTACCAGTGGCTACATGCACCTAGTGGTTAACCCTCCGTTGCTGCTGACAGTGCTACTGGGTGAAAAGACACATAGTTACGCATCTTTTCTGCCGAACAGCAGCATCTGTATCAATCAAGAGGTGACAAAATAGCGATGGAGTGGACCCTAGTCTTCAATGTGTTTCTTGTTCCTGAATTTTCGTTATTATTTCATGGTCCCTTGAAGGGGCATTTGGGCTGCTTTCCCCAGGGAAGGTGTATTGACACAGGAGCCGTGCCACCCAAACTACCTAAACGTGTGTGTGTTTGTGTGTGTGTGTGTGTGTGTGTGTGTGTGTGTGTGTGTGTGTGTGTGTGTGTGTGTAAATAACTTTGCTGTAAAGAAAGCCAGAATTCCTTGAGGGACCCTAGAAAGAGCGGCACAGTTGGCGCTAAAGCCAGAATTCCTTGAGGGACCCTAGAAAGAGCGGCACAGTTGGCGCTGTCGTAGCAAACAATACAAAACTACTTTGTTCAAAATCATTTTTGTTCAAAATTTTTCCCGGCAGCACGTTCCGGCACAAAGGACGCAGGTCGCGCTCTGCTGGAGGATATCACCCACCCACGTCTCGTTGATACGCTTCACCGACGACTGGCTCTCTTGCTCGATGGGGCCTCTGACGTCCGCAAAGGGCTCAGGGGGGACAACCATGTTGATGTTCTCAATCCGGCTCGACAAAACGTTCGGAGGCGGGGTTTGTTGCAGAAAGTGTCCTCTGGTGAGTCTCAGTTTTTGTGTGACACAGTATGACCCGCTTTGAGCAACCATCTAAATAACAAGAGAAACGTGGTCTTAAAGTACAGGTACTCTCTCAAGAGACGCCTTGAAGGGCAAGAAGTGTCACCTGTCATTAAAGACCATCATTTAGGTGGCTGTAGCTGTGACTGTGGCTGTAGCTGTGACTGTGGCTGTAGCTGTGACTGTGGCTGTAGCTGTGACTGTGGCTGTAGCTGTGACTGTGGCTGTGGCTGTGACTGTGGCTGTGACTGTGGCTGTGGCTGTGGCTGTGACTGTGGCTGTACCTGTGACTGTGGCTGTAGCTGTGACTGTGGCTGTAGCTGTGACTGTGGCTGTAGCTGTGACTGTGACTGTAGCTGTGACTGTGGCTGTCGCTGTGACTGTGGCTGTCGCTGTGACTGTGGCTGTCGCCACCTAAATGATGGTCTTTAATGACAGGTGACACTTCTTGACCCCTCGTATTGTCACAAGTGATTCCTCATATTGTCATAAACAGATTTTACGGTAACATGATACCTGAGAGCCATAAACTCCGACTGCGTTATTCGTGTGCTGCGCTGTGAAGCCAGAACACTCAACACGCACGGCTGTGTAAGGGCCTTCAACCCTTTGGCTACCAGTAGCGGTTTTCATCACCATGATTCCTGCAGGAATCATCACAACAAAAACTGCTACTAAACTCTAAGGGTTAGCCAAAATATTGGGCAGATAAGAACTTTGGAGTCAGAGACCTGTTTGTGTTCTATCAGATTTTGCAATAGATAGTACAATACTGACCTGCTGCGACTTTCATCTACCAGGTGCGCAGTTTTCTCAGAAGAGCTCTCTCTCAACAAAAAGACAGAACAGCAGACAAGAAATCCCAGTTCCAGAGGAGGTAGTCTCGCAGGAAAGATCCTCAGAAGCTCTGCAGGCACTACCACTGAGCCGCACCGCTATCAGCACATCGGCGGTTGCAGATGGCCCGGTGGCCACTGTCGCGAAACAGAGAGTATCGGACAAGAATTTGACCGCCAAGGATTCAGCGCTGAAGCCAACACAAGCCATCAAGCAGAGAGGTGCGTGTGTGTTTGTGTGATGGTTGGGCTTGACAGACTGTGATACTTTGTTCATTTAGCTCCACACACTACAGCAGGAGAGGGATCGATCGTTTTCATTCATGGGTCGTGCCAGATTAGCTTGGCGCCGTCAGGCCTTCGGAGAAAATGGGTGAACTCATTGGAGACGTGCTGCATCCAGATCTGCAGCGTGAAGCAAATGCACTGAGACCACGATGCAGGGGTTGCACTGCATATGACTGTGTCACCCTCTCGCACACCTTCGGCAAAAACGTGTACAGGGCAGGAGAAGTGCTGGTGGCAACAGCCTTGAAAAGCATTTGCGTACATGCAGATGCGTGAAAAAAAAAAAAGAACAAAAAAAGAGGTAATTACATTCCCACAAAAATGTGTTTTGGAATCCCTGATGGTGGCTTCACAAGTGTCAAGTTTACCTGCAGGAAGTGAAGGGGTTAAATAAACGATCCAGCCGTTTAAAGAGACAAGATCTTCTTGAGCCCCCGCGCTTTCTGGGGGCTAATGAAGATCTATGCCTCTGCATGCGGAAAATAAAACACTGATCAATTCATCCGTTTGTCGTGGCAAGTGAGCTCGTAGCGTCTCCCACCCACAAATACGTACCTGCAATACATTCTTCCCCACCCTAGTCTTCAGCATGGTCACCTTTGCCTGCTACGGACAGAATCGTCAGTAGCAGGCGAGGGGTTAACCCTTTTGGCCCCAAAACCCTACATCAGGAGATTGATTGACCATGATAATTCAAGGGTAGTGCCAGATTAGCTTGGCGCCTGAAGGCGCCAAGCTAATTTGGCACTACCCTTGAATTATCATGGTCCGTCCAGCTCCTGCAGCTGGTACACAGTCGTTTAAGTAACATGTCCAAAATTTGGGAAAAGCACCCGTGGGGCTCAAAGGGTATCGTCCGTAATAATCAGGGGTTAAAGGCTTTTTAGTCGTGTTTTCTTTTTGCAGGTGAAAGCACGGTGATGTTGCAGAATTGTGGCGATGGTCTTGTGGCAGCGGCTGTTAGTGGTGATGGGGCAGGTGTGGGGAGGTGGTGTGGGGAGGTGCTGGTGTGGACCTCGCACATAGGGGAGGCGGCGCTCAGCATCATTGACCACGGCCATCATTCTAGCACTCGGAGGTAAGCCAACTTCGTTTATAGGGGAGTTCGGGGCGAGGGTCGGGGTTCACCATATATTTATTTATTTTGTTTAAATTTTAAAAAAATTTGGTTGCTTGGTTTTTGGTTTGTTTGTTATTTATCTTTGGGCAAATAAATGCAGCGACGCAGCCTTTCTAGAATCTCAAACATTTAGTCTTCTTTGAGAGAGATGTGTTGAGTGCCATAAAAAGTGACTCTAATACAGTACAATCTGTTTTGAGCAACTATTTTTTTTTAAAAAGTAAAATGAGGTCTTCAAAGTTAGGTGCTCTCTCAAGAGAAGCCTTCAAGGGTCAAAAGAGTAACCTGTCATTAACCCATTATATCCTGAGGCAGATTTGTAAAATAATCTTGCTTATTGTCCTGTGAAGGTTACATTACAGATTAGGAGACAGATCAGCCGTGTTAGTTTCCAGGGTGGTGCCAGGATAGCTTGCGCCAAGCTATTCTGTCGCCACCCTTGAACTATCAGTCAGATTAATTTTCAGCAGCAGTGTATCAGGATGACAAGGGTTAAAGGCTATCATTTAGATGTCTGTAACCACCCACATGATTATGTATAATGACAAGTGATAACTCATAACTCAAACAGGTTTTGCTGAATTGATAAATTTCACTGAGGTTACCGATTGATTGATTTTTGTTTATTCTGGTGTTTTCAGTGAGATGCGCAGTTTGACTGCAGAGGTGGACCGACTGGCCCCTCAGTTGATCGAGTCGGCGCGGTTTGTGTCCGCCGGGGACAAGGGCAAGACGGACACACTGCGGGCATTGGCCGATGACTGGGTCACGGCTGTAAGTAATGATAACCGTTGTAACGTTAGCTCTGTGAACTGTGTGGATCTTCTGACGTACCACTGATTTTATATTTTTCATGTCTGAGTCAATGTTGCTACAATAGCTGTCAAATCGCTGGGAACCCTTTCCATCCAGATACACCCACTGTTTGAAATAAATGTGACTGTGGCAGTTCAAGGGTGGTGCCAGAATAGCTTGGCACCTGAGGCGCCACGCTATTCTGGCACCACCCTTGAACAAAAGCAGTTGATCTGTCTCCTAATCTGTAATTTAGCCTTCATAGGACAATAGGCAAATAATTTTACAAATTGAGCCTCAGGATGTACAGGGTTAAGAGAATGGGTGGAGAGCGTGCATGGAGCGTACAAGCGCAGAGCTCCCATCTTGCACCAGGCTTTCCGCTAGGATTTACAACTGTCGGTAATTGGGACGGATGGCCGGCATGACAAAAAATCTCTCCCAGCACTCTACAGTCCATCGCATACTTAACCCTTTTATCCCCAGGGCCCCATTTCTCAAATTTGGGAGGTGTTGCCTAACGATCTGTACCATTTGCAGGAGATGGATTGATCATGATAATTCAAGGGTAGTGCCAGATGAGCTTGGCGCCTCAGGGCGCCAAGCTCATCTGGCACTACTCTTGAATTATCATGATCAATCCGTCTCCTGCTGTAGGGCCCCAGGGCTAAAACGGTTAAAACACAGCCTGGATAAGTTTATTTTGTCTCAAGATTAGTCCGCCCCAGGGATGGACGGCCATCCATTGCTGCCATCCTTGTAAAAAAATGTCGGTCAAATACGGAGAATTTCCCGTTAACGGAAAGCCTGTTGAACGTGAACTGAACGGAACTCTGAAGCGCCCTGCATCATGATGACCAGCGTGATCTCTGTGTGTTCAGTGCAACAAGCTGCGTATCCTGATCGACGTGGTGGCGGGGGACTGGCTAGTACTGATGGAGCAGGTGGGGCAGTCCGTGGTGAGGAAAGACGTCGACAGCCTCAAACCCTTGGTGAGCACTATTCTCTCCCTTTGTTGTTTGAATTTTCTCCCTTCATTGTCCTAATCATCTCGCTTCGTTCCTTTAACCGTTTTAGCCCCGGGACCCTGCAGCAGGAGATGGATTGATCATGATAATTCAAGGGTAGTGCCAGATGAGCTTGGTGCCTGAAGGCAGGTGCCAAGCTCATCTGGCACTACCCTTGAATTATCATGATCAATCCATCCCCTACAACTGGTACATAGTCGTTAGGCAACACCTCCAAAATTTGAGAAATGGGACCTTGGGGCTAGAAGGGTTAAGTATTTATCATTGTTGCCCTAGTTATCTCCCTCGGTCACGCACAAAACATCTTGGAGCTTTTGGCTGTCGATGGCACTTTTTGTCACGATGATTCCTGCCGGAAACGTGACAAAAAACGCTACCAACAGCCAAATGGTTCCAAATAATGCAGCGCATGTGGTCTCAACGCACTACAGGAAGATATCGCTCGACCATCAGATTTCAAGGGTGGGCCCCAAGATGATCTGGCACTACCCTCGAGCGATCTGTCTCTTGAACCTGTATTCATTAACCCCTGCACTTCTGAGAAAAAAGTAAACGCGATTCAACTGCAGGAGACATAGATCCTCATGAGCCCCACAGGGGCTCATGAGGATCTATGCCTCTTGCTGAGGCCGATTTGTATCCGTGTTTCTTGGATGATGCTGGCTTTTGGTTGTTGAATGAACAACAAAAATGTATGTACAGTGACCGGGAAGGGGTTGATGAGCAATTTTCTTTGAACAGTTGTTGGTGAAAAACATTTACAGTGTGTTTCATGTTTTGGTTGTATTTGGCCACAGCTAAACGTGTTGGAGAGAAACCAGCGAGAGATGAACCAGCTGCTGGGCCGAGCCAAAAACCTGGAGGGTCGCCACGTTCAGGAAGGGACGTCCGCCTTGCAGTTTTTACGAGAAGGGCAGCTAGAGTTGGACGGACTGACGGCCACAGTCAAAACCACAGCTGATTGCTTAGCCTCCTCAGGTAAGGCAGAGAGGATGGGGTGCTCAGCAGAACCTGTTTTGAGTGACAACCCTTATGAGAGGTCTCCTGTCTTCAAAGACCATCATTTAGGTGGCTGTGACTGTGACTGTGGCTGTGGCTGTAGCTGCGACTGGCTGTGGCTGTGGCCACCTAAATGATGGTCTTTAATGACAGGTGACACTTTTCGCCCTTTGAGACCTCTTTTGAGAGTGTGCCTGTCTTTTAAGACCCCTTTTTTATTTGCAGTGAAAGTGGTTGTCCTAAACAGGTTCTACTGTACTCAAGAAAGGAAGAGTGCGGTACTGGTGGCTGCATGCACAAGGGGGTGAAATCTTGGACTGTCGGCAGAGCCTTTTGTCACAGTGATTCCTACAAGAATCACTGTGACAAGAAACACTACTGACGGTCAGAGGGTTAAAGAGAAGAGATGTTAACCCAATCATCTCCGACACACTGCAGCAGGAGATGGATCGACCATGATAATTCAAGGGTAGTGCCAGATTAGCTTGGCACCATCAGGCGCCAAGCTAATCTGGCACTACCCTTGAATTATCATGGTTGACCCATCTCCTGCAACTAGTTCTTAGTCTTTGGGTGACACCTCCAATGTTTGGGGAAAGTGGCTTTGGGTTTAAATGGGTTAATTGACTAATGTCGATGTTTAACTCGTTCGCATCTAATTCACAAACTGGCACACAGATACATACGTGCACTAAATTTCCCCCCTTCTTTTCACCAGAAGACACAAACACTGTCAACAGAGGCCAGCTCGTACAGCGCGGCCGTGAATGGTGCGTTCTCATGACATGCCTCGTTGCCGAGCTGGACTTCATCGCTGATACCATGGCAACCGCGGGGCAGTCCATGCTGGGCATTCCAGCCGTAACGGTGACGGTGGGGGCTGAGGGAGGTGGGCTACGCAGCGTTTACAACTTGGACAGCAAGGTGGCCCCACTTTTGCAGACGGAGACCAGTCGGCTGAAAGACATGCTGGTGTGTTTGAGTGCAGGGTGAGTGCGAAACTTTCATTTTCACTGGGCTTTTTTTTTTTTTAATTCAACTTTGTTTGTATTGTTTTATCCACCTCTGTGACAGCAGTGGGAGACGGATCGACCATGATAGATGAAGGGTGGTGCCAAGACACCTGGATGCCTCTTGGCTGTGACAGTTCAAGGGTGCTGCCAGAACAGCTTGGCGCCAAGCTGTTCTGGCAGCACCCTTGAACTGTCACGCCTGATTCATCTTCATGTCTGTGGTGTCTAGGGGGGTCAATGTGTAAGCTTGGATGTTGAGCGTTTAGATCAGTCCCTGACACTCTCAGTCTTTAAAACCAGCCTGAAAACATATCTTTTAATGTGGCATATTAGTGTTCATTTGCTTTTTCCTCCCATCATGTGATTTTGGATGGTGTTACTGTAAACAGAATGTGTTTGTTGTGTGAAAGACTGGTTAGTATGCCTGAACGTTTTTTTGTTGTTGTTGTGATTTATTGTGTGTGTGTGTGTGTGTGTGTGTGTGTGTGTGTGTGTGTGTGTGTGTGTGTGTGTGTGTGTGTGTGTGTGTGTGTGTGTTTATAATCATTTGTAAAGCATTCCGAGCCTGCTATAGAAAAGCACTGTATTATTATTATTATTATTATTATTATTATTATTATTATTATTATTATTATTATCATGGTACATGCTGAATAGAGACAGTCTTCTTCGCCCTGAATGAGCAGAAGGTGGTAAATACATTTTTGTGAAAAGCTATACTTTTATTGTAATACAATGACTTTTGCCTTCACAGGGCAGATATGTTCTTCCCCACAGGTGAGTTTCATCTAATAGATGTTGACACTGTTTCTGTCTGGTCCAGTTCATGACAGACCCCTTGGCCTCATTTACAACTGTGTTCCTTATGAAGAGACCATCAGTTTCATCTAGTGCTGGCATTTGCAGTTGTGTAGATTTTGTTTAACTCATTCAGCCTGACGGCCATATTTCACAAATTGTGGAGGCGTCATCTAATGACTATGCACCAATTGCGGGAGGTGGATCGACCATTTTAATTCAAGGGCAGTGCCAGATTAGCTTGGCGCCGATAGGCGCCAAGCTAATCTGGCACTACCCTTGAATTACCATGGTCGACCCATCTCCTGCTTCAGTGCGTCAGGGCTGAATGGGTTAAACAAAAATTATTTGACACAAAATGGTAATGATGATGGAGAAATAGAGTTTGTTTGAGTCTTCAATTTATTTGTGTCATTTCTGCCCATAGGGACGCCAGCCTGAAGAAGCGATGCGACGAACTGATAGAATCGCTGACAGAGATCATGGGGGAGGTGACGGAGATTGCACACACGCCCGTGGACGACAGCACCCTGCCTCAGGCTCAGCTATTCGCTCGGCTGGACGCTGGACTGGCTCGCAGCCGATGGACAGAAAAGGTTGGTTTGGACATACATTCCTTTTTTTTAGAACACCCATACTGGGAGATGGATTGACCATGATAGTTCAAGAGTAGTGTCAGTTTACGTTTTCACCATGGAAAGTATGGTCAATTTAGAAAGATAATAAGTTAATGTATTCATCTGTTTTGGACACTGCGTTGGTGATGGATCAGACTTGATAGTTCAAGGGTGGTGCCAGAATAGCTTAGCGCCTGTTGGCGCCAAGCTATTCTGGCACCACCCTTGAACTGTTATGGTGGATCAGTTTCCATAACCGTACTATAGTCATCTCAGGACACCCCCAGCTTAGTAAAATATTAAATTCACATTTTGTTCAAAATTGTGCAAAATTTCGGAGCAAGGAAGATGGATATGAAGCTGTGTCAGCAAGAGACATAGATCCTCATCAGCCCCCGCGACTGCGGTAAGTTAGTGCGACTGCGGGGGCTCATGAGGATCTACATCTCTTGTGTTTGGATCGTGTTTCCTTTTTTCCTGGCAGTGAATGGGTCGATGCCTCTTCTATGTCGCTCTGTATTGTACAGCAAGTGCATCAGCTCTATGTCGCTCTGTATTGTACAGCGAGTGCATCAGCTCTATGTCGCTCTGTATTGTACAGCGAGTGCATCAGCTCTATGTCGCTCTGTATTGTACAGCGAGTGCATCAGCTCTATGTCGCTCTGTATTGTACAGCGAGTGCATCAGCTCTATGTCGCTCTGTATTGTACAGCGAGTGCATCAGCTCTATGTCGCTCTGTATTGTACAGCGAGTGCATCAGATCTATGTCGCTCTGTATTGTACAGCGAGTGCATCAGCTCTATGTCGCTCTGTATTGTACAGCGAGTGCATCAGCTCTATGTCGCTGTGTATTGTACAGCGAGTGCATCAGCTCTATGTCGCTCTGTATTGTACAGCGAGTGCATCAGCAACTCTACGTGCATCGAGCATCTGATGACTGCATTTTGCCCGTCTGTGATGCGACTGTGTTCGTTGGTATTTTTGCAGGCGGTTGAAGCAAAGCAACTGGTGCAACGACACTGTCTCAAGTACTCCGCTGTGATCAACAACATGCTGTACACCACTTCCAGCGCAGACTCTACCCAGTCCTCTGCCATACACCATGAGGTGACTCAGTTGTCAGACAAGGTCAAGGCCGTGACCCATCGGACTTTGCAGGCCATCCAGCTGTCGTCTGATATCCACAAGCGCGGAGTGGTGCGGAAATGCTTGGATGATTTGACGAGTTTGCTGCCTACGATAGCCAGCGCTGCCAATGCGTGTGCTAACGGTAGGATCATAGTTTGCTGACTGTCAGACCTTCAGGGCTTGGAGTTTTGTCACTGGAGAATGTTGCATTTATGAAGTCTTGTTTTATTGTCTGTTGTTACTATATTGGACAAACTAAGGTGAGCTTGAACACTTTTGAGTCACCTATGGGAAAGGCCAAGATCAACAAAGGTTAGAGTTATTTTGCAGATGACATAATGCATGCCATTTTTGCTTGAAACTCCGCTATTGTTTTCATCTCTATGTCACACGACCAATCTTTTTAGTGCAAACCGTACCATGTGACCTTGCTACTAAAACCCTTGTAGCGACTAATGGCAAACTTTTTGTAGCCCACTTTGACGCGTTTTGACCTCATTTTTTACTCGAGTGACAGCTTTTTTTTGACAAAATGAGAAAAACGCAGGGGAAACAACGAAGCATTTTCGCATAGTTTGAAGTTTGAGCTTTGTGAGGTCAAAGTAAACATTGTACCCTGAAGGCCTTTGCCCTTCAGGGTACAATGGTTACTTTGATCTCCCTCAGATCTGCAAGGGTCCGTGTAGCAAACTCCTGCTACCAATAGCAAGGGTAAATTTGGGCTGCCTTTACCAGGAAGGGCATGTCGCTACAGGATCAGTGCCACCTGACCTGCCTAACCTTATTTATTTTGTTTGTGACTGGTACAGACAAGGCGCAGAGTGAGCGTGAGTCGCAAGGATTGGCCGACCGCTGGGGAGCCAGTGTGCATCGTCTGATGGCCACCCTACACTCCATGCACGATGTCAAACCCACGTTTATCAATGGTGAGCCAGATTTCTATATTGTACTAATACACATTGCCAGGAATTCATAGACAATTTGTTTTAAAATGTCTTTTTGGCTCAAGTGTGAAGCAAAAGTGAGTCTATGTTTTGGGCCAGTGGTCATCCGTCCGGTGTCCATGGTAAACTTTAACCTTGGCATTTTCTCGGAGACTATTTAAGCCACAGTCTTCAAACGTGGCCCAAGGATTCTTTGTGGCAACACCTGTCTAAACATACCAATTTGAGTGACCTCTCACAAAGGTCAAGGTCACAGGGGATCAGGAAATAGATCAAAAATAACTATATTTTGAGATAATTTATTTTTCCTCAAATACTATTCACAAATTTGGTACAAAGGTACCTGATAGTAAGACCTTTCTATGCATACTAATTTGGCTGATCCCTCAGAAAGGTCAAGGGTCATGAGAGCTCAAGAAATAGATAAAAAATCACCATATTTTGACAAAAGATGTTTTTTCTCAAATACTTTTCACAACTTCAAACCCAAATTTGGTACAGAGATACCTGATGGTGACCTACCTATGCATACTAATTTGGATGACCTCGGAAAGGTCAAGGGTCACAAGAGGCTGGCAAATGTGTGTAAAATGCCAATTTTGTTTTATAAAATTATCATCATTTTTGCAAATTTTTCGACCAAATTTGACACAAAGATAGCTGATGATAAGATTTTCCTATGCATACTAATTTAGTCAACTCCTCACAAAGGTCAAGGGTCACGGGAGGTTGACAGATGTGTGAAAAATGCTTACATTTTCAGAAAACATGGATTTTGCTGCTGTAGAAACCAGCCCTTGTCACAAAAGGTCACACATACGTAAATCGGTCATACACATGAGCCATAATGCCTTTGCCTTTCTTGTTGAAAAAATAATAAATTGGCTACAGCTGTTCTTCAGATTAACTCTTTTCAAGATGTGCCGCATCTGAATATGCTGCATAAAGCCACGTAAAGCCATGTATCCAAATGGAATATGCTGCATAAAGCCATGTAAAGCCATGTATCCAAATGCTGCATAAAGCCATGTAAAGCCATGTATCCAAATGGAATATGCTGCATAAAGCCATGTAAAGCCATGTATCCAAATGCTGCATAAAGCCATGTAAAGCCATGTATCCAAATGGAATATGCTGCATAAAGCCATGTAAAGCCATGTATCCAAATGCTGCATAAAGCCATGTAAAGCCATGTATCCAAATGGAATATGCTGCATAAAGCCATGTAAAGCCATGTATCCAAATGCTGCATAAAGCCATGTAAAGCCATGTATCCAAATGGAATATGCTGCATAAAGCCATGTAAAGCCATGTATCCAAATGCTGCATAAGCCACGTAAAGCCATGCCATGTAAAGCCATGTATCCAAATGCTGCATAAAGCCATGTAAAGCCATGTATCCAAATGGAATATGCTGCATAAAGCCATGTAAAGCCATGTATCCAAATGCAGCCCATCTGAAATGTGTTAACCCATTTTACTATAAGGCCGTGTCTGTGCACCAGTTGCAGGTGATGGATTGACCATAATAATTCAAGGGTAGTGCCAGATTAGCTTGGCGTCTGTTGGCACCAAGCTAATCTGGCACTACCCTTGAATTATCATGGTCAATCCATCACCTGCTGTTGTGCGTCAGGGCTTAAAGGGTTAAGGCATGTGGAAAGTAATGACTAAGAAACGCGTTTTGTTTTTGTATCGAAACTCATACCAGTATGTGACAGCATTCGACTCTTTTCAGATCTGGAGAAACAGCTAACAGCTCAGCCTGTTGCCCCTCAATTCTCGGCAACCCCTGCAACTCAGTGGAGCGCAGCTACACCCACAGTTGCGTCCGTCAGCAATAGCGCTCCCACAGGACTCGAGCCGACTGGCAGGGGTGCCTCAGGAGGGCAAAGTGGTCCTGTCAAGTTGTCTGGCGTTGCGGGAAAGCGTACGTTAACCAAGGGTGAAATGCTGAAGATGGACATTGCGCAGCTTGTGTGAGTTTATGTTTTGAACCACAATTTTTTTGTGCAAGAAGAAAAATGGTCATAAAGGACAGGTACTGTCTCGAGAGAAGACTCAGGCATGTGAATTGTCCGCCTAAAGGCAAATTTCCGCTGAAATGATATTGCTCAGCTGCTGAAAAAACAGGCCATTGCTTCGGAAAGTGTGCAATGTGATACACTTTTTTACAAACATACAAAAAGTTTCAGACTTTTTTCACTGTTCTAATTCCCATGCCTGAGACGTCAAGGGCGAAAAATGTCACCTGTCATTGAAGACCATCATTTAGGTCTTCAGACAGCCACCTAAATGATGGTCTTTAATGACAGGTGATTGCTCGTAGGATGGTCACGCAAAACAGGTTTTGCTGTATTTATGTCAGGCACAACGAATGAAGGCTTGAAGGTCCATAAAGCCCACATATCACCTTAATGGCGTTGGGTTGTTAGTGTGTCCTGTGCCAACTTCTGCACGTAACAGTTGCGTACACTGAGACACTGACCGACTACCAGAGTGAGCACTCATGTGTAAGTTATCATGACTGTGAAATGCGTACTCTGTCTGGTAGAACAACACGGAGCCATCTTGATCGGACATTACATCATTAACCCTTTTACCCCCGAGTCACTACACCCCCACCCAGATCTGCCAGGATTTGGGTGGGGTTATCTACTTTTTATTTCCAGGGTCACCCTGGTCAGCCCCACGGGGTGGGTTTTTCCTTTTTAAAACTCTCCCGACTGTCTGCGCTGCCTGTAGCTCTTGATATTGGATGTGTGTTGCTAAAAGGTCTTGGGTTTATTTAGCGTATTTGACCGGCTGGCGACATACATTCCATATTCTGTTTAGTTTTTTGTTTTCTCAAAACACATTACCGATGGTATTACTTAAAGGAAATGGTTTCTTAGCTAGTCTAATTTTAGCCCAAAATTGTTGCGTACGAGTATGGTCATGATGGCAGGTGAGGGGCGCCATAGCCTAGGCGGAAACCCGGGTAGCCTCCCTTCCGGTTCAACCACGCATGCGCCACACCACTCATACGCCAGTCAGTTTTCTTTGCTAGTCTCAGAAGGTTGTGTACGGGACTCGCTCTGTTCGATAAGCCTCTATCTTCGTTAGGAAAGTCTAAACAGAAGGAAGATTTGTTCAAGGTGGGAAACCTGGCTTGAGGTTTCCGTCGGTCTACGGACTTAGGAACTCTTGTTCCTAGTGAACGTTACTTGTAGATTCCACCCGTCGTCGCCATCTTCTTTCTACCGGGCGCGGCGACGCCATGTTGAACTGTGCTCACACACTTGTGCAGCTCGGGCCCTAGTGCGTGTTACTCGTGTGTGCCGAGCTTCTACTTCGCTCTTCAGCCTGCTCTGAGTGCCTGCTGTTGCGGAGACTTCGTTTCGGCGCCTTCACTGACGCCAGTGGCTTCTCCCGGCATCAGCTTCACGTGGTCGCCGTCCGACGCCGGTCCGTGTCTGCGTGCTAGCCATTCTGGTGGGTCTTCGACCGGGTTGGTGCCTCACTTCTTCGGATGGCAAGTTGGCAAGTCTGAACATGCACTCGATGTGGGCAATTCCAGTGGCCGAGTGACGAACATGTGGTTTGCCTGCCCTGTTCCAGTTGTGCCTCCACGCGTCCGTGCTCGGTCTGCGCCCCATGGCTGGAGGAACAGTGGACCCAGCTGTGGAGTTTCTACGGCCGCAAGAAACCTACACAAGCACGGAAGAACGATCCCACACCGGTACGCGCCACAGTCCAGTCGAGTGGCCCTGACCGAGTGTCTGAGCAGACGAACCAGCGACTTCGGTCGCGTGCACGTGCTCTAGTACCGGCAGCCACCACAGTCCAGTCGAGTGGTCTCTGTACGGTCAAGGATCCTAGAGCGCCTCGGGCTAGGCCTCTAAACAATACTCCGGTAGCCACCACAGTCCAGTCGAGTGGTCTCTGCCCGGTAGCAACGCCTCTGCAGGCACCTGATAAGGAACCGATACAGGCTCCTACACCCGCTCTGGTTGCGGGCCTGACTAATACGGATCTCCAGGTAGCTGACAAGCTCTCACCACAGATTCGTCCTGCCGCTTCCGCTACCTCGTTCTCCGCTAGGGACCAACGCGGAACGCCAGTGCCCCGCCCAGCTCCTTCCGTCCGGGCGTCAAGTTCCGACAAGTCTTCTCGCCGGACGCGCTCCCGCTCTCGGGTACGAAGCAGTCGCCTCCGCTCTGCTGCGGTGCGCGTTACTCCCCGTCTTCAGTCCGAGCGAACCTCAGCTGTTAGACATCGTTCATGCTCTAGCGACAGGTCAACTCGCCCGAGGGTCGATTCCTACCGGTCGGAGTCCAGCCGACATCCGCGGACACAGTACAGGCACGACTCTGCTTTGCGTTCAGCTTCGCGCCACTTCAGACGTTCCCGGTCCCCGCGTCGCCGCCTCCGCTCCCGTTCACGCTCCTCTCGGCGGAGTGCCGCTCGTCGCCCTCGACACCGTCGTAGGTCAGGAATTCGGGCTTCCCGCTCAGCGTCGAGTGATTCACGGGACCATTCATCTAGCAGACAATGGCGGCGCCATGCACCAGTGAGAAGATCACCTCCACCGGCTACGACCGTTACCCGCCCCGGCGACGGGAGTCTTCCTCCTCGTCTGGGAGTGGACCCGATTCCCCACTCAGTCCCGGCAGAAGAGGACACCCTTAGCCTGAACCCCGAGGAATCGATGTCGGCACTACTACAGGTGGCCAGCCCCGCCCCGTCCAATCCCTCGGGTGGCGACGAGGAATTCCCGCCGGCTGCCATTGGACATAGGTTAGAGACACTACGGGCCCTTGATGAAGCGGCACGGCTTATCGCGGCTTGCCTCCCTGCAGAAGACTGCCCTCCCTCTCCAGTCCTTAAAAGGAAAGCTTCCGCCTTTGTGGACGCAGAACGACAGGCCAAGCGATTCAAGTCTCTCCCCCAGCCGCCGGGTTTCCGGGAGTTACGTGATGCGTTTTCTGCTCATCTCGCGCAAGGGGCATGTGGTGCAGGATTCTTCTCAGACTCCAAGTGGCCGACAGGTATAGACATCGCCTTCCGGCAGTCATGGTATGCGGGCCATACACAGCACTTTTCCTGCCCTCTACCGACAGCGGACCCCGCGGCAGTGGCGTTTTCTGGGACTTCCTTACGTCAGTCTCTCCTCCCCGGGGTAGAACAGTCCGCGACACTCATTAGGAACACCCTGGCAGCAGCGGGATTCCTAGATTTGGTCACGCAAGCCATCGTCCAACGTGTAGAGGACGCCTGGCATCCGTCAATTTCGCCTCTGCTAGGAGACCTGCTCGCCCTAGCAGTTTCAGGGAACCGCGCTGTATATCATGTCGCTGTCAACTCCATGGCAGCCGCCTCTAACTGCGACTTACTGCGTCGTGATGCGATTCTCCGTTCCTGTCCCATTCCACTGGATGTGAAGACTCAGCTTCGGCAGGCGCCTCTCGGCGGTGACTTACTTTTTGGCCCCGCCTGGCTCGCTGTGAAGGAAGCTAATAAGGACGCCTGGCCCAATCGCCCAGCTCCAGCTTCCTTTCGACCAACCCGCAAGGCCCCGGGTCGCCCCCTGCGGACTGCTAGACCCACCGCCCGCCCATTCACCAGAGGTGGTCGCCTACCCCCCAGAGCTCCAGCCTTTCCTTGCGCCCGCCCTTTCCCCAGTACCGAGCCTCCCCCACTCCCCCCCGCCTGCACCTAACCCAGACCTGCCAGGCGGGGCCGGGCGCACTGACTTTCCCCCCCTCCGGCCCCCGCCGACCTCGTCCGGAGCTCCGGTCGGCGGGAGGTTGGCGCTTCACAGCGAAGCCTGGCGCTCGCTGTTTCCGGACGACCCGTGGATTCTCTCTACCATTACTCAGGGACTACTGATCTCCTTCCGGTCCCCACCTCCCTTGCGCCGGAGCCCGGTGTGGACTACAGTACCTTCAGACCAGCTCAGGGCCGAAGCTCTCCGCGGCGAAGTTTCCTCCCTGCTTCAGAAGTCCGCCACGGAGGTGGTGGTCCGGCACGACTCCCCAGCCTTCTACAGTCAGCTCTTTGTGGTGCCCAAGCCGGGCGGCAAGTGGCGCCCCGTCATAGACCTCTCGGCGCTGAACAAGTTCATCGTAGCTCCGGCCTTCCGCATGGAGACTGCGCGGGCCCTTCGCTCAGCGGTACAGCCGATGGACTTTGCGGTCAGCCTGGACCTCTCAGATGCTTACCTGCACGTGCCCATGCATCCTGCTTCCAGACGTTACATACGCTTCGCCTTCGAGGGTGTCGTCTATCAGTTCCGCGCGCTCCCCTTCGGCCTCAACCTCAGCCCCTGGGTCTTCACTCGCCTCATGGACGCAGTGGTAGCCAGAGCCCGTCGAAGTTCCACGAGCCCTACGTCAAACTACTTGGACGACCTGCTTTTGAGGAACCAGGACGAGCGCTCCCTGAGGGAAGACCGAGATGCTCTGCTTCAACTTCTCGAGAACCTGGGCTTCCTGGTCAACCTTGGCAAGTCCGACCTCATTCCCGCACGCCATTTTATTCACCTCGGTATGGAGCTCCTCACCGACCACAATACCGTCAGACTGCCGGAGAAGCGCATCCAGAAGTTGGCGACTCTAGCTCGGCAGGTGTCCCAGTTGACGACGCTTCCAGCCAGACAGTGGCTTCAGCTTTTAGGTCTGATCAGCGCTGCTGCGGACCTGCTACCGCTAGGACGTCTCTACTCCCGCCCTCTGCAACTGCATCTCCTCCTTCACTGGCGACCGTCGTCGGCCGACCTCGAGGCCCCGATTCCAGTACCTGCCATGCTCCATCCCCACCTACTGCGCTGGGCGGATCCTTCCTGGCTCGCGACGGGAGTGCCGCTGTCCTCACCGCCGTCCACTCTCTCTCTCTGTATCGACGCAAGCCTCGCAGGTTGGGGAGCTCACCTCCTTCCGTCGTTCGAGACTGCCTCCGGCCTGTGGCCCCTGCAGTCGCTGTCCAGACACATCAACTGGTTAGAACTGAAGGCAGTATGGCAAGCCCTCCTGGCCTGGGAGCCCCGCATCCGACATCAGGAACTGTTGGTTCTCTCGGAAAACTCCACGGTCGTCTCGTACATCCAGAAGCAAGGCGGGACCCGCTCTCCATCACTATGCATACTACTCTACCAGGTGCTCCGCTGGTGCGAGGATCGGGACATCTCTCTTCGCGCACGTCACATTCCGGGTCATCTGAATGTGCTGGCCGACTCCCTCTCCCGACGCGGTCAACTGCTCCATACAGAGTGGGCGCTGCGACCCGACATCTTTCGACTGATCGCCGCAACCTGGGAGGCTCCCATGATCGACCTCTTCGCCACGAGGTGGAATCGACAGCTTCCCCTCTTCGTCTCACCCATTCCAGACCCTCTGGCCTGGGCAGTCGACGCTCTATCCATCTCTTGGGACGGTCTGGTCGCCTACGCCTACCCGCCCACCGTGCTCGTCCCCAAGGTCCTACTCAAGCTCAGAGGGTGCAACACGATCCTGTTCCTGGTGGCGCCATTTTGCTGGACCAAGTCGTGGACAACCGACCTCCTGAACCTTGCCACGGCTCCCCCGCTACCGCTCCCCACACCGCGGACGATGCTCAAGCAACCACGGCAGCAGCTGTTCCACCCGTGCCCCGAGCGTCTCCTCCTCCACGCCTGGAGGTTGTCCGGCAAGCCCTCGCAGCTAGAGGCTTCTCAGGTGCGGCAGTGGACGCGATCGCTACAGCTCGTCGAGCCTCGACCAGACGAGTCTACGAAGGCAAGTGGAGAGTCCTCTGCGCCTGGTGTGACGACAGACACCTTCACCCCATCGGCTTGACAACTCCCCAGTTGGCGGATTTCTTCATCTGGCTTTTCAGCGACCAGCAGTTAGCACCGATCACCATCCGGGGCTACCTGGCCATGATTGCCGACACGTACAGACACTTGGGACTGCCCGACCCGGGTTCCTGCAAGGACCTAGCCGACCTGATGGCCCACTTCGGTCTACAACGTCCTGCCCGCCGATCCCTGGTGCCGCGATGGGACCTGTCCTGGGTACTCACTTGGCTCAACTCGCCCCGTTTCGAACCGATCCAGTTGGCGCGGTTGCCAGACGTGACTCGGAAGACCTGCTTCCTTTTGCCCCTCGCGTCAGCCTCCAGAGTCAGCGAACTGCACGCCCTTTCAGCACGCCCCGCCTGTTTACAGTTTCGGGCTGACGGCTCGGTTCAGCTGCTTCCTGACCCAGCCTTCCTAGCCAAGACCAGATCGCCGTTGACGGCCCCTCAACTGGTCACCATTCAACCATTACGAGATCCAAGCTCCACCCGGGAGTCCAGACAACAGGACCCGGTGCGAGCCTTACGTGTGTACCTGCGCCGGACCAAGCCGATACGCAGGGAACGCACCCGCCTTTTCCTTCCTCTGTCCCCAGGTAGAAACGACATCTCGGCCCAAATGATATCCTCTTGGCTCCGGTGGGTGATACGATCAGCCTACCAGGAGCTTGCCCCAGATACAGCCAAACGCATGAGCATCAGGGCGCACGAGATCAGAGCCATCGCCACAAGCCTAGCATTCGACCGGAACTGTGCGGTCAAAGACATTGTGGCGGCCGTGGGCTGGCGAGCGGAGACCACCTTCGCACGCTTCTACCTGAGGGACCTCTCCAGCCAGCGCCAGAACCTATCGCTGGTGGGGGACATCGTGGCGGCGCAACACTCCCTCCCGGCGCCCTAAGTATCTTTGCTAAAATTAGAGGGAGGTTGCGGGAGGGTGGCCGACTCGAGCGGCCAGGATGGCAGGGGATGGGGTCGCTATAGCGGCACCCGCCTCCTCCTCGGGATTCTTATCGGTAATGTGTTTTGAGAAAACAAATGTATTTTTCATTAAAATGTATTTTTTTGAAAAATACTTACCGATGGTATTACTCGAAGGTCCCTCCCACCTGCCCCGCTTGCCGCTGGTTCGCTAAGAAAACTGACTGGCGTATGAGTGGTGTAGCGCATGCGTGGTTGAACCGGAAGGGAGGCTACCCGGGTTTCCGCCTAGGCTATGGCGCCCCTCACCTGCACTCGTACACAACAATTTTGGGCTAAAATTAGACTAGCTAAGAAACCATTTCCTTTAAGTAATACCATCGGTAAGTATTTTTCAAAAAAATACATTTTAATGAAAAATACATTTTTCACAAGCAGCGCAGGCACGTCCTGAGAAAGTCTAGTTGCTGTCAGGACTTTAAGCAATGTACAACCAACCGAGTCCCTACAGCAGGAGATGGATTAACCATGATAATTCAAGGGTAGTGCCTGATTAGCTTCGCACCTACAGGCGCCAAGCTAATCAGGCACTACCCTTGAATTATCATGGTCAGTCTGTCTCCTGCAAATGGTACATAGTCATTAGGCAACACCTGAAATTTGAGAAATGGGACCTTGGGGCTTAAAGGTTTAATGACATCATGAGCGACTTGGAGCTTTTGTCAATAACTGCATGCATGTATATATCACTTTCATATGACGTAATAGTTACTTGTAATATTTTTTCAAGAATATATACATAATCTATACCAGTAACAGTAAGTTTGCTAACATTTTCATGATATTTTTACATTTAGTCGCTTTGGCAACATTGGCTGAAAAGGTTGGTAAAGCCGATGTACTAGCACTCATTCGAGACGTGCCGCCTACAGATATGCGGCGGTTTGCTGTGTATCTGTAGGCGGCACATCTCAAATGAGTGTTGGATGTTTATGTCATCATAAAGATTTATGGTTCTCTGTCATTACATTTCACTTTGTATGTTGTTTCCAGTAGTGCGTCCACCTCTCCACTGAAGGCGATGTCTCCATACAGACGTAGTGCTCTGTACACCTCTTGGCTGGTAAGTCATTATATCTTTTTTTCCTCATATCTTTGCACGTTCAGTCACCTGGAGATTTGTTTCTTCTGAAGATTTCAGCTGCGGAGGAAATTCTATTTCTTAGTGCTAGTTGCAGGGGCTCTTGAGAATCTACGCCACTTTGCTCACAAAGAGTTGCCTTATTTACATGCCCAGTTTGAGGTTTTTATTCCATGTTAACCCATGTAGTTCTGATGCACTACAGCAGGAGATGGATAGACCATGATAATTCAAGGGTAGTGCCAGACTAACTTGGCGCCATTAGGCGCCAAGCTAATCTGGCACTACCCTTGAATTATTATGGTCAATCCATCGCCAGCAACTGGTGCATAGATGTTTGGCGACACCTCCAAAATTTTGAAAATGCAGTTGTGGGGTTAAATTGGTTAACTCATTCAGCCCAGACACATCACAGCAAGACATGGATCCAACATGATAGTTCAAGGGTGGTGCCAGAATAGCTTGGTGCCTATAGGCGCCAAGCTATTCTGGCACCACCCTTGAACTAAAATGATCTACAAAAGAAACGCGAATCTTTCACCATAGCGTTTTTCTTTGTAAATATGCTTTAATCCAGGTTATTCTGACGTCATTTATTAGAAAATGTTATGAAGAGTGTGTTATGTCGTGTGCAAATAGAATGTTTAGTCTTAAAAATCGCACATCGATGACTTATGACATCATCAGTGACACTACCATCACAGGACATTGAAAGTGAAATGGAGAGCATGCCAACCGATGTGCAGTGTCACTAGTGTCGGTGTGCATGAAAATCCGGCCTGTTTGGTCTTGACTACATTTCGTTTGTCAAAGGAACCTAAATAATCAACATGACCTACAAACATGAAAATCAAAAAGTTCTTTATTTTTAGGTTAGCAGTCATATTTACCTGATCAAGTGTGTTCTTTATCTCTGTGTCAGTCAGTGGAGCATAAAAAATGGTTAGAAAGTAATTCACATTAAATCAAATAAGATTTATTAAGAAAAGGATGTGTACCGGAAGTTCTGGTTCTCTAATGAATTTTTCGAGTCAAATTTCTTTTTGAGTCAGTTAATAACATCATAAGCAATCCACACAAGTTGTGTGTTAAAACATATCACAGGAAACTTGCTTCACACAGAGTGTGTCAAGTTTTGCTTAATTTCACACTAATGAAACCCTGTGTCCTCCAAGGTAGCCACGGGCGATAACTCATCTAATTTTTGTGTGAAGGTAGCTCAGACAGTAGGCTGAACATCTGAAGTAAGCAACAAATAAAATTGTCTTGTTTGCTGTCAGGGTGGCTCTTTGTTTGGGGGTACACGTACAGACACTTTCACGTTTTTAGTGGAAGTCAGTATATTGTGTGATTGTTCCATCTGTCTCTAAAACTGTAACACAGTCCTTCAGAAGACAACTTTAAATTTTGTGGTTTTGAGTCCTGGGGCAGAATGTGTTAACAGTACGACTGTTACGAGGAGACATGTGGCAGTCTGTCCCTTAGACATCCATGCCATGAAAGGGCACAACCTAGCGGTACTTTCTTTCCTTACTATAAAGTGGCTTAACCTACCGTCCTTGACCTGATTCTGAATAGGAAAGAGTCAGAGCTATTCAATTTATGTTGGATTCCCACTGTATTAGACAGTACTGGTTTGATTATTGCAGGCGAGTGCACGGTATCTTGGGGACGAGGTGGCCGGCTGGGACGGAGACGAAAACCGATTTGTGCAGTTGGTGCGCAGCATGGCGCAGAACTGTCAGCGAATGGCCGACTTCGCACACGGAGGAGCTTCACTCAAGGTTAGTCTGGAAAGTCACTTTCATTTTGGCAGTGTGTACGTGTTAGTATATCTTGTTTGCTGAGTTATATATTTGGAGTAGTGTGCACACGAAACATTACTCACGTGAGATGAACCGTATTGGGATAGACGGCATGTATGAATGCACTATATCTTGAATGAGTTAAAGTAGTGTAGAGACTGGTATCAACAAGAGGCATAGATCCTCATGAGCCCCCGCAACTGCGGGGGCTCATGAGGATCTATGTCTCTTGCAGTTGGATCTTAGTAAACACTACCAACCTGCTTATGCGGAACTTAAAAAAAACAAACAGGTTTTCATTAGGTGTTTTATCCGTCTTACTTCTCATCACATGTTCGAACTTTTCAATCCATTAGGAGAGTTTACAGGAAAATAATAATACAGTGCGACCAAGTGCACAGCGACACAGGCACACATCCATGTACGCATGACTACACATGCTTTCTGTCAAAATGATGTCAACGAGGTGAACGCTGTAAACTTCAGGCACGTTGACGTATGTGCAGGATTCGGAAGAGATGGCCAACACCGGGTTAGAACTGGCTGGAGGGGGTCGGGAGTTGGTGAACTTCGCTCGCTGCCTGCAGGACATGTGTTACCATCACAGGTATGTGGTCTGTAAGATTCATCCAGCACTGCCTTTGAGCTGTGAAGGTGGAGCTGTCTCTCACAGTTGCTGCTGAAACGGTGAAAATGTGTACCAGCTGTGGGAGATGGGTCAGCCGTGATACTTCAAGGGTAGTGCCAGATTGGCTTGACGCCTCCAGGCGGCTGGTGCCAAGCTTATCTGGCACTCCCTCGAAGTATCATGGCTGACCCATCTCCGTCAGGAGTGTCTCTGTGTACAGATATTAGTAAAACAGAATGGTTTCATTCTCCTTATATCTTTACTTCTATGTGTAGATCACGTACCGTTGAAAAATCTTGGCCGATCTTTTCCCTCTAAAGTCTCCTTCGGGTGAAGGCATTCAGGGAGCTGAATGGTTTGATTTTGATCATGCACATGCGGCATTGCTGCATATTTTGTATTCTTGTCCTTGTGCAATTTTTCAGGCATGCTGGAGAATTGCAGAAAGCCACGGACAAGATCGCCAGTTATGCAAATCAGCTCAGGATTGTGGCCAGCGTTCTGCAGAATGCCCCTAGCAACCCAGAGGTAAAGACGATGTAGATCTGCAGTTAACTTTTCAGATATACGCACATTTTGTTGTTATTATCACACCCAAATTTCGTTCAACCCGATGGCCACATTTCGGAGGTGTTGCCTAAAATTTATATACAAGTTGCAGGAGATGGGTCAACCATGAAGGCGCCAAGCTCAGAATTATCACGGTCGATCCACCTCCTGCTGGAGTACGTCAGGGCTAAATGCAGAATAATTGACGGGGACCTCTGAAAATGCACTGTTCCATCATACTTTTGTTATATAACATGTTTTGAGCATTGTGGGAGAGATTACCGGCTGTTACACCCCAAGCTGTGGCACTCCCCAGCCCGTGCAAAAGAATCTTTCCAGTCTCGTAATGGAGGCTTGCCCCTTGGTGACTGGTTGATCATTTGGGATGGTGCCATCTACAAACTGACTTGTACAGATCTGGATCTAGATCTGGAAAATGATGTTTTAATGGATCTTAGTTACAGACAGCTGTCACAATTTAGCGGTAAGCAGTAAAAAATCCGCAAAAGGTGCGCATTATGAAAGTCCGAAATGACTTCATAACGACAAAACATTACGTGGGCACTTTTCTGCTTATTTCAAACCAACTGATCTTTAAAACGGTCAGATCTGCACAACGTTTTTAAAATATTTTTCACGTATTTCCACTGGTCATGTGATGAATTTGAGACTGGAAGATCTCTGCGCACGGGCTGGGGCGTGCTGCAGCTTGGGGCGTAACACCTGTCATGAAAGACCCTCATTTTGGCAACTGTAGCCACCTGAATGATGGTCCTTTATGACGGGTGACATGTTTTGCCCTCCAAGACTTCTCTTGAGAGGACACCTGTCTTTATGCACTGTAAAAAAAGAACAAATTTTCCTCAAAACAAGTTGCACTGTTTAACTCCTTCTACCCCAACACTGAAATCCCCCAAATGTTGCCGTTGTCCTCTGAAGACTGCATTGCCGTGCAGGACACAGATCGACCATGCTAGTTCAAGGGTGATGCCAGAATAGCTTGGCGCCCACAGGCGACAAGCTATTCTGGCATCACCCTTGAACTATCATGGTCGCTCCTTGTCTTCCTGTGGTGTGTCTGGGGTAGAATGAGTTAACTGAAGTTGACGATTTTTTCCACAGAGTGTATTGTATGTCTGTCTGCGCAGGGTGACTGCATCTTGGCTCGAAATGCCGCCAATCTGGTACAAGCTGTTCGTGAGATGTTTTCTGTGGCGGAAGGGGTGTCAGTGGCTGTAAGCATCAAAAGGAATAAATGATACAAATTAATTAGAACAATAAGGAAGAGAAAGAGTCGAATTAGGTGAAAATTTAAGTGACTACTGTATCGCTTTGGTCAACACTAATATATCTTTTCGAGCAAAATGGGACATTTTTGGGACACTTTAGTGTGTGATGATAGTGGGCAGTGGGCAGATGTTCACATCTGCACGGGACATAGACGACCCCGCCCTCCACGAGTCGCCTGCTGCCTTGCAGGCCTGGCCGCTTGGCTGCGGAAAGGCTAAGGGAGGAAACCCCTGACATCAAAGCCCCTGTGTCTCCGGGGAAGGCTTTTGAGCCAGAGACTAGGACAAGGACAGTCTGATATAAAACCTACGACCCGAGGACCTCGATGCCATCGTCCCAGCTTGCTAGGCCATGGCAGATGAACCAAGGGTTTAAAGGGTGGGGCCAGTACTGCGCACACTGCACTCCACCAAAAAGCTCCACCGCGCAGGCTTTAGGAAACGTCCACGGACCATGACACTGACCATTCCAAGTCCTGTAGCGACGGGCGAGGGGCGAAACGGCAGGTGAAAGATGTCACTGGAAGCCGCAGTCTCAAACCTGCATGCAGGCGGTTCAGGATATTGGTCGCCTGATGTTGACCTGGGGATGACAACATCACTCGGCACACCCTGAACGACCAAGCAGCCTTCTCTAGGGACAGCACTGCTTGCTCCACACGGAGAGGGGCCTAGAAAAGGTGGCCTAACCAAAGCTCGTCCCCTCGCAACCCCAGTTGGCTAGCCGCGGTCAACGGGCATCTTCTCCTGCGGTCAAAAAACAAGAAAGAATAACGGATCCACTCTCATGACGACCACGACCGGACTCAACGTAGCATGCTGGAACGTCCGAACCATGCTCGACAAAGCAGACAGCGGACGCCCTGAACGTCGCTCCGCCCTCATTGCCCATGAATTGCGGAGGTTAAACATCGACATCGCCGCGCTCAGCGAAGTACGCCTTCCGGACGAAGGCAGCCTCCAAGAACTTGGTGCTGGGTACACCCTCTACTGGTCAGGCAGGCCTGCATCAGAAAGACGGCTTTCAGGCGTGGGTTTCATGGTCAAGACATCCATTGCGACTAAGCTGGAAAACCTACCAACGGGCCACTCAGACCGCATCATGTCCATGCGCCTCCCACTGAGACACCAGCAGCACGTCACCCTTCTCAGTGTGTACTCCCCAACCCTCCTGGCAGAGCCTGCTGAAAAGGACAAGTTTTACACTGACCTGCGCAGCCTCCTACAGAGTACCCCTGCAGACGACAAAGTCATCATCCTTGGCGACTTCAACGCCAGAGTGGGCCAGGACTCTGAAGCCTGGAAAGGAGTCCTCGGCAAGCATGGCGTGGGGAACTGCAATGACAATGGCCGCCTACTGTTGGAGTTCTGTGCGGAGCAGCAACTGGTCATCACCAACACTACTTTTCAGCAAAAGGACAGTCGAAAGACCACCTGGATGCATCCTCGCTCCAAACACTGGCACCTTATCGACTATGTCCTAGTGCGTCAGAGGGACCGCAGTGACGTCCTCCTCACCAGAGTGATGCCCAGCGCAGAGTGCCACACTGACCACCGCCTTGTCCGCTGCAAACTCAGGCTCCACTTCAAGCCAAAACCCAAGAAATGGGGGCCCCCCAAGAAAAAGCTTGACGTTGCCAGCCTTCAGCGTGACGATGTGAAAGCTGCCTTTCAGACAGATTTACAGCGCAGGCTCAAAGACACAGCGGACCCAGTAGACTCCTCCCCTGAAACACTTTGGGAACAACTGAAAACTGCTATTGCAAAATCCTCTGCAGAAGTCTTGGGTTTCGCCAGAAAGAAGAACAAAGACTGGTTTGACGAAAACGATGTAGAGATCCAGGAACACCTAGCAAAAAAAAGAGCCGCCCATCAGGCCCACCTAGCCCAGCCTTCCTGCCCTGTGAAGAAATCTGCCTTCCGCCTCGTCTGCAGCAGTCTCCAGCGCAAGCTCAGAGATCTCCAGAATGAGTGGTGGACCAGACTTGCACAGAGGACCCAGCTTTGTGCTGACAATGGTGACTACAGGGGCTTCTACGAAGCACTGAAAGCAGTGTATGGCCCCAGGCACCTGGTACAAAGTCCCCTGCGAAGCGCGAATGGCCAGGCACTCCTCACAGATAATACTTCCATCTTTAACCGCTGGTCGGAATACTTTCAGAGCCTCTTCAGCGCTGAGCGCACTGTTCAAGAAGCAGTCGTCCTACAAATCCCACACCTCCCAGTAAAGGTTGAATTGGACGAACCGCCCACCGCTGAAGAGACCCTCACAGCCATCCACCAGCTCAAGAGTGGCAAAGCAGCAGGCATTGATGGAATACCGCCAGAGATCTGGAAACATGGAGGCACAGCACTGCACAACAAGCTCCATGACCTCTTTCTCTGCTGCTGGGAGGAAGGAACACTACCAAAAGATCTCCGTGATGCAGTCGTTATCACCCTGTACAAGAACAAAGGCGAGAAGTCTGACTGTTCCAACTATCGGGGAATTACCCTGCTGTCCATTGCTGGGAAAATCCTTGCAAGGCTGCTCCTGAATCGGCTGGTACCTGCCATCGCTGAAGACCAACTCCCAGAGGGCCAGTGTGGCTTCAGAGCAAACAGGAGCACCACCGATATGGTCTTTGTGCTGAGACAGCTACAGGAGAAGTGCCGCGAGCAGAACAAAGGGCTGTACGTAACATTTGTCGACCTAACAAAAGCGTTCGACACTGTGAGCAGGCAAGGCATGTGGCAGATCCTGGAGCGACTTGGCTGTCCCCCAAAGTTCCTCAACATGATTGTCCAGCTACACGAGGACCAGCAAGGCCAGGTCAGACTCAACAATGATCTCTCAGAACCATTCCCTATTCTCAACGGCGGAAAGCAGGGCTGCGTGCTGGCACCGACCCTCTTCACCATCTTTTTTAGCATGATGTTGAAGCAGGCCACAGTGGACCTCGATGATGACGATGCAGTGTACATCAGGTATCGTCTCGATGGCAGCCTGTTCAACCTTAGACGACTGCAGGCCCACACGAAAACCCTAGACCAACTGATTCGTGAGCTGCTTTTTGCTGATGATGCTGCCCTCGTTGCACACACAGAGAGAGCCCTGCAGCGCATCACGTCTTGCTTCGCAGATGCTGCCCAGCTCTTTGGACTCGAAGTCAGTCTGAAAAAGACAGAGGTCCTCCATCAGCCGGCACCCAAGACAGTGTATCGCCCTCCTCACATCACCATTGGCGAGTCTGAACTAAAGTCAGTGCACCAGTTTACTTACCTTGGCTGCATTATCACGTCGGACGCCAAGCTGGACAAGGAGCTTGACAGCAGGCTGGCAAAAGCGAACAGCGCTTTCGGGCGACTTTTCAAGCGGATGTGGCACAATCAACAGCTGAAAACAGGCACCAAGATCAGCGTGTACAGAGCTGTGGTCCTCACCACCCTGCTGTATGGTTCCGAGTCTTGGGCCCTCTACCGCAGCCAACTACGACTCCTCGAACGCTTCCACCAGCGCTGCCTGCGTACCATCCTGGGCATTCACTGGAGTGACTATGTCACCAACGTCGAGGTCCTTGAACAGGCTGAAACTGTGAGCATCGAGGCTTTGCTGCTGCGGACACAGCTCCGCTGGGCGGGGCATGTCTCCAGGATGGAGGATCATCGCCTACCAAAGATCACCCTGTTCGGCGAGCTTGCTACTGGACACCGTGACAGAGGGGCACCAAAGAAGAGATACAAAGACTGTCTCAAGAAGTCACTTAGTGCCTGCCAAATCGACCACCACCAGTGGTCTTCGCTTGCTGCGGACCGTGACACCTGGCGCTCCACCATTTACAAGGCAGCTGTCTCCTTTGAGGACTCTCACAGAGCTAGCCTTAAGGACAAGCGGCTCAGGAGAAAAAACAGAGATGCCGCAGCTCAGAACCCTGGCCATACCTTCCCCTGCAGCCACTGCGGTCGAACCTGCCTGTCTCGGATTGGCCTCCGCAGCCACGAACAAGCCTGCAGACGTCGTGGGCAACTCCTATAAAATCTTCGTTCGCGAAGTCAAGCCAAGAGAGTGTGTGATGTAGAGGACACTTTAGTGTTTCTGATTATTCCAAAAATGTCCCCTTTCTTTTGCTCGTCAGTATATATTTGCACCTTGTTACTTGACAAATTTTCATTTATTTAGATGCATTTATTTATTTTGCAATTTATTTATTTATTCTCTTGTCAAGAAGTACTACATAATTAAGCTAAGCTCCAAAATCACAGACTAGACTCCAGTTTAACCCCCTTGCGCATTCAGCCAACAGTTCCGTTTACAGTAGTGGTGTCTGCAATCCTTCGCATGTCGGTAGCGTTTTTTGTCACGATGATTCCTGGCTTTAGTTCAATTTAGGGTGGTGCCAGAATAGCTTGGCGCCTAGAACTACCCTTGAACTATTTTAGTCCAACTTATTTCACACACTGGTGTATTCCGAATGATGAGGGTTAAAGGTGCATTGCCTTGTCAGGGTGTGTTGGAGCCGAGAGAAGGGAACGAGACGGACCGAGAGGTGCTGGACCTGCTAGACAGATGGCAGCACAAACTAGCGTCGTACCACATTCAGCAGTCACGTTGTCAACACACCGACGATCTGGGACTTCGCCGCATGGAAATTCACAACCCCCCGTCTTTGGTGAGACTAGTGGAGTAGTTCTGTTTGATCGTACTTTTTGGTCGAGGAAGTGTGTGGAAAAGTGTGCATAGAAATTCACAACCGCGCAGCTTGGTCAATCTGGTGGAAGGGTTTGGATCACTAATCTTGTGTTTAACCCATTCAGCGACTAATGAAGTCAAAGTGTCGCTGACTATGCCATCTGGTATAGTGTGTAAACCCGTCAGGGAAACGAGCACACACGCAACCCTGATGGATTATGCCTCAGGTGGATATTAAGGCAACGCTGAAGAAGAAGAACCCATTCAGCCCCGATCCCCCACAGCAGGAAATGGGTCGACCATGATAATTCTAGGGTAGTGCCAGATTAGCCTGTCAGCGCCAAGCTAATCTGGCACTGCCCTTGAATTATCATGGTCGATCCATCTCCTGCAACTGGTGCATAGTCATTAGATGATGTCTCCAGAATTTGTGAAATATGGCCGTCGGGCTGAATGAGTTAAGCAAGTGTCCGTTATTTTGTACAATCAAGTGACCTGTGTATTTTAGCATAGGCTAAATATTTAGAGTTACCAAACAGTTTGTTTTCCTGGGAGAGTGTCTGGTTTGGGCCGTTTTGCTCGATGTGACCGAAATTTTAGAGTGTTAACAAAATATGCGCATTTACAGTATGATTTTGCATTGGATTGTGGACACCTGTTACAATGTTTCACAGCATGACACTTGCACTTTAACCTCTTAACTGCTACTGATATACTGGGTGGCACTTTATATTTGTCACTGTTGCAGTTTCATGCATATGATTTGTTTTTTACTTGTAATGCTGTGCAAACCATGTACTAACAACACATGTTTAACTCAACGGCGTCTCTTCCAACCCGGTAACGCTCTCCTGCGGAGTTCCACAGGGATCCGTCCTGGGCCCGGTCCTTTTCACACTCTACACCTCTCCTCTGTCCAACATCATCCAGTCTCACCGCATACACCACCACCTCTACGCTGACGACTCACAACTGCAAGACAAAGACAAACTCGACAACACTCAGTCACTACTGACTCGCACGGCTGACTGCTACAAAGACGTGAAAAACTGGATGACAGCAAACAAGCTGAAACTGAACGACGACAAAACGGAAGCCATGCTGGTGGGCACTCGCCAAAAACTCTCCCAGCTCCCTCCCTCTCTCCACCTTCAACTCGATAGCACCCCCATCTCCCTCTCTGACTCGGCCAAGAACCTCGGCGTCATCCTCGATTCCTCTCTGTCCATGACCAACTTCGTCTCCGCCACGACCCAGGCATGCTATTTCCACCTTCGCCGCATCAGTCAGATCAGAAAATACCTCACTACCGAAGCTGCCACCAAACTTGCTGTCTCTCTCATCTTATCTCGCATTGACTATTGCAACTCTCTCCTTTCCGGTCTCCCTCACTCCACCATCTTCACTCTCCAACGCGTCCAGAACAATGCTGCCCGCCTCGTCCTCAGAAAGAAAAAATCCGACCACATCACACCCCTGCTCAAACTCCTTCACTGGCTCCCCATCCCCCAACGCATCCAATACAAAGTTCTGTCTCTCTGCTACAAATCCCTGAACAACTGCGCTCCTGCCTATCTCTCCAACTTACTTCACCCCTACACACATTCCCGCTCCCTCCGCTCTGCCTCCGACCCTCTCCGCCTCCACATCCCTCGCACCAAACTTAACACTTTCGGTCCCCGCTCCTTCTCCGTCTACGGTCCATCCATCTGGAACACTCTCCCACTCTCTCTCCGTCAGAAACACTCTCTCTCCTCCTTCCAGTCCGCCCTCAAAACTCACCTCTTTCAACAGTTTTAGCACTATATCACCGCACTCCCTACCCCAAGCTGACCGTCGTAATGTATTTCACTGTTTGTGGTACGTGAGTCATTGTCTAAAGCGTGCGCATGCGTGCGCGAGTTGTGAGTGTGCGCTTAGAGTTATAATTATTATAAGATAAGCGCATTATAAATACCGTAATTATTATTATTATTATTAGTAGCGGTTGTAGTTGCGACGATTCCTATAGGACAAAATCTGCTACCAACACGCACAGGGTTAATACTTTTGGGTTGTTTTTCTCTGGCAGAATTCTTTTTGGGGAGTGTGTATTTTAAATCTTTTGAGATCAACTGCATATGGATATGCAGCGAATAGCCGCATAGCCCCACACAGGACATCTCGAATGCACCAACAAGAATTTTAAAAAAACAAACTAGTCACACATTCAAAAATACAGTTACGAGTATGAATGCAGCTTACCAGCAAGTGCAATACTAGAGGCTTACTCTACGCACATAGCTTTAACAGCAATTGTGTTTTTCTGTTTTACTGCCATTTGCATTTGAACTCATTCTGCCTGCGACACACCGCAGCAAGATATGGCTCGACCACGATAGTTCAAGGGTGGTGGCACAATAGCTTGGCACCTATAGGCCACCACCCTTAAACTATCATGGTCGATCTGTCTCCTGAATTGTAATGCAGTCCTCAGAGGATAACTCCAAAATGTGGGTATTTCGTACCTCGGGCACAATGAGTTAAGTACGTGTGCAAGATATTTTCCATTTTTAAAGGAATATTTTCATGAATATGTGTATTCAGTTTATCAGCGTACATTGTACTGAGAATTTGAACACTGTTTGACCCTTTGACTGGTACCGACATGTCATTTAGTGGAAAGGTTATACACGTCTCTTCAAACAATTATTATTAGTAGTAGCAGTCGAGGGTTAATATTCAGCAATATTTTTGTTACTGTGTTTTACTAACATTTCTCATCAAGATCGTTTTGTATATGTACACATTTTTAATGTTACAGTATTTTTTTACACTTTAAAACTTACCAATGTTAGTTTTAATTGTATTCACGACCAACACTAATACATATTTTATCACATATATTTTGTGGTTTACTGTTAAGGTAAACGAGAAAAAACGTAAATTATGTCAAATTTGGATTTTGTTCATGTACTGTTGCTGCTTATGCATTGTCGATCGTTTAATCATCAGCCTTTCATCAACCCTGTGGCTGTCGGCAGCAATATTTTGTTGTGATGATTCCTGCAGGAATCATTTTGACCGAAGGCACTGACAGTTGTAGAGTTAATTACTATTTTTAATTGATATTAACACACGTTCACACACACACACATAAACACAGAGATATAAATACTGAGTGGTCTGAACCAGCATTAACACAATGACTGAGTTAACCCCCTTGATTATAAGTTTTTGACCCTTCATTTTCCATGTCTCCCGCACAGAGTAAATACTATTGGAAGTTACCCCTAAATCATTATTATTTAAACAGCCACATTTTTATGAAAATCAAAAATAATACTTAAGGGGTTAACTCAGTCATTGTGTTAATAATACTTCAATCCACTCAGTATTTATATCTCTCTTAATTAGCACATATGACCGATGTCGCAATGCCACTATATACGTAAACACAGCCCGTCGCCAGTACTCTAGGCAGGACACGACGCGTTGCAAGCCAGCTCACCTGTGTTGCCTTATCGTTGCTACGCGCTGACACAGTAACGCGCCGCGAGACCTGACACTATGAATAAGCAGGCTCTAAGGCTTTGTGAAGTCGACTTTATATATACTTATGACTGGTTCCCGAGAAATCAAAACGGAGGTCATACTCTGCACTAAAAACAGCCAGTTGGAAAACTAACAAGTGATATCTTACACACACACGCACGCACTGACACACACATGCACACACACACACACACACACACACACACACACAGACACACACACACATGAACAGACACATATACACATAAACAGACATACATACACACACATATACAATTATAACATCTCATCTGATTTTGTACAAGCCTAAATCAGTGGTGCGCGATCTCAGTCTTAACAAAACTGTATGTATTATTATATAGGCTTCCATTGTGTAGTGCGTAGCGTGTTATTGGTTTTTAGTTGCTAGGGGGGTGGGACACTGCACCACTGTAATCGTTTCGTAAGACATTTCAAGTCAACTGTCATGTGTGTGTCAGCCGTCACTTTGAAATAAATGACATATGTTATATCTTGAACAAAACAGATTTTGTTAGAGGTGGTAACACACGCAAACACGCGCACGCACGCAAACACACACACACACACACACGCACACACACAGACACGCACGCAAACACACGCACACTAACACAATCTTACCCAACATGACGCCTGTCGCCAAACGCACAAGGTCTTTAAGTACGGCCTCACATCAATGCAATATCATTGTAAGATATTCCTTTCGGGAGCATACCTGATTAAACATGTCTGATGCGTGCAATTTGTAAGCTCACCTGTGAGTCGATCTGGTGTACATGTTTAGACTGGTGGGTGTCTGTGAAAGGCACATTAAAATCATATGCTTTAAACAGACACCCGACTGAGTACATAAACAACAGATCCTCAAGAGCCCCAAGCCCGGGCTTGACTCCCGTTTACAACGTTTTATTCAGCTCTACTTTCTGGTCTCTCTTTTGAGTAGGTTGACTAGACTTTACTATGAACATTTACAAGTTGTCATGGCATAACCTAACCGTAGCACTCCTGAGAACTCCCTATTAAGTGTGTTTCGTTAACGATATATATGTCACACTTTCCTCTTTTTGACGACACTCTAGACTAGTTGACGAGACTTGTTTACCCCCCTTGAGGCAAAAGAGTTTGCTGGTAGTTGAGTTCTGAAAAAATCTTTGCCTTGCGCCACACCGCAAATTATTGACTTGTTATTGTACCTGGCACCCTAACCAGGCTCAAACAAGTTTGCCTTCCCATTGCGTCAGCTTTTCTAGACATTGCATCAGCCTAATTTTATTGGCTCAAAGAATTTGACCAATCTATGCCTAGAGCTTTCTCATATATATATAACCCAGCGCACAGCAACGCGGCACCAAACATGACACAACCATTTGGAGAAAATGCGATATTGCGAGCTGGTATTCTTCGTAAGCGGCATTTTGACTGTAGAAAAAAGGGCAGACATCTTGAAAATGGATTAAAACTCTTGGAAAATAAAGTACAGGAGTTTAAAAGAGATTTAACAGATATTGAAAATGAAATAACAGCATCTATTGCTTTTTTGGTAAAGTACAAAGATGAACCGAATGAGGTTGCGTTTTCAAAAGAGATGGTACTTCATGGAAAACTTGTTAAAAAAAAAGAGAAAATTGAACAAAATATCAGTGGATTGGATCGAAAGATACTTCGTCAAAAGAGTACCATAGAGCTGAATGAAAAAAAAGCAAAAGCTCTCAATGAAGAATTAACACAAATTGAAATGAGCCCCTCAATTCTAAATGTGCTTGCATCTATGAATGAAATGAGAACAAGGCTACAACAGCAAAATTAACCAATGGATACAAAGTAGTTCTACAGTGTAAAGTCGCTTACGAAGAACCGAAATTTAAGCAGCTTTTACATTGCTCTCGGACTCTCTCGGACTTTGTGCTTACCATCAATTTTGACACATCACAAGACATACTATTTAGTGTGGTGTGTTGGAAAAACACTTTCACGTGATATGCGTTTATTACGCAGCCCGGGAGTACCACGTTCAAGTGTTTTTCCTAGGGTGTACCAAACAGCTCACACATTCATACACACGAAACTACATCCGAGAGCAATACACCTGTTTGGCTTGGACATGTGGTCTTTGGTACAAAATAGGTGACCACAAAAATTTTTCATCTTCATTGAGCTGTCAGGGGTTGATGACCCTTCTGATGAGACTAATTAAGTCGAAACAGCTCCCCCGACTTTGCTCAAAGGTAAGTGTTTCATTTTTATTTTACTTGTCTGTAACTGTGTATCCAGGCTTTTGAAAACTTATCTCGGGCTGTATGTGGTACCGCACACGACGAGTGTGGTACCCAGTATGTTATATCTGATGTTTCATTTAACTCTTACTTGACCAGGGTGTGATTTATAATTTACTGCAAAGCCAATAATCGCCAATACTGTGTCAGGTCTGTTCGCTTTAAAGGACAGGATTATTGTACATGACACCACAATTGAAATCTGTGAAGCATGTTATTAATAAGCCCACTGAGAGAGAGATAATATGGGACAGGTAAGTCTTGTCTGGGGTAAACTCAAAAACTATTTGGTAATATTGCTGGAGTGATGCAAACGTAAAGGTTACTGTTCAGTTTAATTTCCTAGAAAACATGATTCTGCTTGATAACAATTTATACATTTGTTTGTCCAATAAAAATGACAGACGGTCAAATCATACAAGTGCTTGATATCTCACACTGTTTCAAAGATGTTATGCATTTTACTGACTTAATATTACCCAAACAGACTAACATAAGCCTTTCAGCACCATCAGAAATATATGCTACATATAGTGTGACTTTGGATTATGTTGATGAGCATCCAGATGTGGAGCGCATGACAGTTGATTTAAAGACACCTACTTTTAAAGTTGATGATACCAACTATGGTTGGTTAGGGGAAGTTTGTTATAGCATATTTAAACAACTACGCAAACTAAATGTTTATATTGACAGTGTTACAATTAATAAAGTGGTATTACACAAGGTGAGCCAGCAGTAATATTTTTTCATTTATTATTTTGTCGGACAAATAAAAATGACGGACAATGTTCAAAACCCTGGCTCATCTAGTTTAAGAAATGTGTTTCACACAACAAACTTGCCTATAAGCAATACTAATAATGTCTATCAATCAATAGAAAACTCTTTTTCTGTCATACAACAAAATCTCCTTACAGGCAGTGTGAAGATTCAGATTGTTGCTAAAATCGAATTCACTAGGGTGGACGGTGAGGTAATTGTATCGTATATATCAACAAGACAACACACAGTTAACACAAGAAGAGAATTGGAGAACGTGTTCAGAGACAGACTATTACCTGACTTCCTGCAAGCAATTGACAGTGCAAAAATGAAGGGGTCTGGTTGGCACGAAGGACATGTACATGAACTACAATTAAAACAGTCAAGGTATCATCCTATATTAGGTAAATCGTGGTTGCCACTGCCAACAGAGGTTGCAAAGAAAAAGGCTGTCGTTAACATACAGAACAATGACAACTATTGTTTCATGTGGTGTGTGCTTGCTAAACTGCACTTTGTAAAATCAAAACCTGAACGCGTATCTAACTATACCAAATTTGTAAATGAACTCGTTTTTAGTGGCATTGAGTTCCCTGTTAAAATAGAGGACATAGATTTGTTTGAAAAACTAAATCCTGGTATATCTGTAAATGTGTATGTGTGGGATAATGTGTCTGAGAACAAGTTACAACCAATTAGAGTATCCCCAATTGCCCCAACCTACGGTCAGTCAGAAGATAAGCATGTTGACATGTTGCTAATCGGAGATGACAATAACTTTCACTACACAATTATCAGAAATATGTCACGTCTAATTCACGGACATACAACAAAACACAATGGCAAACAGGAAGTGTGTAAAAGATGTTTACAAAGATTCTCCTCCATAAACGTAGCGCACAAACACGTTTTACACTGCAGGTCAGCTGATGACATACAAACTGTACTTAAGTACCCAGATCCTGGTAGTCAAGTGTATTTTAAGAACTATGGGAATCAGCAAAAGTTGCCGTTTGTAGTGTATGCTGATTTTGAATCATTAGTTGTTCCGTATGACGGTCCTGTTCCAGAGTCATTACCAAAGACTATAAAATTGAGTGACCAAGTGGTGTGTTCTTTTGGATACATTATTGTTAGGTCAGACGGTCTTCATTCAGAGCCTGTTATCTACAGGGGTGAAAATGCAGCATGTTTGTTTTTAACAGAAATGAGACATCTGTATAGTCAGGTAGTACAATATCTCACAACATGTCAGATGCCTTTGGTGATGACAGAAGAAGACAAACTGAAATTTGATACAGCTGAGACGTGTTGGATTTGCGAACAACCTCTGGGGGGTGATAAAGTTCGTGACCATGATCACATAACTGGGCGTTACAGAGGAGCTGCTCATAACAATTGTCTTCTTGGCATCCTGTCTCGGAAGACAATGGAGTATATGCGCTTGCTGGGTCAGTCACTGGAGTGACCTCTCCAGGGCGCAAGCCTGGGCGAAGTGTATGGAGATCCTGGGGTGCCCAGTCGTCAAGATCCCCCTCTCGGCCTCGCTGATGTATCCAAAGGAATGCAAAGCAGTACGTTTGGCACCAGTTTGGCTGCAGGAGCTGCCAGAACAGTGCGTGAATACAAGCAGCTGTCTGCCTTCGGGGCTCCACTCCTGATTTGAAGGGTTTACTCCCCCACATTTGGCCGTTGGATCCAACCTGATCTCCTCCGTCCTCTAGCCGTTGGCTGTCATAAACAGCTCATCCGCCTAGTGGTGCAATGTGAACACCACCCCCTCACGTGGTTTAGCCCACCAGCTGAGGTGGTTTGCCAGGGTGTGGCGCTTGGAGCCAGCACGTGAGAGATTAAGGAGATGGATGAGGACCAGTGATGCCCGTCCGTCCCATGTAGGACGCAGCTGCCGAACAGCAAAGGTGCTACCTCTATCCAGAGCCCCCTACACCCCATAACTTGTTATTAAAAACAGATCCTAAGACATACAAGTTACCAATCTTTTTCCACAATCTCAAAGGGTATGATTCACACATTATCATGCAGGCTGTAGATGAGTCGTACAAAAACATAAGTTGTATTGCCCAGACAACTGAAAAATACTTGACTTTTAGGTTAGACAAATTAGCATTTTATGACTCCATGCAACATTTGTCTTTAGGATTGGCTAGTCTTGCAGAAGGACTGACTGAGTATCCAATAACAAGTAAATATTTTGAGCCAGACTTGATTAAGAAAGGTGTCTATCCATATGAGTACATTGATCACTGGGTTGTGTTTGAAGAAAGGAGACTGCCACCAAAAGAGAAATTTTATTCCACACTAACTGGAAAAGGCATTTCCGACTCTGAATATCAACATGCACTTGATGCGTGGGGGAAGTTGGGGTGTCAGACAATTGGTGACTATCATGATCAGTACTTGAAAGCTGACGTTTGCTTGCTAGCAGATGTATTTGAAAGTTACCGTGAAAAGGGTTTGTTGCACTACAAGCTTGACCCTGCCTGTTACATAACTAGTCCTGGCATGACATGGGATGCATTTTTGAAATCCAGTAAGATATTTATTGACCTGTTGTCTGATCGTACGATGGGTGAAATGGTGGAACGTGGATTGAGGGGAGGCATTAGTATTGCAGCGAACAATTATGCCAGAGCCAACAATAAATATCTGGACACCTTTGACCCCTCAAGCCCGGGGTCAAGGTCATTCATTACGTACTTGGACGCTAATAACCTTTATGGCTGGGCAATGTGTGAATTATTGCCCTTGAAAAACTTTTGTCTGTATGATTTGTCACAGTATGATGTAACAGAGTCAGGGTTAACAAACAATATTATGAATCTTGACCGAAACGACGCGAAGGGTTGGATCTTTGAAGTAGACCTGGAGTACCCACACCACCTACACGATTACCATAATGATTATCCATTAGCTGTTGAGAAAATGAGTATGACAGGAAAAAAAGAAGACACTAAACTTGTACCAAATCTAAATGACAAATTTAATTACGTTTGTCACTACCGCTTGTTGCAGTTTTACATCAGACATGGGTTAGTACTAAAGAAAGTTCACAGAGGAATCCAATTTGATCAGAGTGCTTTCATGAAAGATTACATAATGAAGAACACAACCCTCCGTGCCAGAGACGGCAACACTGCATTTGACAAAGACTTCTTTAAGCTTATGAACAATGCCTGTTTTGGCAAGACGATGGAAAATCCTCATCACCGCAAAGATGTGAGACTGGTCACAACTGAATTGGGCGCAATTAAACTTACAGGTAAGCCTCAGTACACAGGATACAAAGAGTTTCATTCATCATTGTATGCTGTGTCACTCAAAAAAAAGATTGTCAAACTGGACAAGCCAGTATTCATTGGTATGGCAATTCTTGAGTTGTCAAAATTACTAATGCTTGAATTTTATTATGATTACTTCAAACCAAAGTATCCTGACTGCCGTCTGTTATACACTGACACTGACTCTATGATCATTGATGTGTGTACTGAAGACTTTTATGAAGACATGAAAACAGAGTTACACATGTATGACACATCTGACTACCCTAAAGACCATCCACTGTTTAGCACACAAAACAAGAAAGTGCCTGGTAAGTTTAAGGATGAACTGAATGGTGTGCCAATAGTTGAGTATGTTGGACTGAGATCAAAAATGTATTCTATACTGCACCAGAAAGGTAGTCAGTCGAAAGCCAAAGGAATTAAAAAAACAGCAATAAAAAATAAAGACATACATCATGAACATTACAAGCAAGTGTTAGATGGTGCATTAATGCCTGATTATCCAAACAAGTCACTGAGATCAAACAAACATAATCTTGAAATGATCCAAACACATAAGAAATCACTGGCAGTTGGGGACACGAAAAGAGTGTTTCACACTAGGGAAAAGGCTTATGCACCTGGACATTACAGGCTCAAGTTATCTGAAGACATTTGTGATGAACTGGTTGATGAATTAATTGACGACTTAGTTACTAAAATGAGTAACGGTGTCTGGGGGAATAATCTGTAATTCTTCTCTGACAAATGCCCTCTGGGGTGCAGGGTCATACAGATAATATATTGTTGCGTCTGGACCGGGGACTATTTTTTTTATATTGTGTACAGACGTTGACCAGATAGGGTCTGTTGCCCTGCGTCTGTCGTCGTTCTCAGCCTCCCCTGGTTGATATAAATATCTCACCTGTTTAGTAAACAAGCTTGTGTCTGGTGCGGGGGTTGGGGTTGGGGTTGGTCCTGTTTTTGGCTCTGTAATTGTTTTCATTTTAATAGCATCAGCAGGTATGGGGTGTCCTTCATTGTTCATTGCTTTTATCACATGTGGTAATCTCTTTACCCATTCAGTGTTACGGGTGTCATGCATGAGTTCCTTAGAATACTGGTAACTGAAAAGTCTTTCTGATAACTGTTTGTTAAAGTTCTCTACAATTGCCTGTGATCTGTGCACACCTGGAATGCCTCGTCTGACCAGTACACCATGCTTAGCAAATAACTGATTAACTGCGCCCTTAAATTCAGATCCATCATCAACCTGCACTAGTCTGGGGTATCTTAAAGGGCCTCTTTTATAGATACTAGATAAAGCAGTCGCAACAGTGTTAGCTGTTTTGTCAGATATGGGTTCAGCGTCTTTATACCTTGAAGCAATGTCTACAACAGTTAATGCATACTTGTATCGTTTCTTTCTTATTGTGTCATGTGGTAAGAACAAAAGGTCCATTTGATGTGTGTCATTTGGGGTAGTGTTCTCAAAATGAGGTCTCGTTATTTTTCTTGGAGCAGGAAGATATATCTGCCAAATTGCCTGTCTCTGTAACCATTGCTTGACTTGATTGAGTGTTATATCTCCGCCCACAGCGGCATGTAATTTTTCAATAGCTGTTGCTCCTTTCCAATAGCCTGATGGAGAGTAATATATTTTTGATAGTTTATTTTCGGCTGCCATTTTTTCTAGCAATGAAAACTCCTGTAAAATAAACAAATGTCATTCCCACTAGAACAAAGATTATCTCTCCGTTTCTTTGTTCTGTACTCGGTTTGTAATAGTCACTTAGTTTTGGTTTTGGGATAGACATGTCTTCACCTGTGACAAGAAAATATTCCCTGATTGCTTCGTCTGTATTTGAAAACGTATGTTGTGCGTGGCCTTCAAGCCTGAGTTTTTCATTGATGAAATCAAGTTTCTCAATTCTATTCTTTTCATATTCCTGCTGGGCTTGTGCTAATTTTTCTGACGCCTCATTGTGACGTTTCATCTCCAGAGCAGATTCTTCTCTACCCATTTTTGAAAAGAGATAATTAGAGCCACTGAAAGCCAATGCATTAACCATAGCACCTCCAATCATAATAGCTATCGTCGCCATATTATTTTTATTTACATAGAAACATTTTCAGGAATAATTCCCTGCTTGACAAGAAAATCTTTTGTCGCAATCGACGCTGTGACAACTACAATTAGCTTAGCGCTGTCTTTGAAATCTAATCTACTCAGGTCTGCTGATTTCATTTTGAGTAGATTTTTTCCTAGCATAGAATAAGCTACTGCTAATCCACTGATTACGGCAGAGTGATAGACAAGGTTCATCAAGTTCTTTGTGTCATTCATTTCTTAGGCAAGAAAAATTAAAATAATATTTTTTATTTACTGCATATAAAATGGGTCAACGGCTTTGGGTGTTACTGGTAATGTGGCGACTTCTGGTTTTGTTTTTGGAGTGTCTGATTTTTTGGTCACTGTACGAGTCTGTGGTTTGTATTTTTTGTATAATTGATAACCTACGTAACCAAATCCGACAACAAATCCGGCAATTATATATTTTGTTGTTTCAGGGTCAGACTTAGTTGTTTGTCTCTCACTTTGATGAGGGTGTGACGGTCCTGACGGTAGTGACACTGGTGCTGTTGACGGTGGATCAGTTACATGAGTCTTTTCTGTTTGTGCCTTAAGCTGTAATTTTTTTTGCCTATTATATTCGGCTAATCTTTTTCCAGCCTCAACCCTGCCTGGACTTTTAGTCTTCGTCACAGTTTGAACCTGTGTCAAAACAGGGTCGGGGTTCAGTTGTGGAGTCGTCTGGGTTTCGTCCATTTTCTTCTGCAGTAAAATTTATTTTTGAGAAATCAATATGACTCCCAGTAACAAGAAGGGTTACGACAGGTGCAAGGTAATTTCCAAACTTGTAAAACATGACACATGCTAATTTGCCAATTGAACTTGAAACAATAGGATTGCTTTCAAGGTCGTGTGAAAGACTGTCACTATCCACAGGTAGAAAGTGACTCACTGCTTTTGTGTATAGACAAACAAGAGATCGACTTAAATCACGAGTCATTAGTGAAGCGATGTGGTTTTCATATTTTGAATGAAGCTTGATTAGTTCGTCAGCCGTAAGAGATTCAATATCATCTGTCATGTATTGTTTCCCGAGATAAGTCTTTGATTTGCCTGAGACAATCACAGACAAAAGACGCTGTTTTTTTGAGTCTAAGTCTTTGTTCTCAACAGCATTGATATCATTCAATAGAAGGATTTCATCAGGGTTCATTTATATTGTTATTTTTAAAAAACAAAAATTAATTTACTAACCCATACCCTGTGGGCTGATCTGTCTTTAAAATGAGCTTTAGATGCTTAGTTGATTTCAGTTTATTTTTTACATCATTACGTTCATGCTTATTTGGGATGACATCGTTTTCTCTGAGACAGTCTTCAAAGCTGTCACGATCCTTGCAGTAAAACAAACAGATAAACTTTAACTGTTCTCGAAAATCTTTCAGTACAGCATTATATTTCTGAGTGAGAATCCATACACTAACATTTGCGTGTCTGCCACTGAAAGCAAGTTCTGCTAGAGTGTTTCTCTTCTTGACAATGTCTTTCTCTGCAGAACAGTCATCAACAATAAACAAGGTTGGCTGTCCTTCAAATTGCTTGTAAAAATATTGTAGGTAGTCATTCAGTTTTTTCTCAGGGTCGACTAAGTAAATGTTGTTGTCAGTCCAAATAAATAAACGGTTGTGATAAGCTTTGTTGTGTTTGATCGTAGGACAAAATATGACAATGTTTTCAAAGTGGTGTATGTATCTTGTTTGTAATAGGTTAAGAACAAATTCAGTTTTACCACACCCTGTGGCACCAACAAATAAGCCACAGTGTGGGTCAAGGGTCATTAAGCTCCGGTTCATTTTAATACACAATATAATTTTAATATATGTGTCCACTCAGTCTACTTTCTGCAATATTGAGTTGTGCGTCATATATCAGGTACAAATATATGTTTATGGCTGCAGCAGTTTCAACCTTCTTTTGTATCTGAATTGTTATTCCATCACTACCATTCTCGACAGTTCGTCCTGACCCATGAAGATAATCATCATCTGTACTACGAAGGTCTAACTACAGTGCATATTTGTTTGTAAGGTATTGTCCGATTGATTGATTGATTGTACATTGCTTAACGTCCCGACAGCAACAAGGCTTTCTCAGGACGTGCCTGCACTGCTTGTGAAAAAAAACTAAACAGAAAATTGAATGTATGTCGCCAGCCGGTCAAATACATTAAATAAACCTACAACATGGGGCATAAATAAAGCTAAGACCATTTAGCAACACACATCCAATATCAAGAGCTACAGGCAGTGCAGACAGTAGGGAGAGTTTTAAAAAGGCAAATACAGGTGAATGGACAAAGGGTAGACAGAAACACATACCCCAGAATAGAGAGAAAAACTCACCCTGTGGGGCTGACCAGGGTGACCCTGGGAACTAAAAAATACCTAACCCCACCCAAGTCCCCCAGGGCAGACCCGGGTGGGGCAAGGTATTGTCCGATCCTAACATCATACAGATGTAGATCTTTGCACGCAATGTTTGCAGGTTTATCTCTAATCCTTCCACCCGCAAAATACTTTGTGATCTGATCGTAGTGTTGATAAGGTAACAAACCTGAAGCATACACTTGATTAGGGCGGCCTTCAATTGTGCAGGACAAATGTGTAATCTTAGGATTGTAGAATTTTTCTGAATCCCGTTTATATGGATCTGCTGGTTCAACAAACAACATAAGAATACCTTTCAGTGACCTGGCAGGTGTGTTTAAGTTTACGTTCCACATTGGGTCACTCTTGTCTTTATTGATTAAACTATGTCTAATCACACGGTCATAATAAATTGGAAGTCTTGACTGGTACTGATTTTGTATGAGTCTGGCTAGATCAGTGTGTGTGACAATTTCATATTCCAAGGAAATGTTAGAGATCTTGTATGTTGCATCTGTGGCAGATGATTTTATAACTTTGGAGTAGTCATTGAAAGTTAGTTCAAAGCTCAGACGGTCATTCAGTGCCCCTTGATAATAAGGCAAATGAGCTGTTAGGATTTCAAACTCAAGTGGAATGTAAAATCGGGTTCCATATGTTTCTGCTATAATAACTTCCTGGGCTGCTGACGTTGATTTATCTCCAGCATTGATTCGAAGTTTACAAACATTATCAGATTGTATGCCTTGATAAATACGGTCTTCTCGTTCTTCTCTTGTAAGCCAAAGATCTTTGTAACAGTAGAACACATCTGAGTCGTCAAGACTAAACACTTCCTGTCCTTCAAGTTTTACTTTAATAGTTCTAACAATTGCTCTGCCAAGATTGTCAACCAGTGTTCTGTTTACATCTGCGTCTGATGATAGTTCAATATTAAATGCTAGGCGTGCAGTGCCAGGAACAATAACGTCACTGGGACCTAGGTTTGGAAACTTGACTGTAAGTGTTTGGTTCTGGTCTATAGTACTTGGATTGTTTGTGATGACGATTGATTGTCTTATGCCCTTAACACCCAGAGGCTCACGTAGTTTTCTGTATGGGTCTAACTTTGATCCGTAAGACTGTGTCATTTTTATTATGCACAATAAAAAATAATAAATTAATAAAACAATGGCAGCGGGAGGATTTAATCATGAAGATTTTGAAATGGATGACATGAATGTCTCAGATACCAGTATCACAGATATGACTGGAATGGTAACTACTTCTCCTTTGTATCACGAACTGTTAAAAGACAAAGTAAACTCATTTTATGACAGTGTTGGTGTCCACCCAGATGTAATAGATCCTAATCAATTTGAATATGATAAAGGGCACTTATTTGTAAATACAGACAGAGGGAAAATATATCTAACACATAAAAATAATCCTTCTAAGTTTAGGGCTTTAAGTACAATTAAAGGTGAAGTCGGTGGTAACTCTGGGTTGGCAAGGTATCTTGGAATTGGAGGGTCTCCTGTCACGCCAAGACTGGCTAGTGTTCTTCACGACACGCAAACAAAGTTGCCAACAGGGCAAGAGATTGAAATGGCACCAGTAACAAGCCTCCCAGAAATAGCAAACACAGTGATACAAGAAACTTCATTTACTGAAGGACAATTAAATGATGCTATGAAAACAATAGACGATCCACCTTTGTCAATGAGGGAGATTATGGGATTGGATAAATCACTGCAGACAATAAGAGGTGAGATGGTAAACAATCTTGCCAAACTGGGTGAACTTGATAAACACATAGAACGTGAGAAAGAGAAACTGGCTACAGCAGACAATGGGAATCTTGACACAGAAATGAAAGAAAGAATTCAACACAGATTAAATGATTTGCAGATAGAAAGATCAGGACGGTTAGAAACAATTAGTATTGGAAGACAAAAACTTAAAACCCAAGTTAACAGAATTAGAGAAACTATTCAGAAAATACTTCACGAAGACACAACTCTGGCTGAGAGACTAAAAACACTTTTCAGAGAGCAGGGTATCACAATTGCTAGTTTAATTACTGCTCTTGGGTTTATTATCAGTACTGTTGTATTAGCTGTCTCCGGCAGTGGTGGTGGAGCACCCCCGGCACCGGCACCACCAACCCCGGGCCCCCCGACTCCAACAGACCCAAAAGATTTACAGTCATGGGTAAAGAAACAGTTGTCTCACATATCAGACTTGCTTAAAAAATTGGCTCTGAAAGCAGTGGACGCTTTGCCTGGCATAATTGGCACTGTTGTCAGTTGGCTGATTACTACTACAGCAAAGGTAGTTGGGTTTATGGCAGAACATGTGTGGGTCTTTTTGGTTACAATAGGAGGGTTGATGGTGGGTTATTTAATGAAACAGATAAAGAAGTAAAACCCCTAATCCTGTTAGACCTATTACCAATGCAGTTCTTTCTGACTCATGTGTGTCAGGGGTTGGTGTAGGGGTTACCGCTTGTATGAGTGCCGGTGTTGGGGCCGGGGCCGGGGTCGGGGGTGTTACCGTCTGTAATGATTTTAAGGGCTGTACGTGTGTGGTTGTGGCCCCTAAGTTTACAGATTGATTGAGACCTAGTTTTTGGTCACGACCTGCAACAATGATTTCATTATTATAATTTGTTATTGTTCCCATTTGGAGTTGAAGATCAGATGGTAACATGTATAACCCGATGCCAACTACAAAGTCAACTTTTGATCTGGCATATCTGAGTACGTCTTGGTAGCGTTGTATGCTAGATGGGAGATCGACTGTTGAATTAATTGAATCTTCAAGATTAGCGAGAAACTGTTTTTGTGCTTCAAATTTACCACTTCCATTCAAAATGTTTGATTTTGTTAGTGATTGTGCACCTAGTATACACCAGACATATGTTCTGATAGACTCATTTACGCGCTCAACTCCTGCTTGTGTAAACCCGTCAGATTTATCTAAAATAAATGTGGTCCAGGCATTAGTCTGCTTCTGCTCTATTGATCCTATCCAAACTTGTGATTTTGATGAGAATGAAGTGTAACCAGGGTAATAATCTTGTGGGTATTGTCTGTGACTCAAAGCGTAATACAATGTACCCATGCCTTTGTGATCATCAAGTTTTTGTGTGAAGTCATACTTTGTACTGATGTTAAATTCATTACAGATGCGTTCAAACGTTTCATATCCATGGGGTTGTTATACCTGTTGAAACTGGATTCAGTTGGTAGTGGTGTATGCAGTTCTGACAGTATACGTCTAAGCTGGTAATAAACATGGAAACGATACACAGATCTAATCAGTTTGTTTGAGTGATTCAAATGGTCTGTGAATGAAACACCACAGCCTGTAGTTGAACATAGTATGGCAAAATTGAGTTGGTTTTGAAACATCTGTAGTGGACTTAAAGACCACTTTCTTGCAGTTGAGTCATCTGTTATTGGAGGGTTTAGGTAATGATCAAATGGATTCGGTACTTTGACTTGGAATAGATCTTGTTCAGACACAGCTATGTCAAGCTGGTTTAGTTGAATTATTTTCTGTTCATAAGTAGGTGCAACATTATATTTGGCATCCACATTAAATTGAAATGCGTTTGTAGTGGTAATGGTTGGTGATTTAAATTCCATCCTTTTTTATATGAGATAATAAAAATGTTTATTACCTTAACAAATCTTGACACAAGCAAACCAGTGTGGTTAACTAATGGGATTGATAATCGTGATGGTAGAAAGGCTGCAGCTATCCATGAAATGTTCTATACAGTAAAATGGTTTAATGTAACAGATGATATATATAATAAAGTAATTTTTGATGGTAAGACTGAAGCTATACCACCTGGGTATTATGACTTTTGTACTATAGCTGAATGGTTTCAAAGTAAATTTAAAATTAAAGCAACTTTAAATCCAGCTAACCTACTTGTTACATTAGAATTTCTGAAACAAGATTGGTTAAAAATTTCAGATAGATTTGCATATTTACTTGGATTTTATATTGACGAAGATTGGTGGAGATCAGATGATTTAGATGAAGCTATGTCTGGTATTATAACAACGAAGACAAAAAAACTTAAAATAACTGGAAAACGTCCTGTCAATTTGTCAGTACACACAGTGCTAAATGTTTATTTGAAAGAACTAAACACATCTGAGAATGTTCACAATGGAAAGCCTTCAACTTTGTTGAGATGCTTACCAACTGGAACTGCTCCGTATTGTGAAAGTGTAGTTGTTAGATTTCCTAATTTGCAGTTTAAGAAATTAGGTTCTAGTTTCTTTGAGTCACTGAGTATATCTGTAACTAATCAGGATGACAAACCAGTTCTTATGCATGATTTTAGTGTTGTGTTGGAAATTAAATAATTTTATTTTTGTTTATAAAAATGAGTGGTCTTGGTCCAAAGCCTAGAATCATACCAGTTGCATGTCCAGTAACAGAGTTGAAAGATTTGGCAGACGTACAGGATTTTGAGAAGGAAGGGGAAATTGGAGAAATATATGGTTTTGAACTTGATTCAACTGGTATGTACAAGAGGAAAGTAATTGTCGACATGAAAGACGGTGAAAAACAGATTCCTAAACTTGGTCAGCTTCGTGATGTTACTGTACCTACTCCACCTGTAAATAATGCGCCTTACAACTTAATACATGTGGGTAGTAAGTGGGTTGTTTCACCTGTGCCTGTTCCACCACCCACAATTGACTGGGACATAAAGTTGGAATTTATTAGTCCTTATGTATACACTGATGATGAAGGAGCCTTAGTGTTTAGGAAGGTTGTTAATTCTGGGCCGCTTATTGTAAGTCTTGTTCCAAGCTTTGCCCCAGACAACAATAGCAGAGAAAAACTTGCCAAGCTTTGCCCCAGACAACAATAGCAGAGAAAAACTGAAAGTTGAAAATTATGAGAAACGGAGATATCTTCTTACAACTAGAAAGGGTAGATCAGATACTTCTGTTGTGTTTATGCCAGCAAGCTTAGTCGTGGCTAGAGAAGTGACAATAGTATTTGAAATTATCATGAAATCTGTTGCTACTGCTAAAGAGGCTCAAATTGCACAAGGAATTAAACTTACATGGAATGAAACAGTAACAGAATCATCAAAGGTCTTTATTGCCATTACAAAAAATAATGATGTTATTAATGTTTCGAGCAGTATTCCCGCTGTCAAGGTGGTGGTTGACAAAACAACTTTTGTTCGTCTAACTTACATAAACCTTGAACACATTGATCTTGTTGCATTTTATTATGCCAGCAAATTGTATACTTTTGAAGAGTTGCAAAATGTAATTGCTGATTAAATAAAAAAAAAATATTTGTCAATAAAAAAAATGGTAAACTTCTATCCGCAACTACCAACGCTTGATCCGACTGAAACAAATGAGATGACTAAAACAACGCTTGCGCCTGATCCACAGGTGACAGCTGTGTCAATTGCTTCAGATAAAACATTACAGGCAGACGCATTCAGATTAAATAATATTACAGAAGCTTTGAAATATTTGGAAGGAGAAGAAGCGAAATATTCACGGTGCAAAAGACGGTATAAGACCGTTTTCAATTCTGTACAAAACACTTCTATGGCTATTGGTGCAGTTTCAGCTTCATGTTCTGTGGGGGGTATCGTTCTGTTCGCCACAGGAATTGGGAGTTTGGCTGGAATAGCAGTTGAGGGTGTTAGCGTTGCTACATGCCTGGCTTGCTTTGGTTTGGAGGCCTTGAACAAGAGGTTTCACACAAAATTACAGAAACATGAAGCATTGAGTACGCTTGCTGGTGCAAAGCTGAGCAGTATGAAACTTATTATCAGTAAGGCATTGAACGATAATTTTATTGATGACGAAGAATTTAAGCGGGTCCAGGATGATTTAAATAATTACAAAAAACAGAAGTCAGAAATACAGAATAAAATGAGTAGTCAATCACCCGTGAATGTTGAAGAACTTAAGGCCAGTTTTTTAGCAGAGGGAAAAAGGATAGGGGTACAGGAAACCACAGAAAAACTACACAATCTTTTAAACAAATAAAAATCAGATTTGGTAATCGTTTATTAATGACATACACTTCACAGAAAAATGCCATGCCACTTACAACACTTGTGCCTGATTATTTAACCCCATCTGCACCACCACCAGAGTACTACTGAGAAAAAAAAGTTTTTTTATTGTCCTTGTATCTTGTCAAATCTGACCGAGTAAGTTGTGACTTAAGTCAAGTTGTTGTAAGAACTTAGGGTAAGTACTTGTAAGAACTTAGGGTAAGTACTTGTAAGAACTTAGGGTAAGTAAATAATAAGTTCTTATGGCAACACACTTAAAGGTTACCTCTGCAGGTTCCTAAAAGTTAGTTGCAACTTGTTAATAAGTATTAAGTTTCACTTGGCATCACTTGATCAGGTAAATGATTAGGTATTGTCAGAGACAATAGTTATAGAGAAAGATAATAGGAGACCCGTAAGATAATCAGATCAATAAGGCCGCATCAGTCATACTCATCACTTTTTTACAATCAAAGGGTTGATTCAGAATTAACGGGGGTAAAATTGGGGTCAAAATTTTGATATTAAAAAATGATGTAAATTAATGACTGACGCGGCTCTATTGAATTCATTGTCTTACGGGTCTCCTATTATCTTTCTCTAAACACACAGTAATGTCTTTAAAACATGTTCAGCGACACGCATTAATTCAACACCAAAACGCCCTAGCCGTCACAAGGAACATGGATTCAAAGTGGTGTCAGCAAGAGGCACAGATCCTCATGAGCCCCCGCAACTGGCTTGGCTCATGAGGATCTATACCTCTTGCTGTTGAGTGTTCATATTTTCTCAGCACTTAACCTTTTTAGCCCCGGAACCCTACAGCAGGAGATGGCTTGACCATAATTCAAGGGTAGTGCCAGATTAGCTTGATGCCTGAAGGCCTTGAATTATCATGGTCAAGCCATCTCCTGCAACTGGCGCTTAGTCGTTAAGCAACACCTCCAAAATGGGACCTTGGGGCTTGCAGTTACCTGTACTATCTACTGTACCATTCATTACACACGCACACACAGTCGACACACCAATGTACCTGTTGGTCTTTATTGTCAAAAGCAGACAGTACATCCGTGGCTAGTTCTGGCCCCCCCCCCCTCCAATTATTTGTCAATGTTACACATGAACGACTTCTGTCAATGTTGCACAGGAACAACTTGACATGAGACACAAAATATCATCCTCAGTGAACCGATGCGTAACCACCTTGTGCGTGCAGCCACCGGTACCGTTAACAGTACACTGCTCCCAGTACCCGCGGCTGCACGAACATAGAGGGATGACGGGCTACCATGAAATGGCCGATACATAATAAATGTATAATGCAATGTACATAATATACACATCTCTCACGCTCGTCAGTTTGATTTTTTTACGACAGCTGACTTACAAAGGTCGATCCATCTTGAATCTAGTCAGCAGACGAGAAACATTTCAGCTCTAAAGACTAATAGGCCATCAGGATTATGAGACAAAGAATTAAGAATAAAGATATACTATAACGATCAGTAGAATAAGCTCATTATAGGTTAAAACAGAATTATTCACATGAAATGACTACCAATTTTAACAATTCCCCACCCCCCACAAAAAAAACAACTTTGAGTCTCCAAGCATGTCCCACCTCGAAGCCCAAAGGGGAAGATGGACACATAACTGACTTGCACCCTAGCCTGGCACTGGCCAATTGGGAGCTTCCCGTCCGAGTTGGACTTGTGCGCTTCAGCGGCCGTTGGACTGCACTATATGAATTGCCAATGGCTGAAGCAGTTTAACTAGCGACTGTGTAAAGAGACTAAATATTAATCCCTTTACTGACTTTACAACAGGATTTTCCTCGAGTTTTAAAGCGGTAGCCTGGGGATAATCACAAACTAAATAAAAGAAATTCCAGCCCAAATTGGACAATAATGCCTGACTGGCAAACAGCTGTAACACCAGCAGCTGTACCACAGACCGTTGGATTTTCCTGAATGAAATAATTAAACGGGGGACACAAAAGCATGCTCTACAAGAACACTGGATAATGAATCATAATGGATACAAATGAAATACAAAATGAAAATAACAACACCAAAAATAAAGCATGCACAACCTAGTCAATTCAAGTATGATGGTTAAGAGAATGATGATTCGTAGCAAAATCTCTACCCATGCACTCTATCATCCATCCCCTTCCACAAGAGGCACAGATTCTCATGAGCCCCTGCATGTCTAACTATGGGCTTTGGGATTTCGGAATCAAAGACCATGGTTCCTGTACACAATGTGGTAAAGTGACATCGGTATGTTCAAGAAATGTGAATCTACGACGCAAAAGGCCACCGGGCTGACATCGGCCACAGTGGACCCATGCACGGGCACCCAACATCAGCCTGATGGTCTTGCGCTCACTGAGAAATATACAGACGGTATGATAAAGTCAATATTGCACCACCAGTATGCTGTACATATACACAACAAACATGAAAATCTCACAGACCAGTCCCTCATCCACTCGCAACCTTTCACCTGCATGAGGCGTAGATTCACACGAGTCCCTGCAGTGGCAGGGGCTCGTGTGAACCTATGTCTCGCGTTGCTCAAGGGATATCGAGTGCGCGACTGGAAACTGCTGACGACTCATCCATAATGTCAACTGAAAATCCTGCATACAATGTCGCTACTCGCAGAGTCCATTCATGACGCTGAAAACAAATGCGTGCTGGTGTGGAATTTCAGACGTTGCAGATGAAAGTCCAGTACATCTGGTTGTTCAACAAACAAAAGTGATATGGTCCACAATTACAAATCAACACAAAAATATAAAGTATTGGGGCGACAGGGACCCTACTGCAGGAGATGTATTGACCCTGAAGGCGCCACGCTAATCTGGCACTACCCTTGAATTATCAGGGTGAATCCGTCTCCTGCAAGTGGTACGTAATTGTTAGGTAACACCTCCACACTTTGGGCAATACAGCCAAGGGGTTAAATGGGTTGTTTGGCTGTTGATAGCACTTCTTGATCACTGCCACATTTAGCCCTGATCAACTACAGCAGGAAATGAATAAGCCAAGAAAACTCAAAGGTAGGGCCAGATTAGCTTGTCACCATCAGACGCTAAGCTAATCTGGCACTACCCTTGATTTTTACAAGGTCGGTCCATCTGCTGTAGCGTGTCTGGGTTAAATGGAACCCATCACTGGTCTGTGAAATTATGAACCTTGCAGCTCTAAGTAAGCCATAAGGTCGAGAATCACAGACCAACACAAAACCGTTCACCTCTCAGATACAAGAAGGCTTGTCTAAATGGATTGCATCTACCGAGGGTTAGTTCACATCAAAGACTGCATGTTTAGCGACGTGGCAAGAGCTTTCATGACACATGCACAGCTCTGTGATTCGGTCATTGAGCCGCGAGGACCAAAATCACAGACCAGCACAAATAACTAGTTTGTGCTACTTGGTCAATATTTCATTGATACACATTATGATCTGCGCTCCGTCTTCAGTACTGCAGTCACTGTCAAAGTTAGAGTTAGAAAGTGCTGATGAGCACACAGCCAAACCTACATAAGCCAGCCACCTATAAAAGTGTCAGAGATGGCAGGAGGCCAAGATCCTCAGCTGCGGGGGCTCATGAGGATCTAGGCCTCCTGAATATGGGATCAAGACCAAAATAAATGTTTACCTGGCAGGCAGAAGGACATTGGGAGTGTTGGTAAGTTATTCTGAATGCATACATATGTACACAAGGCATTCTCAATACAACTTTCTGAACAAGACGACCAAACGCTCAGACTCTGGCCATAAACTGACAGTAGGTGGCCACTAAGACAGGTTTGACTGTGCGTCCGTAATCATGAGACTAAAACATAATCTCAGTCGAAAGGGTGGTCTACATATATTATCATTAGACAGTTATTTGTACACATGCATATCATCTGGCCGACGGTGAACGAAGCACACCTAGATCCTAAACAAGCCTCATCATTTTCATCTCAAACTTGTCTTTGTGCATATACACTGATTTATCGTTCAACTGTATTTCTAATTTGTCAGTAGTACAACAAGATGTCATGCTCGCAAGAGAGTAACAGATTCACTGCGCTTTGTCAAAGATGATGTATTCAAACTCAAACTTTGTTCCACTCTTCCACATTCATGTCTTCGTATTTCACACTTATGCAAGCTTGTTTCCTTTTCACACTTTTCACGTCATGATTCAGAAATCAAGTGGTATGCGTGCTGGTTTGTCATTTCTGACCTTGCGGCCACTGGCTGCAAGGTCTGAAATCACAGACCAGCACACCTATGTACACATGTTGAGAAGAATGTCAAATTAACTACCCATCAACTGTACAACACGGAAAACAACAAAAAAAGCTAACTTACCAGTACACCCTGATAAGAGTCGAAATTTCTGTACACTATACACCGTTATTTCTCACACTGGAACACCGACTACCACCCTCACACCATGCTGTCTACACCACAAATTGGCAAGAGGCATAATTCCTCATGAGCCCCTGCAGACTGCGGGGGCCGATGAGGATTTAGGTCTCTTGCCGAGCCCTATTTATCTGGAGAATGGGCCCCACCACCCGGCGTTCATGAAATACAATGCCCAAGAACCGCATATACATGTACAACAGTACTGACGCTCAAATAAAAAATCAACTTCAAGAAAAATCTGTTGACAATCACCACAGAAACTCTTTCTCTCAGTCTACACATAGTCTCAGACTAAACAAAAGTCTTAGTCTAAATGATATAAACAGCTTTACTGCTGACAAGATAATTCAATGCAAATTATTAATGAAATCTTGCTGAATCGTGAATGTTCCACTGGCCTTCACTTCACTGAAACTACGTGGGCCTTCGTTAACATACTTTTTGTTGTCGCACGTGAATGCTGAACTATGAGGCATGAACTGCACTGAATACACAAACATGCAAAAAACAAATGATGAAACTGAATTCTGAGATTTTGCCTGTGAAGCATCAAGTTTTGTCTTGATCACGTCGACGGTAAATATCGTCGGCTGTCAAAACGCAAATAATCACAAATTAACATTTCTCCCCCTGGCTGACAATGAATGACCTAGTCTGTGATTTAGAATATTACAGCTTCAAGCTGAAAGGTCCAAAATCAAAGATCAGCACACATATAATCTTGACCCCCCCCCCCCCCCACCCTGACTGCTCCTGATGATGCCACTGCAAGAGGTATAGATCCTCATGAGCCCCCACAACTGCCATGTGGATCTATGCCTCTTGCAAGACAATATCTTGTTGATTATATGGCCAAGCAGCCTCATCAGTAGCAGTCAAGGGATAAAGTTGAACCCCGTGGCCGTCAGTACCAGTTTTTGTCACGATGATTCCTGCAGGACTGACAACTGCTACTAAAAAAAACAAAAAACTGTTGCCCCTGTACTAGTCTGCTTTTTTAAAGACCCTTATACATGTAAGCATGTCCTGTGATTTCAGACCTTACGGGTCCAAGCCATAAAGTCCAAAACTGGCGCCATGCCACAGGGACTGAAATCACAAGACTAGCGCGCACTTCTCTACAACTGTCACAGCCACAGAAAAACTAAAACATAAGTCGCTCATCACAAACGTTCACGCAAAACTCACAGATCCAATCTCCAATCCACTGAAACCACTTGGGATCTGAATGCTTGATCCCACATGATGAAACAATGTACAACACAACAATTCTCCCCAACAGCGCTTGATCAAACCACGACCATCTCATTTTTGAGAAGCACAGATTCTCATGAGCTCCTGTGACTGAGATTGTTCTAACCAATCTAATTTTTCAAGAGGCATAAATTCTCATGAGATCATGAGAATTTGTGCCTCTTGAAACTCACGAAAACCCGTCTCACGCTGCACAAGACTGGCTCCAACTGTAGGGCAATCAATATCACGGGCTCGTGAGAATTGATGCTTCTTGCTTGATCGCCTACAGCCGTTTCAGCCTCAAACTGAGGGTTTTATCCCTGGCCAAGTGTACGACTGAATCAGGTGGTGGCAGGTTAGCTTTCATTGGCCAGAATGGTGATGCACAAGCGCCGCTCGGGCCAGCTGAACGTTTTGGGACACATAATCTGAAATGACATCAGAAAAGAACTGTAAACAACTTTGCAGGGAATAATCAACTCTAGTATTGATTCTTAACAGAACCCTGTTGGAAAATGAATTTTTCTCTAAAATGTATTTTTTCGAAAATACTTACCGATGCCATTACTACATGGGATTAATCTATAGCTTACATAATTTTAGCCAAAAACTTACGATGTGTACCTATTGGGCCAAGGGAGGCTACCTAGGGGTGCCGTGACCCAGTACCCGAGTAGCCTCCCGTCCCACCCCATACGGGTAACTGCCCTGTGCAGACATGCCAGTTTATTCGCTTAGCTGACTAGTGGCAAGCGGGGCAGGTGGGAAGGCCGTCCGAGTAATGGCATCAGTAAGTATTTTTCAAAAAAATACATTTTAGAGAAAAATTCATTAGTTTCCTCAAAAACATTACTACATGGGAGAATAGCAAAAAGGAGGTGGGTGCCGCGTAACCCTGTAACCCCACAAGCTAGCCAGAGCCACCCTCCCCGGAGCAAACTCCCGATAATTTTAGCTTAAGGTTACCGACGGCACCGAGGGTGCCGGGAGGGAGTGTTGCGCCACAGCAATGTCCCCCACCAGGGTCAGGCTGTCTCGCTGGCCTGCCAGGTTTCGGAGGTAGAAGCGGGTGAAAGTCGACTCAGTCCGCCAGCCCACGGCTGCCACAATGTCTCGGACAGCACAGTTGTGGTCGAAGTGACGCTTGCAGCCATGGCTCTGACCTCGTGCGCCCTGATGTAAATTGCTTGGCAGCGTCAGGGCCGAGGTCCTGGTAGGCGGAGCGTAACACCCATCGGAGCCAGGATGAATCGTCTGGGCCGAAATGTCTGATCTACCTGGGGACAGAGGGAGAAGGAGGCGGGAGCGTCCCTGGCGGAGCGGCTTGGTTCGGCGTAGGTACACGCGCAAGGCTCTCACCGGGTCCTATCGTCTGGATTCCCTGTCCGGGTATATCGTCTTCAGGGGCCGGACAGTGATCACCTGAGGGGCGGTCAAGGGGGACTGCGTCATGGCCGGGTCCGTCAGTAGCTGCACAGAAGTCGGCCATCCTGAACTGCAGTAGGAGGGGTGCGCCAAAGGCGCGAGCAGCTCACTCACTCTGGAGGCCGTGGCAAGGGCGTGCCCCACCATCTCCAGGCGTGAAGGAGGAGTCACTTGGGAATGGAAAGGATGGCGCCTGCCGTGGTTGCTTGAGCTTCGAGCGTGGTGTGGGGAGCCGTAGAGGGGGTCCGGTCGCGAGGTTCAGAAGGAGGGGAGCTGGGAGGCTCGGTGGTCCAAGACTTGGTCCAGCAGAACGGGCCACTAGCAATCGAATCGCGATTCCTCCCTAGAGCTTGCGCAGGACCTGGGGGACCAGCACCGTGGACGGGTAGGGATACGCGATGAGGCCTTCACAGGAGAAGGGGAGCGCATCTACTGCCCAGGCTAGGGGGGCCGGGATGGGCGAGACAAAGAGGGGCAACTGGCGGTTCCACCCCGTCGCGAAGAGGTCGACCAGAGGAGACTGCCCATAAGCGGGAGCGCCACACCAAGGAGCCGGGGGCAGCACACGTCAGGCAAGGGCGCCGAGTCCACGACGGAAGTCCCAGAGGTCCGGAAAATACACGAACTTGTCCGATGGCACCCAGAGAAGAACCACAGAAGGACTTTTTCTCACAACAGTTCAAAGCAACCGAGCGCAGCACACCGCCGGGAACCGAGGCTCCAAGACGCAGGCACAACCGGCGCAGAACCCTACACAGCCGTAGGGAAAACTGCAGAGGGCGAACGCACGTCTGCACCAGGGAAGAAGAAGCACACAAGGAACAACAGTCCAATGGCGCCGGAAAAAGCTACGAGCACACAGCAGGAAACCAACTCTCGCAGGGCGCAGGGAACACGGCGCACAATGCCAGCTGGAAGAAGCACGCAAGTGGCAAAGCTTCCAGGCTGGCAAGAATAACCAAGTCTTGTAGGTCACAGGTACAACCGGTGCAGAACCATACACAGCCGTAGGCTCAACACTGCACTAGGCTAACACACGTCTTAACTCCTTAAGCTAAAGGAATAAACTGGTGTGTCTGCACAGGGCAGTTACCCGCATGGGGTGGGACGGGAGGCTACTCGGGTACTGGGTCACGGCACCCCTAGGTGGCCTCCCTTGGCCCAATAGGTACACATCGTAAGTTTTTGGCTAAAATTATGTAAGCTATAGGTTAATCCCATGTAGTAATGGCATCGGTAATGTTTTTGAGGAAACAAATAGTCGACTACAACTGAATTCCACCAGCCCAGGCAGCTGTCAGCACAGTTATAATAAAACCCATTCTGCTCTGAATACATACAGATTATCTACTTCTCGCCAACCTTTGTGACATAGCTTTCTACGCCACATTAAAAAAAAAAAAACAAGAACTTTGAAACAGTATATTGCTACACTGACACCATCCAAACAGCAGCAGGTTGCCATGTAGAGAGAATCACGACTACCGGTTGTTACTGAGCAAGACTGATGCTCCCTCCAGAAATCACCATGATCTATAATGGGCCCAAAAATGTCCTCTCAAGCTTTTCACTTCTAAACGAGGTATTTTCCAGACAGCATAAAACCATCCAGCCAACGCCAGCTGCAGTCCGTCTATGCACAGCTATGCACGTACCTATGTCAACCCCATGGCCTTATGTTGACTGGGTTAGAAAGGTAAAGATCCAGGTCTCGAAGGTACGTGTACAACTTCAGCTGGTGGTGGTGTGCTTTTATGCCGAGGTGTATGATTGGAATGCCTCATCCAGCTTGTGCATATTTATACAAGCCGGCCACTGGTTTAACCCATTCAGCCCTGACGCACTACAGCAGGAGATAGGCTGACCATGATAATTGAAGGGGAGTGCCAGATTAGCTTGGCGCCTTCAGGCGCCAAGCTAATCTGGCACTACCCTTCAATTATCATGGTCAAGCCACCTCCTGTAATAAGTACATTGTCATTAAGTAACACTTGCAAAATTTGGGAAACGCACCTGTGGGGCAAAAAGGGTTAAAATGACAATTTGCAATGATGAGCCTTTTTTTTTTTTTTAATTTCACCTCATTTGGGTAAGCCAGCTCTTCCAGATCCTCAATCATCTCCTCCAAGAAATCATCGGCAATCAGGACCTGAAGCCAAGTGCCGTGGGCGGCAAAAGGGTGCTCCTCATCAGCAATAGAACCCACCACACTGGGTGACACCAGTGTCACAGCGACGTCGTTCAACACGCTCTTGAAGGTGAAATGTCGTCCGTGCTTCAACCTCCCTCTGCACACAGAGACAAACATTCATAGCGCTGTGGGAATGGGCTTTCTTGACGCCACGACCTAATAAAATAAATACTGGACATTCAGAATTTTCCACCCAAATAACATGGCTCTTGCAGGCAGCGACCAAACCAATGTAATGCAATTTCTACCTTTAAAGATGCTATCCCAGTGTAAAGTGCTTAGACTAATCAACACATTCCAGATGTGATGCTTTATACCCCTTCCCTGCCACTGTAGTGTAAGTACACGTTTGTTTCTGAAATCTTTGTTCATTCAACGAGCAAACAGACAAAAGCGTCCAAAAAACATGGAAACAACTCGGCCTCAGCAAGAGGCATAAGTCGTCATGAGCCCCCGCAGTTGCACTAACTTACCGCAGTCGCGGGGGCTCATGAGGATCTACGTCTCTTGCATATGGACCCCACCCGGGTCTGCCCTGGGGGACTTGGGTGGGGTTAGGTATTTTTTAGTTCCCAGGGTCACCCTGGTCAGCCCCACAGGGTGGGTTTTTCTCTCTATTCTGGGGCATGTGTTTCTGTCTACCCTTTGTCCATTCACCTGTATTTGCCTTTTTCAAACTCTCCCTACTGTCTGCACTGCCTGTAGCTCTTGATATTGGATGTGTGTTGCTAAATGGTCTTAGCTTTATTTAGGCCCCATGTGTTAGGTTTATTTAATGTATTTGACCGGCTGGCGACATACATTCAATGTTCTGTTGTTTTTTTTTTTTCACAAGCAGTGCAGGCACGTCCTGAGAAAGCCTTGTTGCTGTCGGGACGTTAAGCAATGTACAATCAATCAATCAATCTTGCATATGGACCATGTTCATTTTTTTAAGATGTGAGGTTTTAAACTGCGTATATCTGGCTGCAGCGAGCCTCAAATGAGTGGAAGCTTTTGTCCCCGCATGAAAGGTCTTTGCACTTACAGAAACACCAGGTGGATGCAGTGAAAAAGTAAAAGTGCGCGCCTGTCAAGATGCGAAAGACATTGCAGAAGGCTTTTTGGGAGCCTGCGCTCAAGTGAATCGGGTGTCTGCTTCATGTGGGCCGTGTTTATTGCAACCAGTCTTGAAAAGTTTTATCCTGACTCAAACACAAGGTATCAGTTATGAGAACATGAATGTGGGGGATAAATCCCCGCTAATCTAGATGTAACTGTACCTGAGAGCAAGCGGTATGAGAGAGCCCGCCTCCAGGTTGAACTTGAGATGAACAGATTCTAGCGTGCGTGTGCGGACGAGTTCTGTGGGACCCTCGGAGCTTGTCGTGCTGTCAAATGACTCTTTCCGTGGCTGGCGCTGATGCCTAGAACATAACAAAATCACCATTAACCCACATAACTCCATGGCCAAATTTTGGACGTGTCACCCAACATCAACGACTATCTACCAGTTGCAGGAGATGGATCGCCCATGATAATTCAAGACTAGTGCCAGATCAGGCACTAGCCTTGAATTATCATGGGCGATCCATCTCCTGCTGTGGTCCATCGAGTCTAAAAGAGTTAACAGTTTATTAATTCAGTCAACTTCACTTGTAACAAGGTTGAATGAAACAAAAGTCAGATAGAACATTTCACAACCCTTTTTCACAAGTCCAGACCTCCCTTTGTTGCTGTCATCTTATAATAAACTGGGAATTTATTCATTTTGATGACCACTGACAGGATTTTTTTCTGGCGGGTAGGGGTGGGGGGAATTGTGTCGGGTGGGGTGGGGTGGGGTGGGAACGATGTCCAAACTGTGACTGCTTAAACCTGAAAGCTCAAAATGTATTATCTGCAAAGACAATGCTAAGACAAAACAGCTGTAACGGTTACTTCATCTGATGCTTACCGTTCATTTTCCCCTCCGGAGTCTTTGTCTTGTTCATTTAGTCTTGTGCTGCTCAGCCCCTTTTTTAACGTTGTCTTTATCTGTTCTGACTCTGGAAACACAAATTTAATAATGTCAAACCATGGACCTAAATTAATAGTCCGATAACAACATGGAGTGAACATTGTCATGCAATTTATGATATTGAAACATTAAAAAAAAAAAAAAAATTCATTTTTCTCTAAAAGGTATTTTTTTGAAAAATACTTACCAATGACGTGACTTTATGGAAGTGTCTACTTACTTGCTCAATTTTAGCCTAGAATCCGTTGTGTGCCAACACAACCCGGGAGGCACTCGGGGAACCCCTCGAGGGGCCGAGAGTAGTCTCCCGTTCCTACCCTACCGGTTCCCGGTCATGTAGTAGACCAACCAGTCAGATACTTCGCTCGCCCGCGGCAAGCGGGGCAGGTGGGAGGGTCCTCCGAGTCATGTCATCGGTAAGTATTTTTCGAAAAAATACCTTTTATGAACGTATGGCGCCCATGGCGCCGGGAGGGAGTGTTGCACAGCGGCAGTGACTCCCATCAAAGCGAGATTGTCTCGCTGGCCTTTCAGATCCCGAGGGTAGAACGGGCGAAGGTCGAATCTGTCCTCCAGCCCATGGCTGCCACAACAACAAGACCAGCCACTTGGGTACGGTTCGAGGCGCGCCGCTGTAGGCCGGGCTCAGTGAGGCGGGCACTCTGCCGGCAAACAGACCCTACGGAAGGATCAGCGGGCGTGACAGCGGGTGCCGTCCTGTGGTCAGCCGTTCTAACCAGCAGAGGTAGATCCCGGAGGTAGAAGCGGGTGAGGGTCGAATCTGCCCTGAGCGCAAGGTTGCCACGATGTCTTGGACCGCGCAGTTCCGGTCGAACGCGACGCTCGTGGCCAAGACCCGTACCTCGAGTGCGCGGAATCCAAGCCTCTTAGCTCCGTATGAGGAGAAGTCCTGCTAGGCAGACGGTACGACCCAGCGTAGTCAGGAAAATATAGTCCGGGCTGTAATGTCCTGTCTGCCGGGTCTCCAGGTAGGAAGAGGCATGAGCAACCGCTCCGGATGGCTTGTATCGGCGCAGGTATGGCAAAGGGCGTGCACGGGATCTCGTTGCCTGGTCTCCTGGGGAAGGCAATGTTTTCGAGCAGACGAAAGGTGAAAACCTGAGGCGCGGTCAGAGGAGACCTGTCCTTGGTAAGAGAGGCAGGGTCCGAGAGGAATGAGCTCCCTGAGGGGAGTGGTCCTGGTAGGTGGACCGCCGGGTGCCGCGTAGGCCGGAAGAGATCGCCTGGGCTGTTGGGTCAGTTCCGCCGGCATTAACGGCAGAGAGAGGCATAAGCGTCCCCACCGGCCGGCGTTGATTCGGCATCAGGGCACGCGAGGGGCTCGCACAGGACTTGGCTGCCTGGTCTCCTGGGGGAAGTCCGACCCTTTCAGCGGCCGCAAGGTGAATCCCTGTGGCGTGGACATGGGGGACCTGGTCTTGGCAATGAAGGCAGCATCTGTAAGCAGCCGTACGGAACCATCCGCTCGAAACGGCAGGTAGGCTGGGCGCGCTGACCGCGTGTGTAGCTCGCCAACTCGGGTTGCCATGGCAAGCGCCCACAGGAAGCACGTCTTACGAGTCACATCCGTAAGGAGGGCCAAAGACAGTGGTGCGAATCGGGCAGAATTCAGCCAAGCCAGTACACAGGGTAGGTCCCAGCGAGGAATGAGTGAACAGGGCACTGGACGCAGCAGGCCGAAGAGAGAAGTAAGGTCGCCGATGCCCTACAGGGGCCGCGGGCTGTAGCGAAAGCTTCCATTGCTGCACTCAAGACGCCTCCAGCGGCGCGGGCTTGCGGCACAACTCCAGGCGTAGGCGTAGGCGCTCCGGGCATGGGTGGAACAGCGATGTCGCGGTTGCTTGAGCATCGCGCGGGAAGCAGCTGTGGGGGGCCCATGGAGAGGCTGAGGAGGTCGGAGGTCCAGGACTGGTTCACGGGAACGGGACGAGCCGTAGGACGACCGTATGCACCCTGAAGCTGAGGAGGGCCTTGGGAACGAGGACTGTCCGAGGGTACGGGTACACGAGAGTCCATCCCACAGGGTGAACAGAGTGAAGACTGCCCAGGCCAGAGGGTCTGGGACCGGGGAGACAAGGGGAAGCTGGTAACTCCACAGCGGCAAACAGAACGACCAAGGCGTCTCCCATCGCGTGCAGATAATCCGAAGGTGTCCTGGTGGACGGCCCCTTCCATGTGTAGCGACTGGCCGCGTCGGGCGCGAGAGACGGCCAAGACATTTCGACGGCCGGGGCTGTGTCGGGCCAGGAGGAAGGTAGCGGTCCTCGCATCAACGCATCAGACGGCAGAGGAGCAGCCCAGAATGGGTGAGCACGGCCCACCCTGTAAGAGGCAGTACCCCACCATTGTCGCGTTGTCAGAGAAGACGAGCAGTTGTTCCTCCCACGCGACGCGGACTTGCCAGACTGCTTGCAGCTCCAACCCGTTGCTGAGCTTGTCCACAAACTCCGGAGGCCAGGGGCCGGACGTCATGAGGAACCACGGTAGCAGATGGGATACCCAATCAGCAAGACTTGTATCGACGCCCAGTGAGAGATGAGGAGGTGGAGCGGTCAGGGGGACTCCCGCAGCAAGCCACGAAGCACCCGTCCAACGCAGGAGGAGGGGGCGGAATAACAGGGACCCAGGTACCAAGGCAGGTCGCCTGAGGAGGGACGTAAAGAGGCCGGAGGGGCCGCTGAGGCAGCCGGGTGCAGAGACGCGAAAGGACAAGGCGACGTGAAGGGGCGAGGTCCGACTTGCCTGAGTTGACTAGGGACCTGTGGAGGCCTGGTGCAGATGAACGCGACAAACAAGTCCAGGCTGGCCGTGAAGTCTCCAGGCAGGATGGCGGCTCTCCCGGCCCCGGAGGAAACCATCTGAAGGAAGGAAACCGAGAACGACTGGAACAGCGCCAATAGGACGACGAGGAGGCGCCAACTCTTCCAGGACTTTCCAGCGTATCCCCTGGTGTGCGCTGGTAGGTGGCCGTCGGCACGTACACAAGAGTAGGGAAGGAAGAGCACTCCTCTCTAGGACCAGGGACAGCTCTTCCACTCCGCCTGAAGTGGCGCGCGCTAAGATCACTTGCCCCCACGCCGGGAACTGCCACAGATGATTGATCTGCACTCAGTGGGCCCTGGTCCGCTTCTCAACTGAGGTGTGGTTCCGCACAGTCATGAATTAGAAGAGGGCGGCTTAAGCAGGCCGGGGCGTCAAGCGAACTCCGAGGCGGCTTCCCGGACGGGAGGGGGCCTAGAAGAGGGTCACTCGCAACTCGGTCCAGAGAGGGCAGAGCAGACGGGAGGCATCCGACAGCAGGCGTGAAGGCGGGGCGCTGCGACGGGACGTGGGCGAAGGAGGCGGGCAGGCGTTGCCCAAGGCCTAGGATCGCGACGGGCGGCTAGCCGGAGGAGGGCGGAGAAGAATCCTGCCGAAGCGTGAAGCTGGAGAAGAGACTGGATTTCAGGGCCCAACGGTCGGAGTCCAGCAGGCGGCGACCTACCCCTGGGGTGGGGGGGAAGGGACGTCAGCGACGAGGCGGGCGCACGGAGGAAGACCGTCCTGGGGGTGGGGGGTGGGGGGGGCAACTGCGATGCCGGGAACGGGGGAGGCAATCCATGGCAGGCGATCCACGGCCGGCGAACCATAGCAGCGAATCCAGGCGGGGCGCCATCGAGGGAAAATGAGAGCGTCGAGGCGAGAGCGCCGAAGATGGGGTGGGAGAGCGCGACGAAGCGTGACGTCCAAGCAACCCTAGAGCGGGCCGATCCTTCCGACAGTGGAACGGGAGGAGTCAGGAGCGTGGCTGAACCGTGCACGCTGTGGCTGACGTGTCTGCTGGCCGGGCTCAATGAGGCTGGAGCTCTGCCGGTAACCAGACCCCTCGGAAGAGCCCGCGGGCTTATCGAGGAGAGACAGGTGAGGACGGCCAGTCAACGAGGGACGGCTCGTGGCCCACTGCTGCAAGCCGGGCTCAGTGAGGCGGGCGCTCTGTCGGCATACAGATCCTCCGGAAGGATCAGCGGACGTGGCAGCAGGGGCAGTCCTGTGGTCAGCAGAGCCGGAGGTTACCCGACGAAAGGACGGCCAGTCAACGTGGGACGGCTCGTGGCACCCTGCTGCAGGCCGGGCTCAGTGAGGCGGGCACTCTGCCGGCATACAGATCCTCCAGAAGGATCAGCGGGCGTGGCAGCAGGGGCAGTCCTGTGGTCAGCAGTTCCGGTGGGTACCCGACGAAGGACGGCCAGTCAACGTGGGACGGCTCGTGGCACACTGCTGCAGGCCGGGCTCAGTGAGGCGGGCGCTCTGCCGGCATACAGATCCTCTGGAAGGATCAGCGGGCTTGGCAGCAGGGGCAGTCCTGTGGTCAGCCGGTCCAGCAAGTACCCGACGAGAGATCCGTTCCGTAAGGCCAAGACGGGAAGAAGCGGCTGCTACGTGAGGTGGCAGGGGACGGCCCAAGGGCCGGCCACGAGGCAGCTGGGTGTGGGAGCTCGCGCTGGTAAGGTTCCAGGTGAGACCACCGTTGCTCCGGTCGGGACGTGTCTTATCCAGGAAGGGGGTCGGAGGAGCAGCCGGCACAGGGAAGCATGCCACATGGTCAACCGTCGGCCACAGGGAGATGCCACACCGGGAGCAGAATCCGCGTAGCGCACTAAATCACATTTCAAATACCCAGAATTTGAAATTCCAAACTGCAGTAGCCCCTTAACCCCCCGTGAACGAACTGCGTGCCGTGCAGTGTGTGAGCTAATGCGTGTGGTACACGTGCGCGTGCGCGAGGGTCCAGGAAGTAGCGGCGCTATGAGCCGATCTCCAACCCCGGTAAAAGCGTCTATAAAATGCGCTTGTTACTATATGATTAATACCATTATCTCACTAACGTAGGCGCTGCGACCAAGCGGGCTGCAAACCGACAAAACGACCTACGCAGCCACTACAGGGTCCCCAGGGCCAAGCCATTCTCTCCCTTTCCCTTTAGGGCTTAACGTAAACGTCCCCACGGAGGAGATATCAAGGAGGGGACCGAAAGGCTCTGAACCCAATAAGACCCAAGCTGGAAACGAACCATGTACCCTTCACTCGAGAGGTGAACCCTTTTACCCCCGCACCAACCAGCTCCCCAGCGAAGAAAGGCGCTGGGCGCACAAAGGTACAATACCAGTAGTACCACACAGTAAGCGGCGCTAACTTGCTAAGGCGGCGCTCCGCCCGCAGACATGGCGGCCAGATTATATCGCAGGGGGGGGGGGGGGGGGGGGGGGGGGGAGGGAGCAAAGAGGGCAATGAATAGCACAAGCAAACCACACGCCGAAGAACAAAATGGCGCCGAGCCAAGCTGCTAACCAGGCGTTAACGACGAGGGCACAAGGTAAGCCAAGCGTCGGGAGAGCTGCAGAAATAGCCGTAAAACGAGCAGCCGCAAAACGGCTGGCACCCGGCCGGGGGCCCAGTCGAGGGCAGCTACCGCTACCTTACCTCCGAGACGAAGCGGGGACAGGGCCACCATAACACCGCCACACCACGTGGAGGGGAGCGGAGCCGAGCCGGCACAGGCGAAAGGGTGGTAGACCAGGCCACGAGGACAGCAAAGCCGGTAACCCGCCAGAAGGCACGGAAGAAAGGCCGCGGAGTACACGAGGGCGTACGGAAACGAACGTAGGAAAGAAGACCGGGAGAAGTCACCGACCGAGAGCTAGGCTAAACACGTCTTATCCGCGCGAGCGAAGTAGACGACTGGTTGGTCTATTACATGACCGGGAACCGGTAGGGTAGGAACGGGAGACTACTCTCGGCCCCTCGAGGGGTTCCCCCGAGTGCCTCCCAGGTTGTGTTGGCACACAACGGATTCTAGGCTAAAATTGAGCAAGTAAGTAGACACTTCCAAAAAGTCATGTCATCGGTAATGTTTTTGAGGAAACAAACAAAGGCATGATCTCACACACACAAACATACACAAATTGAGTCTACAAAGCCCGACTCATTCAGTCCTTTACACACTAAAACAAGATATCGACTGACCGTGAAAGATCAAGGGTGGTGCCAGAATTGCAAATCTAGTACTACCCTCGATACATTCATGTATCACGGTCAATCTGCCTCATGAAATGGTATTGGCAATGGTATGTGGTCTGCAGAGTGCAAATCCCAACATATCTGCATTGTGACCATACGGCTCACTGCATTCAAATCATCCTTCACCCGGCCTCTGGCTGTGGGCAGCGCGTTTTTTTTAGTCAGGATTCCGACAAAAAGCTCTACCGACAGCCAAAGGGTCAAACGAGACTCACCAATTTCTGAAATCTGTCGTCGGTCAGACTCATGGCTGCCCCTGCGGTCTCGCACGATGCGATTGTTTTCTTTATCTTCGTCACTGTAATTACTCTGATAGTCTGCGTCTCCCGGCTCGTCCCAAGTACATCGACTACTGACACCGCTCAAGTTGGACCCCTCTTGCTCAATACCCTGGTCCACTCTCTCCTGCGGAAAAGCACATCAAACAAATACAGTTTCATGTTCACTTAACCGATTCACCGCTGAGGAAACCTGACCACCAGCCAACTGCACGAGACATAGATCCTCATGAGCTTGGCTGCACGAGACATAGATCCTCATGAGCCCCTGTAAGTTAGTGCAACTGCAAAAACTGCAGGGGGGGGGGGGGGAGGGAGGGGAGGGGGGAGGGGGGGGGGAGGAGGGGGGAGGGGGGCTCATGAGGATCTATGCCTCATGCCAACTTCACATTGTATCCATGTTCTTTGGATGGTGTATAGCATATCTGCCAGCAACGCTATACAACACTTCTGCATGGGCCCCTTGAATGAGTTAATCACCTTATGAATGCAGCCACCGATATTGTAAACAGTACTGTTGGCTGCACATGCGAGATGTTTAATCATACCTGCAAGTGTGGATCAATTTCAAATATTGTCTCTCCTCGTCTCATGTCTGTGACCAGCCATGGCCCCCCAGCGCTGAAAAACAAAACCATCAATGTCATTTTCAACATCACAGATTACACACAAATGCAACTCATTCAAAGACATGCTGTGTAGATGCATGGTATATTAACCCATAACATCCTGAGGCTGATTTGTACAATTTGATTATTGTCCTTCGAAGGCTACATTACAGATTAGGAGATAAATCAACTGTTTTAGTTCAAGGTTGGTGCCAGTATAGCTTGGAACCTCCGTCGCCAAGCTATTCTGGCACCACCCTTGAACTATCAGTCAAATTCATTTCAAGCAACAGGTGTATCAGGATGAAAAGGGTTAATAAAGAGCTTGAGAAATGATGCCCATCGCACAGTGTTTATGTTCACTGATTATTCTCCATATTTTGCTTTTAAACCTTTGGCCGTCAGTAGCAGGTTTTTGTTACGATGATTCCTGCAGGAATCATCCTGACAAAAACTGCTCCTGACAGGCAGAGCGTTAAAGTCATGACTAGGCATGAATAGGTGAGAGAAAATGTGCACATCCATGGATACTCACGTAGGTTTGGAGCGTAACAACTCTATCACGCCCGGACCGTTCCAGTGTTGTGCTGCCTTCAGCTCCTCTCCACACACACCCACAATCTGATCGAACAAAAATGATCACAACTATTAACCCTTTTCATTCTGATACACTACTGTTTCAAATTATTTAGACTATGAAATGAAAGTTCAACAGTGGTGAAAGAATAATAATAATAATAATAATTACGGTATTTATAATGCGCTTATCTTATAATAATTATAACTCTAAGCGCGCACTCACAACTCACACACGCATGCGCACGCTTTAGACAATGACTCACGTAACACAAATAGTGAAAATACATTACGACGGTCAGCTTGGGGTGGAGAGTGTGGTGATATAGTGCTAGAACTTTTGAAAGAGGTGAGTTTTGAGGGCGGACTGGAAGGAGGAGAGCGAGTGTTTCTGACGGAGAGAGAGTGGGAGAGTGTTCCAGGTAGATGGACCGTATACTGAGAAGGAGCGGGGGCCGAAAGTGCTGAGTTTGGTGCGGGGGATGAGGAGGCGGAGAGGGTCGGAGGCGGAGCGGAGGGAGCGGGGAGGAGTGTAGGGGTGAAGTAAGTTGGAGAGATAGGCAGGAGCGTAGTTGTTCAGGGATTTGTAGCAGAGAGACAGAATCTTGTATTGGATGCGTTGGGGGATGGGGAGCCAGTGAAGGAGCTTGGCGCCTAAGGCGCCAAGCTATTCTGACACCACCCTTGAACTAAAACGGTTGATCTATCTCCTAATCTTTAATGAAGCCTCCATAGGACAGTAACTTACTTACTTACTTACGCCTGTCACCCCTACCCGGGTATAGGCCGTCGACGAGAGACCTCCAGCAACTCCTGTCCTGTGCTTCTCCTTCGATTCTACTCCAGGTGGTTCCCAGTCTCTTGATGTCTGCTTGGAGGTCTTGACGCCAGGAGTTTCTCGGCCTACCTCTTTTCCTCTTTCCCTGGGGGTTCCATGACAATGCCTGCCTAGTGATACTGGAAGCTGGCTTTCTCAGACTGTGACCGATCCATCCCCATCTTTTTCGCCCAATTTCATTCTCTGCTGTTATCTGCTCTGTTCTCTCCCAGAGTCTGACGTTGCTGATCTTCTCTGGCCAGTGGATTTTCAAAATTCTTCTAAGGCAACTGTTCATGAAGGTCTGTACTCTGTTGACTGTGGTTTTTGTCAGTCTCCAAGTCTCTGCTCCATATAAGAGAACTGCTTTTACATTGGAGTTGAAAATCCGGACTTTGGTGTGTTGTGACAGCTCTCTGGAGCTCCACACTTTTTTCAACTGGAGAAGGGCTGCTCTGGCTTTACCGATTCGTGCTCTGACATCTGCATCAGTGCCGCCTTTTTTGTCTATGATGCTCCCGAGATAGGTGAAGGACTCCACCTCCTCCAACGGGGTGCCAGCAAGCAAGACTGGTTCTTCCCTGGTTGCGTTCAGCCTCATTGTCTTTGTTTTCTGTTTGTGAATGGTGAGGCCCACTTGGGACGAGATGTCAGCAAGCCTCGTGGTCTTGTCCTGCATTTGTTGATGAGTGTGGGACAGTAATGCCAAGTCGTCTGCAAAATCGAGGTCGTCAAGCTGTGTCCACAGTGTCCACTGTATTCCACTTCGTCTGTGCTCTGTGGTCATCTTCATGACCCAGTCTATGGCCAGTAGGAAGAGGGTAGGACAGTAAGCAAATTAAAAATATCGGCCTCAGGATGTCATGGGTTAATGAACGACGCCACAACAGGTCACAGATTATTTTCAGATACATGTAACTATCCCAAAAATGTATGCATCCAACACTGCAAAACTGTCACACTGGGTGTCTTCCTCTGTTTCCTTCTGCTGTACAGCAGTACTCAATCGAGGGAAACAACCACTGTGCAAAACTGTTTACAACAGATGGTAACAATACTTCCTGCGAGTCCCTTGCGTTTCATCTTAGAGCCGTGTGAATACAACTTGTTTCACAATAGCTTTACAAGATGCTACACATCTTCATTACTGAAGACACCATACACAGATGGTTCTGCTGACTCATTTGAGTCGTGCCAAATACAGATACACGGCAAATCACTGTATACCTGCGTGTGGCATGTCTCAAATTAATTCAAGTTTAACCACTTCCCTGCCACTGTGTGCATATTGTATTTGTGAAATGTTTGTTCACCCAACAACCAAAAGCCATGACCGTCCAAGAAACATGGATACAAACTGGGCTCAGCAAGAGACATAGATCCTCATCAGCCCCTGCCACTGTGTGCATATTGTATTTGTGAAATGTTTGTTCACCAAACAACCAAAAGCCATGACCGTCCAAGAAACATGGATACAAACTGGGCTCAGCAAGAGACATAGATCCTCATCAGCCCCTGCCACTGTGGTAAGTTAGTGCGACTGCGGGGGCTCATGAGGATCGATGTCTCCTGCAGTAGGATTGTCTGCTGTATTTGAATTATCTGCATTGAAGGGGTTAACATCAAGCATGCTATGTACAAGCCTTCTTTACAAGACTCTTTAAAGCTGAAAAAAACAAAAAAAACTTTCAGATTGTTTACACCAAAACAGTTGAGACTGTTTACCTGAATGAAGTTAACGACCCCAAATGGTGTGGTGATGGGCTGTAACTGTGCGTCCTCCGTCATCAACATGTGCTGGATGCGCGATTCGCTTCCATCCAGGGGGTTGTGCCACGACACATGGTCCCCGCTGCACAGCACATTTTCTGCAAACACAAACAACTGGTCAAGTATTTCACGAATCATAATTATAATTGACACAGCACTGCACGTGAAAAGTACACTGTTCATTTCACATGAGAGTGAAATAAACTCACTTAACCATTATCATTCGGAATACACCAGTGTGTGAAATAAGTTTGACTAAAAAAGTTCAAGGGTAGTGCCAGAATAGCTTGGCGCCTCTAGGCCCCAAGCTATTCTGGCGCCACCCTTGAACTAAAGCCATTGGTCTATATCCTTATCTGAAAGTACTATAATGGAGCTTGCATATGGCCGTGTACACATTGGAAGCTTTTAGCCTCAGTATGATATGGGTTAATAGCATATTAACCTATTAACCCCGGGACCCTGCAGCAGGAGACGGACTGACCATGATAATTCAAAGGTAGTGCCAGATGAGCTTGGCGCCTGAAGGCGCCAAGCTCATCTGGCACTACCCTTGAATTATCCTGATCAGTCTATCTCCTACAACTGGTACATAGTCGTTAGACAACACCTCCAAAATTTGAGAAATGGGACCTTGAGGCTGAAAGGGTTAATGGTGAAATTCTTCGTCAGTTTCTAGGCACTATTTCAGAATGCACTGTGCAGTGAAACCTGTTTTCAGTCCCAAAAGACAGGTACCCTCTCAGGAAAAGTCTTGAAGGGCAAAAAGTGTCACCTGTCATTAAAGACCATCATTTAGGTGGCTACAGTGAGAGTCACAGCTACCGCCACCTGAATGATGGTCTTTAATGACAGGTGATGTCTTTTAGAGGTGGTCGCTTAAAACAGGTTCTGTGGAACTGCCTGCCGAGCCTCTAACCTGAAGAGAAGACGTAGCGAGCAAGCGCCTGCATGAGAGCGGCAGGCCATGTAGGGGGGTTGGTTTCCTCTGGCTCCCGCTTTAATCTCATCGACAGTTCAAACCCAAACCCACTGGGCCCGTCTGTGCCTGCACCGCAGCTGCAACAGTGAAATTCATTTTTCTCTAAAAGGTATTTTTTCGAAAAATACTTACCGATGACATGACTTTATGGAAATGTCTACTTCTAGCTCAATTTTAGCCTACTTACCCGTTGTGTGCCCACACAACCCGGGAGGCACTCGGGGAACCCCCCCTAGAGGGGCCGAGAGTTGTCTCCCGTTTCCCGCCTTACCAGCTCCGGTCACGAGACCGGCCAGTTTTTTTGTGATACTTCGCTCGAAAGCGGCAAGCGGGGCAGGAGGGAGGGTCCTCCGAGTCATGTCATCGGTAAGTATTTTTCGAAAAAATACCTTTTAGAGAAAAATGAATTTGTTTCCTCAAAAACATTACCGATGACATGACTTTATGGAAGAATTGCGATGAGGAGGAGGGTGCCGCGCAACTCTTAATGGTAACAGCGCCGTCCTCCCAGTCGCAACCTCCCGACAATTTTAGCGAAGTGCATACCTACGGCGCCGGTGGCGCCGGGAGGGAGTGTTGCGCCGCGGCGATGTCCCCCACTAGTGCGAGATTCTCTCTTTGGCCTGCCAGGTCCCTGAGGTAGAGGCGGGCGAATACAGATTCAGTCTGCCAGCCCACGGCTGCCACGATGTCCTTGACAGCGCAGTTTCGGTCAAATGCGAGGCTCGTGGCCATGGCTCGTACCTCATGTGCGCGAATGTGCAGCCTCTTCGCTCCCTGCGGGGAGATATCTTGATACGCGGAGCGTATAACCCAGCGGAGCCAGGACGAGATCGTCTGGGCTGTTATGTCATTCCTGCTGGGTCTCAGAGGTAGGAAGAGGTGCGAACGCCCTCTGCGGAAGGCTTTAGATCGTCGCAGATAAACTCTAAGGGCGCGCACGGGATCCTGTTGCCTGGTCTCCTGAGACAGAGGGTTGGTTCTTAGCGGCCGTAAGGTGATAACCTGAGGTGCCGTCAGAGGAGACCTGTTCTTGGCCAGGAAGGCAGGGTCAGTGAGGAGTTGAACAGACCCGTCCGCTCGGAACTGTAGGCAGGTAGGCCGCGCCGAGAGTGCGTGTAGCTCACTCACCCGAGAGGCGGTAGCAAGGGCCAGCAGGAAGCACGTCTTTCGTGTCACATCTGCGAAACGGGCCAAAGCTAAGGGTTCAAATCTGTCAGAATTTAACCACGTTAGCACCCAGGGCAGGTCCCAGCGGGGAAGGAGTGAGCGGTGTGTTGGGCGCTGGATGCCGAAGTGACCCATAAGGTCGGCTAAGTCTTTGCAGGCGCCCGGGTCTGGGTGTCCAAGGTGTCGATAAGTGTCAGCGATCATGGACAGGTAACCCCTCACGGTGATGGGGGCCAGGCCTAAGTCTCGAAAGAGCCAGAGGAAGAAGTCCGCCAGCTGAGGATTAGTCAGTTCCGTGGGTGACAGGCCGTGCTCAGAGCACCAGGAACACAGGACTTGCCACTTTCCCTCGTAGACTCGGATGGTGGAAGGTCTGCGGGCCGAAGCGATCGCCTCCACTGCTGCACCCGAGTAGCCTCTAGCTCCGAGGGCTTGCCGCACAACCTCCAGGCGTGAAGGAGGAGCCGCTCCGGGCAGGGGTGGAACAGCGGCTGACGCGGTTGCTTGAGCATGGTGCGTGGGGCGGGAAGCAGCAGGGGCGGGTCCGTGGCGAGGCTGAGAAGGTCGGTGGTCCAGGAGCGGTTCCAGGCGAACGGCGCAACTAACAGCAGGACCGCCGAGCATCCCCGAAGCTTGAGAAGGACTTTGGGTACGAGAACCGTCGGGGGGAAGGCGTAAGCCACCAGGCCGTCCCAGGGAATGGAGAGTGCATCGACAGCCCAGGCAAGTGGATCGGGAATCGGGGAGACGAAGAGCGGCAGCTGATGGTTCCACCTTGTGGCGAACAAGTCGACCTGGGGAGTCTCCCACCGGGCACAGATCATCCGAAAGATGTCCTGCCGAAGGGTCCATTCCGTGTGCAGGAGCTGGCCGCGGCGAGACAGCGAGTCGGCTGAGACATTCAGGTGTCCGGGGATGTGTCGGGCTCGAATGGTAATACCCCGGTCCTCGCACCAACGCATCATCCGGTAGAGGAGCATACAAAGGTCGGGAGAGCGAGTGCCACCTTGTTTCTGGATGTAAGCCACCACAGTCGTGTTGTCCGAGAGGACGAGTAGCTCCTGGTGTCTGAGGAGATCCTCCCAGAACTGCAGGGCTTGCCACACCGCCTGCATCTCCAGCCAGTTGATGTGAGTGTGCGCTAAGTCCGCGGGCCAGGGCCCCGAAGTCGAGAGGAACCGAGGAAGGAGATGAGCGCCCCACCCAGTGAGGCTGGCGTCGACACAAAGCGAGGTCTGGGGAGGAGGGGCGGCCAGGGGAACTCCCGACGCTAGCCAAGAGTGGTCGGTCCACCGACGAAGATGAGGCAGCAGCATCTGGGGCACCGGAACCAACGTCGTTAAGTCGCCTGACGACGGGCGCCAATGGAGTAGGAGATGCAGCTGGATCGGCCGGGAGTAGAGACGACCTAGGGGGATAAGGTCCGCTGCGGCGTTCAGCAGGCCCAAAAGCTGGAGCCAGACTCTGGCGGGGGCCACGTCCAGTCGTGCTAACTGACCTGCTAGGTCCGCAATCTTCTGGATCCGAGGGGCTGGGAGGCGCACCGTGTTGAGGTCGGTCGCAAATTCCATGCCCAGGTGCACGAAGCGGCGGGACGGAGAGAGATCCGACTTGCCGTCGTTCACTAGGAAGCCCAAGTGTGCCAGAAGCCGTAGCAGCGCATCCCTGTCCGACGCGAGCGAGGTCTCTGACTGGTTGCGTAGGAGGAGGTCGTCTAGGTAATTCGACGTCGGACTGGAGGAGGACTGTCGGGCCTTGGCGACTACGGCGTCCATCAGCCGGGTGAACACCCAGGGGCTGAGGTTGAGACTGAACGGGAGCGCGCGAAACTGGTATACCACACCGTCAATCGCAAAGCGGAGGAACTTCCTGGAGGCCTGGTGCATCGGGACATGCAGGTACGCATCTGAAAGGTCCAGGCTGACTGCGAAGTCCAGAGGCTGGACCGCGGCTCTCAGGGCTCGAGCAGTCTCCATCCGGAAGGAGGGGGCCGTAATGTAACTGTTCAGGGCCGAGAGATCGATCACCGGTCGCCATCTCCCTCCAGGCTTCGGAACGACGAACAAGCGGCTGTAGAAGGCTGGGGAGTAGGGGACGCGTACCACCTCCGTGGCGGCTTTCCTCAGGAGGGAGGAGACCTCTCCCCGAAGAGCGGAGGCCTTCAACGGATCGCTGGGGATCTCGGTCCAAAGGGGGGAGCGACGCAAAGGCGGCGGGCTGCGAAAGGCGATCCGGAGGCCGGCCGAGACGGTGTCGCAAATCCAGGGGTCGTCGGGAAAGAGTGTGAGCCAATTTCCGCTGAAAAAGGCTAGCCTCCCACCGACCGGAGACCCCGAAGTGGTCGGTGGGGGCAAGGCTGGGGGGCAGTCAGGTAGCCCGCCCGCGACCCGGTCGCCGGGCGGGACGGGGCCAGGCGGGGACACGGGCCCTGGAGGGTCTAGGACGGCCAAAGGCGGGGGCCTGCTCAGGGGCCGAAGCAGGGGCTGACGCAGCAGCGGGTCTAACCGACCGCGAGGCGCGACCCCTAGCCTGGCGGGAGGACGGAAAGCGGCGGGGAGGAGGAGCACTCACAGGCCAGCGGTCGGGGTTGGAGGCTCGAACGGATGACCAGGTGTCGCCGAAAAGCAGGGGGCCACCCAGCGGAGCACGACGAAGCTGCGCACGCAGGTCAGGTGGTATCCCTCGGCAGGCAAGCAGAAGGGCGTCTCGACGCATCAGGTCACAGTTGGCGGAGGCAGCCATAGCGTTAACGGACGAGTGGTAGGCGGCTCGGTTGGCGACTTCCGCTAAGACGAGTAAATCCCCAAGGAGAGGCGTGATCGAAGGATGCCAAGCGTCTTCCACACGACGAACCAGGGCTTGAGTGAGCAGCTCCAGGAACCCAGCGCAGGCTAAGGTGTTCCGCACCAGAGACGCAGTCAAATCCAGGCCACGAGGGAAAGAACGGCGAAGGAGGGCGGAGCCGCCAGCTTGCGACACGGCCGGGGGGTCGATCGCAGGAAGAGGGATGGAGAAAGCCTGGGAATGACCGGCATACCAATCCCGACGGAAGGCGATGTCCAGGCCAGCCGGCCAGCGACGATCGGAGAAGAACACCGGCTCTCGAGACGCTGGAAGTTGCAGGTGCGCTGAGAAGACATCTCGCAGCTCCTTAAATCCAGGCGGCTGGGGAAGCGACTTGAACCTCTTCACCTGACGCTCGGCATCCACAAAGGCCGAGACCTTCCTCTTCAGGGGGGGAGAGGCTGGGCAGGAGTCCGCTGGCAGAGTGGCCGCGATGATCCTGGCGGCTTCATCCAAGGCTAGGAGGGTCTCCGCCCGGGACGACGACGGAAGGGTCGAGGGGACATCATCACCGACGTCGGGGGGCGAAAGGGAGCGAGCATCCTCCTCCAACAGGGCTGAGACGGAGTCTTCGGGCAGCAAGCTGAGGGCTTCTTCGTCCAGGGGGTGGCGAGAAGGCGGGTGAGGCACCACGGAAGGTCGAAGCTTGGGCGGGGGCGCATCTCGAACCTCGCGGGAAGCCCGGGCATGAGCCGGCAGCGACGACGGAGGCGGGGATCGCCGAGGCGAACGCGGGAAGGAGCGAGGAGAGGTCCTGTCCGGTGCGCGGGAACGACGTCTGGGTGAAGTACGGCGGACAACCGAAGAGGAGTGCCGATCACGGGAAGAAGGTCGACGATGGCGGTGACGCGGCGAACGCATCGAACGGTGCGAAGGCGAGCGCGACCGAGCGCGCGACGAGGAGAGGCGGGGGGAGCGGCGACGCTCCCGGCGGGGGGAACGATCCTTCCGGCGGCGCTCGCGGGGCGAGCGCGAGTGTCTAGCACTGACGGTGGAACGGGAAAGGTCGGGGGCGCGACTGTGTCGCGTAGGTTGAGGCTGACGTCTCTCCTGGCCGGACTCAGTGAGAAGGGCTCTATGCCGGTGTACAGATCCTCCGGAAGGATCAGCGGGCTTATCGTGGAGAGAGAGAGGAGCAAGGCCAGTCAACGTGGGACGGCTCGTGGCGAACTGCTGCAGGCCGGGCTCAGTGAGGCGGGCGCTTTGCCGGCAAACAGACCCTCCGGAAGGGTCAGCGGGCGTGGCAGCAGTGGCAGTCCTCTGGTCAGCGAACAACGCAGGGTCCCGACGATCAATCCGTTCCGAGAGGCCGAGGTGAGGAAGAGCGGTCGTTACCACAGGGGCGACGTCAACAGGAGTGGGACGAGAGATAGCAGACGGAGGTCGCTCTCGCCGGTAAAAACTCCAGAGGTCAGACCAACGGATCTCCGGCCAGGTCGCACAGACATCGCAGATACGATCCGAGGCGCAGCCCGAGCAAGGGAGGCAGACCGCATGGTCGTCCGTCGGCCACTTGAAGTCGCCGCATTGAGCGCAGGTAAGCATTTGGTTCCTGCAACAGACAAAGAGCACAAGGTCGCAAAGGCGGACAAGGGAGCCTAGCCCCACACCAAGGTACTCCAAGCGCCGTAACCACCGGCGCGTAAATAGTGGCTACAGTCTCCCGGAGCTAAAGGGCCTTTAAGGTAGACGCACGGAGTGTGGGTGCCCGAAGGCCGTACGAGAACAGAAACCCTAGTCTACAAGGCAACGTCTTCTCGTAACAGTGAAATACCAAAGGAGAGAAGGCGACTTCCCTCGAGGAGACTCGTAAAAAAAAAAAGGTCGTGCAAGGCACCGAAGCGTAAGCTCAACAACTGGCGCCCACGTAGTAGCAAAGCCGAAAGGAAAGCCCAACGGTAGCCGGCTCTCGGCCCGAGGGCCGGCTGTGGGAAACTACCACTACCTTACCTCCGAGACGAATCGGGAACAGGGGGAAGGGTAGTCATACACCTCCACAGCCTAGAGGAGAGCAGCAGAACGACGCCAGCAGAGGCAGGGCACAAGAAGGCAGGTCAGCGCTAGGAGGCGCAGAGCACACGAAGAGGCAACGAGCGTAGGCAAGAGAAGGACCGGTCGAAGCGGCGCGAGAGCAAGGCCAGACACGTCTTCTCTGTACGAGCGAAGTAGCAAAACTGGCCGGTCTCGTGACCGGAGCTGGTAAGGCGGGAAACGGGAGACAACTCTCGGCCCCTCTAGGGGGGGTTCCCCGAGTGCCTCCCGGGTTGTGTGGGCACACAACGGGTAAGTAGGCTAAAATTGAGCTAGAAGTAGACATTTCCATAAAGTCATGTCATCGGTAATGTTTTTGAGGAAACAAAATAAAAATCAAGACGCGATGAAGATGAGAACTTGAAATCATAGCTCAGTGTGGAAACTTTTGGGGAGCTTTTGGGAAACAGCTGTTCACCCCAAGCATTTGGTTACATTTCAAAGTTGTGCTTCACTGAAATGTGTGGACTTAGTTTTGTTGAGGACACTTAAATTAAATTATGCTTTATCAGCAAAAAGCTAGCAAAAATTTCACCGTTTTCCCCTCTGAATAAAAGGGTGATACTGTTGAAATTAGATTTACAGCCCAAGGAAAATTTTAGAAATGAAAAATAAATGACAACAAGAAAAAAGAAGACTGCAAACATTTACACTATCAATTTTTTTTTATATATTGGGTGATACATTTGCAGCACTGTTCGTCATGTTTCGTTTGTCGACGTCCTTGTGTGTGCAGCCACCGGTAGATCAGCTGTTTACAGTACTGGTGGATGTATGCACAAATGGGGTTAACCTATCTAACCCCACAACTGCACTCCCCAAATTTGTATGTCACCTAATGAGTGTAACAACTGCAGGTGACGGCGCCAAGCTAATCTGGCACCACCCTTGAATTATCATGGTTTACTTCACCCCTGCTGCAGTGCGTGTGGCTAAAAGGGTTAAATTGTGTGCTGTAGACGTACTCATGCACTCGTCCATCACCGTGGAGATCTGAGAGGCCAAAACTGATGTAGTGCCAGTGAGGGGGGATCTGTCGGGCAGGGTCGCCGGGGTTTGAGTACATGCTGATATAGTCCAGGGGGTCTGGACCACCGAGCCTGGAACACACAAATAAAACCAAATATTATTTGTAAATATATTATCTGCATTATTCACAACATGACAAACACACAATACTGCATTGCGTACAGACAGGAAAACATGTCACAAAGTTTATCAAGCAGAGTGTAAAGTCAGTGGTTTCTCTAATGAGTACCTGCACAGATAATCTATCGACAGATGGGCCGAGTATTTTGAAGAGTTACTGAACAGACCTAGCACACCCGACCCCCCCGACATCCAGCCGGCAGAGACCAACCTACCCATCAGCTGTGACAGACCCAGCCGGGAAGAGATCAGAAAAGCAGTGGCATTTTTGAAGAATGGCAAAGCAGCAGGGCCAGATGGCATCCCAGCGGAGTCTCTGAAAGCAGACCTAGAGACAACAGTTGAGATGCTGTACCCACTGTTTGGAAAGATCTGGGAAGAGGAGGTGATGCCAGCTGACTGGAAGGAGGGGTACCTAATCAAGCTTCCCAAGAAAGGCGACCTCAGCAAGTGTTCCAACTACAGAGGAATCACCTTGCTGTCAGTACCAGGAAAGGTCTTCAACAGGATCATCCTAGAGAGAATGAAGAGCTCCGTTGACCCCCAGCTGAGAGACCAGCAAGCAGGATTCAGGAAGAACCGATCATGTACAGACCAGATCGCCACTCTCCGCATCATCGTGGAACAGTCTCTGGAGTGGAGCTCCCCGCTGTGCGTCAACTTTGTGGATTATGAGAAAGCATTTGACAGCGTGGACCGAGAGACTCTGTGGAAACTCCTACGACACTACGGTGTACCCACAAAGCTCGTCCGCCTGATCAAGAGCAGCTATGATGGCATGACATGTCGCGTGATCCACGAAGGGCAGTTCACCAGAGAGCTCCAGGTCAGAACTGGTGTCAGGCAGGGGTGTCTGCTGTCTCCGTTCCTCTTCCTACTGGCCATAGACTGGGTCATGAAGATGACCACAGAGCACAGACGAAGTGGAATACAGTGGACACTGTGGACACAGCTTGACGACCTCGATTTTGCTGACGACTTGGCATTACTGTCCCACACTCATCAACAAATGCAGGACAAGACCACGAGGCTTGCTGACATCTCGTCCCAAGTGGGCCTCACCATTCACAAACAGAAAACAAAGACAATGAGGCTGAACGCAACCAGGGAAGAACCTGTCTTGCTTGCTGGCACCCCGTTGGAGGAGGTGGAGTCCTTCACCTATCTCGGGAGCATCATAGACAAAAAAGGCGGCACTGATGCAGATGTCAGAGCACGAATCGGTAAAGCCAGAGCAGCCTTTCTCCTGTTGAAAAAAGTGTGGAGTTCCAGAGAGCTGTCACAACACACCAAAGTTCGGATTTTCAACTCCAATGTAAAAGCAGTTCTCCTATATGGAGCAGAGACATGGAGATTGACAAAAACCACAGTCAACAGAGTACAGACCTTCATGAACAGTTGCCTTAGAAGAATTTTGAAAATCCACTGGCCAGAGAAGATCAGCAACGTCAGACTCTGGGAGAGAACAGAGCAGATAACAGCAGAGAATGAAATTGGGCGAAGAAGATGGGGATGGATCGGTCACAGTCTGAGAAAGCCAGCTTCCAGTATCACTAGGCAGGCATTGTCATGGAACCCCCAGGGAAAGAGGAAAAGAGATAGGCCGAGAAACTCCTGGCGTCGAGACCTCCAAGCTGACATCAAGAGACTGGGAACCACCTGGAGTAGAATCGAAGGAGAAGCACAGGACAGGAGTTGCTGGAGGTCTCTCGTCGACGGCCTATACCTGGGTAGGGGTGACAGGCGTAAGTAAGTAAGTAACAGATAATCTATAATCCAGTGGATCTAGACCTCAAAGCATCAAAAGAAAGAAGGCTACTGCTAGTTGTGCCAGCGCTAGCCTCACCTACCTGTTTTGTGAGTACTGCTAGTGAGGATATCATTCGGCGGAAAAGATGCGTAGTAGTTGTACATCTTTTCCCCTTTAGCATTGGTGGCAGTGGTTAAGGCGCCTGCCACCAATGCTAAAGGTGCGAGGTTCGATTCCAGGTTCCGGCGTCGGATTTTTCTCCTCTAGTAAGTGTCACCGTTAATTCGGGCGGACCGTCAGGGGTTCTTTCTCCGGGTACTCCGGCTCTTCCTCCCCCTCCACTTTGGTATCAGTTTCAGCCAACTTAATAAAATTTCAAATACAAAAACGATTTCCAAATACCGTCAGTAGCTCGCTTGAGCTTGCCCTTAGCACCACGTGAATGTTCTGTGTTTACGTACAGTGTGTGAGTGAATGCGTGTGATTCACGTGAGCGTGCTTGTTGGGTTCAGTTCGGGGCTACATTCTGCGCATTGAGTTATATTATAAATATGAGAAATGCGCCATATAAATACCATGTAATAATATCCTCAAAAGCAGTTAAGGAGTAACTTCAAAATATTCTTGATATCGTAAAATATTCAGCAAACTCAAGTTTAACCCATTTAGCCCCGAGTCCCTACAGCAGGAGATGGATTGACCATGCTTATTCAAGTGTAGTGCCAGATGAGCTTCTAAATCTAAATTGATTCTAAATCTGTCCTATATAGTCTAAAAAGCTGGGATTGTAATACTAGAAAAGACCTAGTGTATGACATAAAACATATTATGAGCTGTATTATGTCCAGAGGAATAGGGATCGATTTTCTTTGGATACCGTCACACTGCGGAATTTATTGGAATGAAATTTGTGACAGACAAGCAAAAAAAGGAGCTATAAATAGAGAAAACTCAGCAGTTTGTAATAATATGCCATTATCTCTACATGAAATGTACTCTGTGCTAAACAGTTTTTTTCACAAAGATATGAAATATGCTTATCATGTTCCTCCTTGTTCAAACAGCTTCGTTGATATACAAGACTAAATTCTTGGAAAACAAAATTCGTAAAAGACATCAAATGCGAGTGCTTAAGCCCCATCTCTGTTAAACATATAATCTGTGAGTGTCCTATTACAATGAATCTGTTGAAAAAAATAACATAACAGTTGATCACTTAGCAGACAATTTGTATGACATCTTACATAGAAATATTGCAATTTCAATAGTTAATATAATAATTCATAGTCCGGTGGGTAAACTATTATAATAAGTAATTTGTGTGTGTGGTTGGATGTTAATTATTGCTATTCTTTGATACTCACGGGAAGAGGAGGTGATGCCAGCTGACTGGAAGGAGGGTACCTAATCAAGCTTCCCAAGAAAGGCGACCTCAGCAAGTGTTCCAACTACAGAGGAATCACCTTGCTGTCAGTACCAGGAAAGGTCTTCAACAGGATCATCCTAGAGAGAATGAAGAGCTCCGTTGACCCCCAGCTGAGAGACCAGCAAGCAGGATTCAGGAAGAACCAATCATGTACAGACCAGATCGCCACTCTCCGCATCATCGTGGAACAGACTCTGGAGTGGAGCTCCCCGCTGTACGTCAACTTTGTGGATTATGAGAAAGCATTTGACAGCGTGGACCGAGAGACTCTGTGGAAACTCCTACGACACTACGGTGTACCCGCAAAGCTCGTCCGCCTGATCAAGAGCAGCTATGATGGCATGACATGTCGCGTGATCCATGAAGGGCAGTTCACCAGAGAGCTCCAGGTCAGAACTGGTGTCAGGCAGGGGTGTCTGCTGTCTCCGTTCCTCTTCCTACTGGCCATACACTGGGTCATGAAGATGACCACAGAGCACAGACGAAGTGGAATACAGTGGACACTATGGACACAGCTTGACGACCTCGATTTTGCAGACGACTTGGCATTACTGTCCCACACTCATCAACAAATGCAGGACAAGACCACGAGGCTTGCTGACATCTCGTCCCAAGTGGGCCTCACCATTCACAAACAGAAAACAAAGACAATGAGGCTGAATGCAACCAGGGAAGAACCTGTCTTGCTTGCTGGCACCCCATTGGAGGAGGTGGAGTCCTTCACCTATCTCGGGAGCATCATAGACAAAAAAGGCGGCACTGATGCAGATGTCAGAGCACGAATCGGTAAAGCCAGAGCAGCCTTTCTCCAGTTGAAAAAAGTGTGGAGTTCCAGAGAGCTGTCACAACACACCAAAGTCCGGATTTTCAACTCCAATGTAAAAGCAGTTCTCCTATATGGAGCAGAGACATGGAGATTGACAAAAACCACAGTCAACAGAGTACAGACCTTCATGAACAGTTGCCTTAGAAGAATTTTGAAAATCCACTGGCCAGAGAAGATCAGCAACGTCAGACTCTGGGAGAGAACAGAGCAGATAACAGCAGAGAATGAAATTGGGCGAAGAAGATGGGGATGGATCGGTCACAGTCTGAGAAAGCCAGCTTCCAGTATCACTAGGCAGGCATTGTCATGGAACCCCCAGGGAAAGAGGAAAAGAGGTAGGCCGAGAAACTCCTGGCGTCGAGACCTCCAAGCAGACATCAAGAGACTGGGAACCACCTGGAGTAGAATCGAAGGAGAAGCACAGGACAGGAGTTGCTGGAGGTCTCTCGTCGACGGCCTATACCCGGGTAGGGGTGACAGGCGTAAGTAAGTAAGTAAGTTTGATACTCACAAGTTGTGTTTTTGGTTGTTGATATCTTTTTTTTTTTTTTTTTTGTCTAATATCACCAATGTGTGAAAAGACGTTAAATAAATTCCTGATCCTGATCCAGATGAGCTTGGCACCTTCAGGCGCCAAGCTCATCTGGCACTACCCTTGAATTAGCATGGTCAATCCATCTCCTGCAGCTGATACATAGTTGTTAGGTAACACCTCCAAAGTTTGGGAAATGGGACCCTGGAGTTAAATGGGTTAAGTGAGAGAACCTGTGTCAAAAATTAAAATGTTCAGAACCTCCAGTAATTTCCCCCCCCCCCCCCCCCCCCCCCCACACACACACACCCTGCGTGTAAAGATGGGTTTGCTGTATATGACATGCCTGTTAAAAGGTTCTGGCAAATCAAAGCAGCACAGTTGGAGTGAACCTGAACTGATCAATGTTTAGGTGGCACTCCATAGGCAACAGCTGTCGTTGCCCCCCATAACCTGTCCTTTAGGACTGTCCATTATCTCGCGCCAGTGCCATGACGTTAAACCCGAACTACCCCCCCCCCCCACACACACACACACACACACACACTGGACAGATCTAAACATGTGAACAAATTACAAAACAAGAAAAAATCTGAACGATTTTGTTGACATCACACACTCCCTCAAAAAAAGTCGGGCATGTAAACACAGCCCTGCTGGGGTATCTTGGAATTTCTAGACACCTGGTCGGCCAAATCTGATGAATCAATGAGAGAACTATTGAAGCTGATAGCCCCCTGGGGCACCCTCAGTTGACTTTTTCTCTCTTTGCTTTGGGTGAATAGAGATATGACAGGGAAAGATTTAACCCTTTTGGCTGTCGGTAGCCCTTTTTGTCGCAATGATTCCCCTGACAAAAAGTGCTACTGACACAGACAGTCAAAGCTTCACTTCTAGTGTCCTAGCTGCTGCACCCATTTAATAATAATAATAATAATAATAATAATAAAGGAGATTTGTTAAGCACATATTCTAAAAGTAGCTCTAAGTGCTGATACAATGAAAAGGCTAACAGTGAACAGCTAACACGCACACAACATACACACACACACGTATGTGACATGGCTACATTTCCCAAATTTTGGAGGTGTTACGTAACCACTATGGACTAATTGCAGGAGATGGACTGACCATGATAATTATTAAAGGGTAGTGCCAGATGATCTTGGCGCCTTCAATTTGATTCAAAATGTGCGAAAATGTTAATAATAGTTAATACCTACAATTTAATCAAAAATTGGCTTTTTACACACATTTGCCAGCCTGTGACCCTTGACCTTTCTGAAGGGTCATCCAAATTAGTATGAATAGACAGGTCTTACCATCAAGAATCTCTGTATTGAATTTAGGTTTGAAGTTGTGAATAGTATTTGAGAAAAAAAAAACATCTTTTGTAAACATATGGCTATTTTGGACCTATTTCCTGAGCTCTTGTGACCCTTGACCTTTCCAAGGGATCAACCAAATTAGTGTGCATAGAAAGTTCTTACCATCAGGTATCTCTGTAGCAAGTTTGGGTTTGAGGTTGTGAATAGTATTTGAGAAAAAATAAAATATGTCAAAATATAGCTATTTTTGACCTATTTCCAGAGCCCCTGTGACCTTGACCTTTGTGGGAGGTCAGGCAAATTGGTATATTTGGAAAGGTCTTGCCACAAAGTATCCTTGGGCCAAGTTGGAAACTGTGGCTTGAATAGTCCCCGAGAAAATGCCAACGTTAAAGTTGACCACGGACCACGGCGGACGGACGACCTCTGGCCCAAAAAATACTCACTTTTGCTTCGCACGTGAGCCAAAAAGGCTTATTGTCCTATAAAGGCTACATTACAGATTACAAGATAGATCAAGCATTTTCATTTAAGGGCGGTGCCAGAATAGCTTGGCGCCTCAGGCGCGAAGCTATTCTGGCACCACCCTTGAACTATCATAGTCAAATTCATTCAAACAATGGTGTATCAGAATGAAAAGGGTTAAGAAATAAGACTATATATACAGTAAACTAAGCTTATGACAAAGTTAGACCTAACAAAATGTGGCTACAACACATTTCAATGGCTCCGACTGCACTCTTTCTACGTAAACAGACATTCAAATCAGAAGTAGGCCAGAACTGCATGTGCCTGGAGGAAAACAGTGGATTATATTTAAAAGCCCAGTCAAACATGTCATATCGCATTGACGTCCGAGCTTTTAATCCCCTGTTTGCATCGGAAGACACGCTTTTGTTTTTAAGTCCCTTCTATTTATAGAAGGGACTTTTTAGGATGGGTTGCGGTGGGGCGAATTTAATAGCATGTCCATGTCAAAAGCGGGCAGGCTACACCTCTAACACTTGAAGTAACAAGAAAAAAATTACGTCATGTCTAGTTACGCTAACATCGCTGCTGAACGTACATTTGGCGCATATGTATGTATGTGCGAACATATGTAAACAAGAGAATCTCCTATATTTCTGTACACACAAGCTTGAAACTTGGCGAAATACTTTCTTAAGTGGGTGGCTAAGACAGCCTCCGAGCATATTACCATATTGTAATTGAATGTCAGTTGACCCAGATTAGAGTCCGTAATTTTTGTCATATTTACTTGAACTTTTGCATATAGCTAGTTTGGAGAAAGACATTGGATGACTATATTAGCCAGCTTTGTATCCTTTCAACTTCTTCAGTAAAAATTAATTCTTTTCAGAAAAGAATTAAAACACTAAAAAAAACTTTACTTCTAGAGAAAGTCAGAAAGTGGCGATGACGTAAAAGAGGCAACTCCGTCACCACGCAGACACTGACATAATACTCTAAATATGAAGTCATTCTCTTGCGCGATCGCGGCTCTCTCTCTCTCTCACAAACATGCGCACATCTCCAAGAGGAATAGATCCTCATCTGCCCTCCAGGTGCATGAGGATTTATGCCTCTTGGAGATGTTTGGAGCACACGCGCATGCATGCACCAACACATCGACGCGCTTCAGAAGAGCATGCTAGTGACCCGTGTACTTAGTATATTATGTAACTAGGTAAAGTCAATCTGCTTTCACACAAATTATAGCAAGACTGAAATTGTACCGTGAAGTTCTAGTTTTGTCACCATTTTCCCAAGCCTATGAAGCGAAGGTGAAACTCAAATCATGTACAATATAAAATTACATAAAAACTAAAACTTACATGTCCTGCGCCCCTTACAGAGACTCGCTGACGCATTGGCAGATCTATCTGCGAGACTTTTCAATAGGAGATAATTCAACAGCAGAATCAGGTCAAAGACATTGACAGCGAGGACAGCTCTCATATAGAAGGGACTTTGTGGTTATGGTTTATCCCATCTTGTTTAACTTACTTCTGATTAACTTCTCAAAACCTCTATTACTTCGCTAATTATACACTTTGAATGTATAATAACAACAAATTTGGGTCCCTTGCTGTCTGTTAACCCATTTAACCCCCAAGCTGATTTCCTTAAATTTGGAGGAGTCACCTAAAGACTAAGTACCAGTTGCAGAGATCGATCGACTGATAATTTAAGGGTAGTGCCAGATTAGTTTGGCGCCGCATCAAGATGAATGGACAATAAAGCAACCACCAAAACAAATGGACGGATGAACAAACAAGCTTTTCAGACGGAGACAGAGGTTGCTGCTTATACTACATAGTTCACACATTGTACCCCAGGACAAAAATCCCCCAATTTTGACGTTGCCCTCTGAAGGGCTGTATTACAATTCTAGAGACAGATCGAGTGTGATAGTTCAAGGGTGGTACCAGAATAGCTTGGCGATGGGCGCCAAGCTATTATGGCACCACATATCATGCTCGATCCATGTTTTGCTGTGGTGTGTCGGGGCGGAATGAGTTAATAACCCTAAAGCGCCTCCCATATCAAGTGGGCCCTAAAACTAAAAGGCGACGGAGGATGGGTTACATAGTGGAACGTGGGGGCCAGCAAGGGGTGGGTAGGGTCTGTGTGTGTGTGTGTGGGGGGGGGGGCGGGGGGGTGAGGAAGGGGGGTTAGGGGCAGGGGGCAGTCCTTGTGGGGGTCAACCCACGGGATTAGCAGTAATGCCCACACAGTGCGATCATCTACCGTTAGTCGGGCCTTGTAATCTGTCTCCCTTTCACTGCTGAGCCAACAAGCGATCGAGCAGAACTTACAGTGGTGTTTACAAATGATCTCAGATTGTGCCCATGATAAAAAATTAACACCTTCAAAGCGGAGGAAAGTGAACACAGGCCAATGACAAGAGACGAAGATCCTCATGAGCCCCCGCAGTTGCGGGGTATTACGTGGTAGTCGCAGTTGCGGGGTGTTACGTGGTAGTTGCGGGGGCTGATGAGGATCTACGCCTCTTGATGGCCAAAGATTCAGAAATTCAACCCGCGTCCACTGGCAGTGAAGGGGTTCATTAGACGTGTCAACCGTGACAGCTTAAGGACAGTGCATGATTAATCTTGGCGCCTGACAGCAGCTGATTAAAAGGCAAACCTGGAACTATACCTGTAAACTTACAATGCGGACCCCCCCTCCCATCAACAAAGCTCCACTTCAGGCCCCCAGCGGACGTAACGCTAACGCAGCAGAGCGTCCGATAACAATGTCAAAATGAATCAAACCAACGCCACCTTATCCCCTCCCCTATCAAACCTCGGGGCGATGTGGTTGGTGCCTCGTACACCTTGAAATAATACAATCTCACGGTCACAGACTGAACACATTCAGCCCCAGGACCGAAATCCCCAAATTTTAAAGCTGCCCTCTGAAGGACTGTATTACAATGCTGGAGACAGATCGAACATATTAGTAGTCGCCAAGCTATTCTGGCACCATCCTTGAACTATCATGCTCGATCCATGTCTTGCTGTGGTGTGTCGGGGCCAAATGAGTTAAAACCCATGATCCCCTCCAAACGGCACGGAATCAAAGACCAGGAACGGCAAAAAGATGAGACGAAACCACCAGACAGCGCAGCCATATATTTATTAAATCGTCATAATCATTATTATTAGCAAATCTTCTTTATTATTGATTATCTTCCACTATGAGCAAAAGACATTAGATTCACATACGCCCGCCCCTGCACCCTGCAATCAGCAAGACTGAAGAGGCACAGATATTCATGAGCCCCTGCAGGTGAAGGGTCTCATGAGAATGTATGCCCCTTGCACAGGACAGAAGATGGTTTAACCCTTTTAGCCCCAAAGTCCCATTTCTCAAATTTTGGAGGTGTTGCCTAACGACTATGTAACAGTTACAGGAGATGGATTGACCATGGTAATTCAAGGGTAGTATCAGATTATCTTCAGGCGCCAAGCCAATCCGGCACTACCCTTGAATTATCATGGTCAATCCATCTCCTGCTGTAGGGACTCGGGGCTAAATGGGTTAAAGACTAAACTGTAATATTGTTGGGGCTCATGCGATTCCATGCCTCCTGCATACAACAAAGGCTTATCATTCGGAATACACCAGTGTGTGAAATAAGTTTGACTAAAATAGTTCAAGGGAAGAGCCAGAATAGCTTGGCGCCTAGAGGCGCCAAGCTATTCTGGCTCTTCCCTTGAACTAAAGCCATCGATCTATATATCCTTATCTGTAAGTACTATAATGTAGCTAGCTGTGCATATGTTAGTGTACAAATTTGAAGCCTCAGTATGATACAGATTAAACTGTGGAGACTGGAACGCGTTAATCCATGAACTCATCAGCATGTATGCCTCTTGCAGACGACCGAAGCTGTGTGAGGAACGTGTCAGGCCGTCAGTGATACAGAGAGCGAGCGATTAGTCAACACCAGTGAATGAGAGAGAGACCAACTCACAGACAAACTCCGCTCCCAAACACAGGCACGAGGTCAAGTAAGGCGCCAGGGTGCCACAAACATGGCACGCTCTGAAAACAAGACAGCTGGACTTTGCCAACTCCTGGCCCTTCAACGCCAAGTGCACGCCATGGCAGCTCGAAAATATTGCGTAAAGTCTGGACTTCCAGCAATGCCAATGGCACCATCGCACACTGGTTGCGTCTCTCGATCCCCTGCAGTAGCCAATCGAGGGAGATAACCAGGTGGGCACAACCTTTGACAAACTATTTTACAGCCACCAATTTCCTGCAGACTCGATTGTAAAAGGTGCATGTACATTTTAATGCTCAGCAGTCGAGCTTACAGAATAAGCCACTGACTGTACCACAATAATATATAACTCTTCTATAGTGCAATATACTCACAAAGAAAGGCTCAGAGCGCTTTACATCTAGATAATCTAATTGAAATTAACTAACTAAGGTACGGACAACGTACAAAAACGCAATCATTCATAGGTCCAAATATACGCCGACACAATACTAAAATAATAAACATAACATTTCAAGAGCCTGATCAGATATATACATGTTGAAGGGAAAACGTAGGGTTTATCAATCCCTTCCAAAGGCCAAATTGAAAAAAAAAATGTTTTCAATCTAGCCCTGAAAATGGCCAAAGATGGTGCATGGCGAATATCATTGGGAAGACCATTCCACACTTTGGGAGCTTGGAAAGAAAAGGGCCGCTGTCCAAAGGGTTTTAGGGCCGGACACTCTGGGGGTAGTCAATATTCTGTCGTCAATGAGCTATCATGATCGGCACGCCTCCAGCAACACACTAAAGTAGTGCTAAGCTGATGACATTAACTCCTTCGCCGCCTGTAGACGCAGACTATGTTCTGAAATCTGTGTTAACCCTTTTCATCCCAGTACACTACTGCTTGAAATTAATTTGACCATGATAGTTCAAGGGTGGTGCCACGCTATTCTGGCACCACCCTTGAACTAAAATGGTTGATCTATCTCTAACCTATAATGTAGTCTTCATAGGACACTCCGCAAATTTTAAAAAAATCAGCCTCAGGATGTAATGGGTTAATCGAGTACCAAAGAGCACCAGCCGACTGCTGAACATGGATACAAAGTGGTTTCGGCAGGAGGCATGAATCCTCGTGATCCCTGGCTCACGACAAACTATATTTCTTGCAGATGTGGGACCGACTTTTCTTGGTAGTGAATGGGTTAACAAGAAAGGCAAAGCCATTATGGCTCACATGTATGACCGATATGTGTGACCTTTGTGACAAGGGCTGGCTTCTGCAGCAGCAAAATCCATGTTTTCTGAAAATGTAAGCATTTTTCACACATCTGTCAACCCCCATGACCCTTGATCAGCTATCTTTGTACCAAATTTGGCTGAAAAATTTGCAAAAATGTTGGTAATACCTTTAATTTTATTTTAAAAAATCAGCATTTTACACACAATTTCCAGCCTCTAATGACCCTTGACCTTTCCAATGGGTCATCCAAATTAGTATACATAGATAGGTCTTACCATCAGGTATCTCTGTACCAAATTTGGGTTTCAAGTTGTGAATAGTATTTGAGAAAAAAACATCTTTTGTCAAAATATGGCTATTTTTTACCTATTTCCTGAGCTCTCGTGACCCTTGACCTTTCTGAGAGATCAACCAAATTAGTGTGCATAGAAAGGTCTTACCATCAGGTATCTCTGTAGCAAGTGTGGGTTTTAAGTTGTGAATAGTATTTGAGAAAAAACATCTTTTGTCAAAATATGTCTATTTCAGACCTATTTCCTGAGCCCTTTGTGACCCTTGACCTTTCCAAGGGGTAATCCAAATTTGTATGCATAGATAGGTCTTACCATCAGGTATCTTTGTACCAAATATGGATTTGAAGTTTTGAATAGTATTTGAGAAAGAAAAAAAACATCTTTTTGTCAAAATACGGCCATTTCTTACCTATTTCCTGAGCTCTTGTGACCCTTGACCTTTCCAAGCAATCAACCAAATTAGTGTGCATAGAAAGGTCTTACCATCAGGTATCTTTGTACCAAGTTTGGGTTTGAAGTTGCGAATAGTATTTGAAAAAAATTAAATATGTCAAAATACAGCTATTTTTGGCCTATTTCCTCATCCCCTGTGACCTTGACCTTGTGAGTGGTCACTCAATCTGGTATGTTTAGAAAGTATCCTTAGGCCAAGTTTAAAGAATCTGGCTTGAATAGTCTCCAAGAAAATGCCAACGTTAAAGTTTACCCTGGACGGCGGACGGACGGACGACCACTGGCCTAAAACATACTCACTTTTGCTTCACACATGAGCCAAAAATGAGACCAGTTTGACGCTTAAAGGACTGGCGTACAAGAAGCAGTGTTTGTGGGAAAGCTAGGACAATCTACTTGCTGACAAAACACCTCACGATTATCGCAACAGATTCAACTTCAAAAGACTTTGTTTAAAAAACGTATATATTCATCTAGATCACAAATGATTTCTATTGAAAACAGAAAAAAAACATACATATGCTGGTCGTTTATTTGGGTCTTACTGCCTAGTCACTAGGGCCACAATCCTAGATCCGCTTGTACTTGTGACAAATATATATCCACCAAAGTGACGCTTTTTTAAAAACTCGTTCAACCGTTGAATACAGGATTGAACGCCGAACGCCGCACATTGAACCGTTTGAACAGATAAAAAGTGTGTGTCAAATTAAAATGATCAATACAGCATGATAATAAAGTATGTTTTCATGAGGACCTAATGTAATAACCCTTGCCGAGTTGACATTCACGTTTGTGGGTAAATCTTTAACCCATTACATCCAGAGGCTGATTTTTTTGTGTTAAATTGCTTATTGTCCTATGAAGGTTACATAACAGATTAGGAGACAGATCAACCATTTAGTTCAAGGGAGGTGCCAGAATAGCTTGGCGCCTGAGGCGCCAAGCTATTCTGGCACCACCCTTGAACTATCATATTCAAATTTATTTCAAGCAATGGGTGTATCAGGATGAAAAGGGTTAATGCACGTTTTCCTTCTGCAATGCTGCTAATGGCCTTCCAGCACTCTTCCTCTATAAATCAAACGTAAATAAGGGCACAAAAATACATCGGGTTCAATGAAGTCATTCTCAGGTGAAAGGTTCAACATAGAAAACACTTCAAATTCTAAAGGTAGAGTCTACATGCCGCTATTTTTATCACTCAGTACACGGAACACCTGTTCTTACGCATGGGAAAAAAAAAAGAACAGTCCAATATCAACAAGGAGTCACAAGATAATGCGGGGGCTCATGAAGAGCTGTGCCTCTTGCAGATGGTGTATTTGATGTTGATTCTGAGGTACACCCACCCCCCACCCCAAGCCTGTAGATTTCCCACCCTCATTACCATCGCCCTACAGAAAGCCGGCACAATATCTTGACAACACTGGCTGTCTGCCTCGACTGCTGCGCTGCAAATCGAGGAAGACAACCAGTGTGCCTCTAGACAATGCAAACTGCCCATGCCTCAAAAAGCCAACAATCAGTGAGAGAGACACAGATCCCCATGGGAACCTGCTGCTTGCAGAGGCTCACGAAACCCTGTACATAACCCTTACATTTCCTCTGCCGGAGTAAGTAAAAGCTGTTCAACATGCAAGTTTCCTCAGGTTTATCATACTTCTCAGCTTTTCCGCTGGAAGACCCCCAAAATAGCTGGCAAGGGCCAGGTCTCTCAGACTGTGTCAGCAACCCTCTCGAGTCACACACTGACCTCTTGATTACTACCTCAATCTGAGAAATCGGAGCATACCGCTAATCAGCCACAGATGTACATTATAATGCGTGCCTAGCAGTTCAATGGCACATGAGAACCTATGCCTCTTCCAGATAAGAAATGCTCTACTGTTACAGCACTTCTTGCCAGCGGTTTTCCTCGGAGAAATGAACACGCGAATTACCGCTGGCAAGAAATGCTGCCACGGGGGGGGACGGAACGGTTCCAAGCGGCGTGGGAGGCCAGTTTAGCAGACTGGCGGGGTCTAGGTGGCAGTGGGGGGTATCGCGCTGTCCAAGACCCCCCACATTGCTTCGCACTAGGCGCAGACTGAACCCCTGCTCCTGCTCAGCGCGAGCAAAACATACCCCTATCAATACACTTGGCGCAAGATGTACATATTCATCACTGCAAGAGGCTTAGATCCGCATAAGCCCCCCCCCCTCCCCCCCCCTTCTGTCGCGGGGCGCATGAGGGTCTACGTCTGCTGCACACAATTGGCAGAGCTTGGCAGTTCGCTGATAGAACAGATATATGCCACACTGGTCAAGCTATACATACACTCAACAACCCTTAATCGCACCCTTCCATCTGCAACGGGAACAGATTATCATCCGCCTCTGACACAGCAGGGTTGGTGAGAATCTACCATACTTGCTATACTGAGAAGCCAAAGAAATGCGACATTGTTGGAATCATCGGAAACACTTCATATAGTGTTTCCGATGATTCCAAAAATGTCGCATTTCTTTAGCTCCTCAGTACATTAGAGCATCAGACATTTACATACCGCACGCGTGTACAGTTGGGGGAAGTTACTAGGGCTAAGTCAAAGGCTGACCCGACATCACATCACCCTCTGAATAGAGCGGGGTTTTGACAAAATCAACTCTGCGCCGGTAAAAAGCGATGTGGGGGACCGGTGCCAGCCATTGTGCAGATAAAAGCAACTCCGCCGTGCTCAGCTGTAGGGTTAAGCCAGTAATTCCTCAATTTGAGGATGCAAATGGCCGAGGTCCTGAAAGCAAGAGCGATAGATCCTCATGAGCCCGTGCAGCTGTTGGGACGCATGAGAGTCTATGTTTTTCTTTTTCTTTTTTTTTTGCTGATGACAGGGAACGAACGAGGCACTGTGTGGTTGACATTAACATCAAGCGACACTAAAAATCTGCCTGGCAGCCGAGATCCAAAGTAGCTCTAAAAGCCCAGTCACTGGCCGAGTCTTACCAAATTCTTTCACAATTACCCCCCCCCCCCCCTCATTCCCTGTACATCACGTGACAAGCAATGTAGGCCACGGACCACAGTGGTGTTTCCGTACTGTCCAGTCTCTTAGCCTTAGTCAATCCCAGTCATCCCCTAATTGTTCAATTCCCTAAAAAGCACTACCGCCCACCAGCTGCACATTTGCCATGCATAAAATACCAAAAAAAACAGCACATGACCCGTCTCATTTCTTGGCTATGAAACTGGTTCCTTACCAACCCCACACCCAAGCACAGCTGAAATCAGCGTGCCCCTCAAATCACTACGCCAAAGGCAACTCAACATAGGCCCACAAATGTCCACTGGATAAGCTCAGGATGGTATGAATCAAAGCACCAAACATGTCTCCTCTCAGCTAACCACAAATTTCCAGCAAATTCCCACATTCAGCCCAACTGCAAATTTTCAAACAAGGCAAAAATTATTTTTAAAAACACGGGACCTCTTACTGCCTGAACTTCCCAATTTAAATGTATACCGTGACCTGTCAGAGACACTTGTCCCACCTGAACACCATTCAATCTGCTATCAGTGCAACCCTTAGACAATAGCTAAGTCAAATCCAAAGTGACACCCTTGAACGTTGCTGCATCTTTAAGTTATGGCCCATTATGTGAAGTGCCTTGATGTGGCGTTCACAACGCTGCTGACGTGTTGGATCATGCATATCTGATGCCATGAAAAACAGCCTAGATATGGTCAGAATGCCTCCAAAATTGGCATGTACATCAAGTAATATATCTGATTTTCAGAAATGTTGCATTTGAGACACAGGCACATGAAAGTGGTTTTTTTCATATTTTTCCATTGCCTACCCCCCTACTTTTTCTGTTTTTCCAAGTTTACACACGCATGCAATACAGTCAAACTGACTTCTGGTGGGCTGGACAACTTAAAACAGTTACCATGACACTGACACTGATGAAAAATGAGCTTTCAGACCCAAGGCCATTTCCTTGTGTATCTTAGGGCAGCCCAAAAGACAACACCCAGGCATCCTCATTGACCCTGTTGTCTGGTGACAACAAGCTGGAAGAGGCCTGTAACCAGCTGCCATGCCCTATGTGCTGCTGGCAATCTTTCCCTAGGCAAAAGGGGTCATGAAACAGCTCTGCAATTTAAACATTAAGTCTACTGAGCTATCCCACAGGAAAAAGACTACACAAAACAACCAAAACTATGCTACGCGGGACACGCCGCATACACTAATTAGTGTCTGGACTGCTGATTTAGGAGGTAGCATAGAAAAATGGTTATGTACAGTTCATTTTTATATAAAACACACTTGTCAGAGTCTCAAAACACCTCAGCTCATCTTGCAGATGTAGTAGGCATGTGTGTGCCAAACTTGTCAACACTCCTGTAAAACCCTGTACTGGTGCCTGCAACTGCTGGTCCCATAACAATGCACTCAAATGAGCTTTACTCAGTGTACAAGTGCTTGTGTTTGGCTTAGAATAGACACCAGAGACATCCCTCATGACAATTACAGCAGAATGACACCTCAGATGCAACCAGTGTAGCAGTACCATGCAAAATAACACTTCTGCAGGTCACATTATTTTGGCCGCTTATTTCACTCTGAGGTCAGCTGTCTGATGAAATGCACATGCTAACACTGTTTCATTGTAGTTTTTATCTTAACCTTTGACCTTAAGCCCCCCCCCCTCCCCTCCCCCCCCCCTCCCGGCCTCCAACCCAAACCCCTGCCCACCCCACCCTACACCCACCCCACACAACTTCAAAAACTGAAAGAGTGAATTTTTTTTTACCCATTTATCAAACTGAACACCCCAAACCCCACCCCTTTCAAGGTCAAGGTCAAAGGTCACAGCTCATGGTCGAAGGAAAGACTCATGACTACCTGTAAGACAAAAAATAAATGAGCAAACACACTAAACCTAGCTCACAGTGCAGGTAAACAGGGTGTTGCCATGCAAAACATGCCAAAACGCCTATAAAACTGCATGCACAGCGATTTTTTGGCAAAATTTCAAATTTTTCATGATTTTTTTACTTTTCCAACTGCAACCATCCAAACTCATTGATCTGGTTACACTAAACCAGTTTCCGGTCTATGTCACATATGGCATGTGGTGCACCTGACAGGCCACGGACCACAGTGGTGTTTCCGTACTGTCCAGTCTCTTAGCCTTAGTCAATCCCAGTCATCCCCTAATTGTTCAATTCCCTAAAAAGCACTACCGCCCACCAGCTGCACATTTGCCATGCATAAAATACCAAAAAAAACAGCACATGACCCGTCTCATTTCTTGGCTATGAAACTGGTTCCTTACCAACCCCACACCCAAGCACAGCTGAAATCAGCGTGCCCCTCAAATCACTACGCCAAAGGCAACTCAACATAGGCCCACAAATGTCCACTGGATAAGCTCAGGATGGTATGAATCAAAGCACCAAACATGTCTCCTCTCAGCTAACCACAAATTTCCAGCAAATTCCCACATTCAGCCCAACTGCAAATTTTCAAACAAGGCAAAAATTATTTTTAAAAACACGGGACCTCTTACTGCCTGAACTTCCCAATTTAAATGTATACCGTGACCTGTACAGCAAGATCTGGGCTGACCGTGATTTGGGCTGACTATACTATTATCAATAATATACCGGGATAGTTCAAAGCGGAGGTGCCATGACAACCTTGTCATGGCTCATGGTCGATCTATCTTCTGCAGTCAACAGAGAATTTCAACCCTAGAGCTCAGTGTCTAAGACAAAATTCGTGTTGCATGAATGATCTTAGATCATGCGTCAGCCACTAAGCACGGTGCTCCGGAGCACCGTGCTTAGTGGCTGGTGCGGGATCTAAGCTCATTCATTCAACTGGTCCTAAGGGCAGAGCCAAAACAGCGTCATGATCTAGCAAGCACTACCACATTGAATACTCTGCAGGACAATGTTCAGTGGCGACTGTAGGGACGGACTACCACTGACCCATATTCTGCCGCTTGTGTACATAACATCACATGATTCCACAAAACTTTACAAGTGGAAGTTACGTTAAATCCAGTGTTATGTCCCACTGGCACAAAGTGATCGGGGACTATCAAGTGGAAGTGACTAAAACCCAACCAAATACTCCCAAGTGACCGAAACTAAAGGGACGGAAGATGCAAGCACGATTATCACAAGAATACAAAAGTGGACAACATGAAATGGGGTCTGGGAGCGAGGTGGCAGTCGGTACCATAGAAAATCACGCTGCCTGAAAATGACGAAGACAACCGCAATGCGAAACACCACCCCAGTGCGCTAAAGGCCATCGGGCCGACATCGGCTGCCGTTGGCCCGCGCGCATTGGGTAGTTGTAGTTGTACATCGCTTAACGTCCCGACAGCAACGAGACTTTCTCAGGACGTGCCTGCACTGCTTGTGGGAAAAAAAACTAAACAGAATATTTAATGTATGTCGCCAGCTGGTCTAATACGCTAAATAAACCTAAGACCATTTAGCAACACACATCCAACATCAAGAGCTACTCGCAGCGCAGACTGTAGGGAGAGTTTAAAAAAGGAAAATACAGGTGAATGGACCAAGAGTAGACAGAAACACATGCCCCAGAATAGAAGGGAAAACCCACCCTGTGGGGCTGACCAGGGTGACCCTGGGAACTAAAAAGTAGTTAACCCCACCCAAGTCCCCCAGGGCAGACCCAGGTGGGAGCGCGCGCATTGGGACTCGAACGAAGAATACTGCAAAGTCATTTATAACTAGATCTGTGTGCGTGTATAAATAAAGCCACATGTTCGATCTAAGTAATAATAATAATAATACATAGTTCTTGTATAGCACTGTTCTCCAGTTAAACACTGGACTCACTGCGCATGCACAACAGCACACCCTCTCTCTTAGACATGCATGATTATACACTACTTTAACCCTTATCATTCGGAATACACCATTGCATGAAATGAGTTTGACTAAAATAGTTCAAGGGTAGTGCCAGAATAGTTTGGCGCCTCTAGGCGCCAAGCTATTCTGGCACTACTCTTGAACTAGTCATTCGTCTATATCCTTATCTGTAAGTACTATAATGTAGCTTGCATATGGCAGCGTACAAATTTGAAGCTTTTAGCCCCAGTGTGATGTGGGTTAAACCACCCCATCTCTTCCCAACACCTTACATTCACTTTCTTCCCAACACCTTACATTCACATAAGTAAAGGGCAGTTATTTATCCTTTCCAGTAAGACGCACTGTTGCTCATGAGCCCCGGCAAGACTGGATGGCATCATGAAAATCTGTGCCTCTCCCATATATGGGAGGGGCTTACCTGAAGTACCGACGACCAAGATCGATTATAAGAACATCAACGGTGGCCAGCGGACTGAACGGGCGACCATTCGAGACTGGCACCAAACCACTCAGGGGGGTCGGGACATTTTCTCCCAATTAAAATCATAAAGTACGGACCCACGGGGAGCGATTGATGGCAACCTATAATCCCCCGTTCTGCAAGAAGGAACCGCCGGTAATGTTAAGGTGACAGCCAAATTGTTGGAAATCATCCCTTTAACCCATTTTACCCCCACGGCCACTTTTCCCACATATTGACAGGACCACCCAACGACTAGGTACTAGTTGCAGGACATGGATCAACCATGATAATTCAAGGGTAGTGCCAGATTAGCTTGGCGCCTGATATCACTACCCTTGAATTATCATGGTCGATTCAGCTCCTGCTGTAGGGCGTTGGGGCTAAATGGGTTAACCTTGCTGCAGACTTGAGTGTAGAAATGGCAAACACCTTACACGAGCATCAGGAATTCTTTGTCAGTTTTGTCTTTACATATGTTGTTTCTGAGACAGATGTCCTTGTGAAATGTCAACGAAACAATTCCACCAGCAGGACATCTGAATTTTTTTTTAAAAAAAGCAACCTACCCAACAATTTTTAACACTCTCTCTAGCAAAATACCAGCTACAGTATTGCCAATGAACTGCCCTGTTGTGCAAAAAAAAAAAAAAAAGGTTAAAACTAACAGAAAATTCTAATGGGGACCATAACAATTGGTTCCTCACAGACCACAAAACGTGATGATAATAATAATAATAATAATAATACCAGTTATAATATTGCTGAGCATACAATATCTTTACCAACAGACCACCCACAAATCAGGATCAAATGCCTTAAGGATTACAAACTGGCCAAGAGTTCACACACACACAAATTCTTCACACTTACTGCAATTATCACAGTACTGCTGCCAATCTCCATTAACCCGTTTCATCCTGATACACCCATTCGTTGAAATAAATTTGACTAAGATAGTTCAAGGGTGGTGCCAGAGTAGCCTAAAGGGCTGGCTTAACTGGGCGAGACAAACCCGAACCATGTCTCGGCGAGACACCCGAGACAGTCAATGCGAGATACCCGTTCCACCCGTTTATTAGGTTCGGCACGTCTGATCTTGTCTCGGAGAGTTCGCTGAACCTAATAAACGGGTGGAACGGGTATCTCGCATTGACTGTCTCGGGTGTCTCGCCGAGACATGGTTGGGGTTTGTCTCGCCCAGTTAAGCCAGCCCTTTAAGGCATCTGATCATGATTTGTGGGTGGTCTGTTGGTAAAGATATTGTATGCTCAGCAACATTATAACTGGTATCATTATTATTATCATCACGTCCAGAATAGCTATTCTGGCAACACCCTTGAACTAAAACAGTTGATTTATCTCCTGATCTGTAACTAAGGTAGACTTCACAGGACAATAAGCAATTTTTAAACAAAATCAGCCTCAGGATATAATGGGTTGAAGTCATTATCATAATGATTTGCCAGCTGTGCATCCGCCATGATAGTTCAATGGTAGTGTCATATTATCCTGACTTCCTTAACTCATTCTACCCCAGACACCCCACAGCAAGATAAGGATCGACCATGATAGTTCAAGGGTGATGCCAGAATAGCTTGGCGCCTATGGGCGCCAAGCTATTCTGGCATCACCCTTGAACTATCATGGTCGATCTGTGTCCTGCACTGCAATGAAGTCTTCAGAGGACGTCAAAATTTTGGGATTTCGGTGTTGGGGTAGAATGAGTTAAACTGTCAATCATGGGCCATTTCATCATCATGGTGCATATGTTAAACAGCTTAGATTAATGGCTCACAATAATAATAAAGAAAATATCATTACAATCACTTGGAAAAGCACAGATCTACAGGACACGCGTCGCTAACCCATTCAGCCCCAAAACACTACAGCAGAAAATGCATCAAACATGATAATTCAAAACTCCGCCATGGCCGGTCCCAAGCCCGGATGTGAAAGGAGGAGGGTTGGGCGTGGGGTCAGCTGCCCCACCCCATAAAAACACACATTGCTACAGAAACGCCAACAAGAAAACCAACAACCGACTCGGCCCTGGGAGAGGATGGACCTTCAGCTGGAGGATTTATGACGCGGGGTGGTGAAAGCCGAAAGGAAGCCACTCAGCAGACTACCATCCTTTCGACCAGGGCAACCATCAACATCGGAACATGGAATGTGAAGACCATGTATGAAGCAGGGAAAACAGCTCAGGTGGCAGTGGAGATGAGGAACTACCGTCTCGACGTCCTTGGCATTAGTGAGTCCAGATGGACGGGCAGCGGACAGAAGAGACTGACCACAGGAGAGAGGCTGCTGTTTTCCGGCCATGAGGAGGACAATGCACCACACACAGAGGGAGTGGCTCTCATGCTCTCCAAAACTGCGCAGAGTGCTCTCATCGGGTGGGAAGCCCATGGCCCACGCATCATCACAGCCTCGTTCAGAACACAGCAGAAGAGGATTAGCATGAACATCATCCAGTGCTATGCCCCAACCAACGACAGCGATGACGAGACCAAAGACCAGTTTTATAACAGACTTCAGACCATCGTTGGAACCCTCCCTAGAAGAGATTTCAACATCATCATGGGCGATTTCAACGCCAAGGTCGGCAGTGATAACAGAGGCTTCGAGGAGGTCATGGGGCAGCAGGGTTTGGGAGTAATGAACGATAACGGAGAGAGATTCGCAGACCTATGCGCCATAAGCAACCTTGTCATAGGCGGCACAGTCTTCCCGCACAAGCGCATCCACAAGGCGACATGGGTATCACCGGACCATTTAACCGAGAATCAGATCGACCACGTGTGCATCTCGAGAAGGTTCCGAAGATCTCTCCAGGACGTCCGAGCGAAGAGAGGAGCCGACGTTGCTTCAGACCACCACCTGGTTGTTGCCAGACTGAAACTGAAGCTGAAGAGGAACTGGACCGGCGAGACCTGTCAGCGCCAGAGGTTCAACACTACGCTGCTGAAAGATGCAGGCCATCATGAGGAGTACAGACTCGCCCTCTCCAACAGGTTCCAGGTTCTCCAAGAGCTTCTGGACGAAGGAACCATTGACGAGCAGTGGAGAGGGGTGAGAGACGCAGTAACTGCAGCATGTAAGGAGGTGTTGGGCTACAGGAAGCACACCCACAAAGAGTGGATAACACCAATGACACTCGAGAAAGTAGTAGATAGAAAGAAGAAGAAAGCAGAAGTAAACAACAGCCGCACAAGAACAGAGAAGGCCCGCGCTCAGGAGGCATACACAACAGCCAACAAAATAGTAAAGAATAGCATCAAGGCAGACAAGAGAAATTTTGTAGAGTCACTGGCACAAGAAGCAGAGGAGGCAGCCCGACATGGAAACATGAGAGAGCTCTACAACACCACAAAAAAGCTTTCAGGGAAGTTTGCCAAGCCAGAGAGGCCAGTAAAGGATAAACAGGGAAGAGCCATCCAAGGAGAGGAGGGACAGAAGAACAGATGGAAGGAGCACTTTGAGGAGCTCTTAAATAGACCAGCTCCACAAGACCCACCAGACATTCAGGTAGCCGAGAGAGACCTGCCGATAGACTGTAGCGAGCCCACCAAGGAGGAGATCCGGAAAGCCATCAAACAGCTCAAGTCGGGCAAGGCAGCCGGACCCGACAGTATACCGGCAGAAGCGCTAAAGGCGGATACTGAAACCACAGTTGAGATGCTCCACCCCCTCTTCAGGAAAATCTGGCAGAGAGAACAAGTACCAGCAGAGTGGAAGGAGGGTTACCTGGTCAAGCTGCCAAAGAATGGAGACCTCAGCAACTGTGCCAACTATAGAGGAATCACCCTACTGTCTGTTCCAGGCAAAGTCTTCAGCAGGATCCTACTCAACAGGATGAAGGACACAGTGGACCCCCAACTCCGAGATCAACAGGCGGGCTTTCGCAAGGACCGATCATGCACTGACCAGATCGCCACGCTGCGAATCATCCTGGAACAGTCGCTAGAGTGGAACTCGTCCCTCTACATCAACTTCCTTGATTATGAGAAGGCCTTCGACAGCGTCAACAGAGCCACCTTGTGGAAGCTGCTGAGACACTATGGAGTACCTGAAAAGCTTACCAACATCATCAGGAACTCCTACGAGGGACTGACCTGCAGAGTGATCTGTGGAAACCAGCTCACCCACGCCTTCCAAGTCCGGACAGGGGTGAGACAGGGGTGTTTGCTGTCACCGTTCCTGTTCCTGCTGGCCATCGACTGGGTCATGACGACATCCACAGCACAGAAGCGAAATGGCATCCAATGGACACTTTGGACCCAACTGGATGACCTGGACTTCGCAGATGACCTAGCCCTGCTCTCGCACACCCAACAGCAGATGCAAGAAAAGACAAACGCAGTGGCAGCGAACTCCGCAAGGCTAGGCCTGAACATCCACCGTGGAAAGAGCAAGGTGCTGAAAGTCAACGCTGCCAGTGGAACGCCCATCACATTGGAAGGCGAGGCGCTAGAAGAGGTGGAGAGCTTCACCTACCTCGGCAGCATAGTCGACAAGAAGGGTGGGACGGATGCTGACGTGAAGATCAGGATAGGCAAGGCCAGGGCAGCATTTCTCCAGCTAAAGAACGTCTGGACTTCAAGAGATCTGTCAGTCAACACCAAGATCCGACTGTTCAATACCAACGTGAAACCAGTACTCCTCTATGGAGCAGAGACCTGGAGGACCACAGTGTCGACCACCAAGAAAATACAGACGTTCATCAACAACAGTCTGAGAAGGCTCCTCAGGATACGCTGGCCGGACAAAATCAGCAACGAGGAATTGTGGCAGCGGACAAAGCAGAAGCCTGCAGAAGTGGAGCTCCAACAACGCCGCTGGAGATGGATAGGTCACACACTACGCAAGCCAGCAACCAACACCACAAAGCAAGCCCTAAGATGGAACCCCCAGGGAAAAAGGAAGAGAGGTCGGCCACGAAACACCTGGCGACGTGACCTGGAGACAGATGCCAAGAAGATGGGCCACACCTGGGGACAGCTGGAGAGACTCGCCCAGGACAGAGACGGCTGGAGGGACCTTGTCGGCGGCCTATGCCCCAGAGGGGGTGATGGGCGTAAGTAAGTAAGTAAGTATGATAATTCAAATGTAGTGCCAGATTAGCTTAGCACTAATCTGGCACTACCCTTGAATTATCATGCTTGAATCATCTCCTGCAACTGTAGTCGGGAGGTGACACCCCCAAAATTTAAAAAATGCTGCGTCAGCTTAAATGTGTCAAGGAGCAATACGAGTCGCCTGGAGCCTCTAGGTGCCATGCAAATCAGACAATACCCACCACCTATCAAGTTGACATGTATAGATCTCCCACATGGACATTGAAACTAGTGTGACTGGCAGCTAACCCTCTCATCCATGCAGCCACCAGTACCGTCTACAACCATCCTGAAGCTGATTTTTTTTTTTTAAATTTGCGTGTTGTCCTGTGAGGGCTACATTACAGATTAGGAGATATAGATCAAGCATTTAGTTCAAGGATGGTGCAGGAAAAGCTTGGCACCAAGCTATTCTGGCATCACCATTGAACTATCATCTAATAGTAAAATTTATTCAAGCAATGGGTGTATCAGGATGAAAAGGGTTAAACAAAAGGCTTTGAAGTGCTGGCTTGCACTTGCAGGAGGTACTGTTAGATCCCTTCTAGACCCTTGCACATAATACCAGACCTCCCTGGACTCTTTTCAAAATCAAATGTCAATGTCCGCAGTATTCAATACAGATGATCTTCTTACAATGTCACTAAACCATTCAGCCCTGGCACCCAGCATTATTGGATGGATCAACCATGGAAGTTCCATCATAGTGCCAAATTAGCCTGGCACATGGAATCTGTTACTACCCTGGGGCTATCAATGGTTATCCACTTGTAACTAAGTGTAACTAGATATCTCCTAAGCCTGGGAAGCGCCATACTAGTTACTACTCCTATTCTTGAGGTTGAAAGTGTTACTTGACAGAAACAGTATAAAGGGAAAGTGCCATTATATATCAAGCAATGTACGCACACAGGATGGATGTTCTGCATTGCAATTTGCATGCACACACAGTCTCAGAATAAAACATAGAGAAAAAGAGTGGATGGAAGAATGTGAGAAAGAGATACCTCCAGGATTATGGCATCCTAAATCCCATTTCTTGTTCACTTTGGATTATTTTGCTTAAGTTCTTTTACAGTTTCCGTATGATCCATGGCACTGAACTGTGAACATGCACAGCTTTATCCTTCCCCGCAGTATCACCCCATTTTCTTCAACAGCATAAATTCACACTGAGAAAGTACTGAAACAGCCTTGGGCTGAAGCAATCGTGTCTGAGATGTTTACACTTTACAAAAGCAATCATTACAAATTGCATGGGCTGCACACAGTGCACACAAGTTGGCAAATTTGTGTCAGCATGACACTACTGACAGCTCAGATGATTCGATGCTGTTAATACACCAAGAGTTCATTCTAATGTTTAAGTACCCAAACTCAGACCATAACAACCTGTCTTCAGTACTTCTTAAAACTGTCATCAGGTCACTAGTTATCGTATGTACTTGATTTTTTTCTTAAAACATTTTACAACAGAAACAATGAAAATGCACAATGTACGAACACTACTAAATATGTATCATGTGACAGCCAGAAAACCGTTGGTATAACCAGGCATTAACATTTTCGGCACTGTCTCTGGTAAACTGAAATGAGTACAATATCAGCTCATAGAAAAAAAAAATGACAAAATGTTTTCAGCACATGCAGACAATACTGACAAGCCCTGAAAATGTCGTCTGCCTCTAGAGGTATACTATGACAGGAAGAACAAACGAAATACATACCAGTATTTGACTAGTGCTGTCACTTGTAGAGGATTTGGCTGATCTGGATATAGTCTCCGACATGCTGAATATATTGCCTCCAATCCCGGAGGTGTGACAGGAACATTTGAATGTGGAAAGTTGGCCGAGTAGATGCTTTCCCTGTCCACCATTTTGCTGTTCTCGATGGTATCTTGGCTGTTCTGCGCACCTCCCCCGGCAAAGAGGTGGAATTTAGCAGCCATGAAACTCATAAAATCATAAAATACATATATTATTTAGGATTGTTCTTTTGAATTATCTAACATCAATATACTAGTAAAGATATGAAACACTTAATTAATATAACCGTTGCGTTGAAATCTTCTAACGTATATTGTACCCATTAGATAGAACAGCCCCAAAACAGATTTTTGTTGGGAGACCACCCAAGTCGAAAATACCCTATAAAGGATCATTTTTAGTTAATATATTATTTTTGGTGGTTTGGTTTGTGAGAATCAGAGGTAGTAAATATTATGTTAAAAGTAAATAACTTGTCAAAGTCAACATCCACTTCCGGTTTCCCATGAAGCTGCTCACTACCGGTTGTCAAATCATTAGATTCGGCAAGTGTTGAAAAAAGCTGCTGAAGGCATCGTTTGCCTTTTCCATGGATTCTTACGATGTCATTGCGAACCAGCCTGTTGTTATAGACAATGTAGGTTTCAGAAAATATAGAACTTAAATTTGTGCATTGCTGTTTTTTACTGTTTGCCCATGACTGCCAGAATTTCGTAGGCGCACCTGCTGCAGTTGTGTGGAAATGAGTCATGTCACAATTTTTCTGGAGATAATGCTGCATGATCAGCATGCTTTTGTGGATATTTTTTTTTTTCTTTTTACAGAAAAGCAGTAGTTTAAGTTTTGTCACTGCAGGAACGGCAATTTTGCTCTCAGTACTGAAATAAAAGTTTTTGAAAAATTCACATTTGCATTACAATTGCAGTGGGTGTTATTGATCCGTGCAAGTGAACAGATTGCAAGCCTAGATGCACACTCCCCCTCCCTCACTTCACCCTCGCCATAACATTAGTAACAAACTAATACTCAAAGTAGTCTGCAGAGGCAGTTAATACTCAAAGTAGTCTGCAGAGGCTGTTGGCATATAAAGTTACAAAATGAGTGAAACTGCATCTGTATTGAAATTTATTAATCTATTTTTTTTCTCAAAGGGGTCTGGTGTTGTGAAGGCTGGGTTCGCTGGTGACCAAGTACCAAAGTATATTTTCCCAAATTTGTAAGTATCATTTGTTTAATCTTGGATATATTCTGCCATAGCTGTTTTGCAACACTTCTTTGGTGATGTTCATAAAATGGCTGTGAACCATTGGGAGAAAGGTTTTATGAATGGATCATTTTGTAAAATGTTTTTTTATCTCTCCAGTATTGGACGGCCCAAACATGTACGAGTTATGGCAGGAGCTTTGGAGGGGGACACCTTCATTGGGCCGGAGGCAGAGGTAATTGTTTTTAATAGAATAATAGATTAACCCTGAAACATCACAGTGGTGAGTTCAAGGGTATTATTTTTCTACAATCCTACAGCTTGCCAACTGTTACTGTTAGATAGATAAATAGAGCAGTTCAGTTTGACACAACTTCTTGGATAGTCCGTGGGGCGGTCCGTGGCGCAGTGGTTAAGGCGCCTGCCACCAATGCTAAAGGTGCGAGGTTCGATACCGGGTTTCAGCGTTGGATTTTTCTCCTCTAGTAAGTGTCACCGTTAAGTCGGGGGTTCTTTCTCCGGGTACTCCGGTTCTTCCACCCTCGGCACTTTGGTACCGGTTTCAGGCCACTTTATAAATTTCAAATACAAGCGATCAAAATTTCCGAAACCTCAGTAGCTGAGCTGACCCTTCTCACCACGTGAATGTCCTGTGTTTGTCTTCAGAGTGAATGCGTGTCACGTGAGCGTGCGTGTTGGGTTCAGTTCGCGGCGCTTTGAGCCGATTCGCAGAATTGGGGAAAAGCGCCTATATAATAACCAGTATTATTATTATTATTATTATTATAGTCAAACTCTGCAGTGTGTTTTGCCTCAGAATTATGGTATTGTCATTACTTTTGTACCATGTTTTTTGTGGACTGGCAATGTGCCATAAAGAAGGTTTGGAGTGGTTTATTTCTTTACATGTTTATATAGCATTGATTGATTCCTGTTTGTATGCTGAAATATGTTGCAAGAGAGTCTTGTAATATACGTGGGTGACAACCTTCAGTCCTCGAGGCTGATTCATTTTTCTTTTCAAAATCCCTGAAAGCTAAATTTCATTTTTGGGGTTCAGACAGAACAGTGCTTCAGCCAGCCTGCTCCATCTGCAAGAGACATAAATTCTCATGAGCCCCTGCATCCACAGTCACAGTTACATCCTGCATCCGCAGGGGCTCATGAAAATTGATGTCTCTTGCTAGCCATGGATCCTGGGGCATAGTTAGTCCGCGGACCGTTTTCAGTCATTTCAACTTTTCTCGCTGTCACCCGTGAATATATAATTATGTTACAAGAGACATAGCGAGTATACCAATAGAAATTGCTCAATGTTGGTCAAACATTTAACCCTTTCCGTGTCAGAAGCAATTTTAGTCACGATGATTCCTACAGGAATCATCGTGACTAAAATTGCTTCTGACATGGAAAGGGTTAAACAAGGTTATGTTGTTAATGTCATTGCAGGAGCATCGAGGCTTGATGTCCATTCGGTACCCCATGGAGCACGGCATCGTGAAGGACTGGAATGACATGGAGCGCATCTGGCAGTACATCTACTCCAAGGACCAGCTACAGACCTTCTCAGAGGAGGTCAGCATTTTGGATGGGGGAGGGGGTGCTAAGTATTTGTAGTCATTAGTCTCTCAGCGAGGTCTCAGTCTCATGGAACAGCCCTGAAAATGGCGAGTCATTTACTCGCCATGGCGAGTGAATTTTTTATTTGGCGAGTAAAAAAAAATACTCACTCGCCAAATGCGAGTGCGCTCGTGCGTTTTTCAATCTAACGGCTAACCGCCAGCCGAACATCAGGTACGCCAGCGCGTGACCTGACCGCATCGCGAGTCGCCTACATCACTTTGCGGCAGTAGCTGAACACGTCACTCGAACTGTGCGTACCATAACAGTGGTCGGTGACAGTCGTTCTATTTTTAGTGACGAATTGGTTCGTTTAGCGGCGCGCTCAGTCGCGGCTGCGTTCAGAATCGACCCGACGCCTGCGTCCGTGCGAGTGTAACAGGGCGGGCAAACTGTTAGTTTATGTGTGGTGTCAGCATGTTATTACAAAGTGCGCGCTACATGTTGAACGCGGTACTTGCTGTGACGTCACCGTACATACTATTATGGGATACGGCATCGTGCGTTTCGCTTTCGATCTAGAACGAAGTTGTACATCAGTGGCGGAGAAAAAGCAAAGGAAGAGCTGGAATGCTTCGGATTCTTTAATCCGGCACCGTCTGATCTTGATAATCGCTAAGAAGAAAGTTGCACTTCGACATCGTCATCTCCATCGACAAGCGACAGTACCAGAAATGCTACCCCTGGGCTGTGTGTGGCACCGCCGCTACGACACAGTTTTCAGAGTCCATGGCTGTGCTTAGTGTATTTCCATGGCTAAAGCTCGACGGCACTCGAATGGCATGCGCAATGTGCACTGAGGCAAACTCAAAAAGCAAGTCCGACAGAAATTTAAACAGAAATAAGTTTGTCAGTTTTTTTTTAATCGTGGTCGAGCCATCTTCTGGTACACAGTTATTAGGCAAACATTGGAGAAACACGTCTCAGTTCTGAGTGGTTAAACGGGTTGAAACTAACTTTGAAGTACATCAGTTTATACACACACACACACACACAGCACATGACACACATACACACACAGAGTTTAGACAAGTCACACTTCAGTTGTCAATCTGCCGCGTTCAGCAGAAAACGCTATATTCTCTGTTACAATACATTATCAAACGATCATACAAATAAATAAATAGAGATCTTTTTTTCTGTGTGTGAGAGAGCTAGGGAGACAGGCTTTTGCGCGATAGCTCACCAGTTAAAGAATCAGATCATGGAAAGGACACACACACACTGTCACAACACATTTAAAGAGGAGAGAGCGAAATGAGATAATTTATTTTAATGATTGATTGATTGTACATTGTTTATCGTCCCGACAGCAACAAGGCTTTCTCAGGACGTGCCTGCACTGCTTGTGAAAAAAAAAAAGAAACAGAATATTGAATTATGTCGCCAGCCGGTCCAATACGTTAAATAAACCTACGCCATGGGGCCTAAATAAAGCTAAGACCATTTAGCAACACGCATCCAATATCAAGAGCTACAGGCAGTGCAGACAGTTGGGAGAGTTTTAAAAAGAGAAATACAGGTGAATGGACCAAGGGTAGACAGAAACGCATGCCCCAGAAAAAACACACCCTGTCTGTGGGGCTGACCAGGTTGACCCTGGGAACTAAAATGTAGTTAATCCCACCCAAGTCCCCCAGGGCAGACCCGGGTGTGGGTAATTTATTTTAAGGAACATACAGATGATGCAGTTTTTCTTAAATAAATCTGCGGACCCTCTATAATGCTAGTCTGGGGGTCTGTATACCCTCTAAACTTTATACCTGGGATAACCTGTTGTGCAAACAGAAGCCCAGCTCTACTTACAAAATATAAATAAATAAAAAATCCCACCACAGTTCACATGGGGATTTTGTCAGTTATTTCTCCACTTGATACTATCAAAAGCCTGAAGTCAGGACATAAACATTAACTTGGTTATGATTGTCTGTTCAAATATTTGTTTTCAATGCCTCTGGGCAGAAAACAGTCTCTAACATTGGGCGTCAAACACTTGTGGTACATTATATTGTTGAGTTGGGGGGCTATTTTCAGTAGTAAAATTTTCAGTTTTGGCTAGTAACATTTTCAGTTTGGCTAGTAAAACCTTGCAAGTCACTAGCCAAAGGCTGGTGGGCAAAATTTTAGACTTTCAGGGCTGTGGAAGTGCAGTAGTTCAGACCAGGCATGAAACATTTATGTGATATTCGGCCCATGACATCCTGAGGATGAAATTATCAATTTTATTTAGCTATCCTTTGAGGTCTTCATCACTGTTCTGGAGATGGATCAACCATGATAGTTCAAGGGTGGTGTCTGAACAGCTTGCGCCTACAGGCGCCAAGCTGTTCAGATACCACCCATAGACTTTCATGGTCACTCCACATCCTGTCAGGGCTTTTTGGGTTAGGTCAAGTGATTTTCATTCATTAGCAATACTATCAAATCAAAAGGAACCCAGCTGCAAACAGCTATTGTAAATTTCAGTTTACGCACAGTGCTTGTCTTTTTGTGTGTGTAGGTGTGTTTTTCAAACCATGTACACTCAATTCATTGAGGCTGGTTACAACTGTAATTTCCTGAATTTTGCAGCACCCTGTCCTGCTGACAGAGGCACCCCTCAATCCCCGGAGGAACCGTGAAAAAGCTGCTGAAATCTTTTTTGAAACCTTTAACGTTCCAGCTCTGTTCATCTCCATGCAAGCAGTTCTCAGTTTGTAAGTTTTTTCAAAGCCTCAATTTTCTTAGTCCTTGAAATTATGAAATGCATGCATGAAAGACACAAGGTTATTTCAAAATGTGACATCCCTCCAAACTTGCGAAAGACTTATTTGTGATGATTTAAAGATGACACTTTACTTTTAACCCCTTACATCCTGAGCTGATTTTTTTTTAATTGCTTATTGTCCTATGAAGGCTTCATTATGGATTAGGAGATAGATCAAGAGTTTTAGTTCAAGAGTAGTGCCAGAATAGCTTGGCCCCTGAGGCGCCAAGCTATTCTGCCATTAACCTTGAACTGTCGTAGTCTAATTTATTTCAAGCAATGGGTGATCAGGATCAAAAGGGTTAAACTGATTCCTGTTTCTGTTTCTTTCAATTACAGATATGCATCTTGATAAGGTGTGTGTAATTAAATGGAAACTTGAGTACAAATTACAATTCACACTACTGTAAACGGTATCAGATTACTATTTATGACATTTTCATAATCACTGTACCAGGTATGCCACTCACAATGCTGTCAAAAAGTGTCAAACTAATTCTTTCAAACCCATTCATGTACAGGTACGCAACAGGTCGTACAACTGGTGTGGTGCTGGATGCTGGTGATGGTGTGACACACGCAGTGCCGGTGTACGAGGGCTTCGCCATGCCCCACAGCATCATGCGTGTGGATGTGGCGGGGCGGGATGTCACACGCTACCTACGACTGCTGCTGCGGAAAGAGGGCATGGACCTCCACACCACTGCTGAGTTTGAAGTCTTGCGTCAGATAAAGGAGGTAGGGAACATAATTATGATGATGATGACAGCAATAATAATAATACAGAGGTGCCTACCTTACGCGCTGGCTCGTAATTTTACGCATTTTCGGCTCAAGTTACGCGAATACGACTAGCTCCTCCAAAATACGCAATTTACGTGGGGGGGCCTTATTTTTGTGAAGATCGACCGCTTTACATAGGCTCCCCAGCCTCTGAAACCAGAGACTATGTCACTGAGCTTTGGCGTGTAGTCCGCAAGACACTGACTAGCCAAGGCAGCAAGAATACTCGCACACAGAGCGCCAAGCGTGCACTGAAACACTGAAGTCTGACTCGCGGGTAGTAACTAGCAATAGCAGGGGGCTCCTCTGCTACAAATGCATGCAACGTGTGCAGAAAGGACTTTGGTGTTGCTCACAGTGGCGCGTACAAAAGTATGATATTCAAAGACATTTGGAACCCGCTGGGCATAAGGCCAAGGCAGTAGTACATCCCAAAGCTGACATAAAGCACTTTTTCGTTAACCCGTTCGGCTCAGCAAACTGCTGTACTGGTTGGCGGTCTCGTATACCGTGCAGCCCGGAAAACCGCTAGGTGTTTTATATCGCGCACCCGGCGATACGCGAGCCTGGCCGCGCGTGTGGTGACCTCGCCCGTCGCACTGACACATCATGTTTACATTACAGGGTCCTGACAGTGCGTGCGTACTTTTGTACATGGTATGCAGTCAGCTTTGCAGTGCTAGCATGCGCATTACGGTCAAAATGGCGAGTGAATGTGTAGATATTCGGAGTGATAATATTTTGTGTTTGGAGACATGGTTTCAAAAGCAGATAGCTTTGATGTATTGGGACACGTGTGCCCACCTACCCCGTGGCAGCATAACCACGTGTTGGCAGTGTCAGCTGGAGCGATCGACGGTTGAGGCACTGACAACGGCAATGACGTACGGCTTGATTCTGAAGCTGAATTTGGAGGTTCTACTTGATATTCCGTTTCTCTGATGCTACACCTTGGTGCACCTGTAGGTGACTCTGTGGACACTGACACACATTGGTCACACGTGTAGTACATGCATTGTCTTTACAACACTGATACTTCCATCCGATCGTGTATGAGACACAACATCGTTCAATGCCGCTTATTACATGTTGTCTAGACTGTGGATATACCGTACAGTGGCAGGTGTAAACATTGACATCTGGCGACCAGGTAGGAGACTTAAAGTGTATCGGCATACTGGAAATGCATGGACACTAATGTGTCGCAGTAACAGATCCCCTTTTTACTGATGCATGTTAAGTAACAGCTACCTGTCATGCACGAAAGACATTTTTGGCTCACGTGCGAAGTAAAAGTGAGTATGTTCTGAGACTTTAACTTTGGCATTTTCTCGGAGAATATTGAAGCTACAGTCTTCAAACTTGGCCCAAGGATACTTTGTGGCAAGACCTTTCTAAACATGCCAGTTTTAGTGACAGTTTCTCACAAAGGTCAAGGTCATAGAGGATCAGGACATACATCAAAAATAGCTATTTTGGGACATGTTCTCAAATACTATTCACAACTTCAAACCCAAACTTGGTACAAAGATACCTGATGAAAAGACCTTTATATGAACACTAATTTCGTTGATCCCTCGGAAAAGTCGAGGGGTCACAAGAGCTGAAGAAATATGTCTAAAATGACCATATTCCCCCCCCCCCTCCTCCCCCTCCCCCCCCCCCCCCAAAAAAAAAAAAAAAAAAAATTAAAAAAAAAATTCGCAAATACTAATACTATTCACAACTTCAAACCCAAACTTGCTACAGCAATACCTGATATTGTGTGAATAAAATAACTAACAGTATGGATAAATGTCTTTATTTTTAATTTGTTTGCTGTGGTGTATTTTTTTCGTTGCGTGTTGCGCTGAAATGATTACACAAAATACACATTTTTAAGCAGCCCATTACACAAAATGGTCTAAGAGGGGTAGGCACCTCTGATAATAGCCCTTGGGTTGTCCGTAGCCGTCTTTGTCGAGGTGATTCCTGCAGCAATTGCCATGACAAAATGCACTACTGACAGCCAAATGGTTAATGGTAATGGAAATAATGATACGGTAAAGGTAATAATAGTAATGTACATATTTAACCTTGTTAAAGAGCACAGCTGACAGCCAAAGGGTTAACCTCCAGAAAGTTCTATAGAGTTTGCCATGGAGTTGTGTTGTGGGTTGATTTAACCCATTCAGCCATGACAATACAGTGGGAGACGGGTCGATCATGATAGAGTGTGGTGCCAGAATAGCTCTTTTGGTGTCATGCTATTCTCACACCACTTCCCTAACTATTATGGTCAGTTTATAGTGCAAGGATGGTGCTGGAATACCTTGGTGCCTAAAAGTGCCAAGCTGTGTAGGCACCAACTGTGCTGGTATTTGTTTTTTTGAACTGGGGATCTGGGTGGCTTGGGGTAAAGCATTTGACTCTCGTCTGAAAGGTCGCAGGTTCAAATCCAGCTGGGGTAAAAATTTGTTCAGGCCCTTTTCGATACCCTGTCATTGAAATCACCTTCGTGGTGGACACAAGATAAGCCCTAAATGGTTTTGTTTTTCAGCTGTGGACAGCTCACAGATTTTGACCTTGGGGCTCAGTGTGCAAGGCCGCATTTCCCATATTTCAAGGCATCACTTGAGAACTGCTTACCAGTTGCTGGAGATGGATTGACCATGATCTTTCAAGGATAGTGCCAGAAACTAATCTGGCACTATCCTTAAATTATCATAGTTGATCTGTCTTCTGCTGTAGTTCATCAGATCTGAATGGGTTAATTGCATTGTATTCTAAAGTAATTCTGTGTAACATTCAATTCCTGTTTCTTACTGTTGCAGAGGACGTGTTACTTATCTATCAACCCACTGAAGGAGGAGAGTGTCGACACAGAGAAAGTCCAGTACACACTGCCAGATGGAAATGTAGTAGAGGTAGGACCACCCTCCTTTCTTGATTACGTTTTATCGAAAATGTCATAATGAGGGCTTTATATTTCATATCTTGTTAGCCGCAAGCAAGCAGGTGTCTATGAAACCTTGACTGATTCACCACTGGCAATGACCATGTCAGCCCGATGCAGACAGATGTGATCTTTCACTTGTCCCGAGTCATTGTCCATTGTGTAGCTCTGTTATTGTAATTTGTGGAATGAGCGAGTGAATGAATGTAAGCAGCACCTGTGGTGGCAAAAATGTGAATTTCTCCATGAGGGATTAATAAAGTATTATTGTATTGTATTGTATCTGACACCAGCAAGAGCTTCATGCCTCTTGCAAATGGTGCGGGCTGGCTGAATCCGCTAGTTAATGTGTGAACTTTTACGTTTCTGATCTACTTTAAATTTAGGGACAGTCTCTATTTAAAAAGGATATTCAGAAGTTAGAAAACATAGCACGTGTTTGACGAAAACAGGGGGTTACAAGCCCAGACAAGCTGCGGGATTGCATGTCTGACTTTTCATTCACTGTTTTTATCGAAACACTTGCAGTTTTTAGCTACTTCAGATTTTGGGAACTCGTCTATTGTGTGTTAACGCACTTAGCCCCGAGTCCCTACAGCAGGAGACTGGTTGACCATGATAAATCAAGGGTAGTGCCAGATTAGCTTGGCGCCTTGAGGTGCCAAGCTAATCTGGCACTACCCTTGATTTATCATGGTCAGTCCATCTCCTGCAGCTGGTACATAGTTGTTAAGTAACACTTCCAAAATTTGGAAGAAGCACCTGTGGGGCTAAAAGGGATAACTGTCTCCTTTTCTTTTCCCGTTTGTTAGATTGGTCCTGCCCGATTCCGCGCCCCAGAGCTGTTGTTCCGACCAGACCTGATTGGAGAGGAGTGTGAGGGAATCCACGAGGTGCTGTCCTATTCCATTCAGAAGTCTGACGTCGACCTTAGGAAAACACTCTACTCCAACATTGTCTTGTCAGGTGGCTCGACGTTATTCAAAGGTAACAGTTTTTTTGTGACAGTAAACAAAAAAATTATGTTTTCTGGTAGCACATTGAGCCATTGGGGAAACTTTGCAAATTTTGAGGTTCTCTGAAGACAAACTCAAAAACTGTTTGGGAGACAGTTTGATCATGATAATTCAAGGGTGGTGCTTGAATAGTTTGGCACCTACAGGTGCCAAGCTGTTCTTGCACAACCCTTGAACTGTCTGGGTTGATCCATATCTTGATGTAGTGTGTCGGGGTTTCATTGGTAATCTCATTTAGCCACAATGCACTACAGCAGATGGATCAGCCATGACAATTCAAGGGTTGTGCCAGATTAGCTTGGCGCCTAATGGCACCAAGCTAGCCTAGAAATACCCTTGAATTATCATAACCATGGATGGGACTTTTCCGGCTACAACCGGAATTCCGGATTTAAAAAATTGCCTTTTTTTTCACAGGGGGCGTTGCCCCCATGACCCCTACTGGGGGCCTTCTGTGGCCCCCAGACCCCCGCTTTAGGATTCAACTTTTTTTTTTCTGTCCCATCCATGCATAACTGATCCATCTGCAATTAAATATGGGAAAACAGCCTTTGGGTTTAAAGGGTTAATACATTTTCTGTGCAACTGATTGAAGTTAGTATATGTTGAACAGTTAATATTCAGAGTCGACATACATTCTGGATGTTAACAGTGTCAAATGAATTTTCTAACACCATATCCTTGCTTTGGTTTCCAGGTTTTGGTGATAGACTTCTGAGTGAACTAAAGAAATTAGCACCCAAAGACATCAAGATTAGGGTAAGGGACAGTGTTATTGTGCATATTTTAGCACATATGTGTGATGGAATGAATGTGAATGTTTTGAGGGTGTCTAGCAAGAGCTCCATTAGATTTATTTGTAAATGGCAATATTTTCACTAAATCAGATTAAGAAGCATGAAAGGAATATGTAGTATCAGCAACATCTTATTCACCTGTTGTATTAGTCTCGTGTATATAATTATAACCACCTGTACTGTAAACAGTACCAGAGGCTGCATGCACAAGGGAGGGTGGTAAACATTTGCAGGTTCTCATAGGTGGTTTTGTGTGCTTGCAGATATCAGCGCCACAGGAGAGATTGTACTCCACATGGATCGGGTAAGAGCTGATTGGGAATTTATTAACCCATTCCATCCTGAGGCTGATTTGATACAAATTGCTTCTTGTCCTGTGAAGGCTACATTACAGATGAGGAGATAGAGCAACCATTTCAGTTCAAGGGTGGTGCCAGAATAGCTTGGCGCCTCAGGTGCCAAGCTATTCTGGCACCACCCTTGAACTATCAGTCAAATTCATTTCAAGTAATGGGTGTATGAGTATGAAAAGGGTTAACTGATTTAAGCTGTGAACTTATATATAACTGGATGCTGGGATCTGGAGCAGCTTTGAAACAGCAGCAGTATTTATTAAGGGTATTGTTTTTTGTGATGATGAGGATGAGTAGTTTGTCGAATGCTGGGATATTCTTTGTCATTTAATGCCTGATGCTGTTGTCTGGAACGCATCCATCATTCAACACATTCCCTAAGGTTTAAATTCCCAAATTTGGAAACACCATCTGAAGCTTACACTGTAGTTCAGGTCGATCCTGCCTATGCTGAAAGTGTATTCTTACAATCAGGGCTGAATGGATTAAACTTAACTTTTCTTCCCATCCCCGTACCAGCGAACCCTTTTAGCCCCACGGGTGCTTTTCCCAAATTTGGGAAGTGTTACTGAACGACTATGTACCAGTTGCAGGAGGTGGATTGACCATGATAATTTAAGGCTAGTGCCTGATTAGCTTGGCGCCTAAAGGCGCCAAGTTAATCTGGCACTACCCTTGAATTATCATGGTCATTCAATCTCCTGCTGTAGGGGCTCGGGGCTGAAAGGGTTAACAGTGCTTTATTTTTCTTTCAGTGGGTCCATCCTTGCATCCCTAGACACGTTCCGAAAGATGTGGGTGTCGAAGCGGGAGTACCATGAAGAAGGAGTGAAAGCGATACACAGGAAGACATTCTAGATGCGTCATCACCACAGTGTAGGGTCCACCACACTCGATTCCAATTCACCACACCATCGCTCATCATACGATCGACCAAGAGCAAAGACTTTGAGTTAGCATCGCTGGGTACCTAAAAACTGAGTTGGTATCGCTGGGCATCCAAAGCCTTTGCATCGTAGGCATTTGTGGCATTAGGTCTTTCCACCTCTACCGCATTTAGATCCAGGGAGTACTGAAGATGAAAGGTTCAAGGGAAGTCGGCTTGATCAGATCGCTCTTTTGGGCTGGTAAATCTACTTGCTGCTTTGGAAGTTGAAAGGGTACTATTACTAACACACGTGTGAAGTGCGGTGATATGCCCTGAGGCGTGACGTTTATCTTGACATCACGTCAGCGGGAGGTTCCAGCCCATTTCACATGACAGTGCGTCAGGACATTGTACATCAAAACCTGTTTTGCAAGAAAAAAAAGTAGTGTTCAGAGACAGGTGCTCTGTAAAGATAATTTTTTAACCGTTTACATGTCAGTAGCGGTTTTACTTTTAGTCAACTAAAACCGCTACTGATGCACAAAGGGTTAAGGGCAAAACATGTTACCTGCCATCACAGGTTATCATTTAGCTGGCTAACAGCCACCTAAATGATGGTCTTTGTTTCCTCAAAACACATTACCGATGACATGACTAACTGGAAATAGTCTACTTGCTTACCAATTTTAGCCTAAGACCCAAAGGGTCCCCCCCAGGAGGCTCTCGGGGATCCCTGACAGGGACGAGAGAGCTTTCGGGGATCCCTAACAGGGACGAGAGTAGCCTCCCCTGCCCATCCGGTCAGGCGCCAGGTGGTGTCTCCTTTAGCCAGTTGTCTACTTCGCTGTTAGCGTTCGGACGCTTTTACCTGAGCCTCTGACCCTTGGAAAGACTGTGTACGGTTCGACCGTCCCTTGCCGGCCTGCCTTCGCCTTGCCTCTCGTCTACTGCTTCTGGCGTGGCCTCCGTCTTCTCTGCTAGCCCTCGTCTGTGCCTCGTGCTCTTGGCTGGCCCTGGAACCTTCTAGGCTCCCGTCGTCGTCTCCCTGCCATTCCGCCATGGACAGGTAATGTCTCGGCCGTTTCCGACGTCTCGCCTGGCTGGGTCGGACGTCGGGCTTCGCTCGAGCTACTGTTGGTTTCTCTCCGCATTTCACGGTGAGTGTCGAGTGTTTCTTGATTTCAAAGCTTTATATGGCGGGGTTCGTTACCCGCCCCCGGTCGCCTTTCATGTTTGGGTATGGGCTGCAGTTATCTAGTGCGCCTCTCCCCAGTACGTCGACCTCCAGTGACCTACTGTCTGGTACTTTGTGCTTCGTCACTCTGCCGTTCCGCCATGGAAAGGTGGAGTTTCGGCCACTTCCTACGTCTCGCCTGGCTGGGCCGGACGTCGGGCTTCGCTCGAGCTACTGTTGTTTGTCTTTGCATTCACTGTCAGTTTTGCGTGTCTTTTAATTTTCGAAGCTTTAAATGGCGGGGTTTGTTACCCGCCGCCGGTCGCCTTTCATGTTTGGGTTTGGGTTGCAGTTGCCAAGTGCGCCTCTTCCCAGTTCAGCGACTTCCAGTGACCTAGTGTCCGGTGCTTTGTGCTTCGTCACTCTGCAGTTCCGCCATGTAAAGGTAAAGTCTTGACCGCTACCTACGTCTCCCCCGGCGGGGCCGGACGTCGTGCTTGGCTCGGACTTCTGTTTGTTTTCTCTCCGCATTTAACGGTGAGTTTTGCTCGTTAATTCAGAGCTTTATCTGGCGGCGTTAGTTGCCCGCCGCCCGTCACCTTTCATGTATGGGTATGTGTTGCAGTACCAAGTGCGTTGCTGCCCAGGACGGCGGCTTCCAGTGACCTGGTGTCCGCCATACTGTAGACCGGGTGCCACCTGCTCCTCTGTCATCGGCTGCGCTGGCTGCCCTGCTTGACTGGAAGTTCTTGGTCTCTACTCCGGTGTTCCACCGCCGAGCGACCTGCGACTTCCGCCTCCTTGGGACCTTCCGCGGCACGGCGGAATTGTTCCAGCTGCCCTCGGACATGGGATAGCCACTCCTCTCGTCCCTGGTAAGTTTGTAGCTTATTCGTAGACGCGTTAAGCCCGCTGACTCCTCCGGCGAGTCGCCAAGCTGGCTACGTGCCCCCCTCCCGTAAAAAGGAGCCCCGGGCACCGCGACCATGTCGCCTTAGTTCACGCGTCGGCCCCTCGGCCAAACCTCAAGCCCGCTGACTCCTCCGGCGAGTCGCCAAGCCGGCTACGTGCCCCCCTCCTTGAGCCCCGGGCACCGCGACCTTGGTCGCTAATTAGTTAAGCGTCGGCCTTTGGGCCTTCTTCTAAGCCCGCTGACTCCTCCGGCGAGTCGCCTAGCTGGCTACGTGCCCCCCTCCTTGAGCCCCGGGCACCGCGACCTTGTCGCCTGTTACATACAAAAAAAAAAAAAAAAAAAAAAAAGAAGAAGTTGACGCTTGGCCTCGCGGCCCCTCTTGAGCCCGCTGACTCCTCCGGCGAGTCGCCAAGCCGGCTACGTGCCCCCCTCCATGAGCCCCGGGCACCGCGACCTTGTCGCTAATTAGCTTAAGCACCGGCCTTCGGCCCATCTAAGCCCGCTGACACCTCCGGCGTGTCGCCTAGCTGGCTACGTGCCCCCCTCCTTGAGCCCCGGGCACCGCGACTTTGTCGCTAACTAGTCTACGCGTCGGCCTTCGGACCTGCTCAGCCCGCTGACTCCTCCGGCGAGTCACCAAGCCGGCTACGTGCCCCCCTCCTTGAGCCTCGGGCACTGCGACCTTGTCGCCTATTGTTGACGCGTTGGCCTCACGGCCCCTCCTAAGCCTGCGGACTCCTCCGGCGAATCGCCGAGCCGCTTTGTGCCCCCACCTTGAGCCCTGGGCACCGCGACCTGGTCGCCAATTAGTTCACGCGTCGGCCTTCGGCCCCAGCTTAAGTCCGTGTGCCCCCCTCCTTGAGCCGGGCACCGCGACCTTGTCTCCTTCGTTCTCACTTCGGCACTTCGACCTCAGTCTCTGGGCCCGCTGACTCCTACGGCGAGTCGCCTAGCCGCTTGTGCCCCCTCCTTGAGCCCCGGGCACCGCGACCCTTATCGCCTGTTGGTACCCTACGCGGCTTATGGCCCCTCCTTCCAACCCGCTGACTCCGCCGTCGAGTCCCCAGCCAGCTCCGTGCCCCCTACTTGAGCTTCGCGCACTGCGTCTGGATCAGCCTTCTTGTACCTCGGGACTTCGGGCCGTTTCCCCTGGCGCCTACGGCCTTCCACGTTTCACCGGTTCACGTCTGTTCACCGAAGTGAAGCTACGTCGCGCTGTTAGCGCTTGGTTGGGTGCCCCTAGGGGTACACCCAGTGCAGTGGGGATCGACTTCCTCGCCCTCGTCGCCTGGATAGTTGCGGCGCCCGACGGTCGTCGCCCGCCCCTCGACTCCCTCCGGGGTCCCTGTCGACCTTTGCCTGGTGCGGCGCTGTCGTTCTCCTCGGGACATCTTCTTCCCCGCTCCCTGCACCCTTCGCCTCCGGCGTCTCCCCGACCCTCTCCGGGGGATGACTCGGCGTCCTGCGTTCGTCTCTGGCCTGCTGGCGTCTTAGCCTTCGGCTCCCCGGTTCGCTGGCCTCTCGCTCCCTTCGTGCTCGCGGCCTCCGGTGGTTCCGCCGGCGCCCGTGCTTGCGGCAACCCTTCCCAGCTCTAGCGGATCTTCCGCGTGGCTTCGAACCCTCCGCCCCTTGCCTTCCTTCGTTCGTGGCGGCCTGGCTCCTTCTTGACCTTCTCCCCTGATGCGACGTCGCAGCTCTACCGTGCTCCTGTGGGTACCCGTGCCCGTCGGCCCTGCCTGGCAGTCTCTGAAGGGACCCTTCTAGGCCTGTGGGCCCAACGCCACCCTTGTGGATTGGGTTCCCGCCCTTTCGGACCAAGGCCCTCGCCCTTCGCGCGCAGGTCTCCGCTCTTCTTTGGGAAGTTACGATGCTGCTCATCGCTCGGCACGGCTCCCCCGCCTCGGACCCTTTGCGTCGCCTTCGGCCCTTGGTTGTCACCGCCAGCCTGGACCTACCCGTTGCTTCTACGCGTCCCCATGCCTCCCGCCCCCGCCTTTGTCTTCGCTTGCCGTCGACGGGACCGTTTCCAGCTCGGCCTCCTTGGTGTGGTCTCCCCTCAGCCCTGGGTCCTTGCGTGGATCGTGGATGCCTTGGTTGCCCGGGACCTTCGATCTTCCGCCAGCCATTCTCCTCCTTGGTCGATCTGCTTCTGCGGTATCAGTCAGTGGTTCCTCCTCGTAGGGCAGGGATGCTCTCCTCCTCCGGTTGCTCGCCTGGTCGCCCTGGTCAGCGCCTACGGTCCGACCTCTCGCCCTCGCCGTCTGTCCACCTGGGAATGGTTTTGGTGACCGACCGCAACTTTGTGCGTCTTCACGAGCCTCGGATCCAGTCCTTGCCGTTCTAGCCGTGGGTAGCTGCGGGCGCGGCGGTCCCCACCTGACTGCGGCTCCAGCTCCTCCTCCTGACGAGTGCGGCGGCTGATCTCCTTCCCTCGGTCTTCTGTACTCCGCCTCTGGAGGCTGTCCTCCGGCGATCTCTCTACCCTGGTGCCGATCTCCCCTGTGCTGCGCCACATCGGCTTCGCTGGACGGACATTCTTAGCTCGGCTCCCGGATTCCCCCTGTCCTCGCCACTGCCCCTCTCTCTCTGCGTCGTTGCTGGTCTCGGCGGTTAAGGCGCTCTCCTTCTCCCGAATTCCACTCGTCGGCCGTCCGCTGGCCCGCGAACCTGACTTCGCGGCACGTCACCCGCTGGGACTGGTTGCAGTTGGCAGGCCCTCTGCGCTTGGCGATACGATCTTGGACACAGGACCTCCTCGTCCTTCCGACAACCCCTCTTCGTGGCTTGCCTTCAGACGCAGGAGGAACCCGCTCTCCCGACTTCTGCTTCCTCCTCTATCGCCCCTTCGCTGGTGCGCGGGCAGCGACTTCTCCCTCCCAGACCGCCGCAGTCCAGGTCACCTGTTCGTACTGGCAGACTACCTCTTGCGACGGAGGCATCCTTCGCAGGTTATGCGCTCGTTGGGAGACTCCCCCCTTGTTCTCCTCGCCTCGAAGTGGAGCCTCCGGCTTCCCTCTTCATCTCCCCGTTCCCGACCTCTGGCCTGGGCAGTCGATGCGCTTGATCCCTTGGGACGGACTGGTCCTTACACCTACCCTCCGGCGGTCCTGGTCCTCAAGTCCTGCTCAGCCTCCGGGGATGCAACGCAGTCCTTCTCCTGGTAGCCGTTCTCCCGGACCGGATCTTGGACTAACGACCTTCTCAGTCTCGCCACGGGCTCACCCTCCCTCTTCCCACCCCCCGCACGATGCTCGAGCAGCGCCGACAGCCGCTCTTCCACCCCTGCCCCGAGCGACTTCTCCTACACGCCTGGCGATTGTGCGGCAAGCTCTCTCTGCTGGAGGCTTCTCGAGGGCGACAGCGGACGCTATCGCTTCAGCCCGCAGTCCTACCAGACGTGTCTACGAGGGAAAGTGGCGTGCTTCGTGCCTGGCGCTCTGCCCCGCCGCCTCTCCACCGTCGGCCTGACGTCTCCTCAGCTCGCGGACTTCTTCTCTGGCTCGTCCAAGACCAAGGTTGGCTCCCCTCTGGGGCAGCTGCTACCCCTCTTGATCGCCGACGCCTACTGTCACCTCGGCCGTCCCGACCCAGCACCTGCAAGGACCTGCCCGACCTTATGGCGCGTTCGGCATGCAGCGTCCGGTCTTCCTCTCCCTTGGCCCGTGCTGGGACCTCCCTGGTCCTCCCCTGACTGACTTCGGACCGTTAAACCGCGCCATCTGGCCCGCTTCGCTGACGTGACTCGGAGGCCTGCTTCCTGATGGCCCTCGCCACGGCGCCCCGCGTCAGCGAGCTCCACACGCTCTCGTCTCGCCCCGCCGGCCTGCAGTTCCGAGTGGATGGCTCCGTACAGCTACTCCCGGATCCTTCCTTCTCGCTCAGCCTAGGTCTCCCTTGACAGCGCCTCCGGCCCTCGCCGCTTGGCCGCTTACACGACCCGGTTCCTCGGGGCACTCCGCAGCAAGATCCGGGACAGGCACTTCGTATCTACCTGCTCCAAGTCCGTGCGGAGGGGACGGTCTCGTCGCTTGCCGCCGACCGCTGGCAGAACCGGCTTCTCAGCCCAAACGTTCTCCTCCTCGCTCCGCTGGGTATTCCGGTCCGCCTATCGCGACCTCTCCCCACAGGGAGCCGAGGCACTGAAGATCCGCGCCCATGGAACGCGCGCTAGGGCCGCACGTCTCGCCTTCGCCGCGCTGGTGTGGTTAAGGACACTGTGGCGGTGGTGGGGTGGCGGGACGGATCTACCATTGCCGCTTCTACTCCCGCGCCCTGACAGTCCAGCGTGACAACCTTACGCTGGTGGGCAAATTCTGCGGCGCAACACTCCCTCCAGGCGCCCTCGGCGCTTAGGCGGCACTTCGCTAAAATTGTCGGGAGTGGGTGATCAGGAGTGACGGGCCGTCTTCGTCCCTGAAGAGGTTTCTAAAAGGGATTGTGCGGCACCCTCCTCCTCTTTGCCATTCTTCCAGTTAGTCATGTCATCGGTAATGTGTTTTGAGGAAACAAATTAATTTTTCTCTAAAATGTATTTTTTCGAAAAATACTTACCGATGACATGACTCGGAGGTCCCTCCCTCCTCCCCGCTTGCCGCTGGTAACTCCGTAGACAACTGGCTAAAGGAGACACCACCTGGCGCCTGACCGGATGGGCAGGGGAGGCTACTCTCGTCCCTGTTAGGGATCCCCGAAAGCTCTCTCGTCCCTGTCAGGGATCCCCGAGAGCCTCCTGGGGGGGACCCTTTGGGTCTTAGGCTAAAATTGGTAAGCAAGTAGACTATTTCCAGTTAGTCATGTCATCGGTAAGTATTTTTCGAAAAAATACATTTTAGAGAAAAATTAATTTTAACTGTCCCACGGCATATGTGAGGCATGCGCAGTCTCAGCGTGTGATCTGAATGTTAGCTTTCAGCGTTAAAGCATGCAGTGCGCCCGCACAGGAAGGTTCACCCTTTAACATCAGGTGGTCTCTCACAAGGCTGATAGCTCATGACAGGTTCTGCTGTCCTTAGATTGGGCCAGTGTTTTTAACCCCATTGTGCATTCAGCTATGGGTACTGTACAGAGTACCGGTGGCTGCAAGCGCGACGGGCTGATCTCCATTCATGTGTTATCCGGACCCAAAAGGTGACTGCCAAGCTTGTAATTGCAGAGAGGAACCCAACGGAGAAAGACACATACTTAAAAAAGACACTGTCTTTTCTAAGTATGTGTCTTTCTTCGTTTGGGTTCTCATCAGAATAAGTGACCTGACCCAGATACTAACTCTTTGTCATCTGCTCTTGTGATCATCCATGCATAAAGAAACCAGGGCTGGCGGCCACTCTTGGTGCTGCATCTAGTCACAGCTGAGAGAACAGAGGTTTTGGACGAGCTCGTTTCAGTTGTAGAACAGGATTGTTGAGCATAGCTGATAGCTGCAAATGGGAATTTAGAATTGTGGCTTTTTAATGGAGAATGACAGTTGGAATATTTTTCTCCAAACAGATCACCTGGTGTCACAGTGCATTCAGTCACCGGTGCTGTTTACACAGTATCGGTGACTGCATGCACAGTGGGATCATAGTTGAAGCATGTTGGTTGATGATTTCATAAACCACTTTGAATGCCTGGCAGAAATTGTTTATGAAAGCATAGAAAGTTATTTTTGACTTTCACCTCAAGTTTTGGAAAATGATTTGATTAGAATAGCCGACGTGAACGCAAAAGAAGAAGATAATAGTAAAAGTACACAGTTTTGCAGGGTGGTCACCTCCTAAGTTCAGCACCTTGGAAACTTCCAAGCTAATCTGGCACCACTCTTGAGCTGTCATGGTTAATTAATTTTGGTTATGGGCATGTAATCGAAATGTAACTTGGTCTGTGATTTTGGACCTCACCACTGTGAGAGGTGAGGTTTAACATCACACACCAGCACGTAAAAATATAAATATGCAGCTTAAGCCCATTACTGTGGCAGGAAAAAGTGAACGTGATGCAACTGCAAGAGACATAGATCCTCATGAGCCCCCGCAATTGCGGGGGCTCATGAGGATCTATGCCTCTTGTTGACATCACTGTGTTGTATCCTTGTTTGTTGGAGGGCTGGGGCGCTGTGCTGTTGAACTGACAAAGAAGCAGTCTGCGCCAGCGGACGGTGAAAGGGTTTCTGTGAGAATGGAACAAGTCTCCGATGTAATCGTGGACATGGTTCAGTTTCAGAGCTAGTAAGGAGTGGGTCAGTCGGTGGTTTCTTATTTATTTCTCGTTTCTCATTACGGAGATCGATCATCATCATCCCAGTTGTATGCCTTGTACAACATTATGTGTCTTTGTTATGTGATATTCTCTGTTTTGAATTTTCTGCTGCGCTTTGTGTGTCGTCGTTTCACCCCATGCTTTCTCTCTCTCTGCCTGTGTTTTTTATGTGCATGAATGGTTGAGATTTTTTATTCTGAGTTGCAAGTACATGTAATGAATTAAACCCAGACTGTAAATGCTGCATTATGCATCTGAAATGGGACGGTGCTACAGTTTTTAGGCATGATTAGCACAATTTGTCATTATGCGAGTTGGGTTGCTCGACAGATTTGTTTATTCCAAACTATTTCCTACATTCTTCATAATGCTTGTGGTTTGCATTTGATATCAGCACAACAGGGTTACTGTGAAGTCAAGTCAAACGTCATCTTTTTAAAACTCGGAAGCACACACCAACAAAAGTTTACTTGCAGGCTGCCAATATTCTGACTTGGGTAGGCCAACAAAACTTAGGATTTTCGCACCTAAGGTGCGAAAATCTAAGTTTTGTAGGCCTCCCAAGGCAGAGTATTGGGTTATGATAGTAAGATTTTTTTTCACAATGAACGGCCTCCAACAAAGAACAAGAGGGAATCGGAGGAGGATCACCAGGTTCTACGTTCTAGCATGGACAACACTCCGAACATCTCCAAGAGGCATAGACCCTCATGAGCCCTCTGGGCTCCTGAGGATCTATGCCTCTTGGAAATGTTCGTAGTGTTGTCTGTGGTTCTGGTTATCCACTCTGACGTCGCTCTCCTTCGTTGTCGTTTGGCATAAACATGACCTCACTAATGAATGTGTTTTCTGAAATGGTGGGAGTATATAAAAAATTGCTCTGTGCCACATGAATAATGCTCTCTACATAGCCAATGACCTACGAAATATATATAATTATATATTATATACTACATGTGTTTTATTTACACTCCCTATACTAAATTTTAAAAAAAGAGGAAATTTGTACAAAACTTTCTTCGGAGTGGCATGGCAATGTAGACCTTTCTTCTCCCATGTATGTCAAAATATTACGTATATGTTCTTCCAGGAGTTGTGTGTTTGATTATTCTACAGGTTTATTTGGCAATGCTCAGCCATTGTGAAACCAAGGCATATTTGTGTCATTGCCGCACGATTTATGTGTGCTGATACTCAACTGTTTGTTTCAGTTGAATCCCAGTAAGAGAAAGGCCTTTTGGGCTCACGTCGGCCGAGGTTGTCCAGTGCACTGCTATGCATGGGCCAACTGCGGCCGTCATCAGCCTGAAGAACTTCAGCTGACTGGGAAGTAATCTCCCTCACCAGTGCAATATTCTGGGTGTTTGTACTACTAGCATGTGTATATCAAGGCACTGAGGCCAGGTGTACGAGTGACCTTGGTCCTGCGGAGGACACTAAGCAAGGTGCTCCGCTGTAGCGGAGCGCCTTGCTTTGTGGCCTCCGCAGGACTAGGCTCACTCGTGCAACTGGCCTCTGGTCATGTAAGCAAGTTTTATCGTGGAGAATTGCCTGCACTGTTTCATTATCTATAGTGTGTTTTCATGATCATTATACCCGTCTGTGTGACGTAATTGCTGTGGCACCGTTAGCTCTGCGTTTCGACTACTTTCGGTAAAGATGCTTTGCACACATCAGAAATCTGAGCAAACTAATGGTTTCTAACGAGTTGTTTTTAAGTTGACAACTAAAACAAAGCTTGTGCTGAAGACTTTTTTTCAGACTGTTTATTTGTAAGTAGATAGCAGGGCTTCCGTTTTAGTGCATCTGTGCGTCTATGACGCATTAAAACTCAAAATCACGTACTGAAAATCTAACTAAGGGGTAGTCAGACGCACTGAAATTCAGTGCATCTGCGTCTGAGACGCATCATCCTTGCACCACCGTGCGTACCATAACAGAGGTCGGTGACAGTCGTTCTATTTTTAGTGATGAGTCGGTTCGTTTAGCCGCTCGCTCAGTCGCGGCTGCGTTCAGAATCGACCCGACTCCGGGGTCCGTGCGAGTGTAACTGGGCGGGCAAACTGTTAGTTTATGTGTGGTGTCAGCATGTTATTACAAAGTGCGCACTACATGTTGAACGCGTTACTTGCTGATGTCACCATACATACTATTATGGGATACGACATCGTGCGTTTCACTTTCGATCTTGAACGAAGTTGTACATGGCAGAGAAAAAGCAAAGGAAGCTGGAATGCTTCGGATTCTTCAATCCGGCACTGTCTGATCTTGATAATCGCTAAGAAGAAAGTTGCACTTCGACACCACCATCTCCATTGACAAGCGACAGTACCAGATATGATACACCTGGACCATGTGTGGCACCGCCGCTGCGACGCAGTTTTCAGAGTTCGTGGCTGCGCTGCGTGTATTTCCATGGCTAAAGCACGACGACACACGAATGGCATGCGCAATGTGCACTGAGGCAAACTCAAAAAGCAAGTCCAGAAATTTTAACAGAAATAAGTTTGTCAGGTTTTTGTTTAATCGTGGTCGATCCACCTTCTGGTACACAGTTATTAGGCAAAAATTGGAGAAACACGTCTTTCTGAGTGGATAAATAGGTTGAAATAAACTTTTATGTACATCAGTACACACACACACACACACACACAGTGACAGAGAGAGAGTTTACGCACTTTGGTTGTCAATCTGTTGCATTCAGCAGAAAACGCTGTATTCTCCGTTACAATACATTATCAAACGATCATACAAATAAATAAATAGATATGTTTTTCTGTGTGAGAGAGAGCGAGGGAGACAGGATTTTGCGTGATAGCTCACCAGTTAAAGAATCAGTATCGTGGAAAGGATCCACACTCTGTCACAACACTTTTAAAGAGGAAATAGCGAAACGAGTTAATTTATTTTAAGGAACATACAGATGATGCAGTTTTTCTTAAATAAATCTGTGGACCATCTATAATGCTCAGATGGGGGTCTGTGTACCCTCTAAAATTTATACCTGGGGTCTACAGACCCTTTAAACTGTTGTGAAAACGGAAGCCCTGATGCTGATAGTGCCACTAATATTCTGCTTAAACCATGTAGCCCCGGGACCCTGCAGCAGGAGATGGATTAATCATGATAATTCAAGGGTAGTGCCAGATGAGCTTGGCGCCTGAAGGTGCCAAGCTCATCTGGCACTACCCTTGAATTATGATCAATCCATCTCCTACAACTGGTGCATAGTCGTTAGACAACATCTCGAGAAGTTTGGAAATGTGGCCATGGGGTTAAGAGAGTTAAAACTGAGGGCCAAGGGTTTTGATGTGATATGTAGCTGTCGTTCGTCTCAAAGTGGCATTGGCACAAATTCAAGTGCATTTTAATATTATACCGACAGAAATGTGTACACATACATGCAACCACTGGGGTATATTGGTATTCAGTACACATATCCCCTTTATCTCTATTTGTAATGAAATGGCTACACTTTTTTTTTCTAGAGCTTACGGAAGAAATAGATTTAGGGTGTTCACTTTTCGTACAAAATACCAGGGTAGCGTTTTTTGGGGTGTACGTTTTTTGTTACATGTACTCATTGGTGGGACACGACGACTGGCCTGAAACAAGCACGTTTCATCAAAATGTGTTTTGGTACTTAGTTTAACCTTCTCATGCTTGCACCCACTGGTACTGTTAACAGTGCACGTAGCTGTGTGGACAAAGGGGGGTTAAAGAGCACGGTTTGGACTAAATAATGCATGGGTGACGGTCTTCGGCCTTTGGGACTGATTCGGCTTTTTCACGATCATTTCAGTTTTTTTTAGTTCAGACGGAACAGCCCTACAGCCTCCAGCTGCAAGAGATATAAATTCTCATGAGCCCCTGCGTGCAGGGGCTCATGAGAATTTATATCTCTTGCTGAACATGGATCTTGGGGGTGTAGATCTGCAATTCATCTGCAGATCGTTTTCAGTCATTTCAGTTGTTCGCACTGTCACCTCTGAAAATGAGATCACACACATTAAGATGTTTGTTGAACTTGCCATGGCCCGTTTCGTTGCATTTTGTATTCGTGAATGAAAGATTTCGAGGTTTCTATTGTTTGCTAGTAGTGAAAACGTGGTTGTTTTTTTTTAAGTTGACTGTAGAGTACTTAGTGAATCTGAAGCTTTTCTGTTGTCCTTTTAATACAAATAGATGTTTTCTTGAATCACATTTCAGAACAAAGTTTGCATCCAATCATCGCTGCTTACTGTGTCTTGAACTCATGCTCTTCGTCAAGTTGTGCGGCAAAACCATATTGTAAATATCGGATTAAAATCCCGAACAGTACTGGAGGCATTCATGTTTTGTGCGTGTTTGACAGTGTGTAAATGGACTGCAGTGAAAAATTCAATAGATCTAGCACCATCCAGATACCTACATCAGGGGGCATTTAGCCCATATACCGAGGCTAAAAGCTTCAAATTTGTACACTGCCATATATATGCAAGCAACATTATACTTACAGATAAGGATATAGACCAATGGCTTTAGTTCAAGGGTGGTGCCAGAATAGCTTGGCGCCTAGAGGCACCAAGCTATTCTGGCACTACCCTTGAACTATTTTCGTCAAACTTATTTCACACACTGGTGTATTCCGAATGATGAGGGTTAAGAGACGAAAATCAGCAAATCAAACGCATCATATTGAAAACGGTCTTTTCATGTAACAGATGGCATTTCTTTCATCTCATGTATACATTTAATATTCCATGCACAAAAATGACAAATACTCAAATGCAGTGCATGTGTACCATGTACCAAGCAATCCTGAAATACACCAGCAGACAGAAAGACCGTAAGTTCTCATCTACAGGTATTCTTACAAACTGCCCTATTTCACCCCGAGGCTGATTTTGGAAAAGTTGCTTATTTTCCAACTAAGGCTGCATTACTGATTAGGAGATTGATCAGCTGTTTTAGTTCAAGGGTGGTGCTAGAATAGCTTGGCGCCTCAGGCGCCAAGCTATGCTGGCACCCCCCTTGAGCTATCGGTCAAATGTATTTCAAGCAATGGGTGTATCAGGATGAAAAGGGTTAACATAGTCATACTCAAAACATTTCAACGTGCCAGAAGCGAAAGATTCCTTTACAAAATATATCCAAAACAACACAAACGCTCTTTCACACAGGCAGACTTCTGAGAAGGGTGCTTTATCAGGAGGCCTGACCATACATTTTCGGCGTCAAATCTCCCTCCTTCCAAACTTTTGGGTCAAAATGCGCCACATTCTTGCTACATATTTAAACATTTACCTAAACACAGACGCTAAACTCACGCGCAAGGATTAACCATTTGGCTCTCAGTAGCCCTTTCTGTTGTGAATGTTGTACTTGTCAGAGGTCTTTAACCCACTGTCTGTTGGTAGTGATCTTGTCGCTATGATTTCTGTAGGAATCATAGCGACAACACCACTACCAACAGCACAAGTGTTAAATCGTCTGACAAGTACAACGATCAATGAAATATCAGCACGTTTCATTAGTAACAATAGCGAAAAGGAATATATTATGCCGGAAAGACACATGTGACTCGATGAGCATGTAGCTCTGACAGATGATTTTCCTCAGTCTGAGGGCGCAAACAGCACCAATCTATTCTATGCCGACAACAGACTGATTTTATGAGCTCCTGCAGCCTGCAGGGGCTCATGAAAATCTGTCTGTCCTTGACGGAATAAGCTGGATCCAGACTGTATGTGATGAAGGTAACGAATCAGGAGCAGAATGATACATATATGATATGACTAAGTGACCTAACCCTTTCAGCCCCGCAGGTGCTTTTCCCACATTTTGGAAGTGTTACTGAACGACTATGTACCGGTTGCAGGAGACGGATTGATCATGATAATTTAAGGGTAGTGCCAGATGAGCTTGGCGCCTTCAGGTGCCAAGCTCATCTGGCACTACCCTTGAATTAACATGATCAATCCATCTGCTGCTGCAGGGTCCTGGGGCTGAATGGCTTAAATCCAGTCTATGCTTCAAAGGCATGTCAGACTAAAAATGCAAAAGTGTGATTTTTTTGTAAACAATAAAAAACCAAGAGGTATCATTGCTTCCAATCTGCACGTATACACAATAATTGTAACATATGTTCAGAAATGTCAAGTACTGCAAAACTGCACGTGTTTCAAGTTTCAGCGAAAACAGTGGCCTAAAAGCCTGGCATTGGGTTTTAATCCACTGCGTCAAAAGACGTGCATTTGCTTACTTCTGATTTACTGATACCTCTATTGTCTATATTTTTGATTACCGCCACCAAAACTGCATTCATGCCAAACACTGAAACAGCCTGCCATGAACGTTTTGGACCAAATATCAAATAAATGCGACGAAAACGATCAACTGATAAAATTCATAACATTCAAAACATGCAATATCCGAGAACAAATGCCATGACTCACTGACTGTCAAGGTAAAAAAAGCATGCAAACGAGACTAACATTCTTAAAATCAACATGCAGTGGGTCCCTCATCCCAAGGATTGACTAAAATTTGAACAGAGAAAGCAAGATGTACAGAATCGCATAAGCCCATGCACGTTGCCGGCGTTAATGAGAATCCATGTCTTTTGCAGACAGAAGAGGTTTTTGCTCCTGCGCTGAAATGAACCCTTTGGCTGTTGGTAGAGGTTTCTGTCATGATCATCATGACAAAAAAATGCTATCGACAGCCCAAGGGTTTACACAGAGATGCATCAACTGACCTCTCCCACGACATGCCCCAAAGCCGCTGACTGTTCATCATGGTTTGAACTAAGAAAGCAAGATGCATAAATTCTTATTAGCCCCTGCAAAATGCGGGGGCTCATGAGAATGTATGCCTCTTGCAGATGAGCTAGGTTCACGTTAGCATCAATAGACCTCTCCCATAATAAGCACAAGAAGGGCTGACCAGCCTGTGAACGGATGACTCCCTTTCCCCTCCCCCGTTTTGTCACTGTAGTTCTCCCAGATATAGCCAGTCCTCTCAAACTCTCTCACCATATTCTTCACGATGTTTGTTCGCAGTTCTGAGTATATCTCACGAGCCAGTTCCACGTAAGGTCCTGCTGTGTACGCATAATGATGAAGCGACCCTAGAGCTAAATAGTTCATGTTTATCCAGATGGGTCCTCGCCAGTAAGGCGGATCATGCTCGGTGTTGTAACGATTGTACAGACGACCGCTCCTCGCAAGTGAGCGGAGTCCAAATTCTGTCCACAGAAGACCCGGATCTCTGAGGTCTGTGAGAATTTTGTACAGTTTAGGAGAATCGGGATTGACAATTTTCAGGAGGAATGGGAAGAGACTGACATAGCCGAACGCATTGATGAACTGAGGTTTGGGGTCAGTGAGAGTGATTCGTACTTTAGGCATGTCTGGTGGGCGCTGGCCAGGCTGAAGATTAGGGGGAGGGGGTGGTTTCTCCAGCTTTACCTTGTCTGAGTGGAGTCCGTAGTCACTGTACTGTTGGCCTTTCTCCGACCAGTGCAGACGATCCAGCAGTGTGTTGTCTGTCAGGAGTCGGTGCGTGGCTGCATACTCTTCCCACTCCTTGTTCAAGGACTTGGCTATCTCTGCCATAACACCTGAGGCAAGAGCAATCCAGCAGCGCAGGTCAATGTGCCGTTCATCATCAGTGGGGTGAGACGCGCGAGGAAAATCGTCAAGCCCGGAAGTTAGAGTCAAAGGGTTGAGCTGCTTCACTGTTTGTGCATCTCGACCACGCCAACGGTAGGTGGATGCTAGTGAGCCGACCTGAGACGTGTTATACCAGGCATACCACGCCTTCAGTCGTGGGTACAGTGCCTCTAAATACTGGTGCTCCTCTGGTTTCTTGCTGCCCACCATGCCGTGGATTATTCTCTGCAAAGGCAGGAAGAAGGTCGGAGGGTTCGCATTCTCGTTGCGCTGTATGACAAACTGAGCTGGCACTCCAACGCGCGACTCCTCTCCCAAAACCTGTTCCCTGGGGATCCAGCCCTCTGTGTTCATCAGGTCCAACCAGTGGCCAATGATCTCTTTAGACAGTTCCTCATCCCAGCGGCTGATCAGCAGATTGTGGAAGCCTTCGTCCCACAAAAACCCTCTGGGGAAGAATGGACGTGAGGGAACAGCTGTAAATAGTGGGGCTTTCCAATAGTCCACAGGTTCCTTGTTGTAATAGGACTGGACGAGAGAGGAGCCATAGAAATAACCAATACTGCCCAGCATGTTACTGAGGGCAGCCTTGGCCACTCCCACTTCCTTCTGTCCAAAACTCTTCTTCTCCAGTTGAAAGATGGTGGAGAACTTGGTGTTGAAATCCGCCACATGGGAGCTGAGTGCAGCAGTAAAGACGTCTCCCTCCAAAGCATTTGGTCTGTCATGAAAACTCCCCGATTCAAAGATCACCTCCATTTCAAGAGGCAATGTGGCTGTAACTTCTTTCACAATGAAATTAGCTACTGGGGAATCTTTGGGCACCACGCGTCCTGCAAGAGTGAAGTACGGCAATGTGCGAGCTTTGTCCCATGCCTCAATTTTCATTCCTGATCTCACCGTGTCTGTCAGCTGAGCCAGCGAGGGTGCATATGTAATGAGGTGAGAAACTTTCTGATTGGCTGCTTTGGCTTTGGGGAATCGGAGGGTGAAAGTACCAAGCTCCTCTGATTGCCCAGTGACGCCATTCAGCACATTGCGAGAAAGGTCAGGTTGTACAGTCCCCTGTCCATCAAGTGCAACATAGAACATGCTGCTCACAACTACCACTTGTTTGGCGTCCTGCAACAGACATATTTTGGGGATGAACATCAAAGACTGCAAAGGCCATCTCCTAGAGGCACAATTTTACATACGACCAAAACGACCAACAAAAAAAAAAGAATTTCCTTGTTAACCAAACAAACTCCAGTTTAATCCTCAGCCCGTTTTGTAACTCCTTTCCAAAATAATTATTTCATAGCTACTTTCTACAAGCCATCGCCAAGAAAAGAAAAAATAAACCTCTTACTGACCATAATTAACTCATTCAGCCCGACGGCCATATTTCCCAAATTTTGGAGGTGTCATCTAATGACTATGCACCAGTTGCAGGAGATGGATCGACCATGATAATTCAAGGGCGCCACCGCTAATCTGGCACTACCCTTGAATTATCATGGTCAACCAATCTCCTGCTGTAGTGCGTCAGGGCTGAATGGGTTAAAGGCATTTTGCATCTTCTTTTTCTATCATGGTGCACAAAAGCATACTATTTATTACAGACATACATAAACTAGCACAGTCAGAAAAAGACAGAAACAGACGGTGCAACTGCATGACAGTAAACTACCCTCTCCACCTGCAGTAGTTAAGACACAGGGACGCCACTAGGCATAGGCCATCAGTCATAGTCCGATTGCAGGGATAAAATGTCCGATTAATGCAGGTACCAGTAGGTCAGAATCAGATGTCCTATTATAATTGCCTCGAAGCTGCCTATGTCCAATCACTTTCTGTGTTGTCTTGGACTGCATATTTTCGCAGGACATTAGCATTCTAAGTCTGCATGCACGCAGTGATAACTCACGAAACACGATCTTATGTATACCTACAATACTGAAGAACGAAAGAAATGCGTGATCATTCAAGTCATCGGAAACACTTCAGTGTTTCCGATGACGCGAATGATGTTGCATTTCTTTTGCTTGTCAGTATTAAATTTCTATATGGTGGACATTATGTCCTATTCATTTTGGCAAAGCCGGGACATTTGACCCATCTGCGGAAATGTCACGTTGCATCCCTGCATCTCACCTTCGGGGTCATGGTAATTCTTGCCGTCCAGTCACCACCATGATCACCGCCTTTCCGTTTGATGAATTCGGTTTTCACTGTGTAAGTTGCTTCTTCCAGCTCCTGTACACCAAACGATTTTCCATCATGCATCTGCCAGCTGTAGCCCATGAGGCCGTCGCCTTGGTCGCACCAGTGTCGAACAGGAGGTGGCATTCTGTTGGTGAACTGTGTTAGCCACATAAGTCCGAACACCGGCGACCTGGGACTGCGAGTCTTCATGCCAAAATAGGTACGAGACCTGTAAACAATGGCATCAATACTTTTGTAATATCACATTCTCCAATGATACCACGTTGGTGTGTAATCGGGGGGGGGGGGGGGGGGGGGGGGGGGGGGGGGCCATTCTTCCTTCTTCTTCACTTTCTTCAGAAATATTGCTTCAGTATTTTCAATTTTTGTATTTTCAGTGTATTTCTCCAATCTTAACAAGCATTCGTTTCGACGCATTTCCCCTAGTCGTCTCTATCCCCCCCCCCCCACCCCCCCCCCCCCCCCCCCCCCACTTGCCTGTATGTGCCCCAGAATCGGTCCGGGTTTACAGCAGCTGTGGTAGCGTTGTCAGCGATAATTTTCGGCGAATCCAGCGGTGTGATGACAATATCGCGGAGATGTTGCTGGTACCTGAAATACGCTATCAGTGACATTGTGATCACTAGCACAGCGATGCCAACTGACTTGCCGAAAGAATCAATCTTGCCTTTCGCATACGGCCAGTTGGGATCGTCCGGCTCTTCATGAGCCAGCACATCTTTTCCACGTCTTGCGCGGCGTTGGCGAAGGTCGCTCTGATTTCGCCCCATGTTTTCAACCCACACAAGTATGCACTTTCCCTATATTTCCAGAAACAGTGCAAACTTTGGGTCGGATATCGTACCAACGACGCGTCGTCTGTTCACGTGGACGCAACAGAACAAAAATCGTACTGCTTCCGTTTCTGCATTAGTTCCTCAATAGCGCAGGGGTTACGATGCAGCCTCTTCAGCCGGTCTTCAAATGATTATAATTATGTTTGGTTGCAATGAGTGTTTGTAGCAACAAATGTATCTACGTTACAAATCGCCTATGCACAAAATATGTGTGACACTGTGTGTGTGTGTGGGCATGTGAGAGCGTGTGCACACATTCACTAAATATAGTAGTAGTAGGGGGCTCTGGATAGAGGTAGTACCTTTGCTGTTCGGCAGCTGCGTCACGGGCATCACTGGTCCTCATCCATCTCCTTAAACCTCTCACGTGCTGGCTCCAAGCGCCACACCCGGCAAACCACCTCAGCTGGTGGGCTAAACCACGTGAGGGGGGTGGTGTTCACACTGCACCACTGCTGTTTCTGACAGCCAACGGCTAAACATTAAGGACGGAGGAGATCAGGCTTGATCCAACGGCCAAATGTGGGGGAGTACTGAAACCCTTCAAATCAGGAGTGGAGCCCCGAAGGCAGACAGCTGCATGTATTCATGCATTGTTCTGGCAGCTCCTGCAGCCAAACTGGTGCCAAACGTACTGCTTTGCATTCCTTTGGACTACATCAGTGAGGCCGAGAGGGGGATCTTGACGACTGGGTATCCGAGGATCTCCACACACTTCGCCCACGCTTGCACCCTGGAGAGGTCACTCCAGTGACTGACCCAGCAAGCGCATATACTCCATTGTCTTCCGAGACAGGATGCCAAACAGTATTGTGAGGACAAAATAGACCGCGAGGCCTTTGCAAATGTCCTTTCTTTGGTTAATTACTTTATGGCCATGGGTCTGCTATGCATGCAAATTTTCCTATAAATCATTCATCATAGGAACAGAAAATCTTTTTAAATGTTGGTAATTTGTCCAGCTGGTTTTTATAATCAGCCTACAAGCCTGTGCTCTGTATTTTGTTGTTATAATTTGTTACCGATATATTTATAAAATCGACCTAGCGTTTGTGACCGGGTGCAGCCTTTGTCAGTGTGTGTGCAAAAACTGTGAGCAAGAGAGTGGCAGGCGCAGTGTTCATGTGTCATTTCAAAAACACAAAAAAATTGACACTACCTCAATCTGCTCCTTGGGAAGAAAACAACAAAACGCATTGAGTGTGCAAGTCAAACAACAAACAAATTTATTCTCTTTACGCAGAGCTATCACTATCCATGTGTGAAACACAAACACCGCCAAGATCACCTACTGGATAAAGTACATAAATGCAGCCAGGAAGTTACATATATTTACAACCTGAAAACAATATGGCACCCTTGGAGCTCAACAGAAATACACACAAATACCCTTGTTTTGTATGCCACCACTGTTACAGTACAGGTGAATTCAACAGCAGGCTAACTCTTTGTCTACTAAGTAACTTTCTGTATTATGTACTCTTGTCACCAAGTAATTCTGTTAAGAGTTCATTTCTAGATCTTGGGTCAGTTGCATGAGTGAGCTTAGTCCTGGGCCAGCCACTAAGCAAGGTGCTCCGCTATTGCGGAGCACCTTGCTTAGTGACTGGCCCAGGACTAAGCTCACTCATGCAACTGGCTCCTGGTGCACATGCCAAGTAACGGCTTGCAATGACACATTCTGCACTTAAAAATAGTCAAGTACATGCACCGCAAGAGAAAGTTGGCTTGACGGATCTGGCCGCCCATAGTGTGCTACGGGAGGTGTCACAGCCAAAGAGCTACACAAAACCCAACATACATCTGCACAATTGTACACCTAAATAGAAATAAGCAAGAACAACAAAGCCCTTATAGCCCACGAGTATGACTGATCCAAAACTTTGATAACAAGGATGGCAAAACCCTCATGACTGATGTTACGTAGTAGTCGTCGTATGATACAATCACACCAGATGCACGTATGTAGGGTTCTTGTAAAGAAACTTCACTCAGCTGCAACTTGTCACACGTGGCACAAGGTTGTAGACCACACTGGAGTAACAGTTCCAACAATATTTTATTGCAGCGATGCAATCTCAGCACAATGCCTCCACAAATGCACCAACACTGATACACTGTCTCCTCTACAATGCATCAACACTTTTGACACACTGCGTCTCTCATACAATGTACACACATATTTACTAACACTGTCTTTTATGCTATTACAGATTTCCAGAACAATCCAGCAAATTCACACAACCAATAAGAAAAGGAAACATAACCAAAACGCATTAATATTCATTAAAAAGAATTCTCTAGAACGAACTACAGCTTTCGACTAACATCTAGGTGCGTTTGATACAACGAAATGTACCCAACAACTTTGACGTCATATTTGAGGTCACTAGAATATTCGCGCTGCTACTAGAACCTTGTCGGACCCCAGCAACAATGTAAGAAAATGACGTGTCATTTTTGCTACACAACAGAAGTCAATCAAAAGTCTCCAAGCAAAAGAAAATGAATCCTAAAAAGGTACATAATTCTTATCCAAAATAACTCAAATGAATATCAGATCTTTCCTATGATCAACACACACATGCTCTCAAAAGAATCACACAACCAAAAAGGTAACAACTGATCCAAAACTTGGATAACAAGGATAGAAAAGCCCTTATGGCTCATGTGTATGACTGATCCCCATATTAAGTCTGTTTGTGATCTCGACCTTTCCAACAGGTCACTGAAATAAGCAAATGTTGAAAAAGTATCTTAACATAAGCAAAGGGCTGGCTTTGAACCAGAGAAATGCATGTTTTGTGCCAGAGAAATGCATGATTTGTGCCAGAGAAATGCATGTTTTGTGCCAGAGAAATGCATGTTTTCTCAAAATGTATGCATTTTTCACACTTTCATCAAACAACAGATGACGGATAACAGACGACAGGCAGACAAGGGATAGTCCACAAGACACACTTTTGCTATTGCACGTGAGCCAAAAAATGACTAAAAAAAAAAATCATGTTTACTAGACACATTTAATCACAGAAACAACTCCCAAAAATAACAATTTACTTGTATTCACAAATGAGAAGAAACATTTTAAATGTTATAAAATAGATCCTCAAACCTCATGCATGTAATGAAATGGTGCATTACATAGTGTACATGTTTAATCAAAGGACATGTAATCACATTTTACTGCATACTTTTCAACTTACTCAGAACATACGACAAAAATAATCTACCGGTACACATAAAAAGCAATCACACAGCAGCAAATGTATCAACACTTTTGAAGTGAAAAATTATTAACAAATGTGACTTTGCCCATTGTGTTCAAAATAAAATAAATGTTAGCATTTGTGGGGGCATAAACTTACTCTGTTAATCGTAGTATTTACTTGACAATTCAATGTGCCAAGCTATGCTGCGTGTTTTGTTTTTCATCACAGACGGAAACCCTCACCAACACAAGAGAAGGCACATGCATGGCAAAATTAATTAAAAAAAAAATAAAAACAAAACAAAAAAATGCATGGAAGAACTATCAGTAGCTTGCACATGTCTAGAAACACAATTCATTCCGTTCAAAAACAAAACAATACAAAAAATTCTGACCAAAAGGGTGACAGCCAAAAATGTAAATTGCAAGGAAAGAAACACACTTCTCAGCTACAAGGAGGACCAAACCCACCTGCACCTTGCCAGATGCGAGATTTCTTGCTTGCCAAGGCAGATTAACCTGTTCACTGCTGGAACACAAAGAGCACAATCCAACTGCAAGAGGCATGGATCCTCATGAGCCCCCGCAGTTGCGGGGGCTCATGAGAATCTATGCCTCTTCCTGACCCCACTATGTTAATTGGACGGATGAAAATCTATGGGGCCGAGTTAACGAAGATTTCAGAACCACAATCTGCGTCCAGTGGCAGGGAAAGGGGTTAAATCATGTATCTAAAAAGCCCAAATGGTGGATGCATACAATGTATATCATTGTGCGTCCACATACGCGGAGTGTTTGGGCCACCAGAACAAAAAATTGGGCTTCCAAATTTCACTTGAATGGTAGTGTTGCTATCGTCGTAAAACATTTAGTCCTCCCTGAGCACGAATGAAACAGCATGAAACACGTCTCAGAATAAAAAAGACAAAACAGCTCACATAGTTGTCATTGTTACCCCCTTGATCTCCAGTGAATGCTGATTGGCATTATGAAATCATTGTAAACTTAACTGAAAAAATCCCGAGCCATCAAAGGAACATAGTTACAAAGTGGTTTCAGCAAGAGGTGTAGATCCTCATGAGTCCCCGCAATGAGCGACTTAGCTCACTGCTGCTGCCGCTAGGTGGCGTAAACACAGTAGGGGCTACACTCAACATTCTCAGTGTTTTAGTTGATCCCTGTCCGTACATATTATCTTGAGTCCTCGCGACATACTGCATGCCACGGGTATGTCGTTTTTCTCTTCACAGGCTTTTGTTTTCATCTGGTAAATCGCACAGTAGGATTTGTTAATGTGGTTTACTGGGTTTAGCGTGTCCGGATTCTATGGCATCCAATCGGGCACCGAGTTTACGAGCGATATACCTGCGACCTGTAGTGTAGCGCGAGTACTGAAGCCTATGCACACGAACAGGTATCACCTAAGACACCAAGAATAGTGACTTTTCCTCTTATAAGAGCAGCGACAACACACGGCAGCAGGAGAAGACAATTTCAGCCAAGTCGACCATTGCATGAGCATCTATATATCTCTTGCAGTTGGGCGTGTTCAGTTTTTCTTGACAGTAAAGGAGTTAATCGGAAGTGTTATTTATTTCAAAACAAAAACTAGCAATAAACCAACAAAATACATGTGATGAGTTTCTTGGCGTTTCCACTTTCACCTATTAAAAAAAAAAAATGCAGAATACCGCCATCAGCCCAACTTTAACAACAAAATGTGTATACATAGCTTTTTAAACTTAACAACAAAATCAACTTCACCATTCATCGACTTGTTAGAGGGAAAAGAGCCACTTTCAGGTGATCATTAGGGGGGAAAGCCACTTTCAGGTGATTATGTCAAACATGCAGATTCCATTGGATTCACAAAACTATATTGCACGTTACAAATGATATTTGCATTCTTGCTTGCGACGGTAAACGACCACTCTCACAAAATATGCTAATTTTGCATCTACACGTACTGCTGCATAACTTCTTGGATTTATTGCCGAAATGCTCAAACAATTGTGTTTCACACCCCATGAAAATGGCCATTTTGCAAATTGTGTTTAAATTAACCCTTTTATCCCCACAGGTGCTTTTCCCAAATTTAGGAAGTTTTACTGAACAACTATGAACCAGTTGCAGGAGATGGACTGATCATGGTAAGAAGTGAAGCACCAAGCTCATCTGGCACTACTCTTGAATTATCATCATCAATCCATCTCCTGCTGCAGGGTCCCGGGGCTAAATGGTTTAACCTATTCAGCCCCGACACTTCAACAAGATATGAATTAACCCATTGCCCGTCAGTAGCGGGGCTCATCATGATTCCTGCAGGAATCATCGTGACAAGACCCGCAACCGACAGCCAAAGGGTTAACGGCTGGTTCAGGCTCGGTGCCTAAATAGCCTGGTGCGTCTTAATGCACAGTTACTCAGGCACCACCCTTAACCCTCTTAACCCCACGGCCGCATTTCCAAACTTTTGGAGGCGTTGTCTAAAGACTATGTACCTGTTGTAGGTGATGGATTGATCATAATTCAAGGGTAGTGCCAGATGAGCTTGGCGCCTTCAGACGCCAAGCTCTTCTGGCACTACCCTTGAATTATCATGATCAATCCATTTCCTGCTGCAGGGTCCCAGGGCTAAATGGGTTAATCAAAGTTGATAATTTTTCTGAAAGTATGTAACCTTCAGTGGACAACTTGGGGAATGTCTCGACGTGTTCAACTGTAAGATGGTGTATATAAGCCGCACATAGACCCAGGACGGCATCTGGATGTTAGCCATCAGTGTGTAAGCAAGCCAGTGCTGTTTGTTTGTCCCAACTAACTTTCGGTGCTGTTGCTTTACGTAACTGTGTGGCTCTATTGCTATAAAGCATCAAATACGATCAAGACCCTTGTGTGTTCTGACTTGTGCCGCTACTGCAGTGATTTATCAAATCGGGTTCAGGCGCTTGTGTGTTCTGACGTGCGCAGCTCTATTGCTGGGATTGGCAAACTTACGTCCACAGATGGGACATTCATAAGGTTTTTCTCCCGTGTGAATCCTCATGTGCTTAGTGAGGGAGCTGTCCATGGAGAAGGCCGAGTCACACTGTGGACATTTATATGGCTTCTCTTTGGTGTGGGAGCGCATGTGCACTTTGAGACTGTAGGTCTCCCTGAAGAACTTGCCACACTGAGAGCACTCATGAGGCTTGAGGCCAGCGTGCATGCGGAGGTGGTGCGTCAGGTTGCTCTTGTCAGCGAAGGTGCGCGGACACTGCTGGCAGGCATAGGGACGCTCTCCAGTGTGGATGCGGGTGTGGCGGCGATAGTTGTTCACCTGCGAGAATGACCGCCCACAGTCCTCACACAAGTACGGCTTTTCGCCTGTGTGGATCCTCAAGTGGATCTTCCAGTTGCGCTTCTCTCTGAAAGCTGCTCCGCAAATGTCACATTTAAACGGGGTCTCACCTGTGTGTGTGCGGATGTGAACGGTCAGCTGGGTGGATGTGGAGAAGGTCATGCCACAGTAGCTACACACCTGCTGCGGCTCTGTGTGTTTGCGGATGTGCCGCGTCAGGTTGTGGGCCTTCATGAAGGCCGCATCACAGTGTGAGCATCTAAATTCCTTCTGCCCCGTGTGTTTCTGGAGGTGGGCCGTTAGGTCTGTGGCGTACGTGAACTCTGCTCTACAGAATGTACACTTGTGGGGTCTGGTGTCTTTGTCCGGTTCCTCACTGATTGTACTGCTGGCTGTTGCTCGTGTTGTCCTGCCAGACGTGGCACGAGTAGCAGCTGGACTATTATGACCACCTGACACAAGACTCGCAGAGCTCGTAAAAATGACAGGCTCTATGGGTCTTGTTTTGGGTGGCCGTCCCCTTCTGGCTGGATGAAAACGTAACTGTTGAGGAGGTGCTTTTTTCACCTGGGTGACAGCGGGTGGGGGTTGACAGTCATGTTTTTCCAAGCCTGCAGAGGTGACGAACGTCATGCCACAGGTGCCACACTTGATGGGCTTAGCAGGCACGTGTTTACGTCGCACGTGACTTACCAGGTGGCACTGCTGCAGGAAGGTGGCGCCACACTCCTGGCAGGCATAGGACCTTTGACCTGTGTGAGTCAGCATGTGACGCTCCAGGTTATACTGATTGGTCCATCGCTTGCCACACTTATTGCACTCAAACTTGCCCTGGGGTTCATCATCCCAGATACTTGTTTTCAATGAAGCATCTTCTTTCTGAGTCTGTGGCATGTAGCTTTCCATTACCATATTTTCTGGCGCATATACATTCTCACTGCCCTTGTCTTGTGCAGGCTCAGCGACAGCTTTACAGTCAGATGATTTCATGTGGCGAGTAAGGCCGATGGCATTTGCAAACTCAGCCTTACATCGAGTGCACGTGTACCTGCCTTTGTGCTTCTGCATGTGAAGGTCCAGAACCGAGGACTTGAGGAAGCCCGCTCCACACTCACTGCAGTTGTAGGGCATGTGGTCAGCATGCACGCTCATGTGTTTGGTCAGCAGGTCTGGCTCAAAGAACACAGACGTGCACAGAGTGCATTTAAATGTATCTGATCCTGACATCTGGGGTGGCTCCAGGATTGGCGGTACACTCGGCCCTTCCTTAGTGTAACAGATCTGCAAGCTCAAGTGGCGGGTCAGACCGACCGGGTGTGCAAACTCACACTTGCAATGTGGACAGGCGTTCCCTGAGCTGGCCTGTGATTCCTCCTCTCTCCCACCGCTGTCACCAGGGGTCAGTTCCGTGTACGTCATCTCAGTGTTGTTCACCTCCCTCTGGAAGTTTGGCTCATGTTGTGGGGTCATCAGGGCTGGTATGGCCGATTCAACTGTGGAAGTCATCACATGTGGGTCTGAGGTGGCCTCCATCATGTCTGGGAGATTGATGTCTACACTAGGAAGCTGGGGAATATCTATCTCCTCATGCACATTGCTGGCTGATACAGCTGATGCTTGGTTTTCTGCCATCCTGGGTTCATTATACTGCAAAAGCTTGACTTGTTGCAGAAACTTTTCCTGATGCTGCGCCTTCTCGTCGCTGATGCACTTTGGGCACATGAGTTCAAGGGGCGTGTGACAGTGTGTGCAATAGGCTGCTGACTGGTGACCAGCGCAGGTGTCTTCATAACTGCAACGCACACGTACAAAAACAATGAGCAACAGGGGCCAGTTGCATGAGTGACTTACTCCTGTGCCAGTCACTTAGCAAGGTGCTCCACTACAGCAGGGCACCATGCTTAGTGGTTGGCACAGGACTAAGCTCACTCAAGCAATTGGAAACAGGTCTTCAGGCTGACGCAGACTGCAGTAGGCCTACATACTGTACACGGGCCAGCTGCATCCGATGTCGGCCCAAAGAAGCCATGCATGAGCCAGCTACATCCGATGATAGACCAAAGACCTTATGCAGCATTCTTTATTTTTTTACTGTAACAAATCCATACCATCCATACCATTCACTTTCACGAGACATAAAAACTGATAAGAAAACAGGGACAAGACGCAGGCTTGATCAGTTGATGTGACAATAACCCAAAAGAAAAATATCAATGTACTGTCCACGGTAGAAGACCATGTATGCTGCCAACAGTTTTCTTTCTGCAAAGATGCATGATACCATTCTGCCAATAATGTTACAATGTGTATGACCCCTTCCTTCAATGTGCACATCAGTGTATGTTGGCACTTGTGAAAGCATTGATAAGGGTGGTGGGAGGGGGGTGCAGGGGGGATGTGTGGTTTCTCCTGGTTTATTAGGTAAGAAATTTCTGTTTCTCTTAACTCATTTAGCCCCAAGACCCTACTGCAGGAGATGGATGGGCCGTGATAATTCAAGGGTAGTGCCAGATTAGCTTGGCACCTGAAGGCACAAAGCTAATCTGGCACTATCCTTGAATTATCATGGTCCATCCATCTCCTGCAACTGGTACATAGTTGTCAGGTGACAAATCCAAGTTTGGGAAACGGGGCCTGGGGGTTAAGAGGGTTAAAAGTGTAAGCAACTGATAAATTATGAAAACAAGGCAATTTCTCTATTTCTGTAAAAGTGTAAGCAACTGATAAATTATGAAAACAAGGCAGTTTCTCTATTTCTGTAAAAGCGTACGCAACTGATAAATTATGAAAACAAGGCAATTTCTCTATTTCTGTAAAAGTGTAAGAAACTGATAAATTATGAAAACAAGGCAATTTCTCTATTTCTGTAAAAGTGTAAGTAACTGATAAATTATGAAAACAAGGCAATTTCTCTATTTCTGTACACAATATTTTGAATTATTGTTACATCTTTTCATCTACCAACCTTTCGCACATGATTATACATTTGGTCATATCCCATCAGTTGAGTATCATTGCACTATCGGGTAAAACATCAGGTTACATACACATTTGCACATACTGAGCAACTCTGTACATTCTTACAAATAAATTACTGATGAACACTGCGGCACTCACTATCTGAGAAGAAAGCTGGCGATGTCTGTGTCCGACTGCAGGCACCGGTCGTTTCCAACTTTGTCCCAGCTCATTGATACCTCTCCTAGGTGGAGTTGTCGCCCGCCTTGCAGGTGGTGACTGCCTTCCATTTTCCCATGATCTTGGGATGAAAACATTCTGAACCGTGTCTGCATAGAAAAAACAAGATGGGATGAACCATAACCCACAAAGTCCCTGCTATATGAGAGCTGTCGTCGCTGTCATGGGTCTCTACCTGTTATCTTTGACCCGATTCTGATTGTTACATTTGTGGTTGTATTATTCTTTTGAGCGCATGAGTGTGTTAATCATATATCCGATATTCACTGGAGTTATTTTGGATAAGAATTATGTATCTTTTTAGTAGGATTATTTTCCTTTGCTTAGAGAATTGCGATCGACTTCTGTTGTGTGGCTAAAATGACATGTCTTTTCGTTACATTGTTGCCAAAGTCCTACTTCATTTGACCTAGAACGTTCTCAAAATGGTGCGATTATTCTAGCGACCTCATATGTGACCCTCTCTCACGAAACCAGTCTTAACTCGCAGGGAGCCAATCAGCACTACACACAATAATATGTGGTGGGGGTCAATCTGGGTCATTTTCACTTTTTTGCAGAAATGTATTCTACATACACCAAAGTATCGTATGGTTAAAATCTTTATCATGAAAAATGCCTTTAAATAGGTTTAAAAGCATTTTAAAACTCTGCCCTTGGCCCCAATTATGCTGCACACAGAAACTTCCCAGGCTGTTTTCTCAAAATGGCCGCCGGAGGCTTTAACAACTTTAAACATTAACTTCTACAATTTTTGCACTACAGCAGTCATATATTACAGTAATCAGCAAACATTGTAGTTTTCAGAAATGTATATATGTCAAAACATCCAAAATACGAGTTAAGACTGATTTTGTGAGAGAGGGTCACATATATATAATGTCAAAGTTGTTGGCAACATTTTGTAACTTTGTATTGAAGGTGCCTAAATGGTACTGGAAATTTGTAGTTATTTCTAGAGTATTCTTTTTCATGAATATTAATAAGTTTTGGTTACGTTTTCTTTTCTGATTGGTTGTATTGTGCGAATTTTGCTAGATTGTTCTTGAAATCTGTAATAGTATAACTATAAAAAAAAACGTGTTAGGAAGTATGTGTGTACATTGCATGAGAGATGCAGTGTGTCAAAAGTGTTGATGCATTTTAGAGGAGACAGTGTATCCGTGTTGGTGCATTTGTGAATGCATTGTGTGGAGATCGCATCGCTGCAATAAAATATTGTTGGAACTGTTACTCCAGTGTGGATTACAATCATGTGCCACGTGTGACGAGTTGCAGCTGAGTGAAGTTTCTTTACAAGAACCCTATGTGCGTGCGTCTGGTGTAATAGCATCATACTATGACTAAGACTACCACATAACACTGATGTTAAAATATCTTTGATTGAAAAAGCCTCACAGATGAGTTCATCTACAGTACTGAGCACCAAAAGTGGGAAAATAGGATGAAAAAAAAAAGAAACTAAAGATGAAACAATGCCTGTTTTAGACATGTCTGACAAAGTATAAATACAAATCGAAAGAAGAAAATAATCTGTTCTGTGTTGACACAATTGAGAATCGACTGAGGGGGGTATGATGCCCATTTCGGATGCACCATAGGGACACATGCAATGCACCCACTCTAATTAAATTTAATTTGCACCATTTTGTGAACATGTAAGGTTCAGTCAAAGAGTAAATATACTTTCTGAGGTGATTTTAGAAAACAAATCACCTAAACGAAAGGTTAGAGCTGTGTCAAAACTTGGGACACCGTAGCATCTAAAACATCTTACCAAATCATTTCACCACAAAAGCAAGAACAGTTGTTTTCCAGTAGTTAAGCACAAACAAAGTATAAAACAAGTGAAACAATATGACAACCAAAAACAATTAGTTGCATCTCCTAAATATTACACTTGTTAGTTATGACGTTTCAGATGCAACGGGACACCATGAATGAAAGAACACTTGTTTTGACTTGTTATTAGGTGTCATTTCCAGTTGTTCTGGCCTGGTGGACATGCAATCATTGATAGCATATTAAGATACCTCATAAAATATAGATATATAAGAAAAATATTGCAAACACTAATGGTAATGGTAGGCAGTTTGATCAGGATTGGCTTCTATATTTACCAGCGACTTAATACTAGAGGTGTGAAAGTGTGGGTCTGAGGGTGTGGAGTAGAGGTACCAGGCTTGTGTACACAAGATGAATGTTTATTTGCAATGTACTTGTTCAGTTTTGTGTGTATTAATGAATGCTTTAGTTGAACATTAAAGAAATACGTGAACTTTAAAAAAATTAAATTTACAATTAAAAAAAAGCAAAAACAAACAAACAAAAAAACCTAGACTTACCCCCAAAATGCTCGGCGATTTGTAAAAAGAAAACAAACACAGATGGTTCACTACACTAATAAATTAAGCTCTCGCGGATGATACATTTTTTATGATTTAGTCTTTTTACAATCCTAAAAGTCTGCACTTTCATGTTTCTGATGCTGCATTGGACTTAACACAAAAAAATGCAATTGTGACGTCACATGACATGTCCTAAACAAACTTCACCTAACTTAGAATTTTTTTTAAGTTTTAAGGCATTTAGAAAAAAAATCATTACAAGATTGATGAACACTATGCGTAATAATAGTCCATGCACATAAGATTAATTTTGGTGCTGTATCAGATTTGTTTGAAAATGATGAAATGTCCAAAAATTCATTACCGATGTTGCATGAGACACAAAGTAAACGTAAGCACGGTCTATTTAAAAACTGTTATCTGCTATAAAAATACAAACATGCAAATAATAATGATTTAGATTGATGAATGGAACATAAAAGAATATAATGCAGATGGTCCAAGATAATTGGTAAAATTTGCAGATTCAAACCGTATGCTGTCAAAATGAAGTGCAAGCCTTTCAGACGTACTGATGTAGTCACAATCTTCGTTTGTGTTAACCCACTGAAACCGTTCCTCTTTAGGAAAGCCATTTTGGGCAACTATTTCAACATTTTATTATCAGTTCAAAATTAAATTCATCATGCAAATAGCCCAACATATACAAATTTATACATTAACATTATCTTAATGCACTGCGACAACAGAAATGTCACTGCATGCCTTATTTTGATCGAAATCTGAATAGCACCACACTGACCCCTTTTGGTGCTCAGTACTGTAGATGAACTCAGATCTGCCAATGCATCAGTGAACTTTATAAGGGGCACAGTGCATACATGTCTTTGGTTTGTCATGATATATTTTTTTGTTTTTACGTAATTTTAGATTTGGCGTGATTATGAGTTTCACTTTTCGTTTCAAGACTTTTATGTAATTTTCATATTTTATGTATAAAAGTTTAACTTTGCCTTCTAAAGTAATCAGGAAAGTGGGCGGGGTGATTGGCAGAGCAAAAGATAATAATAATAAAGGTAATTTGTATACTATAGCACCTAATCATCAACGTGCTCTAGGCGCTTTACAATCACAGTAATGAAACACAAAGCAAATGAAAATGCAAAAACAAACACATACAAGAACAACAAAAATACATTGATTTACAAGGAGCAGAAATCTCTCACACACACACACACACACACACTCAAACAATGAGCCGGCAGACAAAATGGTCTTTAAGTATATGCAATAGAGAAAAGGTATATTTTAAGCTTGGATTTGAAAATGGAGAGAGATGAGTGACGCACATCAGCTGGGAGAGCGTTCCATGTAATGGGACCAAAGACCAAAATACGAAAATGCACGATGACCTTGAGTGACCTTATTACATCTAGGGATACGAAAAACACGAGTGTAAGCAGAGAGTAGTGAGCGGGACGGTGTATACAGCTGGACAAGATCAGATAAGTAAGGAGGGGCAGAACCAGAGATGATGTTGAAACAAATAACACAGACTTTATACTGAATTCTGTATGAAATTAATTTTTCTCTAAAATGTATTTTTTCGAAAAATACTTACCGATGACATGACTGTCTGGAAATAGTCTACTTGCTTACCAATTTTAGCCTAAGACCCAAAGGGTCTCCCCAGGAGGCTCTCGGGGATCCCTAACAGGGACGAGAGTAGCCTCCCCTGCCCATCCGGTCACGTGCCCGGTGGTGTCTCCTTTAGCCAGTTGTCTACGGAGTTAGCAGCGGCAAGCAGGGAGGAGGGAGGGACCTCCGAGTCATGTCATCGGTAAGTATTTTTCGAAAAAATATATTTTAGAGAAAAATTAATTTGTTTCCTCAAAACACATTACCGATGACATGACTGTCTGGAAGAATGCCAAAAAGGAGGAGGGTGCCGCACAATCCCTTTCAGAAACCTCATTAGGGACGAAGACGGCCCGTCACTCCTGATCACACACTCCCGACAATTTTAGCGAAGTGCATACCTAAGGCGCCGGGGGCGCCTGGAGGGAGTGCTGTGCCGCAGAGATGTCGCCCACCAGTGAGAGGTTGTCGCGCTGGACTGACAGTCGCGGAGGTAGAAGCGGGCAAAGGTGGTTTCAGCCCCACTGCAGCCACGATGTCCTTAACCGCGCAGTTGCGGTCAAAGGCGAGACTTGCGGCCATAGCGCGAACTTCATGGGCGCGTATCCTGAGGGCCTCGGCTCCTTGTGGGGAGAGGTCGCGATAGGCGGACCGTATTACCCAGCGGAGCCAGGAGGAAATCGTTTGGGCAGAGATGTCAGTTCTGCCGGCGGTCAGAGGCAAAAAGAGACGAGTCCGTCCCCTCCGTACGGACTTGGAGCGACGCAGGTAGATATGGAGTGCACGCACCGGATCTTGCTGCCGAGTCTCCCGAGGAAGGTCGGGCCCCTTAAGCGGGCGAATAGCGATGACCTGAGGCGCCGTCAAGGGAGATCTAGTCTTAGCGAGAAAGGACGATCCGGGAGAAGCTGAACGGAGCCATCCACCCGGAACTGCAGGCAGGAAGGGCGAGACGAGAGCGCGTGAAGCTCGCTGACGCGGGCTGCCGTGGCGAGGGCCACCAGGAAGCAGGTCTTCCGAGTCACGTCCGCGAAGCTGGCCAGATGGAGCGGTTCGAAACGGTCCGAATTCAGCCAGGTGAGGACCCAGGGGAGGTCCCAGCGTGGAACGAGGGAGCGGGAAACCGGACGCTGCAAGCCGAAATGCGCCATAAGGTCGGCCAGGTCCTTGCAGGCACCAGGGTCGGGACGGCCGAGGTGACGGTAGGTGTCGGCAATCATGGAGAGATAGCCACGGATCGTGATGGGAGCCAAACCTTGGTCATGGAAGAGCCAAAGGAAGAAGTCCGCGAGCTGAGGAGTCGTCAGATCGATGGGGGAGAGACGACGGTCAGAGCACCAGGCACGAAGCACTCGCCACTTTCCCTCGTAGACACGTCTGGTGGAAGGTCTGCGGGCTGAAGCGATAGCGTCCACTGCCGCACTCGAGAAGCCTCTAGCGGAGAGGGCGTGCCGCACAATCGCCAGGCGTGTAGGAGAAGTCGCTCGGGGCAGGGGTGGAAGAGCGGCTGGCGGGGCTGCTTGAGCATCGTGCGAGGGGTGGGAAGTGGAAGGGGCGGATCCGTGGCGAGACTGAGCAGGTCGGTGGTCCACGATCTGTCCCAGGAGAACGGGGCCACCAGGAGAAGGACTGCGTTGCACCCCCGGAGCTTGAGCAGGACTTTGGGGACCAGGACCGTCGGAGGGTAGGCGTAGGCAACTAGTCCGTCCCAAGAGATCGAGAGCACATCGACCGCCCAGGCCAGTGGGTCGGGAATCGGGGAGACGAAGAGGGGAAGCTGGTGGTTCCACCTGGTGGCGAAGAGGTCAACAAGGGGAGTCTCCCAACGCTCGCAGATCAGGCGAAAGATGTCCCGGCGCAGGGTCCATTCTGTGTGAAGAAGCTGGCCCCGCCGAGAGAGGGAGTCTGCCAAAACGTTCAGGTGACCCGGAATGTGGCGGGCTCGTAGGGAGATGCCGCGGTCCTCGCACCAGCGAAGGAGTCGGTAGAGAAGGATGCAGAGGTCGGGCGAGCGGGTCCCTCCCTGCTTCTGTATGTAAGCGACGACCGTGGAGTTGTCGGAGAGGACAAGGAGGTCCTGCGTCCGAAGATCGGGTTCCCAAGCGCGGAGGGCCTGCCAAACCGCATTCAGCTCCAGCCAGTTGATGTGCCGCGAAGCCAGGTCCTCGTTCCAGCGGCCGGCCGCATAGCGAAAACTCGGGAGAAGGTGAGCGCCCCACCCGGCGAGACTGGCATCGACGCAGAGAGAGAGACGGGGCAGTGATGAGGTCAGGGGAATCCCGGAGCCGAGCCAAGAAACGTCCGTCCAGCGAAGCAGAAGGGGGCCGCAGCATAGGGGGTATCGGCACCAGGGTGGAGAGATCGCCGGAGGACGGTCTCCAGTGGAGGAGAAGATGCAATTGAAGAGGACGAGAGTACAGACGACCGAGGGGAAGGAGATCTGCCGCAGCACTCATCAGGCCGAGGAGCTGGAGCCACACCCTGGCGGGGACAGCCGCTTCCTGAGCTACCAGATGGGCGAGATCGGCGAGTTTCTGGATCCGAGGCTCGGAAAGACGCACTAGGTTGCGGTCGGTCACAAAATCCATCCCCAGGTGCACGAAGTGGTGAGAGGGAGTGAGGTCGGACTTGCCAGCGTTGACCAGGAAGCCGAGGCGAGATAACAGGAGTAGAAGCGCATCCCTGTCCAGGAGAAGAAAGGCCACCGACTGGTTCCACAGAAGAAGGTCGTCCAAGTAATTGGAGATCGGGCTGGAAGAAGAACGACGGGCTCGGGCTACCACGGCGTTCATGATCCGCGTAAACACCCACGGACTGAGGTTGAGACCGAAGGGGAGGGCCCGAAACTGGAAAACAGTCCCGTCGATGGCAAAGCGGAGGTACCGGCGGGAGGCAGGATGGATTGGGACGTGCAGGTAGGCATCGGACAGGTCCAGGCTGACGGCGAAGTCCATGGGTTGGACGGCAGCACGAAGGGACCTGGCTGTCTCCATCCGGAAGGACGGGGCGGCGATGAACCGATTCAGGGCGGAGAGATCGATGATCGGCCTCCACTTGCCTCCAGGCTTGGGGACTACGAATAGTCGGCTGTAGAAGGCGGGGGAGTCGTGGCAGGCGACGACCTCCGTAGCGGCTTTCTGGAGAAGAGCAGCGACTTCTCCGCGAAGGGCAACGGCCTTGGGCGGATCTGCAGGGATCTCGGTCCACAGGGGAGAGCGCCGAAGCGGGGGCAGGGAACGGAAGGAGATGAGAAGACCGTCTGAGACAATGGAGAGGATCCACGGGTCGTCCGGAAACAGGGAGCGCCAGACGTCTCCGTGCAGGGCGAGCCTCCCGCCGATAGGGGACCCTGAAGCGGACGGCGGGGGCAGCGGCGGGCAGTAGTCAGGGGGCCCTCCCACGCTCAGGGCGGCGGGCGGGCTTGGGCCAGGCTGGGACGGCTGGGCGGGCAGGACGGGCGCGGCCAGGACCGGGCGCACGAAGGGAGGGGCGAGAATGGGAGGCGGAGGCTGGGGCCGTAGAGGAGGAGGGTCTGACGAACCGCAGGGCTCGACCCAAGGCCTTGCGGGCTGGCGGAAAGCGAGACGAGGGAGCGCTGGGCCAACGGTCCTTGTTGGCTTCATTCAGGGCCTGCCAGGAAGGGCCGAAGAGGAGGGGAGCGCCGACTGGAGCCCGGCGGAGCTGTGATCTCACATCAGGGGGAAGACCCGGGCAGGACAGGAGCACCGCATCACGCCGCATCAGATCGCAGTTGGCGGCCGCTGTCATGGCGTTGACAGAAGAGTGGTAGGCCGCTCGATTAGCCGCAACTGCCAGGGAGTGAAGGTCCGACAGCAGTGGAGAAGCGGAAGGAAGCCAGGCCGCCTCGATACGGTTGATGAAGGCTTGCGTTAGCAGCTCCAAGAAACCGGAACAAGCGAGAGCGTTGCAGATGAGGGAGGCAGTACGCTCCAAACCTCGAGGCAGGACACGCTTGAGCTGTGAAGCGCCGCCGGCGAGCACTAGGGCAGACGGATCCACGGGAGGCAGAGGGCATGAGAAGGACTGCGAGTGGCCGGCGTACCAGGCCTGCCAAAAGGCCATGTCAACTCCGGAAGGCCAGCGACGGTTGGTGAAGAAGTCAGAGACCGGCGCGGCGTCTCGCTGGAGATGCGCAGAAAGGGCGTCTGAAAGGTCGCGGAAGGAAGGCGGCTGGGGAAGCGACTTGAATCTCTTCACCTGACGCGCTGCGTCCACAAAGGCGGCCGCTTTCCTCTTCAGTGGCGGGGAAGAAGGGCATGAATCCGCGGGCAGGCAGGCCGCTATGAGCCGGGCGGCGGCGTCCAAGGCTCGGAGAGTCTCGGCACGCGGGGTGGACAGGGTAGCTGGAGACGCCGGGTCCTCCACGAGCGAGGGGGAACGACTGTCGGACCCAAGGAAGGCCGAAACAGAGTCCTCCGGCAGCAGGCTTAAGGTCTCTCCATCGATGGCAGGAGGTGGCTGGGGAGAAGCCCGAAGCACAGGTGGCAGACCGGCACGCACAGGTGGCGGAGGAAGAGCCGAGGGGCTAGGCTGCCAATGCCATGGGGAAGTGGAAGGCGAAGGATGCTTAGAACGAAGCGAGCGCCAGTCCCGGGATCGACTACGCCGAGAACGAGGCGGAGTCCTGACGTCTCTATGACTCCTACGAGGGGAGCGTGGAGAGCGGCGCCGAGAGGACCAGGGTTGCGGCGAACGACTGCGCCGACAGGAAGCATAGGAAGAAGCTGAGCGTGACGACGAAGAATGCTGGGGGCTACGAATCCTATCGACACGACGGTGGCTAAGCCGACGGTCCCTAGAGCGGCGCCTGGAAGAACGGGAACGGTCTGTCCGGTCACGCGCAAGCGGACGAGGAGACGAATGTCGCGGTGCCCGGGGCTCAAGGAGGGGGGCACGTAACAGGCTATGCGACTGGTCGTAGAAGTCTGCGGGCTTAGAAGGAGGGGCCGTAAGGCCGACACGTCTAGAACCAGGCGACAGGGGTCGCAGTGCTCGGGGCTCCTTCTGCCGGAGCGGGGCACGACTAGACGGAGAGGCCGAAAGGCCGACGCGTCTGCGAACAGGCGACAGCGGTCGCAGTGCTCGGGGCTCCTTCTCAAGGAGCGGGGCACGAATAGACGAAGGGGCCGAAAGGCCAACGCGTGTACTCACAGGCGACAGCGGTCGCAGTGCACGGGGCTCCTTCTCAAGGAGCGGGGCACGACTGGATGGAGAGGCCAAAAGGCCGACGCGTGTACTCACAGGCGACAGTGGTCGCAGTGCTCGGGGCTCCTTCTCAAGGAGCGGGGCACAATTAGACGAAGAGGCCGAAGGACCAACGTGTGTACCCACAGGCGACAGCGGTCGCAGTGCTCGGGGCTCCTTCTCAAGGAGCGGGGCACCATTAGACGGAGAGGCCGCAATGCCGATGCGTCTGCTAACAGGCGACAGCGGTCGCAGTGCTCGGGGCTCCTTCTCAAGGAGCGGGGCACCATTAGACGGAGAGGCCGCAATGCCGACGCGTCTGCTAACAGGCGACAGAGGTCGCAGTGCCCGGGGCTCATGGAGGGGGGCACTAAGCCGGCTAGGCGACTCGCCGGAGGAGTCAGTGGGCAAGGGCGGTGCGGACACCGTAGCAGCAACAGTCTTACCGAGAAGACGAGGTGTGCGTATCTCCACATCCGAGGGGGGGAGCTGGACTGGGTCCCGGCGAGCTGTGACAGGTCGGTCGCGCCGGTAGAACCTCCAAAGCTCCGACCAACGAACCTCCGGCCACGAAGAGCAGACAGTGCAGGGGAGGTCCGAGGAGCAGCCGGAACACGGAAGACAGAATTTATGCCGGTCACTGGGCCACTGAAAGTCGCCGCACAGGGGACAGGTACGCACTTGATAACTGCAACACAAACCGAAAGGTGAGAGGCGACCGGTGGCGGGAAACTAACCCGCCAAAATAAGTTCCGAACGAGAAAACGAGTGAAGCTCAAGCCGAAACGCGGGAAGAAACAAAACAGATCGCGACGAGACCGACGTCCGGCCCAGCCGGGCGAGACGAAGGAAACGGCCGAGACGTTACCTTTCCATGGCGGCGCCGAAGCGCAAACCACCGTGAGCGACGAGAAGACGCAGCAAGGCAACAGGCCCGGTAGCGGCACGAGGCGCAGATGAGGGCTGGTAGAGAAGGAAGGCCACGCCAGAAGCGGAAGACGAGAAGCTAGGCGAAGGCAGAGCGGAAAGGCCGGTCTGAAGCGTACAAGTCTACGAAGGGTCAGAGGCTGTGGAAACGCGTGCGAACGCTAGACAACTGGCTAAAGGAGACACCACCGGGCACGTGACCGGATGGGCAGGGGAGGCTACTCTCGTCCCTGTTAGGGATCCCTGAGAGCCTCCTGGGGGGACCCTTTGGGTCTTAGGCTAAAATTGGTAAGCAAGTAGACTATTTCCAGACAGTCATGTCATCGGTAATGTGTTTTGAGGAAACAAACTGGCAGCCAGTGCAAACCAGGTAGTAGAGGCATAATGTGTTCACGTTTCAGTACATGAAAAATCAGACGTGCAGCACAGTTCATGACTCTCTGGATTTGGTCAAGAAGATTTTGCGGAACACCGGACAAAAGAGAATTGCAATAGTCATTCGGGACAGCACATGGGAGGTAACAAGTGTTTTGGTAACTTCAACAGTCAGCAGATGTTGAACAGTGCTGATCCTTCTGAGTTCAATGAAGGGAAGCTGGCAAACTTTCTTCACTTCTTCCTTCATTGTCAGCCTGTTGTCAAAAATGACACCCAAGTTACGGGCCGATCTAAAAAAGGAGATGGTGCTCTCGCCCACCATCATTGACTCAGGAAGATCAGCACTGCACGTAGAGGAGCACGTCATTCGGAGGGCCTCAGTTTTGTCACTGTTCAGCGTGAGCGCGTTCTGTGTGGTCCACTTCTGAATGTCACAAATACAAGCCTCCATAGACTGCACCATCTGATCAACATGTTCATGAGAGGAGTGTTTGTACAATTCTGTATCATCTGCCTATAAGAAACAAAGTGACGCTCAATGACATGTGATAGGGGCTGTGTATACAAAGTTAAAAAAAAAACAGGACCCAAGACCGACCCTTTTGGAAAGCCACAAAGCAGCTCAACAGGGTGGGACTCAAATCCTGCCACTGAAACCATCTGCAAGCGACCAACAAAGTAGGATTGGAAAATTTCAGTGCAGTGTTTAAAATGCCAAACACATCACGAAGGTGGGCAAGTAGAATGTCATGGTCATTGGTATCAAACGCTGCTCAGATCGAGCAGAGTCATAACAGAGATTAGATTCTCATCGCTAGCAGCAAGTTGGTCATTCACAACACGCAGCAATGCTGTCTCTGTGCTATGACCAGACCTATATGCTGACTGGAACACATGCCACAGACCATTATTTTTTATATGGTCTAGCAGCTGCGTGAGCACTATCTTTTCCAGAAGCTTTGAAAGAAAAGGTAGGTTGGATACGGGTCTGTAGTTTTTCAAACTGTTGGGATCAAGTAAAGTTTTGTGAATATACATTGAACACACTGTACAACAGACGGATTGTGAACAAATTGGCTGACATTCTTGATGACAAAACACATCCACTTAGATATAATATGAATTTGACAGTAGACATATCAAATAAAGTAAACCATAAGTGTTTCTGATGCCAAGAGTGTTACAAAGGTAACAGTATGTCTGTTACAGTTCATCTCTTTCACTGAGAGTTTAGGTTATTTAATTAATTCAATGAGTGAATGATGATGCCATGTGTTGTATAGGCAGACAGTGAATTTCCCCATGGGGGATTAATAAAGTATTATTGCATTGTATTATTGTATTGTATTGTAAATTTGAGAAAATGGTGACAAAACTAAAATGTCACTATACAATTTCAGTCTTGCTATAATTTGTGTGAAAAAGCTATGATTTGTGTGAAATCAGGTTGACTTTACCTAGCTACATGATATACTAAGTACACCTGCACACTTCTTTGAAAGTGCATCGATGTGTATGCGAGTGTGTGTGCATGCGTGCATCTGTGCGTGCATGTGCGTGAGAGTGAGAGAGAGAGAGAGAGAGCGAATTACGTCATATCTAGAGTACTGCGTCATTGTCTGTGTGATGACGGAGTTGCTTCTTTTATGTCATCGCCACAGTCTGACTTTCTCCAGAACTCAAGGTGTTTTACCGTTTTAATTTTTTTCTGCAAAGAATTAATTTTTACTGAAGAAATTGAAAAGGTACACAGCTGGCTAATGAACTCATCCAATGTCTTTATCCAAACTAGCTAGTATATATAAAAGTTCAAGGAAATATAACAAAAATTACGGACTCGAATCTGGTCAACCAACTTTCTATATACGGTCTTTTATGTCTTTAATGAGACGTCCAATTACAATATGCTCGGAGGCTCTCTTACTCTTAACCACCCCTTGAAAAATGTATTTTGCCAAGTTTCAAGCTTGTGCGTACAAAAAATATCGTAGATTCTCGTGTCTACATACATCAAACACACACGCACATACATACGCACATACGTACATTCAGCAGCGACGTAAGCGTAACTAGACATGACATAATTTTTATCTTGTTACTTCAGTTGTCAGATGTTTAGGCCTGCCCGCATTTGACATCATGGAGTATGCTATTAAATTCGCACCATCGCAAACCCTTCCCAAAAATCCCTTCTATAAATAGAAGGGACTTAAATATGAATAACTTCTGTGCAAAGGTTATGTGTATCATGTACGTTTTACAACATTTGGAATCTCTGATCTGCTGTAAGCAACAATTAAATATATAACGTGTTATGTATTTCTCACGAGTAGGCGCAGTTCTTCTGATGCCGTTTAGAGTATTACTGAATGGATTTGGGGACATTCCGGTGTTTAGTCAGTACCGTCGCACACTTGGCCAACATCAGTCCACGGAACATACGGGCGCTTCGATACACAGGCATACATCAGCTACGTCAGTCCATGACCTAATTTTATCCAATATTTTGCTCTATGATCACTTGGGTAAGCTCTATGATCACTTGGGTAAGTGGACCACATCTAACGGTGTAACAACCAAACATAATCAGCTTGATTAAAACAATAAAAATGTCAGACAAACTATCGACGCAATACATTTATACAAACAGTTGCTTCTTAATGTATGACCTAAACCCAAAGCTGAGCACTGCTTCCCTCAGCACTGTGCAATACACAAGCATTCCGCCATTTTGGTCAAAGAATGCTGATGGCACAGTAGACAAGGCCCTGCTGGTGTTAAGCAAAGGCAAGGCATGATGCCTTTTACTTATTTTAACTATCGTGCATAGATGTTACTCGTGCAGGTGCAAACAACATGCCCCAAACAATCTTCTTGGCACTAACGTACTCACCGTGCTTAGTTGATGTAGGACTAAAAACAGTCTGCAAGCAAGGGGAGGCAATTCAGTTTAGTAACGTGTCTTCTTACTCAATCGCACCTCAACAAACCAAGAACACGCACATACTTCGAATTCGTGTTTATGTGGTGTGCTGGCCAAATTGTTATCATAGTTTGTTTCCTTTCTGCCTTAACCCTTTCCATTCTGATACACCCATAGCTTGAAATAAATTTGACTATGATAGTTGATGGGTGGTGCCAGAATAGCGGGCCTCAGGCGCCAAGCTATTCTGGCACCACCCTTGAACTAACATGGTTGATGTATCTCCTAATCTGCAATGTAGCCTCCTTAGGACAATAAGCACATTTTAAAAATATCAGCCTCAGGATGTAGTGGGTGAACCCTTTTAGCTCCCCGCAGGTGATTTTCCCAAATTTTGGAAGTGTTACTGAACAACTATGTACCAGTTGCAGGAGGTGGATTGATCATGATAATTCAAAGGTAGTGCCAGATGACCTTGGCGCGTGAAGGCGCCAAGCTCATCTGCCACAACCCTTGAATTATCACGATCAATCCATCTCCTGCTGCAGGATCCTGGGGCTATATGGGTTGTTTGGTGTCTCACAGCAAAATTCATGAAGCTTCTGTGGGTTAGCATTTAGCATGGAAGAACTATCAGTAGCCTGCACAAGGCAGATGAACCTGCTCACTGCTGGAACACAAAGGGCACAATCCAACTGCAAGAGGCATGGATCCTCATGAGCCCCCACATTTGCGGGGGCTCATGAGGATCTATGCCTCTTCCTGACCCCACTCTGTATGTTCCTTGGACGCATGAAAATCTATGGTGCTGAGTTAACGAAGATTTCTGAAACACAATCTGCGTTCAGTGGCAGGGAAGGGGGTTAAATCATGTATCTGGATTCGGAGAGTGTTGTCTTCGGGCACTAACTGGTACCTTTTACTCGCATCTGTGTATGATAGTATTAACCCATATCATACCCAGGCTAAAAGCTTCAAATGTGTACACTGCCATATGCAAGGTACATTATAGTACTTACAGATAAGGATATAGACCAATGGTTTTAGTTCAAGGGTGGTGCCAGAATAGTTTGGCGCCTAAAGGCACCAAGCAATTCTGGCACAACCCCTGAATTATTTTAGTCAAACTTATTTCACAAACTGGTGTATTCCAAATGATAAGGGTTAAGCAGTGTGCAGTTTTTGGTACCTATTTTCTAGAAAGTTTAGAGATGAAAAACCCTTTCTGGAAAGAAGTGGCTGTTATTTTTAAAGATTTTAATAATCTTTTTAATAATGTAACCGATATATAGGTACACCCTTGGATGTTGTCTTTAAACACAAAAAGGGTACAAGAGGTATATATGTGTTCTTAAATAAAATGACACCACCTACATGTATCAAAAAATGGAAAAACAAATATAATGATCTAAAGTGGAAATCTGTTTTTTTTTGCACCCTATAACAGTCACACAAGACACCAAATTACACCGATTTCAGTATCGAATTGTCCATAGAATACTGACAACTAATGTTTACTTACGCTATAGACAGCTAAAGCATTCAAACCTTTGTACCTTTTGTTCACTCTCTAAGGAATCTATTCAACACCTGTTTTCTTAATGCAGAGTTGTGCACGCTTTTTGGGATAAATTTACTGAACAGGTTGAAGGAAAAATGTGTTCATTGTGAAAATTTTGAACTTAGTACAGAATTAATTGTTTTCGGGGTGAAAGAGGGGCTGTGGACGGACCCAGTGCTCGATTTGCTTTTATTAATGGAAAAACATTTCATTTACTGTTACCATTGTTTGAATCAGCAGTTAAACTTTCCGGTCTTTTTGGCAGATTTCAGAAACAGGTCTTGATCTCTTGATCTTGGCTTGACTTCGCGAACGAAGATTCTATAGGGGTTGCCCACGACGTCTGCAGGCATGTTCGTGGCTGCGGAGGTCAATCCGGGACAGGCAGGTTCGACCGCAGTGGCTGCAGGGGAAGGTCTGGCCAGGGTTCTGAGTTTCGACATCTCTGTTTTTTTTCTCCTGACAGCTTGTCATTAAGGCTAGCTCTGCGAGAGTCCTCAAAGGAGACGGCTGCCTTGTAAATGGTGGAGCGCCAGGTGTCGCGGTCCGCAGCAAGCGAAGACCACTGGCGGTGGTCGATTTGGCAGGCACTAAGTGACTTCTTGAGACCATCTTTGTATCTCTTCTTTGGTGCCCCTCTGTCTCGGTGTCCAGTGGTGAGCTCGCCGAACAGGGTGATCTTGGGTAGGCGATGATCCTCCATCCTGGAGACATGCCCCGCCCAGCGAAGCTGTGTCCGCAGCAGCAAAGCCTCGATGCTCACAGTTTCCGCCTGTTCAAGGACCTCGACGTTGGTGACATAGTCACTCCAGTGAATGTCGAGGATGGTACGCAGGCAGCGCTGGTGGAAGTGTTCGAGGAGTCGTAGTTGGCTGCGGTAGACGGCCCAGGACTCGGAACCATACAGCAGGGTGGTGAGGACGACAGCTCTGTACACGCTGATCTTGGTGCCTTTTTTCAGCTGTTGATTGTGCCACACCCACTTGAATAGTCGCCTGAAAGCACTGTTCGCTTTTGCCAGCCTGTTGTCCAGCTCCTTGTCCAGCTTGGCGTCTGACGTGATGATGCAGCCAAGGTAGGTAAATTGGTGTACAGACTTCAGTTCGGACTCGCCGATGGTGATGTGGGGAGGGCAATGCTCTTCCTTGGGTGCCGGCTGATGAAGGACCTCTGTCTTTTTCAAACTGACCTCAAGTCCAAAGAGCTAGCCAGCATCTGCAAAGCAGGATGTGATGCGCTGCAAGGCTCTCTCTCTGTGTGTGCAACGAGGGCAGCGTCATCAGCAAAGAACAGCTTACGAATCAGTCAGTCTAGGGTTTTGGTGTGGGCCTGCAGTCGTCTGAGGTTGAACAGGCTGCCATCGAGACGATGCCTGATGTACACTGCATCGTCATCGTCGAGGTCCACTGTGGCCTGCTTCAACATCATGCTAAAGAAGATGGTAAAGAGGGTCGGTGCCAACTCGCAGCCCTGCTTCACGCCGTTGAGAATGGGGAATGGTTCTGAGAGGTCACTGTTGAGTCTGACATGCCCTTGCTGGTTCTCGTGGAGCTGGACGATCATGCTGAGGAACTTTGGGGGATAGCCAAGTCGCTCCAGGATCTGCCGCATGCCTTGCCTGCTCACAGTATCAAACACTTTTGTTAGGTCGACAAACGTTACGTACATCCCTTTGTTCTGCTCGCGGCACTTCTCCTGAAGCTGTCTCAGCACAAAGACCATGTCGGTGGTACTCCTGTTGGCTCAGAAGCCACACTGGCCCTCTGGGAGGTGGTCTTCAGTGATGGCAGGTACCAGCCCATTTAGGAGCAGCCTTGCGAGAATTTTCCCGGCAATGGACAGCAGGGTAATTCCATGATAATTAGAGCAGGCAGACTTCTCTCCTTTGTTCTTGTACAGGGTGATGATGACTGCATCACGGAGATCCTTTGGATGTGTTCCTTTCTCCCAGCAGCAGAGAAAGAGGCCGTGGAGCTTGTTGTGCAGTGCTGGGCCTCTATGTTTCCAGATCTCTGGCGGGATTCCGTCAATGCCTGCTGCTTTACCACTCTTGAGCTGGTGGATGGCCTTCAGGGTCTCTTCAGTGGTGGGCGCTTCGTCCAATTCAACCTTTACTGGGAGGTGTGGGATTTGGAAAATGACTGCTTCTTGAACAGTGCCCTCAGCGCTGAAAAGGTCCTGAAAGTATTCCGACCAGTGGTTCAAGATGGACGTACTATCTGTGAGGAGTGCCTGTCCATCAGCGCTTCGCAGGGGACTTCGAACCAGGTGCCTGGGGCCATACACTGCTTTCAGTGCTTCGTAGAAGCCCTTGTATCACCGTTGTCAGCGCAAAGCTGGGTCCTCTGTGCGAGTCTGGATCACCACTCAATCTGGAGCACTCTAAGCTTGCGCTGGAGACTGCTGCAGATGAGGCGGAAGGAAGACTTCTTCACAGGCCAGCAGCAGAGTCATTACATTTCTGCAAGGCTTGCTGCAATTCTGATAATGTAAAAGGGGCATTATAGTCTTCTGAGTTATCGGATTTAAAATCACAAATACGAGACTCTCGCTTCTCCTTCTCTCTCTGGAAGAAGAGTGAATAAAGCTCTGTTGAAGAATTATGGGCAATGGTGGAGGCAAGCAAATTGGCCACAGCTTTTTTTATCTGTGATCAAGCTGGCACCATCTCTAAGATGGCCGACAGAAGCCGAGCCACCCCTGCCCCTAATTCTTCGAACAGCCTTCCAGACTTTCTGGGACGGAGTCCGAGAAGTTAAAGATGAGACGAAGCGTCTCCAGTAAGCACGGCGTTCACGTTTAAAAATGTAACGGGCTTTCGCCCTCTGTCTTTTAAAGGATTACGGAAAGCACATCGCCGAGCAGATTTGCGCGCTTTTTGGGCCTTGCGGCACTCTTCATTGAACCATGGTACTCTGGGCTTCCGAGGGACTGATGCAGAAGTTTTAGGGATGGTTTCACCCGCTACGTCCAACAAAATAGTAGTAAAAGTAGAAACAGGTTCTTCAGCTGACATGACCACCTCCTCTGTAAATCGAGACTGACAGAGGGAGGCGAACAGAGGCCAGTTAGCTTTCTTGAGATTCCAGCACCCCACCGGTGGATCCTCCCCACAGCTGACCGATGACAGGACTACTGGGAAGTGGTCACTACCACACAGGTCGTCGTGAACCTTCCAGTCAAAGTCCAGCATGAGAGAAGGATCACACACAGTGAGGTCTAGAACAGAACTAGATCCTGAATCTGGGATAGAGTAGGTAGGTGAGCCATCATTAAAAACACATAGGTTAAGTTGAGAAAAAACATCTTCTAACATCTGACCTCTGCCATCATAGTGGTCACTACCCCACAGGTGAGCGTGACCATTAAAATCTCCCATGAAAATAAAGGGAGGGGGCAGCTGATCTACTAAGTTAAAAATATCATTACTACAGACCCGCAGGGATGGTGGCAGGTAAATACTGCATATGGTTATGGTCTTCCTTAAGGTAACCCGAGCTGCGACAGCCTGAAGACAGGTGTCAACACTGACGGGGCTACATATAAACTGGTTGCTAATGAGAAGAGCCACTCCACCCGAGCGTCTCTCCGAATCAGAGCCTTTTTATGGATAGCATTAATACCATTAAAGGAGACAGGGTCAGAAGTCTTCAGGTAAGTCTCCTGAAGAGATATTACTGAGGGGTTATAGGACTTGACTAGAAGGAGTAATTCTTCAAAGTTGGTGTGAAAACCACGACAATTCCACTGAAGCAGAGAGTACATGATTAGGTTTTATGTGGAGGAGAAGAGTTCCTTCCCCCCTTTTCCTGTGCCTTGGAAGGAGTTGAAGAAACAGAGGGGGGTCGACTCCCGGGCCTCCTCTGGTTCCTCGAAGATGAGGGGGGAGGAGCCGCCGCAGCACCAGCTACTCGCTCCATCTGCTCCTCCAATGCAGCATATTTATTTTAAAGGGGGACATCAGTGTCCCCTTCTGGGCCCGTACGCACAGCGGTCCCGTAACTTTCTAGACTTCTGGGCCGGGGCAGCGTTCCTGCCGCCAGAGTTGGCGGCCTTAGAAGGCTGACCAGAGCCAGAAGCCTTTGTAGTAAGATTGACAGGCTGAGGCTTAGAGGCATCAGAAGGCGGTGCCACCGGACCGGTATCGTCCGCCCTCTGGCTCCTCGTCACCACCGGAGGAGGGTTACTCTCCAGGGGCGAGAGGATCCGAGGCTCCGCCCCCAACCAAGAAGTTAGGGTTTGACAAGAAAAGTCTTTGGTGGGGCGCTTGCCTGCCACCGCAGCACTGAAAGTATACACAGAGGTGTTATTTGAGTTTGGCGCATCCTCAGCTGCAACAGGACCGTCAACCAGTTTTTTGGTGTCCGCAGAGGACAGCCCCTTCTCCACACGCACCTGCTGAATCTTGCACTCGGAGAGCCAACGAGGTCACTTCTTGTCCGAAGCCATATGTGCCCCCTGGCAATTCACACACAGGTGGATGGCTCTGCAGGACTCTTCAGAGTGTCCGGGCTTAGTGCAGCAGGCGCATAGAGCATGTTTTTTGCCCATGGCCATACTTTTGGCACTAAAGCACCGGAGGGGGAGAGGGACGTACTTTTTCACTTTAAGGGAGTAGTAACCTCCCCAGATGGTAGTAGGAGTGGTGGGGGTGCCAAACGTCAGGATGAACAAATGGTGGATGCATACAATGTATTTCAGTGTGCGTCCACATACGCTGAGTGTTTGGGCCACCAGAAAAGAAATTGTCTTGCCACCGCAGGTGCTGCTCACATTCACTCACTCGGGAATTTCCACAAATTACAAATAACAGAGCTACACAATGGACAATGACTAGAGACGGGTGATAATAACAGAGCTACACAATGGACAATGACTAGAGACGGGTGATAATAACAGAGCTACACAATGGACAATGACTAGAGACGGGTGATAATAACAATTAGATTTGTTAAGCGCTTATTCTAAAAGTGCCTCTAAGCGCCGATACAATGAAAAGGCTAACACACACACACACAACATAAGCACATACACACGTGACAGTGGTGATGAATTGTTCATGGCTGGGGAAATGAACTAGTGAAAGGCAGCGTTGTAGAGGTTGGTTTTGAGAAGTGATTTAAATGAGGAGAGCGTTTGACAGTTACGGACAGGACCTGCTGATGTCATAGTTAACCCCTTGACCCTCCAGTGCATGACGATTGAGTTATGAAATCATTGTAAATTTAACTGTAAAAATCTCGAGCCATCAAAGGAACATACAAAGTGGTTTCAGCAAGAGGCGTAGATCCTCATGAGTCTCTGTAATTGCACGAGCATCTAAATATCTCTTGCAGTTGGGCGTGTTCAGTTTTTCTTGGCAGTAAAGGAGTTAATCGGAAATGTTATTTATTTCAAAACAAAAACTAGCAATAAACCAACAAAATACATGTAATGAGTTTCTAGGTGTTTCCACTTTCACCCATTACAAAAAAAATAAATAAAGCAGAATGCTGTCATCAGCTGAGCTTTAATAACAAAATGTGTATACACAGAGACTTCACTGCAGCCTCTACTTCTTCTCTAAAAAAAAGGGAAGGCAGCAGGAACAGACAACATCCCTGCAGAGCTTGTCCAAGAAGGGGGAGAAGACATGATAAGCGCCTTACTAACAATCTGCAAAAAGATCTGTCAGTCAGGGGATTGACCCACACCATGGACCCAATCACTTATAATAACTTACATCAATGCCAGAATTATCGCATGATCAGTCTTATATGCCACCCAAGCAAAGTCATGTTAAAGATCCTACTGAACAGGGTGAAGCCACAGGCAGTGGAAATCATAGCCGAGAAACAGGCAGGCTTCAGACCAGGGCGCAGCACAACTGAGCAGATCTTCAACCTGAGAGTTCTATGTGAGAGATCCCTCCAGCACCAGCAAGACCTCTATCATGTCTTTGTGGATTTTAAAAAAACGTTTGACAGGGTGTGGCATGCAGCCCTTTGGTCCACCATGAAGCTATACAACATCAATGCCAACCTGATCAAGTCATAGCAAACCTTTACAACAAGGCCACTAGCGCAGTCTGCTTCAATGGCAAAATAGGAAACTGGTTTAGGACTACAGTCAGAGTCAGACAGGCTGCTTGTTCTGACCTACTCTTTTCAACATCTTCCTGGAAAGAATCATGACGGACGCTCGGAAAGACCATGAAGGGACTGTCGGTATTGGAGGCAGAACAATCACGAACTTGCGCTTTGTGGACGACATTGATGGCCTTGCAGGAACAGAGGAGCTAGCTCAGCTGGTGGAAAAGCTGGACAGTACAGCCACTGCGTTTGGGATAGAAATCAGTGCAGAGAAGACCAAACTGATGACCAATAATACCAGTGGCATTGGCACTGACATCATGATTGGAGGCCAAAAACTGGAAACAATAAATTCAAATACTTAGGAGCCATTGTGACAAATGAGCGATCAAAACCAGAAATACTGTCCAGGATTGTGCAGACAACAAAAGCACTGACAAGATTGAAGACCATATGGAAGGACAGAAACATCACACTTTGCTCCAAGATCAGACTGATGCGCTCCTTAGTCATCTCAGTGTTCTTATATGCCTGCGAGTCATGGACCCTCACAGCAGACCTTCAAAGGAGGATACAAGCCACTGAAATGAGATGTTTTCCAAGGCTGCTTGGCATTTCGTAAGGTGATCGCATCACGAACGAGGAAGTGGGAAGCAGAATCAGGCAAGCCATCGGGCCCTATGAAGACCTATTAGCCATTGTGAAAAAACGCAAACTGAAGTGGTATGGGCATGTCACGCGTTCAGCAGGGCTTGCCAAAACAATCCGGCAAGATACGGTGCAAGAAGGACGAAGGAGAGGAAGACAGAGGAAAAGATGGGAGGACAATGTCTCAGAGTGGACAGGACTGAGGCTGGGCGATACGCTAAGAAAGTAGAATGGCAGAGAACAGAGAAATACCCAACGGAGAAAGAAACACGCATAGAAAAGATGGGTACAACACAATTTAATATTTTGGGTAAATACCCTTTGTCAAAATAGACAAACAAACAGAGAGATTAGCCGCTACTTATCTTCATTCGCAGAAGGCATGTGGCAACTGAAGGAGGTGACGAAAAATAAAAGAAAAGGAAGAACAAAAGTGCGGAAAAAGTAAAAATGACGTCAACGAAAAAATCATAAGAGAGAGACTCGGAGAGAAACTGAACACGAGAGACAAAGAGTGTGTGTAAGCGCGTGCAGGAGCGAGCAAAAGTAAATGCGTGTATGAGAGGCCAGAGAGAGAGAGAGAAAACGAATGGGGAGTACCCTTGGGCACGAAGTAGGCCGAGTGTCTAATACACAAAGCCTGCTAAACACCAACCCGAAGGCAAACTTTATATCACCTTCAAGTTGAGGACTACCTCGGGGAAAAACGGGAGGACCCCGGAGAAAAAGCCCCAGCATTTAGCACGGTACACAACAAGTAATAAGTCATTGAAACAAAGCAAATAATCAAATTGAGTAAGAGAATAATGGTATAAGTGGAGTGTAGGTAATTGTGAAACCGTCTTGAAGGGGTAACTTAAAAAAAAAAAAAAAAAAAAAAAAAAACGGGGAGGGGAGGGGAGGAGGAAGTGGAAGAAGGGCAAGGGAAAAAGCGTAAAGAGAGAAAGAGGGAGAGAGAGAAATGTTAAGGGGGGTGGGGGGGGGGGGGGAAGAGAGAGAGAAAGATTAGTTAGTTAGTTATTTGGGTTTAACGCCGAGCAGGCGACTAAGGCCATCTCACGGCGGCAGAGAGAGAGAAAGAGAGAGTGAAAGCGAGAGAAGGAAAAAGAGAATAAAAAGGTCTGTGGGAGAGGGGAAGACAACCAGACAGAGCCACCAGTCCCACCCAGCAGGCACCCACCAGCCCATAGAAAAACACACAGGCACGCAACAAGACGACCACATACATCCCCAAGGGATGCACACGATCGCCCCACCCCGCAACCGCGCATCACTCCGCTGGCCGGCGACTGGGCGCCCGACAGGTAAGGGTAAGGGATCCAACTGAACGTTCGGCCAGTGCTGAGAAAGTCCCCAAGGGAAGTGTACGTATCAACCAGCGCCAGCCTCACCTATCTGGTTAGTGAGTAGTCAAACAGTAGTAGAGAACGGAGAGGAATGGAGGGAGCTGGTTGCCAAGTCATCAGTGGTTCCCCAACCATCAGCAAGACTACAGCATATAGATAGATAGATAGTATACATAGCTTTCTAATCTTAACAACAAAATCAACTTCAAACTTTCATCGACTTGTTAGGGGGGAAAAAGCCACTTTCAGGTGATTATTGGGGGAAAAGCCACTTTCATGTGATTATGTCAAACATTCAGATTCCCTTGGTTTTACAAACTATATTGCACAACTGGTATTCACATTCTTGCTTGTGATGGTACATGACCACTCTCACAAATTAAATGCTTGCATGTACATGGACTGCATAACTTCTTGGATTTATTGCCAAAAATGTTCAAACAGTTCTGTTTGATGCCCCGTGAAAATGTCCATTTTGCAAATTGTTTAAATTAACCCTTTTAACCCCATGGGCTCTTTTCCCAAATTTTGGAAGCGTTACTGAACAACTATGTACCATTTGCAAGAGGTAGATTGATCATGATAATTCAAGGGTTGTGCCAGAAGGCGCCAAGCTCATCTGGCACTACCCTTGAATTATCATGATCAATCCATCTCCTGCTGCAGGGTCCTAGGGCTAAATGAGTTAACCTGTTCAGCCCTGATAATTCAACAAGATATGAATTAATCTTTGGCCGTCGGTAGATGGGGTTCGTCATGATTCCTGCAGGAATCATCACGACAAGACCCACTACTGACAGCCAAAGGGTTAACAAGGGTTCAAGGGTGGTGCCTGAATAGCCTGGTGCATCTAAGTGCATAGTTACTCTGGCACCACCCTTAACCCATATCATACTGAGTCTAAAAGCTTCAAATTTGCACACTGCTATATGCACGCTACATTATAGTACTTACAGATAAGGATATAGACCAATGGCTTCAGTTCAAGGGTGGTGCCAGAATAGCTTGGCGCCTAGAGGCGCCAAGCTATTCTGGCACCACCCTTGAACTATTTTAGTCAAACTTATTTCACACACTGGTGTATTCCGAATGATCAGGGTTAACCAAAGTAGATAATTTTTCTGAACATATGTAACCTTCAGTTGACAACTTGGGGAATGTCTCGACGTGTTCAACTGTAAGATGGTGTATATAAGCCACACATAGACCCAAGTCGGCAGTGTAAAGTGGTATTCACATGGCCGATTTCTCAACGATTTTCGTCTGGCAACAATTGGCCGACGAAAGTAACCACCTGTTCACATGGGCGTCTGTTGTCGTTTTGGAGTTAGCCGACAATTGCCAGATGTTGGTGGGGTGCTGGCAGCGAGTAGAGCAATGCTCGACTTTCCACCAATTTCCCACCAACTCCAAGCAAGCGGGTTGTTTCCTGATTGACGTTGGTTAGAACTAGCCAATCAAATCCTCGCGCTGGGACCATATGGCGTTGAGGCGCGTCCCCTGGGTGGTGGATAGGGGGTCCCTCGTGAGAGGGGTGCACCGAATGAAATAAGGTGCCGTGAACCAACATGGTCTAAGGGAAGGTGACCCCGACAGAAAACCCCTGGTCCTCCTAGTAAGGGGGTTGGGCGTGGGGGTAGCTTCCCCACCATGCAAAAAATTCATTTTTCTCTAAAAGGTATTTTTTCGAAAAATACTTACCGATGACATGACTTTATGGAAATGTCTACTTCTAGCTCAATTTTAGCCTACTTACCCGTTGTGTGCCCACACAACCCGGGAGGCACTCGGGGAACCCCCCCTAGAGGGGCCGAGAGTTGTCTCCCGTTTCCCGCCTTACCAGCTCCGGTCACGAGACCGGCCAGTTTTTTGTGATACTTCGCTCGAAAGCGGCAAGCGGGGCAGGAGGGAGGGTCCTCCGAGTCATGTCATCGGTAAGTATTTTTCGAAAAAATACCTTTTAGAGAAAAATGAATTTGTTTCCTCAAAAACATTACCGATGACATGACTTTATGGAAGAATTGCGATGAGGAGGAGGGTGCCGCGCAACTCTTAATGGTAACAGCGCTGTCCTCCCAGTCGCAACCTCCCGACAATTTTAGCGAAGTGCATACCTACGGCGCCGGTGGCGCCGGGAGGGAGTGTTGCGCCGCGGCGATGTCCCCCACTAGTGCGAGATTCTCTCTTTGGCCTGCCAGGTCCCTGAGGTAGAAGCGGGCGAATACAGATTCAGTCTGCCAGCCCACGGCTGCCACGATGTCCTTGACAGCGCAGTTTCGGTCAAATGCGAGGCTCGTGGCCATGGCTCGTACCTCATGTGCGCGAATGTGCAGCCTCTTCGCTCCCTGCGGGGAGATATCTTGATACGCGGAGCGTATAACCCAGCGGAGCCAGGACGAGATCGTCTGGGCTGTTATGTCATTCCTGCTGGGTCTCAGAGGTAGGAAGAGGCGCGAACGCCCTCTGCGGAAGGCTTTAGATCGTCGCAGATAAACTCTAAGGGCGCGCACGGGATCCTGTTGCCTGGTCTCCTGAGACAGAGGGTTGGTTCTTAGCAGCCGTAAGGTGATAACCTGAGGTGCCGTCAGAGGAGACCTGTTCTTGGCCAGGAAGGCAGGGTCAGTGAGGAGTTGAACAGACCCGTCCGCTCGGAACTGTAGGCAGGTAGGCCGCGCCGAGTGCGTGTAGCTCACTCACCCGAGAGGCGGTAGCAAGGGCCAGCAGGAAGCACGTCTTTCGTGTCACATCTGCGAAACGGGCCAAAGGTAAGGGTTCAAATCTGTCAGAATTTAACCACGTTAGCACCCAGGGCAGGTCCCAGCGGGGAAGGAGTGAGCGGTGTGTTGGGCGCTGGATGCCGAAGTGACCCATAAGGTCGGCTAAGTCTTTGCAGGCGCCCGGGTCTGGGTGTCCAAGGTGTCGATAAGTGTCAGCGATCATGGACAGGTAACCCCTCACGGAGATGGGGGCCAGGCCTAAGTCTCGAAAGAGCCAGAGGAAGAAGTCCGCCAGCTGAGGATTAGTCAGTTCCGTGGGTGACAGGCCGTGCTCAGAGCCCCAGGAACACAGGACTCGCCACTTTCCCTCGTAGACTCGGATGGTGGAAGGTCTGCGGGCCGAAGCGATCGCCTCCACTGCTGCACCCGAGTAGCCTCTAGCTCCGAGGGCTTGCCGCACAACCTCCAGGCGTGAAGGAGGAGCCGCTCCGGGCAGGGGTGGAACAGCGGCTGACGCGGTTGCTTGAGCATGGTGCGTGGGGCGGGAAGCAGCAGGGGCGGGTCCGTGGCGAGGCTGAGAAGGTCGGTGGTCCAGGAGCGGTTCCAGGCGAACGGCGCAACTAACAGCAGGACCGCCGAGCATCCCCGAAGCTTGAGAAGGACTTTGGGTACGAGAACCGTCGGGGGGAAGGCGTAAGCCACCAGGCCGTCCCAGGGAATGGAGAGTGCATCGACAGCCCAGGCAAGTGGATCGGGAATCGGGGAGACGAAGTGCGGCAGCTGATGGTTCCACCTTGTGGCGAACAAGTCGACCTGGGGAGTCTCCCACCGGGCACAGATCATCCGAAAGATGTCCTGCCGAAGGGTCCATTCCGTGTGCAGGAGCTGGCCGCGGCGAGACAGCGAGTCGGCTAAGACATTCAGGTGTCCGGGGATGTGTCGGGCTCGAATGGTAATACCCCGGTCCTCGCACCAACGCATCATCCGGTAGAGGAGCATACAAAGGTCGGGAGAGCGAGTGCCACCTTGTTTCTGGATGTAAGCCACCACAGTCGTGTTGTCCGAGAGGACGAGTAGCTCCTGGTGTCTGAGGAGATCCTCCCAGAACTGCAGGGCTTGCCACACCGCCTGCATCTCCAGCCAGTTGATGTGAGTGTGCGCTAAGTCCGCGGGCCAGGGCCCCGAAGTCGAGAGGAACCGAGGAAGGAGATGAGCGCCCCACCCAGTGAGGCTGGCGTCGACACAAAGCGAGGTCTGGGGAGGAGGGGCGGCCAGGGGAACTCCCGACGCTAGCCAAGAGTGATCGGTCCACCGACGAAGATGAGGCAGCAGCATCTGGGGCACCGGAACCAACGTCGTTAAGTCGCCTGACGACGGGCGCCAATGGAGTAGGAGATGCAGCTGGATCGGCCGGGAGTAGAGACGACCTAGGGGGATAAGGTCCGCTGCGGCGTTCAGCAGTCCCAAAAGCTGGAGCCAGACTCTGGCGGGGGCCACGTCCTGTCGTGCTAACTGACCGGCTAGGTCCGCAATCTTCTGGATCCGAGGGGCTGGGAGGCGCACCGTGTTGAGGTCGGTCGCAAATTCCATGCCCAGGTGCACGAAGCGGCGGGACGGAGAGAGATCCGACTTGCCGTCGTTCACTAGGAAGCCCAAGTGTGCCAGAAGCCGTAGCAGCGCATCCCTGTCCGACGCGAGCGAGGTCTCTGACTGGTTGCGTAGGAGGAGGTCGTCTAGGTAATTCGACGTCGGACTGGAGGAGGACTGTCGGGCCGTGGCGACTACGGCGTCCATCAGCCGGGTGAACACCCAGGGGCTGAGGTTGAGACCGAACGGGAGCGCGCGAAACTGGTATACCACACCGTCGATCGCAAAGTGGAGGAACTTCCTGGAGGCCTGGTGCATCGGGACATGCAGGTACGCATCTGAAAGGTCCAGGCTGACTGCGAAGTCCAGAGGCTGGACCGCGGCTCTCAGGGCTCGAGCAGTCTCCATCCGGAAGGAGGGGACCGTAATGTACTTGTTCAGGGCCGAGAGATCGATCACCGGTCGCCATCTCCCTCCAGGCTTCGGAACGACGAACAAGCAGCTGTAGAAGGCTGGGGAGTAGGGGACGCGTACCACCTCCGTGGCGGCTTTCCTCAGGAGGGAGGAGACCTCTCCCCGAAGAGCGGAGGCCTTCAACGGATCGCTGGGGATCTCGGTCCAAAGGGGGGAGCGACGCAAAGGAGGCGGGCTGCGAAAGGCGATCCGGAGGCCGGCCGAGACGGTGTCGCAAATCCAGGGGTCGTCGGGAAAGAGTGTGAGCCAATTTCCGCTGAAAAAGGCTAGCCTCCCACCGACCGGAGACCCCGAAGTGGTCGGTGGGGGCAAGGCTGGGGGGCAGTCAGGTAGCCCGCACGCGACCCGGTCGCCGGGCGGGACGGGGCCAGGCGGGGACACGGGCCCTGGAGGGTCTAGGACGGCCAAAGGCGGGGGCCTGCTCAGGGGCCGAAGCAGGGGCTGACGCAGCAGCGGGTCTAACCGACCGCGAGGCGCGACCCCTAGCCTGGCGGGAGGACGGAAAGCGGCGGGGAGGAGGAGCACTCACAGGCCAGCGGTCGGGGTTGGAGGCTCGAACGGATGACCAGGTGTCGCCGAAAAGCAGGGGGCCACCCAGCGGAGCACGACGAAGCTGCGCACGCAGGTCAGGTGGTATCCCTCGGCAGGCAAGCAGAAGGGCGTCTCGACGCATCAGGTCACAGTTGGCGGAGGCAGCCATAGCGTTAACGGACGAGTGGTAGGCGGCTCGGTTGGCGACTTCCGCTAAGACGAGTAAATCCCCAAGGAGAGGCGTGATAGAAGGATGCCAAGCGTCTTCCACACGACGAACCAGGGCTTGAGTGAGCAGCTCCAGGAACCCAGCGCAGGCTAAGGTGTTCCGCACCAGAGACGCAGTCAAATCCAGGCCACGAGGGAAAGAACGGCGAAGGAGGGCGGAGCCGCCAGCTTGCGACACGGCCGGGGGGTCGATCGCAGGAAGAGGGATGGAGAAAGCCTGGGAATGACCGGCATACCAATCCCGACGGAAGGCGATGTCCAGGCCAGCCGGCCAGCGACGATCGGAGAAGAACACCGGCTCTCGAGACGCTGGAAGTTGCAGGTGCGCTGAGAAGACATCTCGCAGCTCCTTAAATCCAGGCGGCTGGGGAAGCGACTTGAACCTCTTCACCTGACGCTCGGCATCCACAAAGGCCGAGACCTTCCTCTTCAGGGGGGGAGAGGCTGGGCAGGAGTCCGCTGGCAGAGTGGCCGCGATGATCCTGGCGGCTTCATCCAAGGCTAGGAGGGTCTCCGCCCGGGACGACGACGGAAGGGTCGAGGGGACATCATCACCGACGTCGGAGGGCGAAAGGGAGCGAGCATCCTCCTCCAACAGGGCTGAGACGGAGTCTTCGGGCAGCAAGCTGAGGGCTTCTTCGTCCAGGGGGTGGCGAGAAGGCGGGTGAGGCACCAAGGAAGGTCGAAGCTTGGGCGGGGGCGCATCTCGAACCTCACGGGAAGCCCGGGCATGAGCCGGCAGCGACGACGGAGGCGGGGATCGCCGAGGCGAACGCGGGAAGGAGCGAGGAGGGGTCCTGTCCGGTGCGCGGGAACGACGTCTGGGTGAAGTACGGCGGACAACCGAAGAGGAGTGCCGATCACGGGAAGAAGGTCGACGATGGCGGTGACGCGGCGAACGCATCGAACGGTGCGAAGGCGAGCGCGACCGAGCGCGCGACGAGGAGAGGCGGGGGGAGCGGCGACGCTCCCGGCGGGGGGAACGATCCTTCCGGCGGCGCTCGCGGGGCGAGCGCGAGTGTCTAGCACTGACGGTGGAACGGGAAAGGTCGGGGGCGCGACTGTGTCGCGTAGGTTGAGGCTGACGTCTCTCCTGGCCGGACTCAGTGAGAAGGGCTCTATGCCGGTGTACAGATCCTCCGGAAGGATCAGCGGGCTTATCGTGGAGAGAGAGAGGAGCAAGGCCAGTCAACGTGGGACGGCTCGTGGCGAACTGCTGCAGGCCGGGCTCAGTGAGGCGGGCGCTTTGCCGGCAAACAGACCCTCCGGAAGGGTCAGCGGGCGTGGCAGCAGTGGCAGTCCTCTGGTCAGCGAACAACGCAGGGTCCCGACGATCAATCCGTTCCGAGAGGCCGAGGCGAGGAAGAGCGGTCGTTACCACAGGGGCGACGTCAACAGGAGTGGGACGAGAGATAGCAGACGGAGGTCGCTCTTGCCGGTAAAAACTCCAGAGGTCAGACCAACGGATCTCCGGCCAGGTCGCACAGACATCGCAGAGATGGTCCGAGGCGCAGCCCGAGCAGGGGAGGCAGACCGCATGGTCGTCCGTCGGCCACTTGAAGTCGCCGCATTGAGCGCAGGTAAGCATTTGGTTCCTGCAACAGACAAAGAGCACAAGGTCGCAAAGGCGGACAAGGGAGCCTAGCCCCACACCAAGGTACTCCAAACGCCGTGACCACCAGCGCGTAAATAGTGGCTACAGTCTCCCAGAGCTAAAGGGCCTTTAAGGTAGACGAACGGAGTGTGGGTGCCCGAAGGCCCTACGAGAACAGAAGCCCTAGTCTACAAGGCAACGTCTTCTCGTAACAGTGAAATACCAAAGGAGAGAAGGCGATGTCCCTCGAGGAGACTCGTAAAAAAGGTCGTGCAAGGCGCCGAAGCGTAAGCTCAACAACTGGCGCCCACGTAGTAGCAAAGCCGAAAGGAAAGCCCAACGGTAGCCGGCTCTCGGCCCGAGGGCCGGCTATGGGAAAACTACCACTACCTTACCTCCGAGACGAATCGGGAACAGGGGGAAGGGTAGTCATACACCTCCACAGCCTAGAGGAGAGCAGCATAAGAAGGCAGGACAGCGCTAAGAGGCGCAGAGCACACGAAGAGGCAACGAGCGTAGGCAAGAGAAGGACCGGTCGAAGCGGCGCGAGAGCAAGGCCAGACACGTCTTCTCTGTACGAGCGAAGTAGCAAAACTGGCCGGTCTCGTGACCGGAGCTGGTAAGGCGGGAAACGGGAGACAACTCTCGGCCCCTCTAGGGGGGGTTCCCCGAGTGCCTCCCGGGTTGTGTGGGCACACAACGGGTAAGTAGGCTAAAATTGAGCTAGAAGTAGACATTTCCATAAAGTCATGTCATCGGTAATGTTTTTGAGGAAACAAAGGAAATAGCTACAAAAACGCCGACGAAAAGACTAACAACAGTAATTCCTTTCCTGGAGGAGGAAGGTTCTTCTACCAGAAGACTTATGACGTCCTGTGGTGAAAGCCGGAAGTCTTCGGAAGCCACAGGACCGAGCCGCCTCTCTCTATCCAGGGACACAACCATGGGCACATGGAACGTCAAGACCATGTACCAGAGCAGCAAGGCCGCCCAGATAGCAGCGGAAATGCAAAAGTACAACCTTTCCCTGCTAGGTATCAGTGAAGCCAGATGGACGCAGTCTGGCCAGAAAAGGCTGTTAAGTGGGGAGATGATTCTGTATTCAGGCCATGAAGAGGAGAATGCCCCCCATACAGAAGGAGTAGCATTCATGCTGTCACCAGTGGCACACACAGCGCTGATGGGCTGGGAACCTCTTGGGCCAAGAATTATCACAGCAGCCTTTAGAACCAAGAAAAAGCTCAAGCTGAACGTTATCCAGTGTTATGCGCCCACTAATGACAGTGACGAGGAAGAGAAACAAGAGTTCTACGACCGACTCCAGAGTGCCGTGGACAAATGTCCGGAGCGAGACATCACCATCGTCATAGGCGATCTTAATGCCAAAATAGGGGAGGACAACACCGGATACGAAGAGGTGATGGGGAGACAGGGACTAGGCTCGGAGATGAGTGAGAACGGGGAGAGGTTTGTAGACATTTGTGCTCTAAACCGACTTGTCATTGGAGGCAGCATCTTCCCACACAGAAGAATACACAAAGCAACTTGGGTCTCACCTGACCATACAACAGAGAACCAAATAGACCTTATCTGCATTAGCAAGAAATTTAGAAGATCCCTTCAAGATGTTCGAGTGAGGAGGGGAGCAGATGTCGCCTCAGACCACCATCTGCTTACCTTAAGAATGAAGCTCAAGCTAAAGAAAAGCCGCACAGAGACAACAAGAAGACTATGTATATAATGCGCTATAATGTAGGCCTCCTGAGAGAAACTGGAGTTAGAGAAGAGTTCAAACTGGTGCAGTCCAACCGGTTTCTACAGGAGCTAGTAAATGAAGAGGAGGCGGTCACCACAGAGCAGCAGTGGAAGGCAGTTAGAGAGGCGCTGAACTCAACCGGCAAAGACACTGTAGGGTTCAGGAAACACCATCACAAGGACTGGCTGTCGGCACAGACCTTGAAGAAGATAGAAGTGAGGAAGCAGAAGAAAGCAGTTGTCAACAACAGTCGCACGAGAGCAGCCAAAGTAAGGGCACAGGGGGAATACTCAGAAGCCAACTGCGAGGTGAAGAGGAGTATCAGGGCAGACAAGAGGGCCTACACAGACAGCCTGGCAGCAGAGGCAGAAAAGGCAGCAGGCAGCGGCAACATGAAACAGCTCTACGAAATTACCAGAAGATTGTCGGGCAAGTATGGCCATACAGAAAGACCAGTAAAAGACAAAGAAGGCAAGCCTATTGCAGACAGAGCAGACCAACTCGACAGATGGGCCGAGTATTTTGAAGAGTTACTAAACAGACCTAGCCCACCCGACCCCCCAGCCAGACATCCAGCCGGCAGAGACCGACCTACCCATCAGCTGTGACAGACCCAGTCGGGAAGAGATCAGAAGAGCAGTGGCATTTTTGAAGAACGGCAAAGCAGCAGGGCCAGATGGCATCCCAGCGGAGTCTCTAAAAGCAGACCTAGAGACAACAGTGGAGATGCTGTACCCACTGTTTGGAAAGATCTGGGAAGAGGAGGTGATGCCAGCTGACTGGAAGGAGGGGTACCTAATCAAGCTTCACAAGAAAGGCGACCTCAGCAAGTGTTCCAACTACTGAGGAATCACCTTGCTGTCAGTACCAGGAAAGGTCTTCAACAGGATCATCCTAGAGAGAATGATGAGCTCCGTTGACCCCCAGCTGAGAGACCAGCAAGCAGGATTCAGGAAGAACCGATCATGTACAGACCAGATCGCCACTCTCCGCATCATCGTGGAACAGTCTCTGGAGTGGAGCTCCCCGCTGTACGTGAACTTTGTGGATTATGAGAAAGCATTTGACAGCGTGGACCGAGAGACTCTGTGGAAACTCCTACGACTCTACGGTGTACCCACAAAGCTCGTCCGCCTGATCAAGAGCAGCTACGATGGCATGACATGTCGCGTGATCCACGAAGGGCAGTTCACCAGGCAGCTCCAGGTCAGAACTGGTGTCAGGCAGGGGTGCCTGCTGTCTCCGTTTCTCTTCCTACTGGCCATAGACTGGGGAAGTGGAATACAGTGGACACTGTGGACACAGCTTGACGACCTCGATTTTGCAGACGACTTGGCATTACTGTCCCACACTCATCAACAAATGCAGGACAAGACCACGAGGCTTGCTGACATCTCGTCCCAAGTGGGCCTCACCATTCACAAACAGAAAACAAAGACAATGAGGCTGAACGCAACCAGGGAGGAACCAGTCTTGCTTGCTGGCACCCCGTTGGAGGAGGTGGAGTCTTTCACCTATCTCGGGAGCATCATAGACAAAAAAGGCGGCACTGATGCAGATGTCAGAGCACGAATCGGTAAAGCCAGAGCAGCCTTTCTCCAGTTGAAAAAAGTGTGGAGTTCAAGAGAGCTGTCACAACACACCAAAGTCCGGATTTTCAACTCCAATGTAAAAGCAGTTCTCCTATATGGAGCAGAGACTTGGAGATTGACAAAAACCAGTCAACAGAGTACAGACCTTCATAAACTTAGAAGAATTTTGAAAATCCACTGGCCAGAGAAGATCAGCAACGTCAGACTCTGGGAGAGAACAGAGCAGATAACAGCAGAGAATGAAATTGGGTGAAAAAGATGGGGATGGATCGGTCACAGTCTGAGAAAGCCAGCTTCCAGTATCACTAGGCAGGCATTGTCATGGAACCCCCAGGGAAAGAGGAAAAGAGGTAGGCCGAGAAACTCCTGGCGTCGAGACCCCCAAGCAGACATCAAGAGACTGGGAACCAACTGGAGTAGAATCGAAGGAGAAGCACAGGACAGGAGTTGCTGGGGGTCTCTCGTCGACGGCCTATACCCGGGTAGGGGTGACAGGCGTAAGTAAGTAAGTAAGCAAGTTCACATGGGCAACGTCTTGTTGGCCAATAATCACCAGACGAAAATCGTTGAGAAATCGGCCATGTGAACACCACTTAAGCAAGCCAGTGCTGTTTGTTTGTCCACCTTTGGGTGCTGTTGCTTTGAGTAGCTGTGTGGCACTATTGTATCAAATAAGATCAAGGCCCTTGTGCGTTCTGACTTGTGCTGCTACTGCAGTGATTTATCAAATCGGGTTCAGGCGCTTGTGTATTTTGACGTGCGCAGCTCTATTGCTGGGATTGACAAACTTATGTCCACATATGGGACATTCATAAGGTTTTTCTCCTGTGTGAACCCTCATGTGCTTGGTGAGGGAGTAATTCATGGAGAAGGCCGAGTCACACAGTGGACATTTAAATGGCTTCTCTTTGGTGTGAGAGCGCATATGCACTTTGAGACTGTAGGGATCCCTAAAGAACTTGCCACACTGAGAGCACTCATGGGACTTGAGGCCAGCATGCTTGCGGAGGTGCCGATTAAATAAGCTCTTGTCAGCGAAGGTGCGGGGACACTGCTGGCAGGCGTAGGGACGCTCTCCAGTGTGGATTCGGGTGTGGCGGCGGTAGTTGCTCACCTGCGCGAATGACCACCCACAGTCCTCACACAAGTACGGCTTTTCGCCTGTGTGTATCCGCAAGTGGATCTTCCAGTTGCGCTTCTCTCTGAACGCCGCTCCGCAAATGTCACATTTAAACGGGGTCTCACCTGTGTGCGTGCGGATGTGATCGGTCAGCTGGGTGGATGTGGAGAAGGTCATGCCACAGTAGCTACACACCTGCTGCGGCTCTGTATGTTTGAAGACGTGCCGCATAAGGCTGTGGGCCTTCATGAAGGCCGCATCACAGTGTGAGCATTTGAATTCCTTTTGCCCCGTGTGTTTCTGGAGGTGGGCCGTTAGGTCTGTGGCGTACGTGAACTCTGCTCTACAGAAGGTACACGTGTGGGGTCTGGTGTCTTTGTCAGGTTCCTCACTGAATGTACTGCTGGCTGGTGCTTGTGTTGTCTTGCCAGACGTGGCACGAGTAGCAGCTGGACTATTCTGACCACCCGACACAAGACCCACAGAGCTCAAGGTAACGACAGGCTCTATGGGTCTTGTTTTGGGTGGTCGTCCCCTTCTGTCTGGATGAAAATGTAACTGTTGAAGAGGTGCTTTTTTTACCTGGGTGACAGCGGGTGGGGGTTGACAGTCATGTTTTTCCAAGCTTGCAGAGGTGATGAACGTCATGCCACAGGAGCCACACTTGATGGGCTTAGCAGGCACGTGTTTACGTCGCACGTGACTTTCCAGGTGGCACTGCTGCAGGAAGGCGGCGCCACACTCATGGCATGCATAGGACCTTTGACCTGTGTGGGTCAGCATGTGACGCTCCAGGTTATACTGATTGGTCCATCGCTTGCCACACTTATCGCACTCAAACTTGCCCTGGGGTTCATCATCCAAGATATTTGTTTTCAACGATGCATCTTCTTTCTGAGCCTGTGGCATGTAGCTTGCCATTACCATATTTTCTGGCGCATATACATTCTCACTGCCCTTGTCTTGTGCAGGCTCAGCGACAGCTTTACAGTCAGATGATTTCATGTGGCAAGTAAGGCCGATGGCATTTGCAAACTCAGCCTTACATCGAGTGCACGTGTACCTGCCTTTGTGCTTCTGCATGTGAAGGTCCAGAACCGAGGACTTGAGGAAGCCCGCTCCACACTCACTGCAGTTGTAGGGCATGTGGTCAGCATGCATGCTCATGTGTTTGGTCAGCAGGTCTGGGTTAAAGAACACAGATGTGCACAGAGTGCATTTAAATGTATCTGATCCTGACATCTGGGGCGGCTCCTGGATTGGCGGTACACTTGGCCCTTCCTTAGTGTAACAGATCTGCAAGCTCAAGTGGCGTATGCAAACCGGGTGTGCAAACTCACACTTGCAATGTGGACAGGCGTTCCCTGAGCTGGCTTGTGATTCATCCTCTGTCCCACTGCTATCACCAGGGGTCAGTTCCGTGTACGTCACCTCAGTGTTGTTCACCTCCCTCTGAAAGTTTGGCTCATGCTGTGGGGTCATCAGGGCTGGTATGGCCGATTCAACTGTGGAAGTCATCACATGTAGGTCTGAGGTGGCCTCCATCATGTCTGGGAGATTGATGTCTACACTAGGAAGCTGGGGAATATCTATCTCCTCATGCACATTGCTGGCTGATACAGCTGGTGCTTGGTTTTCTGCCATCCTGGGTTCATTACGCTGCAAAAACTTAACTTGTTGCAGAAACTTTTCCTGATGCTGCGCCTTCTCGTCGCTGATGCACTTTGGGCACATGAGTTCAAGGGGCGTGTGACAGTGTGTGCAATAGGCTGCTGACTGGTGACCAGCGCAGGTGTCTTCATAACTGCAACACACACGTACAAAAACAGTGAGCAACAGGGGCCAGTTGCATGAGTGACTTAGTCCTGTGCCAGTCACTTAGCAAGGTGCTCCACTACAGCAGGGCACCATGCTTAGTGGTTGGCGCAGGACTAAGCTCACTCATGCAACTGGAAACAGGTCTTCAGGCTGATGCAGACTGCAGTAGGCCTACATACTGTACGCGGGCCAGCTGCATCCAATGCCGGCCCAAAGAAGCCAGGCATGAGCCAGCTACATCCGACGCTAGACCACAGATCTTATGCAGCTTTTGTTTGTCTGTCTTTTTTACTGTAACAAATCCATACCATCCATATCATTCACTTTCACGAAACATAAAACCGATAAGAAAACGGACAAGACGCAGGCCTGATGTGACCCAAAAGAAAAATATCAATGCACTGTCCATGGAAGAAGACAATGTATACTGCCAACAGTTTTCTTTCTGTAAAGATGCATGATACCATTCTGCCAATAATGTTAAAATGTGTATGACCCCTTCCTTCAATGTGCACATCAGTGTATGTTGGCACTTGTGAAAGCATTGATAAGAGTGGTGGGAGGGGGGTGCAGGGGGGATGTGTGGTTTCTCCTGGTTTATTAGGTAAGAAATTTCTGTTTCTCTTAACTCATTTAGCCCCAAAGACCCTACTGCAGGAGATGGATGGGCCGTGATAATTCAAGGGTAGTGCCAGATTAGCTTGGCGCCTGAAGGCACCAAGCTAATCTGGCACTACCCTTGAATTATCATGGTCCATCCATCTCCTGCAACTGGTACATAGTTGTCAGGTGACAAATCCAAAGTTTGGGAAACGGGGCCTGGGGTTAAGAGGGTTAAAAGTGTAAGCAACTGATCAATTATGAAAACAAGGCAATTTCTGTATTTCTGTACACAATATTTTGAATTATTGTTACATCTTTTCATCTACCAACCTTTCGCACATGATTATACATTTGATTTAGTCATATCTCATCAGTTGATTGATTGATTGATTGATTGTACATTGCTTAACGTCCCGACAGCAACAAGGCTTTCTCAGGACGTGCCTGCACTGCTTGTGAAAAAAAAAAAAACTAAACAGAACATTGAATGTATGTCGCCAGCCGGTCAAATACATTAAATAAACCTAACACATGGGCCTAAATAAAGCTAAGACCATTTAGCAACACACATCCAATATCAAGAGCTACAGGCAGTGCAGACAGTAGGGAGAGTTTTAAAATGGCAAATACAGGTGAATGGACAAAGGGTAGACAGAAACACATGCCCCAGAATAGAGAGATAAACCCACCCTGTGGGGCTGACCAGGGTGACCCTGGGAACTAAAAAATACCTAACCCCACCCAAGTCCCCCAGGGCAGACCCGGGTGGGGCATCTCATCAGTTGAGTATCATTGCACTATCGGGTAAAACATCAGGTTACATACACATTTGCACATACTGAGCAACTCTGTACATTCTTACAAATAAATTACTGATGAACACTGTGGCACTCACTATCTGAGAAGAAAGCTGGCGATGTCTGTGTCCGACTGCAGGCACCGGTCGTTTCCAACTTTGTCCCAGCTCATTGATACCTCTCCTAGGTGGAGTTGTCGTCCGCCTTGCAGGTGGTGACTGTCTTCCATTTTTCCATGATCTTGGAATGAAAACATTCTGAACCGTGTCTGCATAGAAAAAAAAACAAGATGGGATGAACCATAACCCACAATGTCCCTTCTATATGAGAGCTGTCCTCGCTGTCAAGGGTCTCTACCTGTTGTCTTTGACCTGATTCTGATCGTTACATTTGTGGTTGCATTATTCTTTTGAGCACATGAGTGTGTTAATCATAGATCCGATATTCATTGGAGTTATTTGGGATAAGAATTATGTACCTTTTTAGCAGGATTATTTTCCTTTGATTAGAGAATTGCAATCGACTTCTGTTGTGTGGCTAAAATGACACATCTTTTTGTTACATTGTTTCCAAAGCCCAACTTCGTTTGACCTACAACGTTCTCGAAAAGGTGCAATTATTCTAGTGACTTCATATATGACGTCAAAGTTGTTGGCAACATTTCATAACATTGTATAAAATTAATAAGTTTTGGTTACGTTTTCTTTTCTGATTGGTTGTGTTGTGTGAATTTGCTGGATTGTTCTGGAAATCTGTAATAGTATAAAAGAGCATGTTAGGAAATGTGTGTGTGCATTGTATGAGAGATGCGGTGCGTCAAAACTGTTGATGCATTGTAGAGGAGACAGTGTATCAGTGTTGGGTGCATTTGTGGATGCATTGTGTGGAGATTGCATCGCTGCAATAAAATATTGTTGGAACTGTTACTCCAGTATGGTCTACAACCTTGTGCCACATGTGATGAGCTGCAGCTGAGTGAAGTTTGTTTACAAGAACTCTACGTGCGTGCATCTGGTGTAGTAGCATCATGCTATGACTACGACTACCACACAACACTGATGTTAAAATATCTTTGATTGAAAAAGCCTCACAGATCTGCCAATGCATCAGTGAGCTTTATAAGGGGCGCAGTGCATACACATCATTGGTTTGTCATGATATATTTTTTGTTTTTACGTAATTTTAGATTTGGCGTGATTATGAGTTTCACTTTCAAGATTTTTATGTAACTTTCATATTTTACATATAAAAGTTTAACTTTCCCTTCTAAAGTAATCAGGAAAGCGGGCGAGGTGATTGGCAGAGCACAAGATACTTTGGACACATTGTACAACAGACGGATTGTGAACAAACTGGCTGACATTCATGATGACAAAACACATCCACTTAGATATGAATTTGACAGTTGACGTAACAAATGAAGTGGCAGACTTTGACTTTGAGTACCCAAACGTAGTGCATCACGTTATGCCAACTCTTTTGTCCCTCTGGCTGTTACCCTTTTCAACAGTAATATCAGTAGAAGCCGCTGGCGAGGTCGTCAGAGAAAGAATTGGGTCGCAAACATAAAAGAATGGACCGAACTCGAGATGCCAGACTTGCTGGCCACAGCCCAAAATAGAACTCAGTGGAGAGCACTGTCTGTTGCTGCTGCCTTTCAGTCCCCCCAACGCCCAGATCGGGCAAGGGACTGATGATGATGATGATGATGATCAGTAGATAGTGTCTCTACTAGACCATTCAGTAGTTCACTGCAACATTGCCGACACAAAAAGCAGAGGGGGCATAAACCATAAGTGTTTCTGATGCCAAGAGTGTTACAAAGGTAACAGTAGGTCTGTTACATCTCTTTCAGCGAGAGTTATAGGTTATTTAATTAATTGAATGAGTAAATGATAATAATAATAATATATGGTATTTATATGGCGCATTTCTCATATTTATAATATAACTCAATGTGCAGGCGAAAACGACGCACACACACACACGCACACATAAACACACACAGAGTCTGCAGAGGGGTGGGGGGGAGGGGGAAGGGGGGGTGGGGTGTACAGATGCCAACAGTATGATGAAGCCGGTGCCATGGGCAGACAGTGAATTTCCCCATGACGGATTAATAAAGTATTATTGTATTGTATTGTAATTTGAGAAAATGGTGACAAAACTAAAATTTCACAGTACAATTTCAGTCTTGCCACAATTTGTGTGAAAAAGCTATGATTTGTATGAAATCAGGTTGACTTTACCTAGCTACATGATATATTAAGTACACCTGCACGCTTCTTTGAAAGTGCGTTGATGTGTGTGTGAGTGTGCGTGCGTGCATCTGTGCGTGCATGTGCGTGAAAGATGATGATGATGATGAAACTTTAAAAAGTTTTGACAGAAACAAATCGTCATTTTACAAACTTGCCATTGCTAACATCTACAACATAAAATAGGTTAAATAATAATAATAATAATAAAGAATAGGAAGAGCGAGAGAGAGGGAGCGAATTACGTCATATCTAGAGTACTGCGTCATTGTCTGGGTGGTGACGGTGTTGCTTCTTCAGTCTGACTTTCTCCAGAACTCGAGGTGTTTTACTGTTTTAATTTTTTTCTGCAAAGAATTAAGTTTTACTGAAGAAATTTAAAAGGTACACAGCTGGCTAATGAACTCATCCAATGTCTCTATCCAAACAAGCTATATCTAAAATTACAAGTAAATATGACAAAAATTACGGACTCAAATCTGGGTCAACCGACTTTCTAAAAACGGTCTCACACTTTTGTCTTTAATGAGGCATCCAATTACAATATGCTCAGAGGCTCTCTTACTCTTAGCCACCCCTTGAAAAAAGTATTTTGCCAAGTTTCAAGCTTGTGCGTACCAAAATATTGGAGATTCTCGTGTCTACATACATACGCAAACACACACACACACATACATACATACATTCAGCAGCGATGTAAGAGTAACTAGACATGACGTAATTTTTATCTTGTTACTTCAGTTGTCAGAGGTTTCGGCCTGCCCACCTTTGACATCATGGACATGCTATTAAATTCGCCCCAACGCAAACCCTTCCCAAAAAGTCCCTTCTATAAATAAAAGGGACTTAAAAATGAATAACTTCTTTGCAAAGGTTATGTGTATCCTGTGTGTTTTACAACATTTGGAATCTCTGTTCTGCTGTAAGCAACAATTAAACACATAATGTGTTAAATGTATTTCTCACGAGTAGGCGCAGTTTTTCTGATGCCGTTTCGAGTATTATTGAATGTATTTAGGGGACAATCCGGTGTTCAGTCAGTACCGTCGCACACTTGGTCTCCGTCAGTCCACGGAACATGCGGGCGCTTCGATACACAGGCCACGTCAGTACATGACCTAATTTTATCCAATATTTTGCTCTATGGTAAGTGGACCACATCCAACGGTGTAACAACCAAACATAATCAGCTTGATTAAAACAATAAAAACGTCAGACAAACTATCGACGCAATACATTTATATACAAACAGTTGCTTCTTAATGTTACGCATGACCTAAACCCAAAGTTGAGCACTGCTTTCCTCAGCACTGTGCAATACACAAGCATTCCGCCATTTTGGTCAAAGCATGCTGCTGGCACAGTAGACAAGGCCCTGCTGTTGTTAAGCAAAGGCAAGGCATGATGCCTTTTACTTATTTTAACTATCGTGCATAGATGTTACTCGTGCAGGTGCAAACGACATGCCCCAAACAATCTTCTTGGCACTATAACGTACTCACCCTGCAAGCAAGGGGAGGCAACTCAGTTTAGTAACGTGTCTTCTTACTCAATCGCACCTCAACGAACCAAGAACATACACAGACTTCGTGTTTATGTGGTGTGCTGGCCAAATTGTTATCAGAGTTTGTTTCCTTTCTGTCTTAACCCTTTTCATTCTGATACACCCATAGCTTGAAATAAACTTGACTATGATAGTTGATGGGTGGTGCCAGAATAGCTTGGGGTCTCAGGCGCCAAGCTATTCTGGCACCAACCTTGAACTAAACACGGTTGATGTATCTCCTAATCTGCAATGTAGCCTCCTTAGGACAATAAGCACATTTTTAAAATATCAGCCTCAGGATGTAGTGGGTGAACCCTTTTAGCCCCCCCCCCCCCCCCCCCCACCTCCCCTGCGGGCGATTTTCCCAAATTTTGGAAGTGTTACTGAACAACTATGTACCAGTTGCAGGAGGTGGATTGATCATGATAATTCAAAGGTAGTGCCAGATGACCTTGGCGCCTGAAGGCGCCAAGCTCATCTGGCACAACCCTTGAATTATCACGATCAATCCATCTCCTGCTGCAGGGTCCTGGAGCTATATGGGTTAATTGTTTGGTGTCTTACAGCAAAATTCATGAAGCATCTGTGGGTTAGCATTTTGCATAGAAGAACTATCAGTAGCCTGCACAAGGCAGATGAACCTGTTCACTGCTGGAACACAAAGAGCACAATCCAACTGCAAGAGGCATGGATCCTCATGAGCCCCCGCAGTTGCGGGGGCTCATGAGGATCTATGCCTCTTCCTGACCCAACTCTGTATGTTCCTTGGATGCATGAAAATCTATGGTGCTGAGTTAACGAAGATTTCAGAAACACAATCTGCGTTCAGTGGCAGGAAAGGGGGTTAAATCATGTATCTAAAAGCCTTAGGGTCACCTCATAGGGGCTCGATGACAGTAGCTTTGACTAATGCAAATCCGCACTGCACCACCTGTATTTTGTCTTGAGCTTCGAATGATAAGGGTTAAGCAGTGTGCAGTTTTTGGTACCTATTTTCTACAAAGTTTAGAGATGAAAAACCCTTTCTGGAAAGAAGTGGCTGTTATTTTCAGTAAAGAATTTAATAATCTTTTCTGCCCCCCTGGTATCAATGCTTTCAAAAGTGAACCATTGTTTTTTAATCCACAGCTATTGAAAAAAGATTCATTGAAGTTTGTTGACAATTGGGTTTCCAAAAACATTTTTACCATTGGAGATGTAATGGACGATAATGGCGACATTGTCAGTTTTGAAGTGTTTTGTGAACTTTCTGGTGCAGATGCTTCTCTTCTTGATTACTATATCAGAACAAGTGCTGTACGAAAGTACAAAAGAAAAATGTTACGAATATGGACGGATGCAGTTGATGTAACCGATATAGGTACACCCTTGGATGTTGTCCTTAAGCACAAAAAGGTTTTGATTGATTGATTGTACATTGCTTAACGTCCCGACAGCAACAAGGCTTTCTCAGGACGTGCCTGCACTGCTTGTGAAAAAAAACAACCAACTAAACAGAACATTGAATGTATGTCGCCAGCCGGTCAAACACATTAAATAAACCTAACACATGGGGCCTAAATAAAGCTAAGACCATTTAGCAACACACATCCAATATCAAGAGCTACAGGCAGTGCAGACAGTAGGGAGAGTTTAAAAAAGGCAAATACAGGTGAATGGACCTCGGGTAGACAGAAACACATGCCCCAGAATAGAGAGAAAACCCCACCCTGTGGGGCTGACCAGGGTGACCCTGGGAACTAAAAAATACCTAACCCCACCCAAGTCCCCCAGGGCAGACCCGGGTGGGGTTTAAGCACAAAAAGGGTACAAGAGGTATATACAATGTGTTCTTAAATAAAATGACACCACCTACATGTATCAAAAAATGGAAAAACAAATATAATGATCTAAAGTGGAAATTGTTTTTTTGCACCCTATAACAGTCACACAAGACACCAAATTACACTGATTTCAGTACCAAATTGTCCATAGAATACTGACAACTAATGTTTACTTACGCTATAGACAGCTAAAGCATTCAAACCTTTGTACCTTTTGTTCACTCTCTAAGGAATCTATTCAACACCTGTTTTCTTAATGCAGAGTTGTGCACGCTTTTTGGGATAAATTACTGAACAGGTTGAAGGAAAAATGTGTTCATTGTGAAAATTTTGAACTTAGTACAGAATTAATTGTTTTCGGGGTGAAAGAGGGGCTGCGGACGGACCCAGTGCTCGATTTGCTTTTATTAATGGAAAAACATTTCATTTACTGTTGCCATTGTTTGAATCAGCAGTTAAACTTTCCGGTCTTTTTGGCAGATTTCAGAAAGAGGTCTTGATCTCTTGATCTTGGCTTGACTTCGCGAACGAAGATTCTATAGGGGTTGCCCACGACGTCTACAGGTATGTTCGTGGCTGCGGAGGCCAATCCAGGACAGGCAGGTTCGACCGCAGTGGCTGCAGGGGAAGGTCTGGCCAGGGTTCTGAGTTTCGACATCTCTGTTTTTTTCTCCTGAGCCGCTTGTCATTAAGGCTAGCTCTGCGAGAGTCCTCAAAGGAGACGACTGCCTTGTGAATGGTGGAGCGCCAGGTGTCGCGGTCCGCAGCAAGCGAAGACCACTGGCGGTGGTCGATTTGGCAGGCAATAAGTGACTTCTTGAAACCGTCTTTGTATCCCTTCTTTGGTGCCCCTCTGTCTCGGTGTCCAGTGGTGAGCTCGCCGAACAGGGTGATCTTGGGTAGGCGATGATCCTCCATCCTGGAGACGTGCCCCGCCCAGCGAAGCAAAGCCTTGATGCTCACAGTTTCCGCCTGTTCAAGGACCTCAACGTTTGTGACATAGTCACTCCAGTGAATGTCGAGGATGGTACGCAGGCAGCGCTGATGGAAACGTTCGAGGAGTCGTAGTTGGCTGCGGTAGACGGCCCAGGACTCGGAACCATACAGCAGGGTGGTGAGGATGACAGCTCTGTACACGCTGATCTTGGTGCCTTTTTTCAGCTGTTGATTGTGCCACACCCAAAGCAGGATGTGATGCGCTGCAAGGCTCTCTCTGTGTGTGCAACGAGGACAGCGTCATCAGCAAAGAGCAGCTCACTGAAAGTATACACAGAGGTGTTATTTGAGTTTGGCGCATCCTCAGCTGCAACAGGGCCGTCAACCAGTTTTTGGGCGTCCGCAAAGGACAGCCCCTTATCCACACGCACCTGCTGAATCTTGCACTTGAAGATCCACCGAGGGCACTTCTTGTCCGAAGCCATATGCGCCCCCTGGCAATTCACACACAGGGGGATGGCTGTGCAGGACTCAGCAGAGTGTCCAGGCTTAGTGCAGCGGGTGCATAGAGCCTCTGCCTGGCGGCATGTCTTCTGCCCATGGCCATACTTTTGGCACTTAAAGCACCGGAGGGGGAGAGGGACATACTTTTTCACTTTTAGGAGTAGTAACCTCCCCAGATGGTAGTAGGAGTGGTGGGGGTGCCAAACGTCAGGATGATGATAGGGAGACGGATCTCCCTACCACCTCGTTTGGAAACGATGCGCCTGACGTAGGTCACCCCCTGTGACTTTAGGTTCCGTACAAGTTCATCTTCAGACAGTTCTGCCAATGCTTGATCTTTAATCTCTAGCAGAATTCATCGTTTTGTGGGGAGTGACCTCCACTGGAGTGTCTCCGACAGAGGAGAGCCTCAGTAGCCCATTGGACTGTGCCCGGGTACAGCACTCTACTAGCAAGTCACCAGACCTGAGGCACTGGGCCTCATGCCTGCCAACACGGCTCCCGAGGGTCTCCCCTACCAGGAAAGGGTGCAGCTTGGAAACAGGCTTCTCTTTAACTTTGCTGTGGATAATGAGAAAGCGAGGCCAGATGGCCGACGCCTGAGGCGTCGCTTCCTCACAATCGGAGTCGCTATCATTTTCAAGGTCAATGTCAGTGGCTATGTGCCGCTTTGGTGCCAGTTTAAAAAATTTTTTTTTTCCATATTATAGTATGATAGATATTCATCCCCCAGGGGTCCCCGCCCGCCACCGAGCCCAACAAGGGAAAGTGCATTCGTCGGCGGGTCTCCAGCCAACGCACGATGGAGACTGCCTGAAAGATATACTCAGGGGGTTATACCCGATTGAACCGTCTGAGCCACCGCCTTCTATCACACGGTTGAATGCAGGGGAATACTGGCGTAGAGCACCTAATCAGCAGCAGAGGCTATAGCATGGTGCTGCGTATATCAGCCTGCATGTCAACAATGGGATAGGGCTCAACATGACAAGAGCTGATTGACTAGGCCGGTACGACTAGCCTCCCGTTTAGGCAGAAGTCAAGGCCAAAGTGGAGTGTTTCAGCCACCAGGATCCTGTTTTCCCCCGACCCGGGTCTCCAAGCACGGCAAACACTTGGGATCCAAAGGACCAAAAGCTCACGAGTATTTTTAAGGACCAATCCAACATGGTAGGACCTGGGTTAGCACAGCTCCTTAAAAAGCGGACCAGTGAAAAAGACTGACCAACATATCTGCTGACATCAAGTCCTAATCCTGGACAAAGATGGCACCCCTCTACTAGCCCACTCAGTCAGGGACTGAGGGGACTACCCACCCATGCCACATGGAGGCAGGTGCCCAGTTGGCTGTGCGGTGGAGCTTTTTGGTGGAGTGCAGTGTGCGCAGTACTGGCCCCACCCTTTAAACCCTTGGCTCGTCTGCCATGGCCTAGCAAGCTGGGATGGTGGCATCGAGGTCCTCGGGTCGTAGGTTTTATATCAGACTGTCGCGTTGGTGGTGCGGGTAGTGGGGAACTCTTACAGCGCCTCCCCTGGGATCCCCCTAGTCTAGGGCCTCTTGGCCTTTGTGAGGCACCCTCGTGTGTAATCCCTCCGGACTAGCATAGTATCTCTCTATCCCAAGACCGCCCGTGCGTGGTCCCTGGCCACATCCTCTCCGAGGTGACCCCAAAAACTGGGCAGCACTAGCCCCCAGGCTAAACACGGCGGATCTAGAGGAGAGAACCTCGAAAATAAATCATTGTCCTACTGCCTTGCAGGCCTGGCCGCTTGGCTACGGAAAGGCTAAGGGAGGAAAACCCTGACATCAAAGCCCCCGTGTCTCCGGGGAAGGTTTTTGAGCCAGAGACTTGGACAGGGACAGTCTCAGAAACAGGTACTGTACAGAGAAATATGTATCTACTATGAAAACAAAATTAGCTGTTTTACACGGTTGTGGTTGTCATATTTGGATTTTTTTTGGTAAAATAATTAACATTTGTTACCTTTTCTGTTAACTTCTAGTAATTTGTGTAGAGTGCAGTTGGAACCTTTTGTCCTGATATGGTTCATTGTCTCCAAGATATCCCTACTTCTCTTGCTGAAATTCTGACAACAGTCTGTTACCAATACACACATGCAGATATGCATTCACAGTACATGCTAAAAGAACACGTTCTCCCTCTCTCTCCACAGTCACTTTAGTTTGATCGTGCTGAAATAGTTTATTATCAGTTTGTGTGTGTGTGTATGTGTGTACATGTTGTATTTGTACAGTATGCACTCTTTGTTTTCTTGTTACTATTTTGAAAAAAAGCTCAATAAAAATATAAATTAAAAATCAAAAATTAAAAAAAAATGTATCTAGAAGAACAAATGGTGGATGCTTACAATGTATTTCATTGTGCGTCCAGATACGCTGAGTGTTTGGGCCACCAGAAAAGAAATTGGGCTTCCAAATTTCACTTGAATGGTAGTGTTACCATCGTCATAAAACATTTAGTCCTCCCTGAGCACGGATGAAGTGGTATGAAACACATCTCGGAATAAAAAGGACAAAACAGTTCACGTAGTTATAATAATAATAATAATAATAATAATAAAGGAGATTTGTTAAGCGCTTATTCTAAAAGTAGCTCTAAGTGCCGATACAATGAAAAGGCTAACAGCCAACACACACACACAACATACGCTCACGCACACACACGTGACAGTGGTGATGAATTGTTCATGGCTGGGGAAATGAACTAGTGAAAGGCAGCGTTGTAGAGGTTGGTTTTGAGAAGTGATTTAAATGAGGAGAGCGTTTGACAGTTACAGACAGGGCCTGCTGATGTCATAGATAACCCCTTGACCCTCCAGTGCATGACGACTGCGTTATGCAATCATTGTAAATATAACTGAAAAAATCCCGAGCCATCAAAGGAACATAATTACAAAGAGGTTTCAGCAAGAGGCGTAGACCCTCAAGAGTCTCTGTAATTGCATGAGCATCTATATATCTCTTGCAGTTGGGTGTGTCCAGTTTTTCTTGGCAGTAAAGGAGTTAATCGGAAATGTTATTTATTTCAAAACAAAACTAGCAATAAACCAACAAAATACATGTAACGAGTTTCCAGGTGTTTCCACTTTCACACATTACAACAAAAAAAAAAAAAAAAAAAAAAAGCAGAATGCTGTCATCAGCTGAGCTTTAATAACAAAATGTGTATACATAGAGACTTCACTGCAGCCTCTACTTCTTCTCTAAAAAAAAAAAGGGAAGGCAGCAGAAACAGACAACATCCCTGCAGAGCTAGTCCAAGAAGGGGGAGAAGACATGATAAGCGCCTTACTAACAATCTGTAAAAAGATCTGGCAGTCAGGGGATTGGCCCACACCATGGACCCAATCACTTATAATAACTCTCTCCCAAAAAAGGCAACTTACATCAATGCCAGAATTATCGCACAATCAGTCTTATATGCCACCCAAGCAAAGTCATGTTAAAGATCCTACTGAACAGGCTGAAGCCACAGGCAGAGGAAATCATAGCTGAGGAACAGGCAGGCTTCAGACCAGGGCGCAGCACAACTGATCAGATCTTCAACCTGAGAGTTCTATGTGAGAGGTACCTCCAGCACCAGCAAGACCTCTATCATGTCTTTGTGGATTTTAAAAAGCGTTGGACAGGGTGTGGCATGCAGCCCTTTGGTCCACCATGAAGCTATACAACATCATTGCCAAACTGATCAAAGTCATAGCAAACCTTTAAAAGGCCACTAGCTCAGTCTGCTTCAACGGTAAAATAGGAAACTGGTTTAGGACTACAGTCGGAGTCAGACAAGGCTGCTTGTTCTGACCTACTCTTTTCAACATCTTCCTGGAAAGAATCATGATGGACGCTCTGAAAGACCATGAAGGGACTGTCAGTATGGGAAGCATTGATTGTACATTGCTTAACGTCCCGACAGCAACAAGGCTTTCTCAGGACGTGCCTGCACTGCTTGTGAAAAAAAACAACCAACTAAACAGAACATTGAATGTATGTCGCCAGCCGGTCCAACACATTAAATAAACCTAACACATGGGGCCTAAATAAAGCTAAGACCAGAACAATCCCGAACTTGCGCTTTGCAGACGACATTGATGGCCTTGCCTTGGGATAGAAATTAGTGCAGAGAAGACCAAACTGATGACCAATAATACCAGTGGCATTGGCACCGACATCATGATTAGAGGCCAAAAACTGGAAACAGTTAATAAATTATACTTAGGTTGTGACGAATGAGCGATCAAAACCAGAAATGCTGTCCAGACAACAACAGCACTGACAAGATTGAAGACCATATGGAAGGACAGAAACATCACTTTGCTCCAAGATCAGACTGATGCGCTCCTTAGTCATCTCAGTGTTCTTATATGCCTGTGAGTCATGGACCCTCACAGAAAACTTTCAAAGGAGGATACAAGCCACTGAAATGAGATGTTTTTCAAGGCTGCTTGGCATTTCATACAGAGATCACATCACGAACGAGGAAGTGGGATGCAGAATCAGGCAAGCCATCGGGCCCTATGAAGACCTATTAGCCATTGTGAAAAAACACAAACTGAAGTGGTATGGGCATGTCACGCATTCAGCAGGGCTTGCCAAAACAATCCTGCAAGGCATGGTGCAAGAAGGACGAAGGAGAGGAAGACAGAGGAAAAGATGGGAGGACAATATCTCAGAGTGGACAGGACTGAGGCTGGGCGATACGCTAAGAAAGTAGAATGGCAGAGAACAGAGAGGAATGGAGGGAGCTGGTTGCCAAGTCATCAGTAGTGCCCCAACCGTCAGCAAGACTACAAAATATAGATTGATAGATAGTATACATAGCTTTCTAAACTTAACAACAAAATCAGCTTCACACTTTCATCGACATGTTAGGGGGGAAAAAGCCACCTTCAGGTGATTATTGGGGGAAAATCCACTTTCATGTGATTATGTCAAACAGTAGGATCTTTGCTTGGATTTACAAACTATATTGCACAATACAACTGGTATTCACATTCTTGCTTGTGACGGTACATGACCACTCACACAAAATAAACACTCGCATGTACATGGACTGCATAACTTCTTGGATTTATTGCCAAAAATGCTCAAACAGTTCTGTTTGATGCCCTGTGAAAATGGCCATTTTGCAAATTGTTTAAATTAACCCTTTTAACCCCATGGGCTCTTTTCCCAAATTTTGGAAGCGTTACTGAACAACTATGTACCATTTGCAGGAGGTAGATTGATCATGATAATTCAAGGGTTGTGCCAGAAGGCGCCAAGCTCATCTGGCACTACCCTTGAATTATCATGATCAATCCATCTCCTGCTGCAGGGTCCTAGGGCTAAATGAGTTAACCTGTTCAGCCCTGATAATTCAACAAGATATGAATTAATCTTTGGCCGTCGATAGATGGGGTTCGTCATGATTCCTGCAGGAATCATCATGACAAGACCCGCTACTGACAGCCAAAGGGTTAACAGTTGGTTCAAGGGTGGTGCCTGAATAGCCTGGTGCATCTAAGCGCATAGTTACTCTGGCACCACCCTTAATCAAAGTTGATAATTTTTCTGAACGTATGTAACCTTCAGTGGGCAACTTGGGGAATGTCTCAATGCGTTCAACTGTAAGATGGTGTATATAAGCTGCACATAAACAAAGGACAGCATCTGGATGTTAGCCATCAGTGTGTAGTGTGTAAGCAAGCCAGTGCTGTTTGTTTGTCCTGATTGTCCACCTTTGGGTGCTGTTGCTTTAAGTAACTGTGTGGCTCTATTGCTATAATGTATCAAATAAGATCAAGACCCTTGTGCGTTCTGACTTGTGCTGCTACTGCAGTGATTTATCAAATCGGGTTCAGGCGCTTGTGTGTTCTGACGTGCGCAGCTCTATTGCTGGGACTGGCAAACTTATGTCCACAGATGGGACATTCATAAGGTTTTTCTCCTGTGTGAATCCTCATGTGCTTGGTGAGGGAGCCACTCACGGAGAAGGCCGAGTCACACAGTGGACATTTATATGGCTTCTCTTTGGTGTGGGAGCGCATATGCACTTTGAGACTGGAGGTCTCCCTGAAGAACTTGCCACACTGAGAGCACTCATAGGGCTTGAGGCCAGCATGCATGCGGAGGTGATGATTCAAATAGCCCTTGTCAGCGAAGGTGCGGGGACACTGCGGGCAGGCATAAGGACGCTCTCTAGTGTGGATGCGGGTGTGGCGGCGGTAGTTGGTCACCTGCGAGAATGACCGCCCACAGTCCTCACACAAGTACGGCTTTTCGCCTGTGTGTATCCTCAAGTGGATCTTCCAGTTGCGCTTCTCTCTGAACTCTGCTCCGCAAATGTCGCATTTAAACGGGGTCTCACCTGTGTGTGTGCGGATGTGAACGGTCAGCTGGGTGGATGTGGAGAAGGTCATGCCACAGTAGCTACACACGTGTTGCGGCTCTGTGTGTTTGCGGATGTGCCGCGTCAGGCTGTGGGCCTTCATGAAGGCCGAATCACAGTGTGAGCATTTGAATTCCTTCTGCCCCGTGTGTTTCTGGAGGTGGGCCGTTAGGTCTGTGGCGTACATGAACTCTGCTCTACAGAAGGTACACTTGTGGGGTCTGGTGTCTTTGTCAGGTTCCTCACTGACTGTACTGCTGGTTGTTGCTTGTGTTGTCCTGCCAGACGTGGCACGAGTAGCAGCTGGACTATTCTGACCATCTGACACAAGACCCGCAGAGCTCGTGGAAACGACAGGCTCTATGGGTCTTGTTTTGGGTGGCCGTCCCCTTCTGGCTGGATGAAAACGTAACTGTTGAAGAGGTGCTTTTTTCACCTGGGTGACAGGAGGTGGGGGTTGACAGTCATGTTTTTCCAAGCCTGCAGAGGTGAAGAACGTCATGCTACAGGTGCCACACTTGATGGGCTTAGCAGGAACGTGTTTACATCGCACGTGACTTACCAGGTGGCACTGCTGCAGGAAGGTGGCGCCACACACCTGGCAGGCATAGGACCTTTGACCTGTGTGAGTCAGCATGTGACGCTCAAGGTTATACTGATTGGTCCATCGCTTGCCACACTTATCGCACTCAAACTTGCCCTTCGGTTCATCATCCCAGATACTTGTTTTCAATGATGCATCTTTTTTTTGAGCCTGTGGCGTGTAGCTTGCCATTACCATATTTTCGGGCACATATACATTCTCACTGCCCTTGTCTTGTGCAGTCTTAGTGACGGCTTTACAGTCGGAGGATTTCATGTGGTGCGTAAGGCCGATGGCGTTTGCAAACTCAGCCTTACATCCAGTGCACGTGTACCTGCCTTTGTGCTTCTGCATGTGAAGGTCTAGAACCGAGGACTTGAGGAAGCCCGCTCCACACTCACTGCAGTTGTAGGGCATGTGGTCAGCGTGCACGCTCATGTGTTTGGTCAGCAGGTCCGGGTCAAAGAACACAGACGTGCACAGAGTACATTTAAATGTATCTGATCCTGACATCTGGGGCGGCTCCAGGATTGGCGGTACGCTCGGCCCTTCCTTAGTGTAACAGATCTGCAAGCTCAAGTGGTGGGTCAGACCGACCGTGTGTGCAAACTCACACTTGCAATGTGGACAGGCGTTCCCTGAGCTGGCTTGTGATTCCTCCTCTGTCCCACCGCTATCACCAGGGGTCAGTTCCGTATACGTCACCTCAGTGTTGTTCACCTCCCTCTGAAAGTTTGTCTCATGCTGTGGGGTCATCAGGGCTGGTATGGCCGATTCAACTGTGGAAGTCATCACATGTGGGTCTGAGGTGGCCTCCATCATGTCTGGGAGATTAATGTCTACACTAGGAAGCTGGGGAATATCTATCTCCTCATGCACATTGCTGGCTGATACAGCCGGTGCTTGGTTTTCTGCCATCCTGGGTTCATTACGCTGCAAAAACTTAACTTGTTGCAGAAACTTTTCCTGATGCTGCGCCTTCTCGTCGCTGATGCACTTTGGGCACATGAGTGCAAGGGGCGTGTGACAGTGTGTGCAATAGGCTGCTGACTGGTGACCAGCACAGGTGTCTTCATAACTGCAACACACACGCACAAAAACAATGAGCAACAGGGGCCAGTTGCATGAGTGACTTAGTCCTGTGCCATTCACTTAGCAAGGTGCTCCACTAGAGCAGGGCTGGTGCAGGACTAAGCTCACTCATGCAACTGGAAACAGGTCTGCAGGCTGATGCAGACTGCAGTAGGCCTACATACTGTAAGCAGGCCAGCTGCATCCGATGTCGGCCCAAAGAAGCCAGGCATGAGCCAGCTACATCTGAAGTTGAACTACAGATCTTATGCAGCTTTTGTTTTTCTGTCTTTTTACAGTAACAAATCCATACCATCTATATCATTCACTTTCACGAGACATAAAACCGATAAGAAAACAGGGACAAAATGCAGGCCTGATGTGACAATAACCCAAAAGAAGAATATCAATGTACTGTCCATGGTAGAAGACCATGTATACTGCCAACAGTTTTCTTTCTGTAAAGATGCATGATACCATTCTGCCAATAATGTTACAATGTGTATGACCCCTTCCTTCAATGTGCACATGAGTGTACGCTGGCACTTGTGAAAGCATTGATAAGGGGGGGGGGGGGGGGGGGGGGGCGCAGGGGGAATGTGTGTTTTTTTCTGGTTTATTAGGTAAGAAGTTTCTGTTAACACATTTAGCCCCACGACCTTACCGCAGGAGATGGATGGACCGTGATAATTCAAGGGTAGTACCTACACTAGGAAGCTGGGGAATATCTATCTCCTTGTGCACATTGCTGGCTGATACAGGTTTTCAAGGCGTCAAGCTAATCTGGCACTACCCTTGAATTATCATGGTCCATCCATCTCCTGCAACTGGTACATAGTTGTCAGGTGACAACTCCAAAGTTTGGAAAACAGGGCCTTGGGGTTAAGAGGGTTAAAAGTGTAAGCAACTGTTAAATTATGAAAACAAGGCAATTTCTGTATTTCTGTACACAATATTTTGAATTTATTGTTACATCTTTTCATCTACCAACCTTTCGCACATGATTATACATTTAGTCATATCCCATCAGTTGAGTATCATTGCACTATCAGGTAAAACATCAGGTTACATACTCATTTGCACATGCTGATCAACTCTGTACATTCTTACAAATAAATTACTGATGAACACTGCGGCACTCACTATCTGAGAAGAAAGCTGGCGATGTCTGTGTCCGACTGCAGGCACTGGTCGTTTCCAACTTTGTCCCAGGTCATTGATACCTCTCCTAGGTGGAGTTGTCGCCTGCCTTGCAAGTGGTGACTGCCTTCCATTTTTCCATGATCTTGGGATGAAAACATTCTGAACCGTGTCTGCACAGAAAAAACAAGATGGGATGAATCATAGACCACAAAGTCCTTTTTGTATGAGAGCTGTCCTGGGAGATTAATGTCTGATGTCTTTGTCCTGATTCTGATGTTAAATCTGCCAGATCTGCCAATGCGTCAGTGAGCTCTATAAGGGGCGCAGTGCATACGCATAACGAGTTTGTAAAACGTCACTCGTCATGATATGTTTTTTTTTTTGTTCTTATGTTATTTCAGATTCTACCTTATACGAGTTTCACTTTTGTTTCAAGACTTTTACGCAACATTTATATTATACGTATAAGAGTTTAACTTTGCTTTCTAGACTTGAGAAAAATGGCGACAAACTAGACTTTCACGGTACAATATCAGTCTTGCTATAATTTGTGTGAAAAAGATATAATTTGTGTGAAATCAGGTTGATATTACCTAGCTACATGATTATACTGAGTACACCTGCATGCTTTTCTGAAAGTGTGTCGATCGATGAGTGTGTGAGGTGTCACAGTGTGTGTGTGTGTGTGTGTGTGTGTGTGTGCGTACATGTGAGAGATAGAGTCAGACAGAGAAAATTACATTTTATCTGGAGTATTGCATCACTGTCTGCGTGGTACGGAGTTGCCGCCACTGTCAACTTTCTCCTGAAGTCAAGGTGTTTTACTGTTTTAATTTTTTTCTGCAAAGAATTAATTTTTACTGAAGAAGTTGAAAGGGTACACCGCTGGCTAACAAACTCATCAAATGTCTTTCTCCAAACTAGCTATATCTAGTAAATATGGCAAAAATTACTTACTTTGATTTGGGCCAACCGACTTTCTATAAACAGTCTTTTACGTCTTCAGTGAGACATCCAATTACAATGTGCTCAGAGGCTTTCTTAGCCACCCCTTGAATAAAGTATTTCTCCAAGTTTCAAGCTTGTGCATACTAAAATTTCAAAGATACTCATGTTTACATAGATAAGCATACACACATACAACTCTTTGCGCCAAATGTATGTTCAGCAGCAAGTTAAGCGTAACTAGATATGATGTAATTTTTATTTTGTTACTTCAGTTGTCCGAGAGGTTTAGGCCTGCCCACCTTTGACATCATGGATATGCTATTAAATTCGCCCCGCCACCGCAAAATCTAAAAAGTCCCCTCTATAAATAAAAAGGACTTAAAAATGAATAACTTCTTTGCAAAGGTTAATGTACGTCAACAACATTTGGAATCTCTGCTCTGCTGTAAGCAACAAATAAATACATAATGTGTTATGTATTTCTCACGAGTAGGTGCACTTCTTCTGAGGCCGTTTGGAGTATTATTGAATGTATTAGGGGACATTCCGGTGTTCAGTCAGTACCGTCGCACGCTTGGTGTCTGTCAGTCCACGGAAGATATATGGGTGCTTCGATACACAGGCATACATCAGCCACGTCAGGCCATGACCTAATTTTACCCAATATTTTGCTCTATGATCTTTTGGGTGAATGGACCACATCCAACGGTGTAACAAACAAACATAATCAGCTTGATTAAATCCAATAAAAAACATCAGACAAACGGTTAGTCGACTCAATACATTACAGTTGCTTCTTAATGTATGCCGGACCTAAACCCAAAGCTGAGCACTGCTTCCCTCAGCACTGTGCAATACACAAGCATTCCGCCATTTTGGTCAAAGCATACTGCTGGCACCGTGCGGACAAGGCCCTAACCCTTCTCATCCTGATACTAGGCCCATTGCTTGAACAAGCTGACTTGACTAGTATTCAAGGGTGGTGCCAGAATAGCTTGGCGCCTGTGGCGCCAAGCTGTTATGGCACCACCCTTGAACTACTCACCGCAACAGTTGATCAATCTCCTACAACAGCCATTCATAGGACAATACTTACTGAAAGTAACTGTTACAATTACAAAATCAGCCTCAGGATGTAATGGGTTAAGCAAAGATGATGCCTTTTTAACTATCGTGCAACTGTTACTCTTGCAAACGACATGCGGCCCAAAACAATCTTCTTGGCACTAACGTACTCACCGTACTACTATAAAGTTGATGCTGGAAATACTTCACTGGAACCGGAGCTTGCGCCGCTGCGGAGAGCTAATCCGGGCGATACCCCTCCAAAACACATGGCCCCACGAGCCCAGTAGCACCCGCGGTACCGCCGCGGAATTGTTTATTACAGCGGACGGCAGACCCAACCGTCCGCCTTCGTTTCTTCATCCTTTTTGCCCCCCCGCCCCCTCCCTCTCCAACCCCTTCCTTGACTACGTGCGCAAAATAAAACTTGCCGTGAGAAGTCCACGTAAACTGAGATAAGTAGCGGCTAATGTCTCTGTTTGTTTGTCTATTTTGACAAAGGGTATTTACCCGAAATATTAATAAATTGTGTTGTACCGTTTTTTCTAAGCGTGTTTCTTTCTCCGTTCGGTACTTCTTCACGTACGATTTTGTAGTACTAAACGTGTCATCATAATTATTATCGACCGTTTTGTCCACTGAAGTTAAATTACCATGCTGTCTTATGAACACAAGACATGACACTCTTTTTACAACATTCTCTAACAAATTGTGTCACAATAAAACGGCGGCCGGAACAAAGCCGCATATTATTTTACGAAGGAAAAGGCTACCGTGACAAATTCTCGTTTTTCAGTATTGCCTCATGGTTTACTAGCGGAGATATGATTTTCGGGTTCAGTCAGTCACGGATAGTAAGCTAAAAATACGAAAACTGAGCCGCTTTTGGTCAGCCACGGAGCCGCAGCAGCAACTGAAAAGGAGGGGGAAAACTCAGAATAGCTAGGCCGGGTCTCGCCGTTGTTGCCCGGGTTTGATACGTGCCAGATATCTCTCACGACTCGCACCCCACACTCGTCAGTACTCGAAATCATGTTCGGATCCCTCTGCCTGTCCGTTCGCATATACAGTTGAGTCGTACTCACTCCAAAATGCCTACTAATCATTTTGATTCGCTGGAATGTGAGCTCGCGCTATTCTCTGTTTCTGTTCCCTTTTTTTCCAGCAGAGCGGTCAGTGTTTATAAAATGATGAAGTACAGAAATACTCCGGACGGAGATTCTCTTGTTTACATACATATGCCGCACACACACTGCCATACTGACTGATACGCACGCACGGCTCTTCGCGCCAAATATACGTTCAGCAGCGCCGCCGAGGCCGCCAGCGTAACTACTGCGACATGCACGTAATTTGTACTCTTGTTCAGTATACTTTCAGTTTGACTGAGAGGTTTAGGCCTGCCGGCCGCCTTTGACATCGAGACGCCGCGTTGACAGCACACGAAACTTGGCCATGTACTTTTAGGGGTGGCTAAGAGAGCCTCCGAGCATTAGTACTGAATTGAATGTCTCAGTTTACTCTCAGACCGGCACACTGAAACTGACAACCGTTTGAATGTCACAGGAAGTCGGTTACTACCCAGATTAGAGTCCGTTATCAGTTTTAATAAAAATGTAGTAAAACAGTTGCCACAAGGGTTTCATGTGAAAGGAAAACTGAAAATAGAGGTTGAAAACCCTTTAAGGTAGATACATGAACTGAACACGACGTTTCGGATCAAAGACTGATCATTGAGTCCTTCTTCTGGGTGATATGGAAACAACCCGAATGGCCGCAACCTCTTTTCTGTTTTCAGGTTATATTTACTTGAAATTTTGGATATAGCTAAAAAGAAAAACAGAAGATAGTGGTAGAAAACCCTTTAAAATAGAAACAAATAACGACGTTTCGGATCAAAGATCCTTCCTCAGGTGACATGGAAACAAACGTAGAACAGAAAGAACACGACAGAAAGAATAGACGTCATCCTGTATAGAGAGAATTTAGAATGACGTAAAAAAAAAAAAAAAAAAAAAATTACGTCATTCTAAATTCTCTCTATACAGGATGACGTCTATTCTTTCTGTCGTGTTCTTTTCTGTTCTACGTTTGTTTCCATGTCACCTGAGGAAGGATCTTTGATCCGAAACGTCGTTATTTGTTTCTATTTTAAAGGGTTTTCTACCACTATCTTCTGTTTTTCTTTCACGTGAAACCCTAGCGGCAACAGTTTTACTACATTTTGGATATAGCTAGTTTGGATACAGACATTGGATGACTTTTCGTTAGCCACCCGCTTCAGTGTATCCTTTCAACTCACTTTAGTAAAAAAAAAATAATTCTTTTCAGAAAACAAATTCAAACAGTAAATATCCTTGACTTCTAGAGAAAGTCAGACAGTGGCGGTGAAGCCGTAAAACAGGCAATTCCGTCAACACGCAGACATTGACATAATACTCTATGACGTCATTTTCTCTAGCGCGCTCTCTCAGTCTCACAGTCAAGAACGCATCTCCAAGAGGCATAGATCCTCATGTGCCCAGAGCGCATGAAGATCTATGTCTCTTGGAGATTTTTGGAGCGCGCGCGCATGCACGCACCAACACGCACACACACATCGTCGCGCTTTCAGAAGAGCATGCAGGTGACCCGATATAGCTAGTTTGGAGAAGACATTGGATGAGTTCGTTAGCAAGCTTTGTACTTTCAACCGCTTCTTCAGTAAAAATTAATTCTTTTCAGTCGGAAAAAAATTAAAACAGTAAAAAACAAAACTGGACATCTGGAGAAAGTCAGAGAGTGGCGGTGACGCAAAAGAAGCAACTTTCCGTCACCACGGCGCAGACATACTCTAAATATGACGTAATTCTCTCTCTCGCTCGCTCGCTCTATACAGCCTGATGCAACCCATCTCGTCATCGGCGACTCTACTCTTCGACACATGAAGGCCAGTAAAATGGCGACCAACCTACTCTCATCGGGCTTGGCAAGCTATAGATCTGTCGGACTGGATGAAGCGTCAGACTGAAGCACCTCATAGTATACGGGTGGTCACCGTGCATAGGGGTGAATGACTGTAAACTGGCGAAGTGACCAGCCGCCTGTGGGATCAGCTACTGACACAGTGCAGGCGTGTATTCCCCAACGCCGCACCTACTTCACTGCGACGCCTCAGTCCAGGCATCCTGCCCGCCAAGACACAGTGCCCGGTATGACTGATGACACTCCCAAGAGAACTTTCCAGTGCCGGCAAACTTGTGCCACGCCTGTCGCAAACTGGGGGTGGTCTTCGTCGACAACACGGCCACCTTCACACACATGGGTTTTCCGCCACGCCTTGCCATGTACAGTAAAGACAGACGTGACCTCATCCATGACCAGAGCTACAAGGGCATGACCCGACTGGCGGCCAACACTGATCAGACGAACGTGGCTCAGTACCAGCCGACAACCAGCCACGCGACCAGCCTCGCCACGCTTCACACACTCCCAGCAGCAAGACTGAGTCAGTGGCCGCTTCGATGAGGCAACCGCACAGAGCCGCTCAGACACGTTACCTGGCAACGACCCGAGCAGCAGATGCAGCAGACGAAGTATATTGCCGACGGCGGTGTTGCTTCCGTCATCAATGCCAGTAAACCCCTCGTTGCAGCAGCCAGGGCTCTCCTGGCCAGTGGTGACGCAACACCCTCTTGGGCCTCAAGTGTTCACGTGGCCGGTGTACGGCTATAACCCGCAAGTGTTTGGACTGCCCCAGCATTATCATTCGTACTCTGGGGTGCCACCTGATTGTTTCTATCCCGTGCCATCGTACACCCAAGAGCACCTTAGTCCTCACAGTCTCAGTTGCGAGCTCTTACTAAAACCGACATATTTGCCTCAATTACACTCCAGTTTATAAGTTTTGGCATTTCAAGTTTCACAAATTAGTGAATTATTTGATAGCTGAATTGAGCGTTCTCATTAATACTTCGTCCTTGAGCACATTCACTAACTCATTGTATTGCTACGATATATCTTGTGGTCGGCCCCTCTGCTTGTTGGATTTGTATAGAGAAACCCGTCTGTGTCTGATCTGAGTGGCCGTATGACGACTTTTTAAATATGGCGGATAAGATTAACAAAAGCAGCACTGAAGTGTTATTACTTGGCGATTTTAACATCGAACCCTGCTTGGGAATCCACAATCACTATGGTTGGTCTCAAGCAGATTATCACGTCTGCAACTAGAGTTACAGAGTCGTCTGCCACTCTAATAATTGATCATGTATACACCTCCAACAATTACTCAAGGGTTCTTAGTTCTTGTGCCCTTCAAGTGGCGATCATGAACACTACCCTGTGTGCTGCAGCAGGGCTTTGAGGGTGGACAAACAAAATCGGAAAAACCAGCATACCACTATCTATTATAGATCGTTTAAAAAGTTTAATAGGGATATGTTTCTAGCCGAATAAATGAAACCTCTTTTTTTTTCCGGTTTACAATCATACGAATCCTGAAGATGCGTTGGCCGATTGCTATAGATTGTTCCGTCGGGTTCAATCTTGACAAGCATGCGCCGTTGCATGAAACTAAGAGGGTGAAACATGTCTAGGACATGCCGAACTTCCTTAACCCAGTGTGGGATTTTCAGTGGGGCGACCATCCCCAACTTAGCGCGTCCCCGGGTGGCGGATAGGGGAACGGCCTTCAGATATGGAGGTTAGCTGCGCAAGCAGTCGCGGACCAAATGGCGATGAGCTTACCAGGACGGGGCGGGGTAGCAGGTGGCACTGTACCTCCACTGAAATTCCCCATGTGTCCAACGACGGGTTTATCATGCGATCAAGAGCCGCAAAAAGCTCTAGCCACCCTGTGTTCCCAGGGAAGGTCGCATACCAGGACAGGGTGAGGTAACCCCGACAGAAACCTCGAATGCTGAAGACGGAGGACCCAGGCCGCACGGCGCATTCTGATAAACCATGGATCCACGCAAACCCGCAATCATGACTATACGGCCAACTACCATTGACGATAATGGCGCTTGCCCACCGAGGACCCTCCAGGGTGGAGCAGCGTCGGGCCCATGCCTCTAAGGGACCCAGCCTCAGCTACTGGAGGTCCCTCCCGTCCGTCTTGTCGCGCCAGGGGACGCGGGAGGAGAGCTACTGGCACCACCACAACCAGGAAGAATCCCAGTCAGCAGCGACCTTTTCAGGTCATGCACTGGAGCGCAGAAAGCATTCTGAACAAGAAGACCGAGTTGGAGCATATCCTGCATGAGAAGAACATCAACATCTGCTGTATTCAGGAGACACACTTGACACCCCAAAAGTCCTTCAAAGTGAGAGGCTACCAGTGCTTCAGGTCCGACAGAACAGATCGAAGCAAGGGAGGAATCCTGACCCTGATCAGGAACAACATCAACGCCTGTTTGATCGATACGCACATGGAGAACTGCGAGTACCAAGTGATTCGGATCCAGACGAAGACAGCAGATTTCCAGCTGGTCAACTTCTACTGCCCCAACGACAGACCACTCACCCTTGACACGATCCCCACTAAAGCCTCCAACTTCATTGTGGTGGGCGACTTCAACAGTCACTCACAAAGTTGGGGATACGACCACTTGGATCGGAGAGGAGAAGAGGTGGAGAACTGACAGGACGACAACGATCTCATTCTGTTGAACAGTCCCATTGACTGCCCCACGTTCTACTCCAGAAGATGGCACACCACATCGACCCCTGACCTAGCCTTCTGCACAGAAGACATGCACAAGCAAGCCAGCAGAGAGGTCGGAGAACAGCTAGGTGGAAGTGACCATCGGCCAGTCTTTTTGACCTTGGGCACGGAGTCCTGCGCTGATGCAACCTTCCCACGGTGGAACTACAAAAGAGCGAACTAATTCCTCTTTAGACACCGCACCAGCGAACTCACCAAAGACACTCGAATCGAAGATCGAGACATCAACATGGTGGTGAAGGACCTCAACATGAGCATCCTCAGAGCAGCGCGTGAGTCCATACCCAGAGGTGCTAGAAAAGACTATAAGCCCTACTGGAGCAATGAACTGCAGGAACTGGTTGATGATCTAGCAGATGCCAGAAGAGAAGCAGAAGTTAACCCATCACAGGCAAACAACATCCGCCTCCAGGAAGCCAAAGCCAAATTTCTCAAGAAGAAGCTACAGGCAAGACGCAGGAGCTGGCAAGAGAAAACAAGCTCCTTGAACCTTGAGAAGGACGGCAGAAAGCTCTGGAAACTGACCAAGCAGTTGAACGATGAGAACACGAGCAAAGGAAACATCACCTTAGAAGAAAATGGGAAGATACTAACAGGAAAGCATGCTGCCAACCAATTTGCTGAAAGCTATGCAGCCGAGAGCAATCTTCATGTTAGCCCCAAAAAGCGAAGAGAAGCAAGAAGAGAGCAAAGAGAGAGACCTGCCAAACAAGCAACAGCGGACGCCATGAATCAACCACTTACACACAAAGAGCTTCATATAGCTCTCAAAAAGTTGAAGGCGAAGAAGTCTCCTGGTCCAGATGGCATCACCAACGAGATACTAACCCACCTTGGTAGTGCAGCAGAAAACAAGCTACTTGATGTCCTCAACAGGAGCTGGCAAGAAGGATCGCTACCACAACTCTGGCGAGAAGCGATCATGATCCCCATTCTAAAGAAAGGGAAGGATCCAAAGAAGGCCACCAGCTATCGCCCAATCAGTCTCACCAGCTGTGTTGTGAAGACCTTGGAATTGTGAACGAGCGCCTCAGGTGTTACCTGGAATCCAGGAACCTCCTCGCCCCTGAACAAGCTGGCTTCCGACAGATCCGCAGCACCGAAGACCAGGTCACTTACTTGGCGCAGGAAGTTGAAGATGCCTTCCAGGAGCAGAAGCTGGTCTTTGTAACCTGGATTAATCTTCAGAAGGCTTTTGACAAGGTCTGGAAAGATGGGCTGCTTGTCAAACTGCTGAGAAAAGGCGTGTCCAGTAACATGTTCCAGTGGATACGCTCCTACCTCTTCAACCGCAGGGCAAGAGTCAGCGTCGACCAGACCAAAAGCAAGAAATTCCTCCTTCGTCATGGCGTCCCGCAAGGCGGAGTCCTCTCCCCTACCCTCTTCCTTCTCTTCATCGACGATCTGGTGTCTGAGATGCCCAAGGGAATCAAAGCTGCCCTATACGCAGACGACCTTGTGATCTGGTGCAAGGAGGAGCATGCAAGTACTGCCACCTACAGAATGCAGCTAGCGGCAGATAAGCTGAACGCATGGGCAGAAGACTGGTGCATCTCCGTCAACAAGGAGAAATCCTCCACCACCCTCTTCACATTGTCCCCAAAGCAGAAAGCCGGAACCATCAAGCTTCGTGGAACCCCTCTGAGAGAGGATGAAGAAGCTTGGTGTCACCTTCGACAGACGTCAGACCTGGAAACCACACATTGCACAGGCAGAGGCGAAGGCCCGGCGCAAGCTGGCCATACTCAGGAAACTGGCAGGCACCACCTGGGGAGCGAACGAGAAGATACTGAAGACAGAATACCAGGGAACAGTCAGGTCCCACCTCGAGTACGGCTCCACAGCGTGGTCAACCTCAGCCAAGACGAACCTGCAGACTCTCGACCGAGTGCAAAACCAGGCTCTTCGACTCATCACTGGTGCAATGAAATCCACACCAATCAAGGAAATGGAGAAGCTGACCACAATCCAACTTCTCAGCCAGAGGAGAGAAGCCAAAACCATGGTACAGGCGGAGAAGCTCAGGTGCTTGCCCGACCACCCCATGAAGCACAGACTGAACAACCTCACCAAGAACCGGCTCAAAAGAAGCAGCTTTGTCCATGAGAGCATGCAACTTTCTCGACAGTACAGGGAAGTCCTTCCACAGAGCACTCTACCTCTGATCACAGAAGAAGAGGAAAACCCTTGGGCAGTGGACAAACCAAACATCCAGATCTGCACCAGTGTCCCACATGCTGCCTCAGGAGACAGTCAGGATGACACCGTTCGACGGGCACTCACCCTAGCCCTGATCGACGAACAGTACCCAAAGGAGGCATGGATCCACATCTACACTGATGGATCAGCAACAAATGCCGTTTCCAATGGAGGTGCTGGCATCCTGATCCAGTTCCCAGGGGGACATAAAGCCAAATCCAGTGTCGCCACCGGCAAACACTGCACAAACTACAAAGCAGAAACCGAAGCATTTATGCAGGCCGCCGCCATGGTTCAGAATTCCACAGACCCATGCTATTAAGTTGTCTTCTTCTCCGATGCCCTTTCAGTCCTTCAGGCCCTCGAGAACGACAAGCTCCCCCAGCTGACCAGAGCTTTGCAGAAGGTCAGACAAACCAGAAGAGTTGTTCTCCAGTGGATACCAGCCCACTGTGGGGTACCAGGAAATGAAAGGGCAGACGAGCTGGCGAAAGAAGGAGCCACAAAAGATCAACAAGAAACCAGCGTCAGCTATAGTGAGCAAAAGACAATCATCAAGGCATTGATGAGGCCGAGGTCAAACAGAGACGACTACCACACAATGACCAGAGAGCAGCAAGTCGTCCTGATCAGACTGCGTACCGCCACAAAAGACTGAATGCTCACATGAACAGAAAGCTCAAGCTGGCGCCATCACCAACCTGCGCCTGTGGTCAGGAAGACCAAACAGCGGAACATACAGAGATGCCCCCTACTGGACGATGAAAGAAAAGAAGTGTGGCCGTCGCCAACTCAACTGCAGACCAAACTCTACGGTAGTCGAGAAGACCTGGAGAAAACGACGTCATTCATCGCCGGTGCTGGACTGACCGCATAGCCCACTGCGAACGACAAGAAGAAGAAGAAGAAACATGTGCATTTACCCCAATGGTTAAGCAATGACATTAAAGAGGCCATGGCTGTCAGAAATAAACTAAAACGCAACAAAGATTTTGGTGCTTTCCGCAAGCAGAGAAATCGTGTTAAATACATGGTATTACTGAGAGGCCAAAAAAACACACTTTAAGCGATTGATGGACAACAAAACAGACACCTTATCTGTCTGGCGCGCCCTTAATGCGTTTACTAAATCATGACAAACAGCACCATGTACATCTATATCTGCAGACACATTTGACAACCATTTTTTGTCTGCTGCTGATTCTTTGTTAAGCAGTACGACAACTCACACACCATCTATATCCAAAAGGCTTACGGATTTTTGTGAGGACTAACTCGCGCCAAACGTATCCTTTAGTATTCCTTCGCTTACTGTATTTGACGTTGGCAAATCTATTAGCCAACTCAAAAATAAGCGCTCGCTTGGTCACGACGGGATAAATACATACTTTTTAAAACTTGCTGCCCCGTATGTGGTCGAGTCTTTGACATTTATTTATAATCTCGTTTTACAACATGGTACATTTCCAAACTGCTGGAAAGTAGCCAAAGTTATTCATCTGCCTAAAAGTATGAACCTCTCAGACCCTAATAAGTTTAAACCAATCTCGCTCTTGTCAGCTCAGTCAAAACCAATATAAAAACATGTACACAGGCATCTGAGCTATTTTCTTGAAAAACATACTGAACTTGCTTTACCCACTACAGTCAGGTTTTAGACCTCGCCACTCATGCCACACAGCTCTAGCTCACCTGACCAATACTTGGCTTACGTCCATGAACAAAGCTGAAATGACCGGTGCTGTATTTCTAGATTTCTCCAAAGCCTTTGATCTAGTAAATCATGATATGTTGATACTAAAGCTTTCAGTGTATCACGTAAACAAAGCATCCTTGGACTTTTCAAGTTCAAATCCTACCTGCACGGAAGAGGTCAGTATGTGTTTGTTAACGGAAAACGTTCCGTTGAAGGCGGCATACTAAAGCATGGCGTGCCTCAGGGCTCAATATTAGGGCCCCTCTTATTTTCCATTTACATCACAATGATATGCCATTGCATATTTCAGATCTAAACGTACGCTGTAGCCTGTTTGCTGACGATGCTACTCTCGATCGTGTCGTCAGCGAATATCTCCACAATGCAATTCCTCACTTCAACAGGGCTTAACTGATGTTTCAAAATGGTGTCACACTAACTGTATGGTACCAAATCCGTCTAAAAAGAATGCATGCTAATAACTACACGACAAAAGCAGCAGCTACATCCACCCCCGCTTAGCCTTTCTCTCAACTCTGAGCCGATTACTGAGTCAAGTTAGAGAGCAACGCTTGTTAGGCGGCGTCATTATCGACGACCAACTCACATGGTACGCGCATGTTCTGCAGCGTATGTCGAACAGTGTCCAGGAATTTACTCATATCTTCTTTCAAAACTGCGTTATTTTACAGATACACCGACAAGGAAAATATTTTATAACGCACATATTCAATCCCATATAGATTTTGCTTCTACAGTTTGGGATGGATGTAGCGACGCGTGCATAAAGTCTTAATGCTCTTCATCGTACGGCAGCCAAATTAATCCACCCGGATAGTAAAGAAAGCACCGACGACCGACTCAAAGCCCTCGACATGCTGCCTCTGCGTAAGTTACTTATGTACAATAAAGGTGTACTTATGTTTAAAATCTACCACTCTAAAACGCCTAGTTATCTAACAGATCTATTTAGCCCTGTTCATACGCCTTATGAAACGACGAGGAACAATTTATCCATACCAAGGCCGCGCCTCGATATATTCAAAACTAGTTTGTCTTACTCAGGAGCCAAACTATGGAATTTGTTGCCTATCGACATTACTGGGGCTCCTTCTTTGTCCACATTCAGGGCCCGCTTATTTCGGCAGCTGAAAGAAACTTAAGCCCATAGTTGTGTCGGCGTTACTCGAGCGCATTGAGTTGTATTGTCGAGTTTGCTGTTGCTGTTCAAACTAAGTTTCTAACGTTCATGTTTAGTCAGGTTCTTTGTGTGTGTGTGTGTGTGTGTGTGTGTGTGTGTGTGTGTGTGTGTGTGTGTGTGTGTGTGTGTGTGTGTGAGTGAGCGACTGCTACTGAAATAGTTTTTTTTTTTTTTATGATCACGTTTTGCCTTTCCAATTTTATTAGTTTTAGTCACGCGCGTGGGATTGTGTGAGTGCGTGTGCAAGGACATGATTGAAAAAAGGTCTGCGTACCTAATCATTTATCCTTGAGAAATAAAGTTTCATTTCATTTCATTTCTCTCACATATGCGTGCATCTCCAAGAGGCATAGATCCTCATGTGCCTGGAGGGCGCATGAACATCTACGCCTCTTGAGGATGTTTGGAGCGCGCGCACGCACACGCATACACACACATCGACGCGCTTTCAGAAGAGCATGCAGGTGTACTTCAGTCTAGTATAGCATGTAGGGGCTAGGTAAAGTCAGCCTATTTCACACAAATTATAGCCAAGACTGAATTTGTACCGTGAAATTCTAGCTTTGTCACCATTTTCCCAAGTCTTGAAGCGGAAGCGAAACTCATAGCACGTTATATATATAGAATTATGTAAAAACAAAAAATACGTCATGACACTGAAATGACGTTTGACAAACCAATGACGCGTATGCACTGCGCGCACCCCTTATAGAGTTCTCTATTATGCACTGGACTGCGAGGCTTTTTCAAAAGAAGATATTTCAACATCAGAATCAAGTCAAAGACAAAAGGTAGACTGAGACTCTTGACAGCGCGGAAGACAGCTCTCATATTATAGAAGGGACTTTGTGGGTTATGGTTCATCCCATCATTGTTTTTACATCAGACGGATGGCATTCACTGATTAGCAACGTTAGCATATAACCACAGACGCGGAAACTCCCCGAGAGGCAAAGAGATCTTCATGAGTTCCGCGCAGAGTGCACTGAGGGGCTTGTGAGAAGCTATGTGTATTCTTCTGAGTCGAATTACCTTCATGTTGCTATGTTTATGTAGTTTATTGGGTTGCGGTGATGAACAGAACAGGCAAAACGTCGACAGATGCACTGAAGAGTCACATATGCTCATACGCCTCTACTGCGGAGTAGGCGCGGTCATAAGAATCTGTAGCCTATGTATCTTGCCGACTAGTGTTGCCGCGTCTATGCTCACGTAGCTCATTCTACCCCAGACACACCACAGCAAGATAAGGATCGACCATGATAGTTCAAGGGTGATGCCAGAATAGCTTGGCGCCTATGGGCGCCAAGCTATTCTGGCATCACCCTTGAACTATCATGGTCGATCTGTGTCCTGCAGTAGAGTGCAGTCTTCAGAAGACAACGGCAAAATTTGGGGGATTTCGGTGTTGGGGTAGAATGAGGTAGACGATAAAATCGCGACCACCGAGCTGGCCCCAAACCAGACACCCATGTCTGTCAACAGGCGGGATTCCACGACCATAGAGTTCATACTGACTATACAGTTCCAGTGCGTCAAACTCGAGTCTGCAGACTGACTGTATATATATGTATATAGACTGAATAGTCTGCAAGCAAGGAGAGGCAACTTAGTTTACTGTCTTCTTACTCAATCGCACCTCAACAAACCAAGAACATACACAGACTTCGTGTTTATGTGGTGTGCTGGCCAAATTGTTATCAGAGTTTGTTTCCTTTCTGTCTTAACCCTTTTCATTCTGACACACCCATCGCTAAAAATAAATTTGACTGTGATAGTTCACAAGTGGTGCCAGATTAGCTTGGGGCCTGAGGCTCCAAGCTATTCTGGCACCACCCTTGAACTAACACGTTGTATCTCCTAATCTGCAATGTAGCCTCCTTAGGACAATAAGCACATTTTTAAAATATCAGCCTCAGGATGTAATGGGTTAACCCTTTTAACCACACAGGTGTATTTCCCAAATTTTGGAAGTGTTACTGAACAACTATGTACCAGTTGCAGGAGATGGATTGATCACGATAATTCAAAGATAGTGCCAGATGAGCTTGGCACTACCCTTGAATAATCATGATCAATCTATTTCCTGCTGCAGGGTCCTGGGGCTAAATGGGTTAATTGTGTTTGGTGTCTTACAGCAAAATTCAAAGCAGTTACTTCACGAGGCATCTGTGGGTTAGTATTTTGGCTTTTTTGTGTGTGTGTATGATGTTGATGATCGGACACTAGTAGAGCGCTGAAAACGCCATGCTGGGCATACCCATAGCGCTGGGGTGGGGGTGGGCCCCCCCAAAAAAAAAAGAGAGAAAAGAAATATCTTGAGCTTCTGCCTGAAGATCCTGATGGTGGCAAAGGCAGATTTCAATGATTCAATGACGCTTTATTTATCAAGGCCAAAGGCAGATTTCAGGTCATCTACGATGTTTTCATGTGCCACAGAAGCGACGTAGCAAAATGCAACATTTATTCACCAAATACATGTATCTGAATGTGGCTAGCGCCAACTGAGCTCAGTTTTGCAAAATGTTTAACCCTTATCATTCGGAATACACCAGTGTGTGAAATAAGTTTGACTAAAATAGTTCAAGGGTAGTGCCAGAATAGCTGTAGGTGCCAAGCTATTCTGGCACCACCCTTGAACTAAAGCCATTGGTCTATAACGTTATCTGTAAGTACTATAATGTAGCTTGCATACACATTTGAAGCTTTTAGCCTCAGAGTATGATATGGGTTTAAGCATCATAATGGTAATCATAAATCCCTGTGTGTGCTGGTCTGTGATTTTAAACCGTACACATGCGCATAACAAGACAAAGAGAAATTAGGCAGAGCACACACACACACACACACACACACACACACACACACACACACACACATTGAGTACATTGGTTAGAAGAAGGATTTAGGATCTTTACTGACTTCTGAATAAACTCATTCCGCCCAACGGCCGTATTTCCCAAATTTGGGAGGTGTCATCTAATGACTCAGACTATGCACCGGTTGCAGGAGATGAATCGACCATGATAATTCTAGGGCAGTGCCAGATTAGCTTGGCGCTGACATAGCCGCCAAGCCAATCTGGCACTACCCTTGAATTATCATGGTCGACCCGTCTCCTGCTGTAGTGTGTCAGGGCTGAATGGGTTAAACATAGGGTTGTCGGCCACGGACACAGCACCAGCCAGCACATAATGCATATAGTACAATGAACATCCAGCAATTCTGGAACATTCTTCAGCATTGATAAACAGGACAAGAACACAATTTGCTTTTAACTATATGTATACAGTTACAACCTTTGAACAAACAGTTCTCAATTTTAAAGTAATTCAAAGTACATGTACAATATGCACTTGCTTCAGAGAAAACGATTTTTTTTTCTCTCGTAATAATACCTGCGTGAGAGACAATGCAAAAACTGGAACTGACTGAAAAACTGTCCACCAACTTCTTCTTCTTCTTCGATCGCTTCCTCTAGACATCCATGCCTTTGGCCCTCATGAATGCTGCCGTCCTCTTTAGGTCCGCAAGGTCGCCATAGAGTTTCTGCCGCAAGGGTGTCTCATCTGGCCAAGCGGTACATCTCAGAACATCCTGAAGTCCTGGAGCAAGTGGGCAGCAGTCACTGGAGCAGTGTTACAGGGGCAAATCTCTGTCTGACCAATTTTCATCTGGTAGAGATGTGCTCAGCCTGTTGTTTCCTGTCCGCAGTCTGAACAGGATGACTTGGTCTGCTCTGGGAAGATGGTAGTAGCTGTCCAACTTCTTGTGATTGGGATGCTCCTGGAGCCACTGTCCACCAACTAAATATGCCTCCTGATCCTTGGTGAGCAAGAGACACACATTCTCATAAGGGGCTCATGAGAATTTATACCTCTTGCAGGCTGGCTGAAGATCTGTTCGGCCTCAACCCTACCCCACGGGTGCATTTCCCAAATTTTAGAAGTGTTACTTAATGACTATGTACCAGTTGCAGGAGGTAATAATAATGATAATTCAAGGGTGGTGCCAGATTAGCTTGGCGCCTGAAGGCACCACGCTAATCTGGCACTACCCTTGAATTATCATGTCAATCCACCTCCTGCTGTAGGGACTAAATGGGTTAAGCAAACAGCTGAAATTCAGTCTTTAGGGACTCTTTTTTTCATCAAAGTTTTAAAGCACATAATACACTATGTATGTACCACATACAATTATATCCTGCAATAAATTAGCTACAATCTTGCTTTAAATGTACGCACAATTATACAACTGAATATTTATGCAATGAAATAATAAATAATAAAATCTGAAAATTTTGAAAAATAAAATTGCGATTGTTTAAAACGTTGAAAATAACAGGCATTGTTTGGAAGCTCAAAGGTTCACAAACTTGTACAAGTTGTCAAGAGTTCAAAAGTAAATGCAATGAAATAATTACACGTACTTGTAGACTAAGCTACCACAACCAGACAAAAGAGATTTGTGTTCTGGTCTGTGATTTTGGATCTTATCATAATTTGGTTAAAAAATTACAGACCAGCAGAGCTAGACACACATGCACAATAAACACTACATGGACATGTACTTTATGTGTAATGTTCAAATTCAGCACACATAACAACCAACGGAAGATATCCCCCACCCCACCCCCCCACATACATGCTGTTAACCCTTTTCATCCTGATACACTTGCAAGAAATCAATTTGATTATGATAGTTCAAGGGTTGTGCCAGAATAAACTGGCGCCTGACTAAACTTGGTTGATCCATATATGTAATGTGGCCTTCATAGGACAATGAGCAAATTAACACAAATGCAGCCTCAGGATGTTCCTCAGGGGTATCGTAACCAAAAAAAAAAAATGCACAGTGAGAAATCACCAAATGCATACCGTTATCATTGATCATATCATACTTTATCATGCAACATGCAACAAACTTTAAATTCGTCAAAATGTCAGGGGACCTACTTAAAAAAAAGAAGTTATATTCAATTTTTGTTTTATATTAACCCATATCATTCGGAAGACACCAGTGTGTGAAATAAGTTTGACTAAAATAGTTCCAAGGGTAGTGCCAGAATAGCTTGGGGCGACAAGCTATTCTGGCGCTACCCTTGAACTAAAGCCATTGGTCTATATCCTTATCTGTAAGTATTATAATGTAGCCTGCATATGGCAGTGTACAAATGTGAAGCTTTTAGCCTCGGTATGATGTGGGTTAAGGACTTTGTTAATACAAAGTGTGGTCAGAACATCCAAAACAAAAACACTTTATCCAACATTCATTATATCATTTCCAGTGTTGTTTTAGAGGAAGCCCACTGTACGTTTCAAAGTACTTCTACTGATGTAGAATCTGTAATTGCACATTCCATCATCTTTAAAAAAAATACAGGTTGTCTTTTATGACTTCTGTTGATTAGATAACAACAATGAACTAAATTCAACACACACCAATGCTATACCAATACTGCTTTGCATAAAGTCACCAAATTTCCCCGTCAATCATGATAGTACAAGGGTGGTGCCAGAACAGCTTGGCGCCTCAGGCGCCAAGCTGTCCTGGCACCCCTCTTGAACTATCATGTTCACTCTATCTCCTGAACTGTTGCCTTTAAGGGACAACTCCTCAACATGGGAACTTTGACCACAGGGCTCAGTGCACAATTTGATTTGCATATATATTCTTGATTGGTCCAGTCAATTACACCGTTTTCACTGCCTAATTTAATCGTCAGCAATCAACAAGGTTAAAAATACTGACCTCTGTTCTTCGTAACAATAAGCCTTTTAGGAATCATCACAACAAAAACTGCTGCCAACACCCTTACAGTCAAGTATCTCTTGTCAGCCTGTTCTGATGCACTCTGAATCCAAGTATGCACGCAGCCAGTGGTACTGTTAAAAGAGGTACCAACTGCACGCACATAGGGAAGATCACAATCCCTCCAGTGCTGTTGTGGTCTGTTTTGGCACACAGATAAACAGTACTTTCAACTAACGCTTTTAGCCCCAAGGTCCCATTTCTCAAATTTTGGAGGTGCTGCCTAACGACTATGTACCAGTTGTAGGAGATGGATTGATCATGATAATTTTGGTGCCTTCAGGCGCCAAGCTCATCTGGCACTACCCTTAAATTATCATGATCAATCCATCTCCTGCTGCAGGGTCCCTGGGCTAAAAGGGCTAAGCGTGTTCCGTGCTGCAGCCTAGAATTTGTGCGTTCTAGCATGTGCTGTGCGATTGCTAGCTGTAGCGAACCCTCGCCCGCAATGTGGGCACTTAAATGGCTTTTCACCTGTATGAGTGCGCGTGTGAATGGTCAAACTGCTGGGGTGGGAGAACGCTGCACTGCACTGGCCACATTTATATGGCTTTTCCTGTGTGTGGGTACGCATGTGGATGGTCAGACCGTAGGACTGTCGGAAAGTTTTTCCACAATGGCGACACTGGTACGGTTTGATCCCGCTGTGACTGCGTATGTGTCCGACATAGGTCGTGTGATGCGCAAAAGTCATACCACACTCCTTACACGAGTAAGGTTTTTCCCCAGTATGAATGCGAATATGACGGCGGAAATTGCAATATTGCGCAAACGCCTTACCACAGTCTGTGCACAAGTATGGCTTTTCGCCTGTATGAGTCCGAATGTGTTTGGTCAGCAGTGTCCGGCGTTTGAATGCTGCCACACACATGTGGCATTTAAACGGTCTCTCCTCAGTATGAGTCAGCATGTGGTAGTTGAGTGCACTAGTGCTTGCCAGGGTTTTCCCACACTGGGGACATTGGGCGGTTTTGGGCTTGGCGTGTGTGCGTTGATGTTGTCTCAGGTAGTGGGCTTCCCTAAAAGTCTTCTCGCAGTGCTTGCATTTGAACTCTTTCTGGCCGGTGTGCTTCTGAAGGTGGGATGTCAAGTGAGTGGAGAAGGCAAATTCTGCGTTACAGTGTTCACATTTAAATGGCCTGCTGTTACTGCCACCGCCTTCTGCTTCTTCTTTTACTTCCTGGTCCACGTCAAACTGGGAAAAGTCCTCCGACGGTTCAGGGGAGTAACAAACATCCTCGGAAGCTGCGGGCAAACGCTCGGCCTTCACCTGCGGCTTGCAGCGATGTTTGTTCAACTCCAGAGTGGTGATGAATTTCTTAGAGCATGTGCCACACTTAATGGGTTTGACTTTGCTGTGTTTGCGGCGATGGTGGTCAATGAGACGACTTTTCTGCGTAAAGCTGGCGCCACACTCTTGACAAGCGTAAGGTCGCTTACCTGTGTGAGACAACAGGTGGCGCTTCAGGTGGGAAGGTGAGGACAACTTCTTAAAGCAGTGGGGACACATGTTCTTTTCCACAGGATTAACCTCGCCCCCTTCTTGTGATTGTTCTTGTAAAGGTTTTGAAATGATACCTGCCTGTATTGCAGCAGCCTCCAGGTTTCCTCCCTGATTCTGACAAACCTGCGTCTTCAAGTGAGCTGAGAGGCCGTGTGCATTGACAAACTCTGAGTTACAGTGGTGACAGACGTGTCGTCCATCATGTGTGGCAAGGTGAAGGGCCAGAACGGTAGACTTAAGAAAAGCAGCATCACAGTGTGAACATCTGTATGGCATCACTTGCGTGTGTATCTGCATGTGCTGCATCAGCTGTTCTTGATCCATGAACTCCAAGCCACACTCATTGCATGAGATTTTCTTGGGCTGTGTGGGGCGCGGGCGAAGCTGTGGAGTGATGCGAGGTTTGGTGTAACATATCTCCAGACTCAAGTGACGTTTCACACCGTTCAGGTGAGAAAACTTGACCCCACAATGTGGACACGCATGTAGTTGTTGCTTGTTTTTCTCTGTACTGATGACAGGAGTTGGTGGTTCTTCAGTGGTGAAAGAAAGCTGTACCATGGTTCTGGCAACCTGCTCGGAGGTTGGGGATCCTGGTTCTGTATCCTGCGAATCCCCGTCATCATCCTGCCCTAATTTTGATTCTTCTTGTTTTTCACTCTGGCGAACTCCATGGTTTACCTCATGTTTAACCCCTTTGAGCATGTCGCCACCAGTATTGCATACAGTACCAGCAGCTGCATGCTCAAGGGGGTTAACTGGTGATGATGAAATTGGATTGCTTGCTTGCGACAGTGCGCTCCCAGCAAGCGACGGAGGACCAGCTGTCCCCAGCTCCTGCTGCTGCTGTTGGATTCCGCATTTGACACACAAGGTGAGGGGGGTGAGACAATTCACACAGCGAGCAGCATATTGGTTTACAGCAAATGTGTCTTCATAACTGCAAGGAAAAGAGATGATTTTTATACCGGTGGAAATTGGAAAATTTCATGAAAGGTTTTTCTACTATAATGTAGCAGAATTTACCAGAAGCCACACACTCATGGGCAGAACACGAATAAATAAACTGTGATGCAGGATGGCACCTACTCAGCGTTACACCTTCAAATCACATTGCTGTTTACGAAACCAAAGGGTTGGCTGCCAGTACTTGTAATTTAGAAGAAACTACAAAATGTGTGCACAATTCTTTCCCCTGACAGAGCTTTTTCCTACTTACTTGGTAGTTCTTCCACATTACTGTTTGTGTGAAACTGTTCAGATTATGTTACTGAGTAACCCTTGTCATCCTGATACACCTATTGCTTGAAATAAATTTGACCATGATAGTTCAAGGGTGGGCCAGAATAGCTTGGCGCCTCAGGCGCCAAGCTATTCTGGCACCACCCTTGAACTAAATGGTTGATCTGTAATGAAAGCGTCAAGTCAAAAACACACAAACGTAGTTCAGGAACAAAAACATACACTTGGGAGCCTCGGACCTGTCCACACCAACCATGCAATTTCACTGGATCGCTATTCTTGCAGGCACCTAGGTACTACAAATATGCATGCTGACATGTAATTATAACCCCCAAGAACATGTTCCCCCACCCCTCCCCCCAAGGACTATTTACAGGACTCGTGGCTGCAGGTATTGGCTTCTTCTGCTTCCAATGCCTGCAGCCACGAGTCCTGTAAATAGTCCTTGGGGGGAGGGGTGGGGGTGGGGGAGGGGGGGTTGGGGGGGAGGGGTGGGGGGGAGGGTGGGTGGGGTGGGGGGGGGGGGGGGGGAGGGGGGGGAGAGAGAAAAAAGAAATCAAGTATGCTCATCCGTCCTTATGGGATCAGTTGAATAAATGAGCATAGTCCTGAGCCAGTCACTAAGAAAGGTGCTCTTCTATTGCACAGCATTTTGCGTAGTCATTGGCTGGCTCATGACGACGCTCACTCTTGCAAATGGCCCCTGGACTATACAGCTTCAGTTACGTCAAAAAATTGCAGACCTGCGAAGTAACAAATTTAATGAAAGCCTTTTATCAACTCTGTTGACCCATAAAGCCCTGAAAAACTATGACAGGATGTGGATTGACCATGATGTTTCAAGCCTGTTGTCAGAATAGCTTGGCGCCTATAGGCGTCAAGCTATTCTGACACCAACCTCAACATATCATGGTCAATCTGTCTCCAGAACCGTGATATAGACCTCAGAGGATATCTACTAAAATTTGATCATTTTGTCATCAGGGCGTAAGGCCGAGTTAATTTAGCATGTGAAAGATTTGTCATTAACAGTGTACAAGAGCAACTCACTATTTGACAAGAAAGTTGGCAATGTCTGCATCGGACTTCAGGCCATGGTTGTGTCCGACTTTGTACCATGATGTTGACACATCACCAAGACTGATTAGATGCTCTGCACTTTGCTGCCCAGGATGTGTCATCTCTGCATATGGCGCCACACACTCCATGCTGCTGATTGCCTGTATAATAAAGTGTTGCCAATTAATACAATGCCTTCTTGTTTCCTTCTGCTGTGAGTGTGGAAGACTGGTTAAAACAACTACAGTAACACTGCAGTTATTAACATTATTTACACATCATAACAAACACATTTGTTAAGTATCAACAACAACAAATCCGAATATAGCGTACTATAAGATTATAACCATGAGACCAACACCCATAAACCTTTTTTTTGAAAATGCTGAATTAACTTAGTAACAGTACTGAGGGTTTGTAGTGATTGTGCTGACACTAAAATCAAGTCGATGTTGCCTGCTGGCCGATTCTTTCTGCTCGTACCCCCCCCCCCCCCTCCCCCCCGTCCTCCCCTTCCCCACATGTATATTTTGGTCAATAGGGTAGTATACATGATCATGAACAGATACTGAAACAAAATGAAACCCTACACATTTGTAGTTTCACATAGTTATAAACTCTCTGCGCAACACGCGAAAGCTGTACAAGTCCTTTTGTTCAAACGACCAATTTATGTGTCTGTCAGGGGGCGATGAATGTATTTTGGCCGCCATCTTGGCCTCAAGTGGACAGTCGGGTCCGGCCAAATAAAGATGTAGTAAACAGAACAATTTGACAACTTACGTGCATCAGATGTGAACAGTTAGGTTGTCGTGGGCTTCTCTGTGCACTATGCAACCCTTGCAAAGGCAAAACTGTATTAAAACACGCGTAATGCTTACATTTTGCGAAAATGTAAGAAGCAAGGGAAACAATCGCTGGCGCTGCTGCAGCTTGACGGTGTAGGGCAAGAAATATATCCCCTCTCACATCCACACACTTGAATAGCTACACTACTGGCCTCAATACTACAAGACACAAGAGTTAGCTCAGCAGTACCTTCGGCATTTACACAAGTAGTATTCTGTATGGTAACAATTCTTTTAATCTAAATAATTTGTTCACACACTTTTTTTGTTGTCAGTGTGTGGTAGCATGATTTTTCAACACCAAGTACACAATGAGCAGGAGCTCAGGCCAATGACGGCCGGAGTTCACATGTTCAATCATGCACAGGCATCAGCCCAAGGACCTTTTGCATGGGCGGGACCCAAAAAAAAAAAAGAGTTGAATCCTGAAGCGATGGTCTTTGGGTAATTTTTAAGTGAAAAAAAAAAGATTTTAAAATTTTTTTTTGAATCCTGAAATCCGGCTGAAATCGGTATATGTCCCACCAATGCTTTTGCTTACAGTTTACTTGCCACAGAATGGTCGGAGAGATGTCAGCTCTGTACACCAACAATGTATACAAATTATTTTTGTGCAATTAACCCATTCAACCCTGACACACTACAGCAGGAGATGGGTTGACCATAATTCAAGGGTACCATAGTGCCAGATTAGCTTGGCACCAAGCTAATCTGGCACTGCCCTTGAATTATCATGGTCGATCCATCTCCTGCAACAGGTGCATAGTCGTTAGATGACGCCTCCAAAATTTGGGAAATACGTGCGCCGGGCTGAACGAGTTAACACAACATTGTTACACACTCTCACACTGATAACAGATAACAGATAACATTTAACATTTCTCCACGCTTACTCAGATAACATTTCTCCACGCTTACTCAGAAACTGTGCGGACCAGCTCTCGGGCGTCTTTACTGACATTTTCAACATGTCTCTCTCTCAGTGCACTGTTCCTCAGTGTTTCAAAAGGTCCACCATCATTCCTGTTCCGAAAAAATCCAAAGTGTCCTCCCTAAATGACTACAGACCGGTCGCTCTGACCTCAGTTGTCATGAAGACGCTTGAGCGCCTCGTCCTCCGGTTTCTGAGAACATTTACCGACCCTCTGCTGGATTGTTTTCAATTCGCGTATCGCGAAAAACGTTCCGTGGAGGATGCGGTGTCACTTGGTTTGTTTTATGTTTTACAACACCTTGAAATCCCAAACACCTATGCCAGAATTTTATTTGTTGATTACAGTTCTGCTTTTAACACCATTATTCCATCTAAATTGTACCAGAAGATCCAGCAAATCGGAGTTCCAGAGACATTGTGCCTCTGGACCCTCGATTTCCTGTTGATGAGACCACAGGTCGTTAAAATTGGTGGAAATGTGTCATCCACCCTCACTTTATCCACGGGCACGCCTCAGGGGTGCGTGCTCTCCCCTATGCTCTACTCCCTGTTTACTTATGACTGTGCTTCATGCCATGCCAGTACTAAAGTTCTGAAATTTGCAGATGACACCACAGTGGAAGGGTGCATTACAAACTCAGACGAATCCGCTTACCGTAGTCAGGTTGAGACTCTAATTAGTTGGTGTAATAACAACAACCTTGAACTGAACTCTGGCAAAACAAAAGAAATGATTGTGGACTTTAGAAAGAAACAGTCCCCTCCCCCTCCCCCTCTTGTGATCAATAGTGAAATCATTGAAACAGTCCAGAACTTTAAGTTTCTTGGCACTACCCTGTCATGTGACCTGAAGTGGGAGGAAAACACTCGCCTTATCGTCCAAAAAGCACAGCAGCGCTTGTTCTTCCTGCGACGTCTGAAAAGTTTCGGTCTCGGTGCCCACATGTTGATGCAATTCTACCGAGCTGTGATTGAGAGCGTGCTCACCTTTTCGATCACGGTTTGGTATGGTTCCATCACGGCCAAAGAGAAAATCAGACTGAGTAGGGTGGTCAAGACCGCTTCAAAAATCATAGGCAGAGATCTTCCTAGCCTGGACTCACTGTACCAGCAGCGTCTCTTACGTAGAGCACGTCTTATCTCCAGTGATTCCACCCACCCCGGCAATGAGCTTTTTCAAATTTTACCATCAGGGCGCAGGTACAGGTCCATCAGTACCAAGACCAGCAGATTCCGCAACAGTTTTTTCCCTCTTGCTGTTCACGCTCTCTCTGATCAACCGGACTAATTGGAGAGAGCGCGAGTGGCGAGTGAGAATGATTGTGTACAGTCAGTTTTTAACTGTATCAGATCTCTCTCTCTCTCTCTGTGTGTGTGTGTGTGTGTGTGTTTAGTCTTAGTAACTGACATCAAGACAAATTCCAATGTTTTTATTGTTTTGTACATGGAAACATATGGCAATAAACCATCTTATCTTATCTTATCTTATTATCTCGATGTGCTACTGATCAGTGTTAGCAAATCGTGGGAGACAACCAGTGTCACACACGAAAACACATACAAACCACTCTCACGCATATGAACGCATACAAACACAATGTTCTTGGAGAAATTTTTATTGTATAATCTGACAACTACATGATTACAGGTACGCGTACATATGCGTATACATACGGCTAATGCTACTGCTACTACAATGTACATTCATATTATTCAACTTTGACTGTTTGCCTTGTGTGTGCACACACCCATGGCAGTTTCTAAGATTACATCTCACAATTGTATTTCCACATATTAACAGAAACGAAAACGCTAATCAATAGCGTTCCTTGCAGGATTTTTGTCTAACAACCTACCTCTCTGATGAAATATTTGAGGGAAACAAAGCGAAAAAACAGTACCAACAAGAAAACTTAACTGGATCAGATTGTTATGTCTTGATGTGATACATGTACATTATCGGGTTGGTTGTACATTGCTTAACGTCCCAACAGCAACAAGACTTTCTCAGGACGTGCCTGCACTGCTTGTGAAAAAAAAACTAAACAGAATATTAAATGTATGTTGCCAGCCGGTCTAATACGCTAAATAAAGCTAAGACCATTTAGCAACACACATCCAATATCAAGAGCCATAGGCAGCGCAGACAGTAGGGATAGTTTAAAAAAGGAAAATACAGGTGAATGGACCATGGGTAGACAGAAACACGTGCCCCAGAATAGAGGGGAAAACCCACCCTGTGGGGCTGACCAGGGTGACCCTGCCTGAGAACTAATAAGTAGTTAATCCCACCCAAGTCCCCCAGGGCAGACCCGGGTGGAGGATGTACATTATCGGGAACACTGATCAAAACCAAAACAAAATGCTGATCCGAGCATAATAGCCCTATCTCACCCGCTCGTGGTGCAGCTGTACGCACAAGGGGGCTAAAAAGTCTAGGATCAATGTACACGTAAGGAATTTCACACCCAAAAAATTAACTTGTGAGCAGCAGCCCACAATGTACATGGCATGTAGTGTAAAGTGACACACAGTGAATATTGAAATGCATGCTTCATTACATGAATAAGGATTTGACAGAAAAAAACAACACTAGAACACCAATCATTATTTACAACACTACCACACCACAAGTACGTTAAAAAATGCTACTATAGACATCTGCTTCATCATCCTCTTTAGCACCGAATTAATCCGTTCAGTGCCGAGAAAATGAGTAGCACACCGCCCAACTGCCAGGGGTAAAGATCGTCACGGGCCACAGCAGTTGTCCCAGCTCACGAGGACCTATGCCTCTTATTGACACCACTCTGAATCTATGTTCCTGGGACAGCTACAGCCTTGATGTTAACCCTTATCATTCGGAATACACCAGTGTGTGAAATAAGTTTGACTAAAATAGTTCAAGGGTAGTGCCAGAATAGCTTGGCGCCTTCAGGCGCCAAGCTATTCTGGCGCCACCCTTGAACTAAAGCCATTGGTCTATATCCTCATCCGTAAGTACTACAATGTAGCTTGCATATGGCAGTGTACAGATGTGAAGCTTTTAGCCCTAACGAAGACTGCAGAAACCGTCTGCGGCAACTGGTACCAAACAGGTTGATCCTTTCGCCATCAGTATTTCTTGTCACGATGACTCCAGCAGGAATCATGACAAAAAGCGCAACTGACAGCCAAAGGGTCATCACTCTTGTGCACAATGCGACCGATCCTGAAAACAGTATCGGTGGCTGCATGCTTAAGGGGCTGAACATTCAATGCACATGGTGGATGCCTATGCACCCATCATCATATTTCATAAAAAATGCATGTCCAAATACAAATGTCAAGTTGATGACTTTGTTAACATTAAAGATAGGGGTGCAACAAGGAACGACACTTGTATGCCAACTTGCATGTCATGCATAATTTCGCGGACTTGATCACAGTTCACTTCAAGGTGAGAAATATCCCCCGTGCATGCAGCCACTGGTCCACCCGTACTGCTCACAGTACCAGTGGCAGCACGCATAGGAGGTTAAAATTGATGAACCAAGAAACATGCATAAGAAGGCCTAACCATCAAGTGACCAACTACCTTTTAAGATGTTTGATTGAACAGTTTGCCAAAGCGGTCTATAAAATCCACCACCTGGCACACACAGAGGTTTAGCCCATTCAACCCTGATGCACCACAGCTGGTGATGGGTCGACCATGATAATTTAAGGGTAGGGTCAGATTAGCTTGGCGCCAAGCTAATCTGGCACTACCTTTGAATTATATAGTCGATCCATCTCCTGCAACAGGTACATAGTCATTAGATGACGCCTCCAAAATTTGGGAAATACATGCGCCGGGCTGAATGAGTTCATCATATCAAAGATGCACTATATCAAACTGATTTATAACCATAATGTACTTGCCATGTAGTCTGAAGCAAAGTACCTGGGTTACCTCATCATGCATGCAAGCAATGATACTGTACACAGTACTGGTGGCTGCATGCACTAAGGGGTGTTATACATGTATGCTTTATTATGTGAAGAACAACATGAAAAATAAAACAGAATACAAGTACTACACACAATTGCAGATATTTACAGTGCGAGCATGCTACAAGAAGATTACAATTGTTATGATATACAGTACAACGTTTACTCCTTCACCTATTTCAAAACAGCACAGCATGAAGTAAGCATACAATATATACAGTTGCATGGACCCATTTGTTCACAAAAATTGCAGACTCCTGCAACATTTTCACTCCTGCGCGTGTGTGTACAGCCAATGACATTGTTTACACAACATGGGTCAGTTGTGTGAGAGAGCTTAGTCCTGCGCCAGCCACTAAGCAAGGTGCTCTGCTATAGCGGGGTGAGTGTTGTGGCGCTGTAGCGGGGCGAGTGTTGTGGCGCTATAGCGGAGCACCTTGCTTAGTGGCTGGCGCGGGACTAAGCTCGCTCATGCAACGGACTCCAGGTGGCTGCATGCACACGGAGGTTAAATACCTTGCAGGTGTTCTTAGGAAAGGTTCTCCAGCAAAATTAGCCAGAGACTGGTGTATACAATTACAAACTCACGTGTAAGGTTATACACAATTACAAACTCATGTGCAATGTTATATACAGCAGGTAGCTCTGTACACGTTTTATCATAGATCTGTAGACAATCTGACCATTTTTTTTTTAAGAAACGGGGTCAGCATGGCACAGATCCTCATTGTCAGAAGCAATGTCAAGCAGCAGGCGCTAAGGAAGATCTATACTACCTGCAGACAAGTGGTCTTATCCTCAGGACTGTCATCAAGATCTGTACTTCCTGCAGACAAATGGTCTTATCTTCAGGACTGTCATCAAGATCTGTACTTCCTGCAGATAAATGGTCTTATCTTCAGGACTGTCATCAAGATCTGTACTTCCTGCAGATAAATGGTCTTATCTTCAGGACTGTCATCAAGATCTGTACTTCCTGCAGACAAATGGTCTTATCCTCAGGACTGTCATCAAGATCCGTAGCAGTGCTCAAATTGGTTTAGATGTTAATTCCATTGTGGATGTGCGCGTGGGTGACTTAAGTCGTGTGGCTGACGAAAGTCGTTCCAAACAGCCTGCATTTGTAATGTTGGTCCGCTATGTGCATCCGGAGGTGGGGGTGGGAATTGCAGGGGGGGCCGAAGGCCGTCCCACAAACCATACACAGGTATGGCTTCTGGTCTGAACGCCTGAGGGATATGTTGTTGTTGTTGCTGCTGTTGTTGTTGCTGTTGCTGTTGTTCAGGGATTAGCGGTTGGGCTTGCGGAACCTGAATTTGAGCGCAGCTACTGCTGCTTGTCTCTACAGGCATGAATTTTTCCTTATCCTGTTTAGGTTTTCTGACGCGAGGTTTGCGGTTGGCGTTGTTCATGGACTGACTGTTTGCACCATCTCGAATTGGTGTTCCATGGTCATCTTTGTGAGTTTTTCTGATGTGGGCTCTACAATTGCTGGCGCTTGCAAAGTTTTGGTCACAGTGTGGGCATCTGAATGGTTTTTCACCAGTATGTTTGCGCATGTGAATGGTCAGACTACTGGGATGGGAGAATGCAGAGTTACACTGATTGCATGTGTACGGCTTTTCATGTGTATGTGTGCGCATGTGGATGTTAAGACTGTACGACTGTCGGAAGGTTTTGTCACAGTGCTTACATTTGTACGGTTTTAGACCAGTGTGAGCACGCACATGACCAACATAGGTAGTGCGGTGTGCAAAGCTCTGTCCACACTGCTCGCATGTGAAAGGTTTTTCGCCTGTGTGGACACGCATGTGACTCCTGTAATTACCGCGCTGTGCAAACCTCTTGCCACACTCCTGACACTGGTACGGCTTCTCACCAGTATGAACGCGGATGTGCACAGTCAGCGTCTTGCGTGTCTTAAACGCACGCGGACATATGTGGCATTTATACTTCCGAATGTCAGCAGCTCCCGGTATGGGCTTTGGACGATTGTGCTTCCGCAAATGCTGCTTAAGGTACCGATTATCTCCGAAAGCTTTGTCACAATGAGGACATCTGAATTCTTTCATTCCCGTGTGTGTCTGAATGTGGGCTGTCAAGTGAGTGGAATACGCGAACTCTGCGTTGCAATACTGACATTTAAATGGTCTGCTGTCTCCCGACTGCGAATCAGCCTCGTACTCTAATTCGTCAAATGCGTTGGTGTTGCAGATATGTTTGTTATACTCTTTCGTAGTGAAGAACTTCATGCTGCATGTGCCACACTTAATAGGTTTGTCTGCAGCATGAGCGCGGTTGTGATGGTCAATCAGACGACTTTTCTGAGTGAAGGCAGCTCCACACGATTGACAGACATACGGCCGTTCACCTGTGTGGGACAGGATGTGACGCTTGAGGTGAGATGGTGAGGCCAGTTTCTTACTACAGAACTTGCAGGTGTTCTTATCTACGTAGAACTGGTTTCGCCTCTTCTTCTTCACTGGGGGATTAGAGTGGTTGCTTGCCTCATCAGGAGCTTCATCAGAATCCCTGGGTTCGTCCTGCGTGCAAATCTCCATCTTCAAGTGAGCCGTCAGACCATGTTTGTTTACAAACTCTGAACCGCAACGATGACAAACATGCAGACCTTGGTGCATCTTGAGATGGTAAGACAAGACAGTCTTCTCCAGAAAGCCAACTCCGCAGTGACAGCAGACGTACGGCATGGCTTCAGTGTGCACCTTCATGTGATCCCTCAGCTTGTCTTCCTCTGTGAACTCAAGAGAGCACTCTCGACATTTGATTTTGTCAGTCGGTAGATTCCTAGTGCGAACAGGGCGAATTTCTGCAACTACTGGCTCTTCGGATTTAGTGTAACAGATCTGCAAACTCAGGTGGCGTGTCAAGCCATTCATGTGAGCGAATTTAACACCACAGTGTGGGCATGCATGCATGTCTTTACTATCACCGTTGTCAGTGGTAATAACTGGAGTGGGTGGCTCTTCTGTGGTAAATGCAAGCTGCACCATGGTCCTGGCCACCTGCTCTGCCGTCGGGGAAGCTGGGTCACTCGCTAACAGATCTACATCATCATCATCATCAGGAACATGTCGAATTCGCTGCGGCATAGTCAGCTTTGGCTGCTTGGGAATGCTGCCTGGTGGTGGCATTTTGATCCCTCCACCTGGCTGATCCGTAGAACCACACTTACTACAATACAGGGTGAGGGGACTCAGGCAATTCACGCAGCATGAAGTCGTCTGGTTTGCTCCAGAGTTGTCTTTATAACTGGGGACAGATCATCACAAAAGGATTCAGACATTCTTCTGACTTTACAAACAACAATTGCATGGAAAAAAGTTCCCAATGTGAAAACACAGAGGGCAAACAAGCATTCAAGTCGGGCCGCCATCAGCCGGGCCAATGGCAGCCCGATGGCCTGCTTCTTTTGCATTTATAAATTTTACCTAATTTATTTTGGCACCCAGAGCCAAACATCATTGATCAAAAGCTTATCCCTTTTCATCCTGATACACCCATTGCGTGAAAAAAAAAATGACTATGCTAGTTCAAGGATGGTGCCAGAATAGCTTTTTGCCTCAGGCGCCAAGCTATTCTGGCATCACCCTTGAACTAAAATGGTTGATCCATCTCCTAATCAGTGAAGTAGCCTCCATATGACAATAAGCAAATTAAAAAAAAAATAATAACCTCAGGATTTAAATGGTTAATTCAGTGTTCTGAAAAAATTGTATTCACAGTACACAACTGCACACAAGAGAATAGCACAAAATATCAGTAGTCTGTTGTAAACAGTGTTACAATAGTGATGGGATACATTCTCATTTTATCCCACTGAGGTGTTACTCAATGACTACATACCAGTGGCAGGAGATAGACTGAGCATGATAATTCAGGCGGCAAGCTAATCTAGCACTACCCTTGAATTATGGTAAATCATTCTACTGATGCTGTGTGTCAGGGTTAAATGGGTTAACCCCCTTGTGAATGTTGTGCCCACCCTAAACAGTACCAGGTGCTATATGCACAAGGTTAATATTCAAATTATTCAAGAAAAAATCTCTAATTATATTTATAATTATTTAGTCAATGTCTTGATATTATAATTTAAACTAGTATACCTTTCTTTATCAGCTTTGTTAACAATCTCTACAAATGAGATAAAAACTTACAACTTGACAAGAAATCCAGCAATGTCTGCATCCGACTTAAGGCCTTGGTCATTTCCGATTGTGTCCCATAAGTTAGATGAATCTCCCAGATCAACTAGACGTTGTGTGCCTTGCTGACTCTGATGTGTCATCTGTCCATCTGGTGCTGGGTACTCCATTATGGGGATTCCTGAATAAAGTTATAATTTGAAACAATATCATTTGCAATGATTGAAGTATTTAAAAACAGCAAACAATAACACCAACAACAAGTTACAAGTTCCTTAATCAAAACATAAATATAAATTATTGACTATGTTCTGGAATTTTTGTGTCCATATCTGTTTTCAATGCGGCAAAGACATTTTAAAAGCTTAAGATTATACAAGTACAATCAACCTACACAAAATATTCTGGCAGACTCAGACTGACAATGACGTCTGCAGTATTTTCCCTACCTATTCACCCTCCAAGAACGGGAAAGAGTTAGAATGGAATCATTTGGCACCCCCACCCCCTAAATTTCTGTCTCCGAGTGCTCCGACAGTGGTACGCTTCGTTTCACAGTCCAAGCACTGATCAAAGCGCCCGAAACAAGGCTGACCACCATCGCCCTTCCTCAGTCGTCCACCCCCCCCCCCACCCCCACCCCTTTCTGTGCAGCTGAACAAAATGACCGGAAACAATCCTCTTTGTTTGATATGAATGCTTAACTTCGTTACTGTCATATAACTGACTGTGCGAGATTGGTGAAAATTTGGTATGTGCCAAATTCTAGGGGAGAAAACACTGGGTGCGACTAGGCCTAGCCTGCCGACCAAACCACCGCGCTCTAGGCCTAGGCCTAGATAAGCTCAAGTAATTGATCCGCCCCTGAAATATGCCGTAAAATGATATACCTGTAGCAACTTACGTGCACCAGATGTTTATAGTGAAGTTCTTGTGTACGTTGGACGTCTTCGTGCACGTTTTTACGCCAGTGGAAGCAAATTTGAAGAGGTCAGACGCGTGTTCCGTCTAGGTTTTGCAAGAATGCATGGAGGAAAGGGAGGTGATCGCTGACGCTGCCGCAGCGTGACGGCGTAGGGGTTAGAAAAGTCCCCCTCTCATTTTCGGTTCCCGTTCACTACAACAGTCTGCTACGTATAACGCACGAGGGAAGTAAACAGTGTTCAGCAAATCAATAGTTGGTCAGATTTCCCTTGTGAGAACTCAGCTAGTTTGCTGTTGTGGTGCGCTGCCGGTCTGAGCAGTTGTTTATTAGTGACCTAATCAGAGCGACCTTTTTTTGGCCATTCTGTAACACTCGTGTTCACTCATAGCCACAGTCATTACGTTGGATACTATAGGCATTACTGTGTGTGAAATGGCCATTGCCATTTACCTTTTGTGATACCAAACTAAGATTTTAGTAACTGTATGGTCCCTAATTAGTATCGGTTCATCTCCCACCCCGCCCGGGACGAAGAATCAGCTGTTTTTGTTTTTTTGTTTGTTCTTCTGATTTATTTTTCCCCTTTTTTACAACTGATTTTGTGTGTGTGTGTGTGTGTGTGTGTGTGTATGTGAGGGGTTGGGGTGTGTGTGTGTGTTGGGGGGGGGGGGGGGGGGCTAGAACAGTCGAGACCTCGGTACAGTATGTGCTTGGTCAACGACACACCCCGCCGCCCCCCCCCCCCCTCCCCACACAAACAAACACACACCCCAGCAGTACCATATGGCATTCGTACCTATACACACACACCTCCCATTGATATATATATTTTTTATTCATCTCTAATATTGATTCACGACCACCAGTATTTCCTACCTGCCTTCCCACTGCCAAAACCTAATATATAGCTTCAGTATGTTGAAAAAAAAGTTGGTCAGCAAATGACAGAAAGTAAATGATTCCGCTACCTCTGGGGCTGTACCTCAGCCACTATTCAAATTTTAATTCATGAACTTAAACTACATCAGGACTTTCCATGACAACGTTTGAGTACAGCACACTTAGTGCAGATACATGGTTAATCTGGCACTGTCCTAAACTGGTTGTCTCCCTCGATTCGCAGCACAGCAAATCAAAGGAGACAGCCAGTTTGGCACTATCCTAGAACTTGCATCAATAATACATCTCCCAAAACCTGGTACAGAGTGTTAAAGACACTTAAGTTGCTAGTCAAGTGACAGGTGTGAGTAAGTTAACTCTTTCTTGACAAGCTACATCATCATGGTAAAGTTTGCGATGCTGTGCATGTGCAAAGACTGCAGTGTCCAAAAAACAACTTTTATGGCAAATGCAGGAGCTCATGAGTGATAATTTATGCCTCTTGCAATATGGATCAGGATGAATGCAAGGCTGTTCTGTCTGAGCAAAAAATCTGAAATTCTGCTCTTTCAGATTATGAAAAGCTGAATCAGTCTCCGAGAGTGGGACTGAAGACAGTAACCCATCAGTCACTGTTGCTGTAAACAGTTGTGATGACTGCATGCATAACAAGAAAGGCAAAGCCATAATGGCTCACGTGTATGACCTATTTACGTATATTTGACCTTTGTGACAATAAGTAAACGACTGCATGGCTTCTGCACCAGCAAAATCCATGTTTTCTCAAAATGCAAGCGTTTTTCACACATCTATTAATCCCCGTGACCCTTGATCTTTGTGATGAGTCAACTAAATTAGTATGCATACAAAGGTCTTATCATCAGCTACCTATGTGCCAATTTGATGAAAAAATGTTGATAATACCTACAATTTTATCAAAAATTGGCATTTTACACACATTTTCCCAGCCTCTTGTGACCCTTGACCTTTCTGAGGGGTTATCCAAATTAGTATGCATAGATAGGTCTTACCATCAGGTATCTCTGTACCAAATTTGGGTTTGAAGTTGTAAATAGTATTTGAGGAAAAACATCTTTTGTCAAAATATGGCCATTTTTGACCTATTTCCTGAGCTCTCATGACCCTTGACTTTTCCGAGGGATCAACCAAATTATAGTATGCACAAAAAGGCCTTACCATCAGGTATCTCTGTAGCAAGTTTGTGTTTGAAGTTGTGAATAGTACTTGAGAAAAAACATCTTTTGTCAAAATATGGCAGTTTTTTTACCCAATTGGTGAGCTCTTGTGACCCTTGACCATTCCAAGGGATCAACCAAATTAGTATGCATTGAAAGGTCTTACCATCAGGTATCTTTGTACCAAGTTTGGGTTTGAAGCTGTGAATAGTATTTGAGAAAAAAATAAATTATGTCAAAATAGTTTGTTTTTTTCCCTGATCCCCTTTGACCTTGGCCTTTGTAAGAGGTCACTCAAATTGGTATGTTTAGAAAGGTATTGCCACAAAGTATCCTTTGGCCAAGTTTGAAGACTGTGGCTTGAATAGTCTCAGAGAAAATGCCAGCGTTAAAGTTTACAATGGACTACATATGACGGCGGACGGATGACAGACGACGGACTGACGACCACCGTCCCAAAACATAGGCTCACTTTTGCTTCGCACGTGAACCAAAAAGGTTAACCCATTTAGCCCCAATGCCCTACAGCAGGAGATGGATTGACCATGATAATTAATAATAATAATAAGCGCATTAAATAGGCGCTTTATCCCAATTGAAAATCGGCTCAAAGCGCCGCCGCGAACTGAACCCAACAAGCACGCTCACGTGAATCACGCGCATTCACTCACACACTGTACATAAACACAGAACATTCACGTGGTGATAAGGGCAAGCTCAAGCGAGCTACTGTAGTTTTTGGAAATTCACAATCGTTTGTATTTGAAATTTGATTAAGTGGGCTGAAACTGATACCAAAGCTAATCTGGCACTACCCTTGAATTATCATGGTCAATCCTCCTCCTGCAACTGGTACAGTCGTTAGGCAACACTTCCAAAATTTGAGAAATGGGACCTTGGGGCTAAAAGGGTTAACAGTTGTGGGAAGCCCTTTTTGCCACGGTTTCTGCAGGATCCATCGAAACAAGCACCACTGACAGTCAAAGCCCCAACATTTAGCCCCAACAGGAGATGTATCGACTATAATTCAAGGGTAGTGCCAGATTAGCTTCGTGTCCGATGGCTGGCACCAAGCTAATCTGGCACGACCCTTGAATTATCATGGTCGATACATCTCCTGCAACTGATAACGTAGTTGTTAGGCGCCATCTCCCAAACGCAGCTATGGGTTTACATGGGTTAATAATAATAATAATTTAAAATATATATTTTTAAGGCGCCTATACTTTTGATAGAAAAGCTCTAGGCGCCATACAAATGACAAACTAACAATCATACACCTTGCATCCTACAACACATAATACTATAGATTATATAGTCCCTAACATACACACTCACGCAAAACACGCCAACAAAAAATGCTCACACACAAAAAGACACCCTGTACCATAAAACCAACAACAGACACACCAGACAGCCCTCACCGACAACGAAATGTTGACAAAAAGAAAAATTATAAACAGTGAATGCACGTTTAAAGGAATAAATGAGCCTTTAAAGACTGCCGGAAACTATTCGCCGATTCAACATATCTGAGGGACTGTGGGAGTTTATTCCAAAGAAATGGTCTTTGGTATGAGAAAGACCTCTCGCCAAAAGAATTAGTTCTGACAGTTGGAAAGCATAATAGTTTAATGGCTGCTGAGGAACGGAGCTGTCTTCAAGGTGTGTACAAATAAGCTCAGAAAGAGACAGGGCCAGTAGAAGGAGACAGACAGGTATGACAGATGGACAGGACTTAATTTTACTTTGTATAGTACTCTAGATGTGATTGGTAACCAATGGAGTTAACGCAGGATGGGTGTGATGTGGTCTGGCTTCTTTGTCTTGACAACAAGCCGTGCTGCCGAGTTCTGCACCCTCTGGAGCCGATTCAGAAGGTACCGAGAACAGCCACACAGGAGTGCATTGCCATAGCCTAGAGGCACCAAGCTATTCTGGCACTACCCATGACCTATTTTAGTCAAACTTATTTCACACATTGGCGTATTTCAAATGATTCGGGTTAAGTCAATAATCTGTCACATAGTGCCTCAAAACTGTCACATCAAAAGTGTTTTTAGGTAATCAAAAATTAACATAATCTGATAAAACAATTGGAGCCCCAATTAAACACACACACACTTAGAAAAAAAATACACATACTGCATATGCAAAAACTTTATTTCAGAATCTGACAACAGCTACATGATTACAATCATATGCATCAGTGTACATAAGCAAAAAAATGTCCACTTTAACCCTCTTGTGCATGCAGCCAATACTGCTGGCTGCATGCACAAGGGGGTTAATTAAAAATACAGTATATATGGGTCTTAAAATGAACTCATCAGTACATGAGTAAATAATCACAAAACAAAAACTTGACAGAAATTGTAAAATTAGCAGATATTTACAGCAATACCGCAGTACATGCGTACATGTACTACAGTACGTGTGTACATGTATTGGAACTGTTACAATATACAACTAAGCCATCACCCTTTCAAAAAACAAAAAGCCAACACAAACACAGCACACAGCCAATGGTTTATTTACAACTTCTTATTAACTTTGATTATATTATTTACAACTGCACTAGCCCACTTAATCAAGAAGAACTGTGACATTTTGAGACTCATGCAAAGTTATACCAAAACAAGGGTGTCTCAACTCATTCGAGACGAACGGCATCCGGCTGTGCAGCTTAAGCTGTGTATCCATATGTCGTTCGTCTCAAATGAGTTAAACACTTTTATTAAGAAAGGTTATGGTTCAAGTTAAAGAGAAAATGTGACGGACTAGTGCATACAAACTTGTGCGCAAAACATTAAATTACAGGTACAATAATATACAATCCCATACTCCAGTTACATAGGTGCGTAAACTGGGTCAGCAAAGTGGAGAGCTTCTCACGAACATGCTGGCATCTAGGGCTCAGGGACCATCTTGCGGATGAATGGTCTAGTGTGATCAAGTTTGGGACAGTGCTCAAACTTGTTTAGTGTTTAATTCCACTGCGGGTGTGTGCGTGGATGACTTAGGTCATGTGGTTGACGAAAGTCATTCCAAACAGCCTGCATTTGTATGGTAGGTCCACTGTGTGCATCAGGAGGTGGGGGTGGGAATTGCAGGGGGGGCCGAATGCCATCCCACAAACCATACACAGGTATGGCCTCTGGTCTGAATGTGGTTTGAGGGATATGTTGTTGTTGCGGTTGTTGCTGTGGTTGTTCAGGGATAAGATGGCTCTGAGGGACCTGTACTTGAGCACAGCTACTGGTTTCCACAGGCATTGGTTTCTCCCTGTCCTGTTTGGGTTTCCTGATGCGAGGTTTACGATTGCTGTTGCTCATGGATTGAGCATTGCCACCAACGCGGACAGGTGTTCCGTGGTCATCTTTATGAGTTTTTCTGATGTGGGCTCTACAGTTGCTGGCGCTTGCAAAGTTTTGGTCACAGTGTGGGCATCTGAATGGTTTTTCACCTGTATGTTTTCGCATGTGAATGGTCAGACTGCTGGGGTGGGAGAACGCAGAGTTACACTGACTACATGTGTATGGCTTTTCATGTGTGTGTGTGCGCATATGGATATTAAGACTGTATGACTGACGGAATGCCTTGTCACAGTGCTTACATTTGTAAGGTTTTAGGCCAGTGTGAGCACGGACGTGGCCAACATATGTAGTACGGTGCGCAAAACTTTGTCCACACTCTTTACATGTGTACGGTTTTTCCCCAGTGTGAACGCGTAGATGGCTGCGATAATTACCGCGCTGTGCGAACCTCTTGCCACACTCCTGGCACTGGTACGGCTTCTCACCAGTGTGAGTACGAATGTGCACAGTCAGTGTCTTGCGCTCCTTGAATGCTCGTGGACATATGTGGCATTTGTACTTTTTAATGGCAACAGCACCTGGCACTGGTTTTGGGCGATTGTGCTTGCGCAGATGCTGCTTGAGATAGCGGTGATCTCCAAAAGCCTTGTCGCAATGAGGGCATCGGAATTCTTTCATTCCTGTGTGTGTCTGAATGTGTGCAGTCAGGTGAGTGGAATATGCAAACTCAGCATTGCAATACTGACATTTGAATGGTCTGCTATTGCCTGTATTATGCCCTTCGGTCTCATAGTCTAAATCATTTAAGGCATCAGTCTGGCAGACATGCTTGTTGTACTCCATGGTGGTGAAAAACTTCATGCAACATGTCCCGCATTTAATAGGTTTGTCTAGAGCATGAGTGCGGTTGTGATGGTCTACCAAACGACTCTTCTGAGTGAAACTGGCTCCACATGCCTGGCATACATATGGTCGTTCACCTGTGTGGGACAGGATGTGACGCTTCAGGTGAGATGGCGATGCCAGTTTTTTCCCGCAAAACTTGCAGGTGTTCTTATCTATGTAGAACTGCCCTCGCTTCTTTTTCTTCAAAGGGGGATTGGTGAAGCTGTTAGCTTGATCTATGCCATCGTCTGATTCTATAGGGTCTTCCAGAGAACAGATATGCATCTTCAAGTGAGCTGTCAAACCATGTTTGTTCACAAACTCAGAGCCACAGCGATGGCAGACATGCAGACCTTGGTGCGTCTTGAGATGGTAGGTTAGTACAGTCTTCTCCAAAAAGCCTACACCACAGTGACAGCAGACATACGGCATGGCTTCAGTGTGCACCTTCATGTGATCCCTCAACTGCTCTTCTTCTAAAAACTCCAGAGAGCATTCCACGCATCTGATCTTGTCCGATGGCATACTTAATCTACTGCGAACAGGGCGGATTTCTGTCAGTATCGGCTCTTGAGCTTTCGTGTAACAAATTTCCAAACTCAAGTGGCGTGTCAAGCCATTCATGTGAGCAAATTTAACATTGCAGTGTGGGCATGCATGCAAGTCTTTATTATCACTGTTGTCAGTACTTATAACTGGAGTTGGGGGTTCTTCGGTAGTAAAGGCAAGCTGCACCATGGTTCTGGCTACCTGCTCAGCCGTCGGGGATGCTGGGTCACTAGCAAGCAGGTCCACGTCATCATCATCATCATCATGAACATGTCTGATTCGTATTGGCATCTTTGGCTTTGGCTGCTTTGGAACGCTGCCAGGTGGTGGCATTTTGATCCCTCCACCCGGCTGATCTGCAGTCCCACACTTGTTACATGACAGGCTAAGTGGAGTCAGGCAGTTCACACAGCAAGCAGCTGACTGGTTTCCAGCTGAGGTATCCTCATAACTGTGGAAAAATGAGTACAAAAATTATGAATTAAATACTTGAGGTATAAACAGGGGGAAAAAAAAGGATGCAAAGTGAAGAAAAGGGAAAGAGAAAGTATATTGTACTATTGTATATTGTATCTCTAGGGAAAGACAACACACACAGCAATTGTTTTTCCATTACTAAAACTCTATTTAATTATAATTAAACTGGGCATGGCATCGCTGTATTTGTAATGGTTCATAACTATTTAACTCATTTTACCCCAGACACACCACAGCAAGATATGGCTCGACCATGATAGTTCAAGAGTGATGCCAGAATAGCTTGGTGCCTATGGGCGCCAAACTATTCTGGCATCACCCTTGAACTATCATGCAACTGCACTGTACTGCACTGCAGTCTTCAGAGGACAACAGCAAAATTTGGGGATTTTGGTGCTGGAGGAAAGTGACTTCTTATTAACCCATGCTGTTCAGTAGAAGTACTAGAACTAGTACAGTAGTACTTAATAGCAGTTTTGGTCGCAATAATTCCTACAGAAATCGCTGCGACAAAAACCACCACCGACATGCACAGGGTTAGCCCCCTTGTGAATGCAGCCACCAGCACTGTTCACAAGTGCCTGAAAAGTAAACGCAGAAAGGGGTAAACAGAAATGTATTTAAAATGGTAAACTCTAAGAAAGATGACTCACTATCTGACAAGAAAGCCAGCAATGTCTGCATCTGACTTGAGGCCTCGATCATTTCCGATCTTGTCCCATAAAGTTGACACATCTCCCAGATCAACAACGCGCTGTGCTCTTTGCTGACCCTGATGTGTCATCTGCACATCTGGTGGCGGGTATTCCATTATGCTGGATCACCTGAAAAATAATTTGTTACAATTTATATTACTGTGCAGATGAATCTTGATGCATAAATATACTTTACCCTGCACAGAGTGTCAATGTTTCTAGCACAAACATACCAAGTATTTTTGTCTTCAACTGTTTTCCGCACAAATTCGCTAAATCAAAACGGCCGACATAAATTTATTTTAGAAAATTATCCCTTTTGTGTGAAGTATTAATTTCTCGGTGCGTCTAATTCAATAATAATATTTCTTGAAAAGTTTAGTCTTGGAAAGATGCCGCCACATCTCTAGCGCATGCCGACGATTATTCTACCCCCTCATTCGCCCATTGTTCAACAGTTCGTTCTTCCATGATCGGACACAATGGCTGCGGAGTACAATACTACAATAACCAATTCGCCAGCTAGTGCACAAAATTTTACGTGCAGCCGTTCTTCACGGCAAGAATGGGCACAGTGTATCTCGACGTGCCACTAAAGAGAAAGAACTGAAACATGTCAAATACCCACAGGCCTATGCTAGCAGCAAACAATCTCTCACTCCAACAACCCGTGAGCCACTAATGTCGAGGTAGGCTTTTAGGCCTACATAATAGCATGGCATTATGGCCGCCATCTTGCTTTTCTTGTGGACGGCCGGGTTTCGGCAGTGAAACATGCAATAACATGGTAAGTGCGGCAACTTACGTGCACCAGATGTTCAAACTGAAGTTCTTGCGAACGTCTTCGTGCACTTTACCACGCCAGAGGATGCAAAAAATAACTGAACGCATCTACAGTTTGGGATCATAGATCTATGTCAGCCATAAGGGAGGTGACCGCTGACGCTGCGGTAGCTCGGCGGTGTAGACCAAGAAAAGTCCCCTCTCACATTATCTCCCATTTAACGTCACTGTGGTCAGATTTCCCTTCTATACATTCTTAGGGTCAGAGCTAACTGTACCGAGTGCCATGTCTGACAGTTGTATCGTCATTTTTTTTTTTTTTTTATTGTGTGTCGTACGTATGTGCAATGTCTATATTACTTATGAGGTGGACACAAGCAGGCACCAGACATTGTGAATTTAACCCATTGAATTGGATACTTTTGAGTAGTCACTGAATTAAAGCCCACACCCCAGAGCAGATCACTTTAAACAAAGAATGTGCCGCGAAGTGTTTCTTCCAATCAATCTAAATTCTGAATGAAATAATGGAAAGAAAGTCAGTGTTACATCTTTGTTTAACCCATTCAGCCTTGACGCACTACAGCAGGAGATGCCGGGTTGACCATGACAATTCAAGGGTAGTGCCAGATTAGCTTGGCGCCTGTCAGCGCATGCTAATCTGGCACTGCTCTTGAATTATCATGGTCGATCCATCTCCTGCAACTGGTGCATAGTCATTAGATGACGTCTCCAAAATTTGGGAAATACGGCCGTCGGGCAGAATGAGTTATCCCATTTTGTCTGTTACACTACAGAGACAGATTGACCATGATAAATCAAGGATATAGTGCTAGATAAGCTTGGTGCCATCAGGTGCAAAGCTAATCTGTTACTACCCTAGAATTAATGGCTGGTCCATCTCCTGCAACTGGTACATAGTGGTTAGGCGACACTTCCAAAATTTAAATGAGCTAAACCAACAAGCCTCACTCATACAAGTACATACACATGCATACATAAACACAAAGCCAGGCCATTAAATATGGCAAATTTTATTTTATAATATTGATACATACATGTTCATCATATTTATGTATCAGCGTTATATGAATCAAACAGTTCATACTATATGTAAGGTCCGTGAAAAACATTCAGTAGCCAAAACACTATACAGGCATGTACTTTTGTCAATTTGAATGCATCATTTTTATATTATTAGGAGGGTATAAACAAAACAAACAAGGGCACACACATTTACTTACAGCACTAGCACACATTAACCTTCACCGGATCATGCTTTGGACTACACACAAACGATGATGTGGGTCCTATGGGACCCGTATTTGTTAAAGAGCGATTTAACTGGTTATCCCTGTCCCGATGATGTGTCCTACAGGACCCATATTTTTTTTCAGAGCGATTTAACTGCAGTTATCCCTGTCCTAATGATGTGGGTCCTACAGGACCAATGCTTTTTACACTATAGTACACATCACCAGAAGCATCCTTGTACTTTCTGTCATCATGGCGGCGAGAAAATGGTCTGAAACTTCTCTGTTTCCCCCAGAAACTACGGATGAAAGTTCACCATTTCCAAGAAACTGAACTGAAACTGGCCGATTTTGCATGGACTTTGACACCCTTCAAAATTAAAACAAAAACCAAAAATAACAACAAACAAACAAAGAACAAATTTGGGCGAGATGCAATTCTCTCATCTTTGACTCTTCACAAACTGAGGACCAACATCATCCGGACAGGAATATTCACCTTAATCTTTAAAAAGTATGGGTCCTGCATGACCCACACCATCGTCTGTGTGTAGGAAAAATTAATTCAGACATTGTTTTTTTTGTTTATTTTTTCATCAAAATACTAACATATTTTGGCAGAATGTCTTTTATGAGCTTGGGAGCATTTTTTAAATTTCACTGAAATATTCCCAGTAGTTAATGAAATATTTGCAATTAAACACCCTTCTGGATCCTCCAGGACCCAGGAAGCACGGTGAAGGTTAAGCCCATTGCACATACTGCAAAGAGTACTGGTGGCTACAAGCACAAACAGTCCATCATCCACAGATGGCATCACAGCATTATCAACATATGTACATTACATAATTTACCATTCCATGGGCTGATCTGTTCTACAAAGATCGTGGTCTAGTAATCCTTTGAAAAATGTTTGAAAGTACACATCGGGTATATGTTCATTAGCCTTTTTCATCCTGGAACACTTTTGCTTCATATCAATTTAAATGTCATAGTTCAAGAGTGGTGCTGCAGGCGCCAAGCTATTCTGGCACCACCCTTAAACTAAAATGGTTGAACTAGCTCCTAATCTCTAGTGTAGCTTTCATAGGGCAACAAGCAAATTTAGTCAAATAGACCTCAGGATGTAATGGGTTAAAAGCATGATATGACCAGCTCTCATTCAATGAGCGTATTCTATGTACAGAAATCAACGGCAGTGCACCTTTTACTCCCTACACCAAAATAATGATGTCAGTAAGCAAGCATGGATTATGCAGACTGGCGAGAACCATAATGCTCTATTATGCTATGCCTCTTGCAAGTGAATGTTGTGCCTGCACAACAGAAAAACAGACCATACAGGCGACGCATATCAACATGTGCAGAGTCTTACAATTTAGAAAACTGTCCTGACAGATCAATTCAAACAGCAGTGTGGGGATTTGTTGTTAAAGCAACGGAGAAAACCAACCTGGTTCAAGCAAATGATGAACGTCTCATCTTAAGACATTAATTCATTCGAGGCGCCCCGCATAACAGCTGCGGAAGTGTCCTATAACGTTGCCACCAGTGATGCTACATAAGTCATGTTTGCAGCTATCAATGTGGGGCACCTTGAATGAGTTAATCCCATCATCCATACAGCCACCAGTGCTGTTGACAGTACTGGTGGTTGTATGCACCAGGGGATTAAAAGGTAGAGAATATTCGTTTTGATTTACAGTTGCGTACTGATGCTCACAGCTAGATGTTTTATCTCATCCAGCGCAAAAGAGCAGTAACAGTGCATTTTAGGAACCAGCAACTCAGGTATTCCAGCAATCCAGGCATTGTGTGTGTGTGTGTGTGTTTGTTGCGCCAGCATTGCCAAGATTTAATTCCACTGTGGATGTGTGCGTGGGTGACTTAAGTCGTGTGGCTGACGGAAGTCGTTCCAAACAGCCTGCATTTGTAATGTTGGTCCACTATGTGCATCCGGAGGTGGGGGTGGGAATTGCAGGGGGGGGCGAAGACCGTCCCACAAACCATACACAGGTATGGCTTCTGGTCTGAACGCCTGAGGGATATGTTGTTGTTGCTGCTGTGGCTGCGGTTGTTGTGCCTGTGGTTGCTCAGGGATGCCTGGCTGGTTTTGCTGCACCTGCACTTGAGCACAGCTGCTGGTCTCCACTGGTATGGGTTTCTCACTGTCCTGTTTAGGTTTTCTGCCACGAGGTTTACGGTTGCCGGCGTTTGCTGTTGGAATATTGCCACGATCACGAATAGGTGTTCCAGTGTCATCTTTGTGAGTTTTTCTGATATGAGCTCTACAGTTGCTGGCGCTTGCAAAGTTCTGATCGCAGTGCGGGCACCTGAATGGTTTTTCACCTGTATGTTTGCGCATGTGAATGGTCAGACTGCTGGGGTGGGAGAATGCGGAGTTACACTCACTACAAGTGTATGGTTTTTCATGTGTGTGGGTGCGTACATGAATAGTGAGACTGTATGACTGTCGGAAGGTTTTGTCGCAATGACCACATCTATAAGGTTTGATGCCGGTGTGCGCACGGACGTGACCGATGTAGGTGGTTTTGTGTGCGAAGCTCTGCCCACATTGTTTGCATGTAAAAGGTTTTTCTCCTGTGTGAATGCGAATGTGACGACGGTAGTTACAGCGCTGGGCGAAGGCCTTCCCACACTCTTGACAGTGGTATGGCTTCTCACCTGTATGCACCCGTATGTGATTTGTGAGCATCTTGCGTGTCTTGAACGCACGCGTACACATGTGGCATTTATGTGGCCGAATATCAGCACCTGGCACTGGCTTAGGACGATTGTGCTTGCGCAGATGCTGCTTTAGGTAACGATTATCTCCGAAAGCCTTGTCACAATGAGGACATCTGAATTCCTTCATTCCTGTGTGTGTCTGAATGTGTGCAGTCAGATGAGTGGAATATGCAAACTCTGCATTACAATACTCACATTTGAATGGTCTGCTGTCACCGGTTTGCCCTTCGGCCTCATATTCTAATTCATCATAGGTGTCAGTCTCACAGACATGTTTGTTAAACTCCATGGTGGTAAAAAATTTCATGTTGCATGTCCCGCATTTGATAGGTTTATCTAGAGCATGAGTGCGGTTGTGGTGATCAATGAGACGGCTCTTCTGTGTGAAGCTAGCCCCACACGCCTGACACACATACGGCCGTTCACCTGTATGGGACAGGATGTGACGCTTCAGGTGAGATGGTGATGCCAGCTTTTTTCCGCAAAACTTGCAGGTGTTCTTATCTACGTAGAACTGCTGCCGCTTCTTTTTTTTCACTGGACTTGCAATGTCACTCCCTTGTATGAAAGCTTCTTCTGATTCCTCAGACTCGTCTTGCGTACAGATCTGCATCTTCAAGTGAGCCGTCAAACCGTGCTTGTTCACGAACTCCGAGCCACAGCGATGGCAAACATGCAGACCTTGGTGCGTCTTGAGATGGTAGGTCAAAACGGTCTTTTCAAGAAAACCTACCCCACAGTGACAGCAGACGTATGGCCTGGCTTCAGTGTGCACCTTCATGTGATCCCTCAACTGCTCTTCTTCTAAAAACTCCAGAGAGCATTCCACGCATCTGATCTTGTCCGATGGCATACTTAATCTACTGCGAACAGGGCGGATTTCTGTCAGTATTGGCTCCTGAGCTTTTGTGTAACAGATTTCCAAACTCAAGTGGCGTGACAAACCATTCATGTGAGCAAACTTAACGTTGCAGTGTGGGCATGCATGCAAGTCTTTATTATCACTGTTGTCAGCACTCATAACTGGGGTGGGTGGTTCTTCGGTCGTAAACGCAAGTTGCACCATGGTCCTGGCCACCTGCTCCGCTGTTGGGGATGCTGGGTCACAAGCTAAAAGATCTACATCATTGTCATCATCATCATTAACATGTCGAATTCGCTGTGGCATACCAAGCTTTGGCTGCTTTGGAACACTGCCTGGTGGTGGCATTTTGATTCCTCCACCTGGCTGATCTGTAGCGCCACATTTGCTGCATGACAGTGTGAGGGGAGTCAGGCAGTTTACACAGCAAGCAGCTGACTGGTTTCCATCAGAAGTGTCTTCATAGCTGAAGAAAAAGATGACTGCATTATGTAACATGTATGACACATGTGCAAGAAACTGTCACTTTCACCGACTTTTGTGCTTGCAAAGTATCAAACAGTGGTCATGAATACATCTACTGACCTTCACTGTCAAAATGTCATAAATACATTACACATAAATTTCCTCAGATTACTTTTGTATATAATGTAATTGAGATAACTGAATGACAGAACAAGAGCTGCATTAAATGATAGTCAATAATGAAATTAAAAGAAAGTTGTACACATTGCAAACAGACATGATTAATTCATTAATTGCCCTTTAAGGGATAAATAAAATTATTTGAATTTGAATTAACCCCAGTCAGCATTTCCCAAATTTTACAGGTGCCACAACAACTATGTACCAGTTTCAGTTAGTTATTTGGGTTTAATGCCGAGCAGGTGACTAAGGCCATCTCACGGCGGTGTACCAGTTCCAGGAGATGATGACTGACAGTGATATTTCAAGGGCAGTGCCAGATTAATTTGGCACAAGCTAATCTGGCACTCTTCTTGAAATATCATGGTCTTGCTGTAGTGCATAGGGGCTAGATGGGTTAACCTCAAGCATGTTTACACATGACTGGTGATCTGCATGCACAAGGGAGTTAATAAGGTTGGTCTTGACCCAGCTGATATATACTCACTATCTGACTAGAAAGCTGGCAATGTCTGAGTCTGACTTCAGGCCACGGTCGCTGCCGATTTTGTCCCACAGGTTTGTCACATCTCCAAGACAAACCACACGCTCTGCTTTCTGTAGGCCAAGATTCTTCATCTGTGCCTCTTGTCCTTGAAACTCTGCCATTATGTATTTAGATTCCTGAAGAAAAAGCAGTTAATGAGTTTCTATTTATATTCATATAACCTATAAAACCCTGATATTCTGACAAGATGTGGATCGACCATGATCGCTCAAGGAGGTTATCAGAATAGCTTGACGTCTGTAGGTGCCATGCTATTCTGACACCACCCTTGAACTAACATGGTCGATCTGTCTCTGGAACTATCCTGCAGACCTTAAACACTATTTGAAAAATTGAGAGTTTCCTCCTCAGGATGTAATAAGTTAACACATCTGTGCCAGCATGCTGCGCCTGTACTAGTAGTTGTAAGAACAATGGGTTAATGAATGAATTAATTCATCCTGATATACGCCCATGGCTTCAAATAAATCTGACTATGAATGATAGTTCAAAGGTGGTGCCAGAATAGCTCGGCGCCTACTATGGCACCATTATTGAACTAAAACGCTTGACTGATTTCCTAATCTTTAATGTAGCCTTCTTAAGACATACACTAAGCAATTTTTGTTAAAATCAGCCACAGGATGTAATCAGCCCTCTGGTTGTTGGTAGTTGTTTTTGTCAAGCGGGCATCATGCATGGATCACCTCCACAAAAAGCGCAAGACAAACAATGGGTTATGTGATCCCACACACACACACACAAAAAAAACCCCAACAATTTGAAAGATGTCTATTCAAATATCTGCTTGTTAGTTTATCTAACATTGGCTAAATTTATCAAAAGCAGCTTCTGTAAATATTGCAAACAGTATTTTAGTGGGTGTGGCATTAAGTGCAAGTACAGTACTTAGACTTAGGGCAAAAATCGACAAAGTCTACATTTTACAAGAAAAGCAATGTAAATATGTACCAGATGCCGGTGTCATGTTCTATATTATTGTAGCAATGTATCTTCCTAGCTGACCTCCCCTAAGCCTCCTGCCTTTGCGGGCACTTGAAGTTGGTCACAGTGCAGTGTTGAGTTGTATGCGAAATCTTAGACCTACACAGTACACAGGGCCTAATGACCAACCATCTACATTATGACGGTATAAAATAATACGCACCGCTGTCAACAACTGTGCGCGCACTTAATGAAAAAATCGTGCACACAATATTTGGAATTTTCCAGGCCATAATGATAATAAAACGTAATTATGTCGGCAGCCATCTTGACTACAATACTCGACATTCATTTTTCTATGTTAAAAATTGATTAAGAAAGTTCGTGCGGTAACTTACACGCTCCAGATGTTTACGGAAGGTCGAAGTAGATGTTTAAGTGCAATTTGAGAACAACAAATGCAAGATGATCAAAAACTGTATTACGGTTCCGCTTTTAGAGAATGCATGGTTAGGGGGAGCCACCAACGACTGGCGGTGTCGGAGCAAGAAAGTCCCCATCTTACGTAGTGTCACCAGTGCAACCCATATCAAGGACGACGAGCAACCAGTGTTTACCTAGGCCTGCATACTGATGAGGACAACTTTCATAACATTCTTCAACTGCCTTGATAAGTCAGACCAGGGGGTGGGGGTGTGGTTGTTTTCCGAGTATAATTTATGACAATTTATTTTTTTCACATAATAATCAGGTTTTCAATGATTATAAAGATCTTTTCCTGGCTTTGAGGTTTCATGGCAAACTCTTTTTTCCCAACCGATTGCGAGGATGAAAATATTTCAATCTTGAATCATGAGAACAGAAAACACGCCCTCATAGATCACGCTTTTACTTAGGGCATACCCCCTCATCATATGTTTATGTTCATGGCTGGTTTCGGACAGCTTCTAAAGTAAACTTTTGTACAGTTCAAGTGAAATAGTGTTGTAGTAAACCAGGCATGATTAACTTTGAATGCATTTGGGAAACTACACAATGCAAGTTCAAATTGCATTCTATTTCATAATGAACGTGGTTCGACACACACAAACTATAACAACAAAAACAACCAGAGTTATAAAAGAACACCTTTATTTCAACTGACAGCAGCTACATGGATACATTGTAATACATTTTATGGACTTTCATAAACTAAAAAGAAAAACAACAACTTTACTACAAATTATTATGTATTAAGACTTTAACTATATGAAATTTTGTTTAAAATCTAGAAAATTACACTGTACATGTATATCAATTGCAACATATTACACAGAGGAAGTCATTTTAAACTCCACACAGCACAATTAAAACTGCGTGGATCAATTTGTTCAAGTGACATTTGCTACTCCTGAATCAATGTAAAAACATAAAAAAAGACAAAAATGACACAGTAAAGCTTGTTGTTGCTGTATACATGTATGTACATGATTTTAATCCTGTTAGCCCCGGATCCCTAAAACAGGAGATGGCTTGACCATGATAATTCAAGGGTAGTGCCAGATTAGCTTGGCGCCTGAAGGCGCCAAGCTAATCTGGCACTACCCTTGAATTATCATGGTCAAGCCATCTCCTGCAACTGGTACATAATTGTTAGGCAACACCTCCAAAATTTGAGAAATGCGACCTTGGGGCTAAAAGGGTTAAAGCCGGGGCATATAGAAAAGGGTCAGCACACTTTCTGATGCCAATAAACACACTGCTTGCACCCAAACGTATGTTTATTGGCGTCAGAAAGTGTACCGATCCCTTACAAATGGAAATGATTGCGTGAAACCCCTGTCCCCCCATTGACAAACGTTTTTCATCCCCCTGGTGCGCATGCAACCGCCTGTACTCCAAACAGTACCAGTGGCTGCACGCAAAAGGGCGTAAACCGGGAACAATACACGTTGGATGTATAGTAGTTTAGAACATGGTTAAAAAACCAAAAACAAACATGCAGACAAAACAAATCTTTTGGCCATTTTCTCTTTGCTTAGCCACTACTCCACATCTGCCTATACCGCATAGGCGTTAGATATATCTTCCTTCCCCACCTCCCACACTAATGTGTAAAAACATCTATCCAAAATGCTTACAAAAAAAAGCTAAATGCCAGTGATAAACCACACACAGTGAGATACATGTACATTTCATCCAAAATAAGTAATGTTTATAAAAAAAAACATGCAGAAATTTAAAATAAGTATGACACGGCTCTAAAGGTTCATATGCATTATGACCTATCCATATAATATTTGTGACCTTGACCTTTCAAGTAGACCTTGCTTACAAGCGAATATCCAACTGTGCTGACATCACTTTGGGATTAATCTGAGAAAGATTTATGTTTTGTCAACATACATCTCAAATTCGTTGCAATATTTGAGAAGCTGATCAAATAAAAATGCTTTGCACTACCTTTGTGACAAGTTTGATTGACTTAGTAAAGTTGGCAAAAGTGCTGATAAATAATAATAATAATTACGGTATTTATAATGCGCTTATCTTATAATAATTATAACTCTAAGCGCGCACTCACAACTCGCACGTGCTTTAGACGACTCATGTACCACAAATAGTGAAATACATTACGACAGTCAGCTTGGGGTGGGGAGTGTGGTGATATAGTGCTAGAACTGTTGAAAGAGGCGAGTTTTGAGGGCGGACTGGAAGGAGGAGAGAGAGTGTTTCTGACGGAGAGAGTGGGAGAGTGTTCCAAGTGGATGGACCGTATACTGAGAAGGAGCGGGGGCCGAAAGTGCTGAGTTTGGTTCGGGGGATGTGGAGGTGGAGAGGGTCAGAGGCGGAGCGGAGGGATTGATTGATTGATTGTACATTGCTTAACGTCCCGACAGCAACAAGGCTTTCTCAGGACGTGCCTGCACTGCTTGTGAAAAAAAACAACCAACTAAACAGAACATTGAATGTATGTCGCCAGCCGGTCAAACACATTAAATAAACCTAACACATGGGGCCTAAATAAAGCTAAGACCATTTAGCAACACACATCCAATATCAAGAGCTACAGGCAGTGCAGACAGTAGGGAGAGTTTAAAAAAGGCAAATACAGGTGAATGGACCTCGGGTAGACAGAAACACATGCCCCAGAATAGAGAGAAAACCCCACCCTGTGGGGCTGACCAGGGTGACCCTGGGAACTAAAAAATACCTAACCCCACCCAAGTCCCCCAGGGCAGACCCGGGTGGGGTACGGAGCGGAGGGAGCTTGAAGGAGTGTAGGGGTGAAGTAAGTTGGAGAGATAGGCAGGAGCGCAATTGTTCAGGGATTTGTAGCAGAGAGACAGAATCTTGTATTGGATGCGTTGTGGGATGAGAAGCCAGTGAAGGAGTTTGAGCAGGGGAGTGATGTGGTCGGATTTTTTCTTTCTGAGGACGAAGCGGGCAGCATACAACTAGCCTCAAAATTACAAACATTTGCAGACCACTTGTGACCCTTAAACCTGTGTGTGTCAATAGCAGGTTTAGCCACCATGATTCCTATTCCTACAGGAATCATCGTGACTTAAAACGCTATCTACATGCAAAAGGGTTAACCTGTAAATGGATCACTCAAATTAGTATGCATATACATTTTATTATCACGTACTAATAATAATATGTGTGTGTGTGTGGGGGGGGGGGGGGGGGGGGTCAAAACATTCTGCAACCTTTTCAACGACGCTCTGTGCCAATAACCTTGAAGAGCTCACTCAAATTGGTAGGTTCAGAATAGTCTCCAATACCGGCGACACACATGTGCCCAATCATATTCAATCAAGTGTTTCAAGCCACGCGCTACATGTAATAGTCAAGTACATGCAATAGTTTGCAATATCTCCAAATGTTTTTGATATGTCTTGCAGTAATGCTGCAGAAACGGGCTATTTTATTTAATCATGAGTTTTAAATGTTTGTAAAATGAAAGACTTTTCCTCTTTTTTCACCTTTTCTTAGGAGAGTTTACCCAAAGCACACGACTCTCAAGGGACAGTATAAGAGCTCCGTTACGTGTGCCTACTCACAGCTTGTAAAAACAAGGGTGGAATAGCCTTAGTCTGTCACAGTGTCAGCATTGAGAACCCCTTCCATGAATTTTAGCAATCAAAGCCTGCCTTGAAGCAGGTCTAACCCCTTTCAGCGCCAACACCCTACAGCAGGAGATTGATTGACCATGATAATTCAAGGGCAGTGCCAAATTAGCTTGGCGCCTTCAGGTGCCAAGCTAATCTGGCACTACCCTTGAATTATGGTCAATCCACCTCCTGCACGTGGTAGTCATTAACTCTTTCTACCCCAGACACACCACAGCAAGATGAGGATCGACCATGATAGTTCAAGGGTGATGCCAGAATAGCTTGGCGCCTATGGGCGCCAAGCTATTCTGGCATCACCCTTGAACTATCATGGTCGATCCATGTCCTGCACTAGAGTGCAGTCTTCAGAGGACAACGGCAAAATTTGGGGATTTCGGTGTTGGGGTAGAATGAGTTAAGTAACACTTCCAAAATTGGGGAAATGTGCCCATGGCGCTAAAAGGGTTAAGCATTTTGCAACCCCAGATTTGCCTTGATTTGTGCGTTCTTGCCGTTTGTTCATTGAAGGTACTTTTACTACTGCTCATCTCTTCATGTCAAATCTTTAGCACATATAACACTGCCAAGAAAAAGCGGGATCACACTAGTAAATTTGGCATTATTTACACATATACCGTTAAAGTACACACCTGAACTTATGACAGCATCAGCAACAGCATACTTGCAAAATATTTGCAGACAAACAGGCATGGACCCTCTATGTCCACAGTACATACATACATATTACATGAACAGAAATAACAAAGAACAAGAAAGGCAAAGCCATTATGGCTCACATGTATGACCGATTTACATAATTATGTGCGACCTTTGTGACAAGGGCTGACCTCTGCAGCAGCAAAATCCATGTTTTCTGAAAATGTAAGCATTTTTCACACATCTGTCAAACTCCCATGACCTTTGTGATGAGTCGACTAAATTAGCATGCATAGGAAGGTCTTATCATCAGCTATCTTTGTGCCAAATTTGGTTGAAAAATTTGCCAACAATTTTATAAAAAATTGGCATTTTACACACATTGCCAGCCTCTTGTGACCCTTGATCTTTCAGAGTTGTCATCCAAATTAGTATGCATAGATAGATCTTACCATCAGGTATCTCTGTACCAAATTTGGGTCTGAAGTTGTGAATAGTATTTGAGAAAAAAACATCTTTTGTCAAAATATGGATATATTTTACTGATTTCCTGAGCTCTTGTGACCCTTGACCTTTCTGAGGGATCAACCAAATTAGTGTGCATAGAAAGGTCTTCCCATCAGGTATCTCTGTAGCAAGTTTGGGTTTAAAATTGTGAATAGTATTTGAGAAAAAAACATCTTTTGTCAAAATATGGCTATTTCAGACCTATTTCCTGAGCCCTTGACCTTTCCGAAGGGTCATCCGAATTAGCATGCATAGATAGGTCCTACCATCTGGTATCTCTGTAGCAAGTTTGGGTTTGAAGTTGTGAACAGTATTTGAGAAAAATCATCTTTTGTCAAAATCTGGCTATTTTTCACCTATTTTCTAAGCTCTTGTGACCCTTGACCTTTCCGAGGGATCAACCAAATTAGTATGCATAGAAAGGTCTTACCATCAAGTACCTTTGTACCAAGTTTGGGTTCGAAGTTGTGAATAGTATTTAAGAAAAAAATAGATCATGTCAAAATATAGCTATTTTTGGACATTATTTCCCGATCCCCTGTAACCTTGACCTTCGTGAGAGGTCACTCAAATTGGTGTGTTTAGGAAGGTCTTGCCACAAAGTATCCTTGGGCCAAGTTTGAAAACTGTGGCTTAAATAGTATCCGAGAAAATGCCAACGTATCACCACTGGCCCAAAACATACTCACTTGCTTCGCACGTGAGCCAAAAAACACATTGTCAATGTCAGCACGAATGCTTGGTTGGTTGTACATTGCTTAACACCCCAACAGCAACAAGAATTTCTCAGGATGTGCCTGCACTGCTTGTGAAAAAAAAATAAACAGAATATTGAATGCATGTCACTCGCTGGCCTAATATGCCAAATAAACCTAATACATGCTAGGGACGTAGTTTGCAAAAACACTAGTTTAACTCAATCAGCCCCGACACACCACAGCAAGACATGGATCAGGCATGAAAGTTCAAGGGTGGTGCCAGAATAGCTTGGCGCCCATAGGCGCCAAACTATTCGCACACCAGCCTTGAACTATCATGCTCAACCTGTCCCCAGAATTGTAATCGGGGCAACTTCAAAATTTGGGGATTTCGCTCCTGGGGCAGTGTGTTAACTGCAAACACATAACTTATGCAGCAGATCAGCTAGCAACGCACCCAACATCAAGGACTACAGGCAGCGCAGACAGTAGGGAGAGTTTAAAAAGGAAAATACTGGTGAATGGACCAAGGGCAGACAGAAACATAGGCCCCAGAAAAAAAGGCAAACCCACCCTGTAAAACGGGAACTAAAAAGCAGTTAACTCCAACCAAGTCCCCCGAGGCAGACCCGGGTGGGGGCAACAAAAATTCACACACACACACACATGCACTGAAGTACATACATTAAAATGCTCCAAACAAGAAAAATGACTGACAGTACAGTGGATTGTATGGCCCATCTGTACTTCCTTTGTTCCAACATGTACAAACCACAATATTTTTTACTGTCTCATTTTTCCTGTGGGTCATACCTCCACCATATTTTGCCTTACACCATCTCAAAATATGTAGTAAGATTAAGAACTGTAAATAAGGTGTAACCCCCCCCCCAAAAAAAAAAAACAAAAAAAAAAACGGGGAATAATAAACATGGCTGATGCCTCCTTTATTGTTAAAGATTTTATTACTGTGTGAATTTCATCTTAGTTTTTACAGTCAAATTAAAAACATAAAGGAAGTACAACCAGAAAAAAGCATAACTACCACCCCCCCCCCCCCCCACCCCCCAAGCTATTCTGAGTGATGATGCCATTCTTTTTTTCCCCCCAGCTGCCATACTATACTTCCGCAGGCAAGTGTCTGCGGGAGCATTGTCTGGAAGCTGACTAAAAACTAACGGGTGCAAACCCCAAAAATGTTAGACAAAGGAGCCGGTGAAAATCACCCATCTTTTCCTGGAAATGTAACGTAGAAGATGAAGGATGACACTGCACCATGAGCATGTTAGCCAACATGGAAGCTACGCACATTACAAAATATGGACATGATGATGGCAATGGCAGATCAACTTTAGTACAAGAATTCCATAATAACATAAAGAGTAACAACTATCCTAAAGTTGTCCTATCAACACAAATCAACGTACGCACACTTTACAACAGAGAATGAGATTTGACAACCATACACACAATGCATCACTGTACTATCAGTATGCTTGTTAGGAATAAATTTGTTATTCATCAGTGTGCACAAATCTGTGCTGGCATATTTATCTTGTGCACGTGTAGCCCAATACTTTATGCACAACAGATTATTTTATAGACATTTTAACAAATATTGCATTTTCATGACACCGCGAGACATGTAACTGTTGGCAGTCACAAAGCTTTGATCTTACTTGATCCCCTGCTAGCTGATGGAAATGCCTCTAAATCCTTGTCATGGCTACTTCACTCATTTATCCCTGATGCACTACAGCAGAAGATTGACAGACCATAATAATTCAAGGGCAGTGCCAGATTGGCTTAGGCGCCAAGCCAATCTGGCACTGCCCTTGAATTATCATGTTCCATCCATCTCCGGCAACTGGTACAGTTGTAAGGCAACACCTCCACAATTTAGGAAATATAGCCATGGAGGTAAATGGGTTGACCCCCTAGTGCATGACACCACCAGTGGCTGCAGGCACAAAGGGGGTTAATCTGGCTGGGGTACACAAATAAGAAAGTAGCCAACAACAGGAACAGATCCTCATGGGCCAAGACACTCAAGTGGGTCTACTCCATGTCTTTTACGCTTGGGCGTTTGCTGTGCTCCGGCAGCTAGGAAAAGGACAGTGCAACAGTTCGCAAATTTACATGCACAGGGACGATCTTGTCCTGTAAGTTCACAACTGCGGACAGTTTGACGAGGTAACCACCTTGTGTGTGCAGCGCGACCTGTTCTGTTTACACTAGTAGGTTAACCCATTACATCCTGAGGCTGAGGGTAATTTGGTTATTGTCCTATGAAGGCTCCATGACAGATTAGGAGACAGATCAACTGTTTTAGTTCAATTCAAGGGTGGTGCCAGAATAGCTTGGCGCCTGAGGCGCCAAGCTATGCCGGCACCACCCTTGAACAATCAGTCAAATGTATTTCAAGCAATGGGTGTATCAGGATGAAAAGGGTTAAAGCCCGCTTAATACCATTTACAGGTACCAAGCAACAAATTGGAACGACTTAAAAGGGTCCATGAACTAACTATGCCCCAAGATCCAAGGCCAGCGAGAGACATAAATTGTCATAAGCCCCTGTAGGGGGCTCATGAGAAATCTTACAGACAGAACTTGCTGTTGCATCTGAACCAAAACGCTGAAACTCAGCTTTCTGAGTTTTTGAGAAAGCGGAATCAGTCTCCAAGACTGCAGACTGTCACCCATGGATGTAATATTTTGTTAATGCAATTAAAGCTTTCTGCTGGGAAATACTGTAATCACCGTTTACCAGTACACAGGAGGTTTTATGAGTTAATCATGTAGAAAAATGAACTGCCGATTGTCAAAAAGTTCCACTGCAGAGCCATTATCCATTTAGTTCCAGTGTGGGTGGGGGCGTGCATGACTCAAATCATGCGGCTGACGAAAATCGTTCCAAACAGCCTGCATGTGTAAGCTCGGTCCACTGTGTGCATCTGGAGGTGGTGGTGGGAATTGCAGCGGTGCACGCACACCGTCCCACAAGCCATAGACCGACACAGGTATGCCATCTGTCCTGTAGGCATTCTGAGGTACTTGATGGTGTTCAGATACTGAAATTGTCTGCATCATAGGTATCTGAGGTTGTGAGCAGCTGTTTTGGTCTTGAGGCATCATCATCATGTCTCTCTCATTGGGTGGCTGTTGGTGCTGGATCTGTTGTTGTTGTTGTTGTTGCTGCTGCTGCTGGGGTGGAAGCTGCTGGGGCTGTTTTGGTTTTCTGACGCGGGGTTTACGGTTGCTAGCGCTGGCCATGCTAGATGCTGGATCCCCGTTATCGTAAAATTCTCGGTGTGCCTTTTTCATGTGCGCCCTACGGTTGCTGGCGCTAGAAAAGCACTGTTCACAGTGATGGCATTTGTACGGTTTTTCCCCAGTGTGTGTGCGGGTATGAATGCTCAGACTGCTGGGGTGTGCGAACGCTGCACTGCACAGCTTACACACGTATGGCTTCTCATTTGTGTGGGTGCGATTGTGGATGGTGAGACTGTAAGACTGGCGGAAGGTCTTCTCACAGAACTTGCACTTGTATGGCCTGGCACCAGTGTGAGTGCGAAGATGGCCCTTGTAGGTGGTGTGGTGGACAAAGGTGGCTTCGCACTCGTTACACTTGTAAGGACGCTCTCCAGTGTGGATCAGCACATGACGGCGGTAGTTGCAGCGCTGCGCGAACGCCTTCTCACAGTGACCACATTTAAATGGCTTTTCCCCTGTGTGGGTGCGGATATGTACCGTCAGCATCTTCTTGTCCTTGAAGGCGCGTGAACATAGGTGGCACTTGAAAGGGCGCTCTTCGCTGTTCTTCTTCTTGGGCTGGGTGTGTCTGCGCATATGCTGCTTCAGGTAGCGGGCATCAGCACACGCTTTGTCACACAGTGGACACTTGAACTCTTTCTCACCTGTGTGTGTTTGGAGATGGGCCGTCAGCTGGTTGGAAAACCTAAACTCTGCCTCACAGAACTGACATTTGAAGGGCCGGCTGTTGCCTTCTCCATCCTGCAGCACTTCCTCAGAGTCCAAATCCATATTGGCTTGAGGTCGGCAGCGATGTCGGGTAAGCTCTTGAGTGGTGAAAAACTTCCTGGCACAAGCGCCACATTTGATGGGCTTGTCTTTTAGGTGTTCACGCTGGGTGTGATCAATGAGACGAGTCTTCTGGGTGAAACTGGCTCCACACTCCTGACAAGCAAATGGCCGTTCTCCTGTGTGGATCAGCACATGGCGCTTCAGATGAGCTGGCGATGCAAATTTCTTGCCACAGTACTTGCATGTATTCTTCTCGATAATACTGTCCTGACTGAGTTGGCTGTGCTCATCTAGGGACTGGGACGATGTGTCTGCTCCCTGAGCCTGGGCCTGACAGACTTCCGTCTTGAGGTGAGATGTCAGGCCATGGGCATTCACAAACTCTGACCCGCAGTGATAGCAGATATGTCGACCTTCGTGTTTGGCCATGTGCAGGGCCAGGACAGATGACTTCTGAAAACCAGCGCCACACTGACTGCATTTGTATGGCATTTCTTGTGTATGGATTTCCATGTGCGTTGTAAGCTGGTCTGCCTCCACAAACTTCATGCCACACTCAGTGCATCTGAATTGTTTTGAGACAGCCTGCGCGAAGTTGCGAGGCCGCAGTCTGGGAACTATTGGCTGCTGAATAACTTCCGCAATTTCAGGCTTGGTGTAACACATCTCCAGACTCAAGTGGCGCGTCAAGCCGTTCATGTGAGCGAACTTAACGCCACAATGTGGGCATGAATGCAGGTCTTTATTATCACTATTGTCACTGCTTATCACTGGAGTCGGGGGTTCTTCAGTCGTGAAAGACAGCTGCACCATGGTCCTGGCAACCTGCTCTGCATTGGGGGAGGCTGGGTCTGTGTCCAGCAGATCAACACCATTATTGTCATCATCTGACATGTCCTGCTTTGGTGGGGGTTTAATATCATTCTTTGAGACTTTAAATTTTTTCTCTGGACCATTCATTCCTGGTCGAGATCCACAGGTGGCACAGGACAAAGAGAGGGGGGTCAGACAATTCACACAGCAAGCTGCTGATTGGTTTCCCAGAGACGTGTCCTCATAACTGAAAAATAAAAATTACCAGTAACGTGATCAAATGTGTTTTATAACAAAGAATGAAACTCAAATAAAATAAACTGGTAAAACAATATATTTTCATGCATAATCATACAACAAAAAAGGTTAAATTTTACCATGCATGTCTCTTCACAACAGGGCCAGTACATCCATACTTTTTGTGCCAATCTTTGCAGACGGCTATTTATACTTGTAGCTTATTAATATTACTATTATTGTCCTATTTCTTGACACCCTGTGAGTGTGATCCTGACATCTGTGATTAGTCACTGAAATTGGTAAGTTTAGGTCCGGCCACAAAGTATCACTAGGCCAACTTTGAAGACCGTGTCTAGAAAAATCTCAGAGAAAATGCTGCTGTTAAACTGTCGGTCAGCCTATATAAACATGCATGCAGTCCTGGCGAGTCATTCTGAATCCAAGCAGTCAGTGCTAAAGCAGAGTTCCACCTGCTCTGTGCCTAAACAGAAGGTGCACTGCCCCTTTAATGTGCACTACAGACGAAGGTGGCCAGAAGACAGATGAATGACCAGTTGCCCTTTACGCAGACTCACTTTTGATAGTGCACGCCAGCCAAAAATCTGATTGCATGAAAGTTTAAGAGGTACATGTACTTCTACATGCAAGCTGTCTTTCACAGGAACTGTTCCATCGGCAACTTGGGCAACCCTTGTCCTGGTCACTTCATCAACCACACTAATACATGCAGCTGGTCATTTCATAATCATGTTTACATACATGTCATTTGAAAACCATTAAAAATAAGTACACATAACACTTTTTTTTTTGGGGGGAGGGAGTGTGTTTGTGTGTGAAAATACCCTCTAAATAGACGTTAAGAAATGAGAAGTATGTCAAAATTGCATGTGTTTCAACAAAACCAGTGGATTAAAAGCCCAGACAAACATGCAAATTTGTGTCTGTATGGGTTATTAATGCATTCGAGACGTGCTACCTCTGTATACGCGGCTTAAAGCCGCGTATCCAGAGGCGGCATGTCTCAAATGAGTTAATACACTGAAAAGAAAAGGGAAGACCGCCAGTGTTAATATTTTAGGAAGATTACAAAGTAAAATAGGTAAACGCACTGTCAGGGGAGAGAAGTGTGCATGATCGACCAGTGATCATAGATCTACTGTAGTCAATACACTGTTAATACACTGTTTTCGTTGAAATGCGCAGTTTTGAACTACTTCTGATTTCCAGAAATCATCTATTAAAACATTGGGTGACACCACTTTTTGCAACAGAACATCAACTAGACTACAACAAGCCCTGCGTACCGATAGCCACCGATGGTAAACAACTGGTATGTTATGTTTCTGTTGGTCCCTGACTTTGGACCTTACGGGCCAGGCTGGCCCTGAAAGGTTCAACTTCACAGACAGGCTCACTTCCTGATGTAAACAACTCACTATCTGAGAAGAAAGCTGGCAATGTCAGAGTCTGACTTTAGGCCACGGTCACTTCCAAGCTTGTCCCAGGTAGTAGTCAGGTCTCCCAAAGACAGTGTGCGATCATCCCTCAGTCTACCAATCTCTACCAGCTGTGTATCTGAAGTTGGAAACGCCATCGCCATTATGCCGATTCCTGGACAAACAAAAAGGTTTTCAGTTTCATTAACCCTTTTTATCCTGATACTCCCATTGCTTAAATAAATTTGACTATGATAGTTCAAGGATGGTGCCTGAATAGCTTGGCGCCTCAGGCGCCAAGCTATTCTGGCGCCACCTTATGAACTAAAATGCTTGATCTAGCTCCTAATCTGTAATGTAGCCTTCACACGACAAAAAGCAATAAAATAAAAAAAATCAGCCTTAAGATGTAATGGGTTAATATAAATACAGAAAACTAACATACTATTACCAATTTCAGCATTAGTCTAGTGAATTAAACTAAATAGTAAATTACATCAGTTTTGTTTAACCCATTTAGACCCAACAGACTATGTACAGCAGGAGATGGGCTGACCATAACAATTCAGAGGTAGTGCCAGATAAGCTTGGTGCCTTATGGCGCCAAGCAAATCTTTCACTACCCTTGAATTATCATGCTCGACCCATCTCCTACAACTGGTAAATAGTTGCTTGGTGCAGGTGACACCTCCAAAATTTGGGAAATGCAGGTGTGGGGGTTAAGGAGGTTAAATCAGAGTTAATACACTAATAGCTGTAGTAGACAAAGAGGACATTAATTTACAATCGCATCCCAAGTTGGGCCCCGAGTTGAATTCAAACGGGGTTGTTCTTGGGTTGATCTGTTTACACTTATATTTGGAATCGGGGGGAACGGCTCATGTGGTGCTGGCAGAGCATCTTAGGAATGCATCATGGCTTGCTCCATTTGGTAAAATATCAACGCATTCTACACCAAGGAACGAAATCACCAAATTTTGAAGTTGTCTTATATATCATTGCATTACAATTTTAGAGACAGATCGAGCATGATAGTTCAAGGGTAGTGCCAGAATATCTTGGCACCTGTGGGCGCCAAGCTATTCTGGCACCACCCTTGAGCTATCATGCTTGATCTATGTCTTGCTGTAATAATAATAATAACGGTATTTATAATGCGCTTATCTTATAATAATTATAACTCTAAGCGTGCACTCACAACTCGCACACGCATGCTTTAGACAATGACTCACGTACCACAAATAGTGAAAATACATTACGACGGTCAGCTTGGGGTGGGGAGTGTGGTGATGTAGTGCTAGACTAGAACTGTTGAAAGAGGTGAGTTCTGAGGGCGGACTGGAAGGAGGAGAGAGAGTGTTTCTGACGGAGAGAGAGTGGGAGTGTTCCAGGTGGTTGGAGTTGGACCGTATACTGAGAAGGAGCGGGGGCCAAAAGTGCTGAGTTTGATGCGGGGCATGAGGAGGCGGAGAGGGTCAGGAGGCGGAGCAGAGGGAGCGGGAAGGAGTGTAGGGGTGAAGTAAGTTGGAGAGATAGGTAGGAGCGTAGTTGTTCATGGATTTGTAGCAGAGAGACAGAATCTTGTATTGGATGCGTTGGGGGATGGGGAGCCAGTGAAGGAGCTTGAGCAGGGGAGTGGTCGGATTTTTTCTTTCTGAGGACGAGGCGGGCAGCATTGTTCTGGACGCGCTGGAGAGTGAGAGTGGTGGAGTGAGGGAGGCCAGAAAGGAAAGAGTGGCGTGTCGGAGCTGAACGAGTTGACACATGTAGTAGTACTACTAGTAGTAGTACAGTAGTAGTAAACAGCACCAAAGTACTAAGTAGGTCACAGCCAGTGTGTAGTTGACTTGCATTAATATTTAGACTCTCCTACACAAAACCCTACTTCAAAGATTTCCACAACTGATTATTTGCAATTCTCATCAGCAGTTTTCTTAGCCATCATAAGACAACTATGTTTTCCACTGCAAAGCCCAGTCAAACTGTCTATCTAGTTTCTAAAGGTTCCACTTTTGATTGCACCCCATTGTGTGTACAACGCCTTTGAGTATGACATTAATACAGTCATTTAAAAAATTTAAGAATTGGGCAACAACTTATGCAAATTCCTGCTACTGCTCACCTGGGAGATGCACCCCGTTTGTGCGCACGATATGGTGAAGTTAAAATTAAGACTGGGGTGAAAAACATGACTTATTGTTTTCAATTCTCATAAGCCGTTTTCATAGCCGTTGTGCAGCTATGAAAACGACTCATGAGAATTGGAAACAATATGTCCCGTGAATCTTCAAAGTAGGATTTCACTTTCAGTGTTTTGTGCAGTTGTGTGTAGGATAGGAAAATCTAAATAAAGCAACTCATGCACGCTGGATTCTCTGATGTGATGTACGTTGGTGCAATAGGGCTCGGGAAGCTGACATCATCACGCCAGTCGTGGTGGCCATCTTGTGAGGATACGGGACTAAACGCTCATAAGGAAATTGCTGTTCTTGTAATGTCAGGAAAGTCCTGATGTACTATAAGCAATAACAGCAAATCTTGCCATCACTGTAGGAAACCGTTTACCAGAATCTGTTTTTGTTTCCAAAGAGGAAGAAAAATGAAGAAAAACGTGTTTAAACACTATTTCGCTACTATCTGATGACTATGGTATCCTAAGATAGCAGCTGACGCTGCTAGGCAACACGGGGACCTTCCCGAGCCCTATTTACTAGTACTACCCATGTTAAGAAGTGACCAACTATGCAACCATCATCCGAAGCCTGTGTGTAACTGTAAGGGCCTATAATCCCATGTTGTTGTGACAAAGATAATGTTTTTGCAAGGTCTTTTTGATCCTATTCATGGCAAATGTGAACAAAATAGGGACCTCTTTAGTCTCTAACTATACTTTAAAATGCCTGATTGCAATATTATTATCGTGTGTATTGTTGATGAACATAGCAAACCCAACCACAGGCATCTGGGGACAATAATTATGTGTACCGTTATCTACACTGAATTGAATAATTTTACTCCACTTAGTTACAGACTGCAGTCGTGTTCGGCCGAGCTGTGTTCCAACAAAAGCAACCGAAACGGTCCCGATAAAAGATATTATTTTTATGTGTTTTTTTTTTTGTTTTGTTGGTACCACCGGCAGATTTGCATCTGACCGGCCCCTCCGCGCGGGGCAGGCCGGGTTTCCCTCCCTGTGCCATTTCCCCCCCTCAGGTCTTTGTTCATTGATTACTAAAATGTATTCTATGCTAGCCATAATCCACACATGTTGTAAATGAAACGTTGATCGTACGCGCAATTCATACATAACAGATGCAGTCAGAAATTATAAAGTTGGGCGTGAAATAGGCTTAGTCGTAGACAGAGGGGAGCGAATCACACAAACACTACTCAAACAACGCGCACAGGACGCTTAGCATTGAGAAGACTTCAATGATTTATGTTGGTCGCCATTTTGCTGCAAGTGGCCAGCCTGTTATGCACAACATAAACGCAGTAGAATATAAAATTTATAATACTTACCCGCACCAGAACTTTACATAGGGGCCGTCCTCTCAGGTTTCCGTGCTATTTCTCGCGACAGTAGTTGCTGAAACCGACCTGACCCTGATGTGTTGAGAACTCCTACAGGCTGACAGATGCGCACGCGCAAGGGAACCTGCCACAAATCATTAACGGTGTCAGGGGTAAAAAGTTCCCCTCTTTATTCACTCCTCCGGCCAGGCGATTCTTTATGCTCTACTGAAGCCAGGGATGGCAGAGCTTGAACCACACTAATCAGAAAATATAAATTCATAATACACAACGGCACCCCAACAAACATTTTTAACTAGTGTGCATATTGTGGATTTTCACTGATTAGAGCCGAAACATTATCACAATGGTGTGTGCTTTGTGGATTATTATTTTTATTTTAGGAATGCCTAAGATCGACAATTCGGTTGTCTTCACATTTTTCGCATAATTAATAATATGGTTTTAACCCATTTAATCACATGGCCACATTTCCCAAATTTGGGAGGTATCACCTAATGACAATGTATCAGTTGGTGGAGACCATAATTCAAGGGAAGTACCACGTGACATTATCTTGGCACCACTGATCTGGCGCCATGCTAATCTGGCACTAACCTTGAATTATCATGATCCATAAATCTCCTGCTGTAGTGAAGGAGATGTCTTCTCAATGCTAAGTGTCCTGTGCACAATAATTATGGGTTAAGTAAATGGGTTAACCCATATCATTCTGAGGCTAAAAGCTTTAAATTTGTACAGTGCCACATGCAAGCTACATTATAGTACTTACAGATGAGGATATAGACCAATGGCTTTAGTTCAAGGGTGGTGCCAGAATAGCTTGGCGCCTAGAGGCGCCAAGCTATTCTGGCACTACCCTTGAACTATTTTAGTCAAACTTATTTCACACACTGGTGTATTCCGAATGATAAGGGTTAAGTCAGTTGTGAGAAAATCAATTGTCAAAACTTGTATATCATCTTTCTAAGTCTGCAGTGACTGAGCAGGGCCAGCACATTGCTTGCCAGTGAACTGCATGGTGACTGAGTATTTCTGTTAACCCATTATATCCTCAGGCCAAATTTGTATGTTTGCTCATTATCCAGCTAGGAAGGCTATGAGATAGATCTCCATTTTAGTTCAAGGGTGATGCCAGAATGCCCTAGGTGCCAAGCTATTCTGGCACCACCCTTGAACTATCATGGGGCGGTCCGTGGCACAGTGGTTAAGGCGCCTGCCACCAATGCTAAGGGTGCGAGGTTCGATTCCGGGTTCCGGCGTCGGATTTTTCTCCTCTAGTAAGTGTGACCGTTAATTCGGGCGGACCGTCGGGGGTTCTTTCTCCGGGTACTCCGGCTCTTCCTCCCCCTTCACTTTGGTATCAGTTTCAGCCAACTTAATAAAATTTCAAATACAAAACGATTTCCAAATACCGTCACTTCAGTAGCTCGTTTGAGCTTGCCCTCAGCACCACGTGAATGTTGTGTTTACGTACAGTGTGTGAGTGAATGCGCGTGATTCACGTGAGCGTGCTTGTTGGGTTCAGTTCGCGGCTACATTCTGCGCATTGAGTTATATTATAAATATGAGAAATGCGCCATATAAGTACCATGTAATAATAATAATGGTCAAATTAATGTCAAGCAGCAGTGTATCAGACCCAAAAGTTGACTGCCAAGAGAGTGGAAACTAAAAAGCACGCTTCGAAAAGACAGTTACAACATAATTTGTGAATATTTCAGGTTTTTCAAAATACACAAGCAAGAATACACTTAGCTGTTTAACTCATCGTATCGGTGCATGTGGAAATTCTTATTTGTTTTGAAAAATAAAATATTATTGTAACTGTCTTTTCTAAGCATGCTTTTGTTTTCTTGGGTTATTCCTTACAGCAGTTGTCACAGCCCTATTCTACAGGTGCATAATGGATTGTGGTTGTTACACTAACATCCAGATAATTATGTCAGTATCGTCTGCTACAGGATTAGTTCGTGTGTACAGCTGTTAGGGGTTCACTTGAAAGGCAGTGTATCTCATGATAGGCAATAGATTTCCCTGTCCCCCATAACCCGCCCATCAGGGCCGTCCATGATCAAATCGGTGCTGTGGACGTTAAACACGAACTTACAATCATGATGTGCACTAGATAAGTAAGAGTCCAGATTACTGTCCCTGCTCACGCCAAAAGGCGTACGAGGGTCGCCGATCGGGTTTGAGGAGGGGTGTGGGGGGCGATCCCCCACCCCCCAGAATCCGGGTAGGCAAGCGAATGAACACTCGAACCCGCCTTGAGAAAGCCCGGGGGACGGGGGGAGAGGTCGATCCCCGTCACTCCCACCCCACAGGGGGCCCGGGAGTACACAAGCAATCGCTCGGACCACGCCGGAGCCCCCCGGGGATGTGGGGGGGGGGGGGGGGGGAGGGAAGGGAGAGATGAAGACCCAGGCAGCAAGAAAGCCAGCCGGCAGCCCAAGGGTTGCGGCCCTATAGAATTATGTATATCCTATACGTTTGGGCTGGCGGCAACAGGGCCAGGAAGCCAGCCGGGATAGTGGCTAGCTGAATATTATCATGCCTCGATTTGGAGGAGGTGACCAGTACCACCAAAGCCGCGGTCATCAACTATTTTTAGAGATCATGCACTGAGGTCGAGGGCACACAGGCCGTCCAGAGCAACCAACAACAACGATAAAAGAAATGCCATATATTTTATTCTTATCAATCATGATGTTAAAATTGTAAGGTAAAAGGACCAGATATATATCTAAATTACTAAGAGAAAGAGAAAAAGGAAATATATACACGTTAAAATTGAGTTAAGAAGTGATAAGTGTGAGTTAAAAGTCTAAACGTTCCTGTGATCTAGGCATGAAAGTCTTAAGATTAAGAATAGGATAAAAGTTAGAAACTTAATTTTAAGGCTAAAGAGAAGAGTTAAAAAAAAAGATATTCCCATAAGGGGCTCTAGTAGCGCTGCAGGGTGGATGAGATGCGCGCTGAGCGTGTGATTATCAGTGGAGTCAGCTATACAAGTTAAAACCTGATAAGAGAGATAGTTAAATAGATGTTAAAACAAAAACAACAATAACAACACTGAATACAACAAACAAACAAACAAAAAAAAAAGGAGTTCAGATGTTGTGGGGCCAAAGATTCTTTTAATTAGGTAAATAGTCGCGGTTAAAATAGATATATAAATTTAATAAGAGATGTAATTAACTAAATGTTGAATGTGCACTAGATGTGACTATGCGTGCCTTATATAGGCCCTGGGCTGACTTGAGTTCTAACAGTGCCAACTCAGTGAGCACGTTTGATGTATGAGCAATGCTGATGTAAATCAGAGCCCTATCTGTGTCCTGGAAAGTTAAAAAACAACAAAACACTGACGTGAGGGACAGAACAAAAAGCCTCAACCTCGTGTGGGAGTCAAGTTGCATTAATGTGGGTAATTTTTTTTTATCTTGTGTTTTCACTTCATTTGTGTGAACTGATGTAAAATATTCCATCATTAGGAGCACAGATTCAGAGGTCATAACTTGATCATCTCTCCTCATGGTCATCATCATGATCATTATGGAATCTAGAACACATACAGTCAACCTGCATTTAACGAATAATCAATCCAGACCAAAAAAGGTGACTGCCAAAAAAGAGTTTCCACATTCCTTCTGCGAATGAAGATAAGTAGCGGCTGATCTCTCTGTTTGTTTGTCTATTTTGACAAAGGGTATTTACCCGAAATATTAATAAATTGTGTTGTACCCGTCTTTTCTCAGCGTGTTTCTTTCTCCGTTGGGTACTTCTGTGCATTTAACGGTAACATAAGTGACTCGACAGGTGACCAGTTCATAAAGCGTATTTATATAATAAAAGTGTGTAGGGTATTTGTCCTGGGTGGCAGGTAACCGCTACATATAAGTGCCCGTTAACCCATTTAGCCCCAGGACCTGCAGCAGGAGATGGGATTGATCATGATAATTCAAGGGTAGTGCCAGATGAGCTTTGCACCTTTTTAGGCGCCAAGCTCATCTAGCACTACCCTTGAATTATCATAATAATAATACATGGCATTTATATGGCACATTTCTCATATTTATAATATAACTCAATGCGCAGGCGAAAACGACACAAACACACATACACAGAGATTGCAGGGTGTGTGTACAGAAATACTGTAGAGTTTACAGGAAAGTCTGCGAGAAAAAGTAAGTTTTTAACTTTGCTTTGAACTGCGTAAGGATGGAGGCATTTCTCAGCTCAGTCGCAAAGGAATTTCAAATTAAAGGTGCAGTATATCTGAAAAAGCGTTCACCGGCAGATTTGAGATGGAACTTTGAGAAATGTGTCTCCCGATGAACGCAGTGAGTGAGAGGGCTGGTAATTAATTAGACTGGAGGAAAGGTATGAGTGACGGAAGACTGCCATGAAAGTGACAATATGCAAGGGTCACTATTTTAAACTTTATGCAGGATTGGATTGGAAGCCAGTGAAGGTCTTTCAGTATAGGGGTTACGTGGTCTCATTTTCGCCTGCGCTTCACAAGCCTTGCGGCATTATTTTGAACTCGCTGAAGGCAGTTAATCTGCTCAGATGGAAGACCAAAAAGCAGAGAATTGCAGTAGTCAAGATGGCTCGTGACTGAAGCATTCACTAACTTTGCAGTGGCAGATTTAGAAAGACCGTGTCGGACAGAGGCGATGCGTCTCAGAGAGTATGAAGCACGACAGCTTTCACCGACGCTATCCTGCATACTCAAAGTCTTATCGAGCTTGACACCAAGATGACCGAAGACTGAAATGGAATATCAGTGTCATCTATCCGTAAAGACTCGGTGTGAATTTGTTGAAGCCGGGATGCTGAGCCAATGGGCAGGAACTGTTTTTTCTGGGTTTAACATAATTTGGTACTGTCCATCCATGTCGTGACATCGTCAACACAAGACTTGATGCCAGTTTCAACAGACTGAAATTCCCCAGGTGGACTTCTCTGAGAGATTTCAGTCTCATAAGCATACTTACGATAAAAACACTGATGGTTGAAAATAACATCTGACAGCAGTTGTGAATACAACGTAAACAATAGACAGAGCCCTCAGGCACTCCAAACTCCAGAATGGAAGGTCTAGAGACACCGTCTTTTACCCCTACAAACTGGTACCGATCAGAAACATAAGATTCAAACCAAGCGAGAAGCGTTTCACGAAGGCCAAAGGTGATTTCAAGCCTCTTCAGGAGAATGAAATGGTCCTGCGTATCGAAAGCGCGCTGAGATCCAACCGGGCCACAAGTCTCTCATCTGCTTTACAAAGCAAGTCATTTAAAACACTCAGCACCGCTGTATCCACTCTGTGACCTTTCCTATAGGCGGACTGATACACTTCCAACAGACCATTCACCTGTAAGCTTTCCAGGAGCCGCTGTAAGACAACTTTCTCCAGTACCTTAGAAATGAATGGTACGTTGGATACAGGCCTGTAATTTTTCAGGGTATTTCTGTCCAAGCCTGTTTTTTTTTTTTTTTTTTTAGCAACAGGGTAACAACAGCCTGTTTGAAAGATTTTGGATCAGTCCATCTCCTACAACTGGTACATAGTCGTTAGATGATGCCTCCAAAAGTTTGGAAATGCGGCTGTGGGGTTAAGACATGTTTTTCTGAAGCATGCATTTTCCATATAAAAACATGTCCCTAACAAGATGACGGTGAATAATCAGACTCGCTTGCATTCTCTCCAAAACTGTCACAACCATTTCAAGAGATGTATGGCATCATCTTTATTTGATGAAAAAATGTACACACACAAAAAAAGCTTCATCTGAAATAAACTCTCCATCCAAGGATGTCAATAGGACCTATCTGTCGTACCGATAAACAGCGCAGTCCCAGTAAGCAGACTGTCGAGTCGACGTCAGCCACAGTGGGCCCACTGACCTCTTGCTTAGTGGGCTTATCCTGGACCCCTGAAGGCATGAGGTACAGATTCTTGTGAACAGCTGTAGCCTGCAGGGTACCCTGCAGGTGTTAACAAGGATCTGTAGCTATTGCATACCTCCGGATGGTTAACCCTGTTAGCCCCAACACCCTACAGCAGGAGATTGATTGGCCATGATAATTCAAGATAGTGCCAGATAAGCTTGGTGCCAAGCTAATCTGGCACTACCCTTGAATTATCATGGTCAATCAATCTCCTGCAACTGGTACAGTCGTTAAGTTACACTTCCAAAATTTGGGAAATGCGCCCGTGGGGCTAAAAGGGTTAACTCTTTGCCTACTATTGTCAAGAGAATCCAGCGCCAGCTGTAACCTGTCAGATTCTCCGGGCAACGTCAGGCAAAGTACTAAGTAACTGTACAATAGTGATATTATGATGCACTTATCAGAAACAAATTTTGGTGTCTCCTTATTATCAGAAATTATGTTTGAAAATGTAAAAAATCCAGACGAAAAAGGAGACTGCTAAGCATGTAAAATGCAAAGAACATACCAACGAAGACAGAAACACTTAAAAAAAACAATTATAACATAATTAATAATATTTTGTATCCATCCTCTATACATCCTGCTCTTGTTTGTAATGTTGATTTTGACAAAGGGTTTTAAACCTTTTCAAGTCCCTTCTGTTTATAGAAGGGACTTTTTAGGACAGGTAGCGGTGGGGTGAATTTAATAGCATGTCCATGTCAAAGGCGGGGCTAAACCTCTAACAATTGAAGTAACAAGATAAAAATTACGTCATGTCTAGTTACGCTAACCTCACTGATGAACGTACATTTGGCGCGAAGCGCGGTATATGCCTATGTATGTCTCGTATGTATGTGTGTGTGTATGTATGTAAACAAGAGATCTCCGATATTTCTGCACACACAAGCTTGAAACTTGGCGAAATACTTTCTTAAGTGGGTGGCCAAGAGAACCTCCAAGCATATTGTAATTGAATGTCTCGTTGAAGACATAAACAACCGTTTATAGGAAGTCGGTTGACCCAGATTAGAGTCCATAATTTTTGTCATAGTTACGTGAACTTTTGCATATAGCTAGTTTGGAGAAAGACATTGGATGAGTTCGTTAGCCAGCTTTGTATCCTTTCAACTTCTTTAGTAAAAATTAATTCTTTTTAGAAAAGAATTAAAACATTAAAAAACCCTTTACTTCTAGAGAAAGTCAGACAGTGGCGGTGACGTAAAAAAAGCAACTCCGTCACCACGAAGACACTGACATAATACTCTAAATATGACGTCATTCTCTCTCACGCTGCGCGCGCCGCTCTCTCTCTCACACAAACATGCGCCCTCCAGCATCTATGCCTCTTGGAGAAGTTTGGAGTGCACGCGCATGCACGCACTAACACGCATCGACGCGCTTTCAGAAGAACATGCAGGTGACCCGTGTACTTAGTATATCATGTAGCTAGGTAAAGTCAACCTTCTTTCACACAAATTATAGCAAGACTGAAATTGTACCGTGAAGTTCTAGTTTTGTCACCATTTTCTCAAGCCTATGAAGTGAAAGTGAAACTCATATAACGTAAAATATAAAATTACATAAAAGCTAAAACTTACGTCATGACAAATGATGTTTGACAAATCAATGGCGCGTATGTCCTGTGCCCCTTATAGAACTCACTGACGCATTGGCAGATCTGCGAGACTTTTTCAATAGGAGATAATTCAACATCAGAATCAGGTCAAAGACAAAAGGTAGAGACCATTGACAGCGAGGACAGCTCTCATACAGAAGCGACTTTGTGAGTCATGGTTCATCCCATCTTGTTAAAAAAACTGACATTACAAAAAAAGAGCACAAATCACTTCATGTACTTATCTTTCGATGAAGTAAGGTAAATAGCAACTCTATATAAAGCGTTTACATTCATGTATTTCAAACAAAATTGCTAATAAGGAGAAAAACATGTATTTTGACAACATCAAAACTAATGTAGACTACTACCCCCTTTTTTGCTTTAATTGCTTATATAATTATATGATGAACATTTGTTTAGCATTATGTAATTATGTACAAATATTGAACCGTGATTTTATCAAAAGACATGGAAATCATGAAACAAAATTTGCTGATTAAATCCACACAGCTCTGCACTTTTTCAGATAAATAGTGAACATCTGCTTATGTCCGACGGTGTTATATATTTCTTGTTGGCATGAACGCATGCCACACACGAAGCCCCCAAAATCAGGAGATGTCCTCCAAGACTACATTAAAGTTCAGAACAGACAGACCATAGTTGTTCAAGGGTTGCTCCAGGCACCAAAAACAGTGTGGCACCACCCTTGAACTATCACAGTCTGATCATAACTTCTTGTAGTATAACAGTCAAATTGCATGAGAAGCCAAGGGTGTCAAATTTGAAGTGTGGCATAAAAGACAAATATTATATCCTTCATTACAATGGCAACAAAATAAGAGCAATTATATTTTTTTTATTAAACGCCGGGCAGCCAGCAAGAGACATGAAGCAAAATGCAACACTACACTATAAAGTATGTACGACGATTATTTAATGAATGATTAACCTATTTACCCCCTCGGGTGCATTTATAAAATTTTGGAGGCGTCCCCTATAGACTATGCGCCAACTGAAGGAGATGGATTGACCACGATAATTCAAGGGTAGTGCCAGATGAGCTTGGCGCCTACAGGCGCCAAGCTCATCTGTCACCACCCTTGAATTATCATGGTCAATCCATCTCCTGCTGTAGGGTGTTGGGGCTAAATGGGTTAAGTACAAGATTAGTTAATATTCATAAAACACAAGTTGAAAGTACATACATGGATTAAGTAGAAAAAAATTATGGTTTGGGATAACACAGCATTACACTAGATATGTATGTACAGTTGTTTTTTTTATACAGGTAACCGTTTGTGCGGATGCTGGGAGAACAGCCGTCTGAAAGTATTTGAACAGCAGTGGATGACAGATAGGCTTTGATACTTTTCAGGGGAATTGGTGCATTAGCTTGTCTTCCAACAGGCAGCAAAAACTGAGATGATAATGATACGATTTGTTGTATCCCGCCTATATGCCTTTTTTAAGACCGACTTGGTATCTAAAACTTGCATACTTTGAGACAGACTTAATATCTACAGCCTGCGTGTCTGGAGTGGCTGCGTAGATCTAAACAAGACGCAAGAAAGGTTCAAAATGCCTGAAGTAGTATGCTTGATTGATCTTCTAGTACAGAGTGTCTGTGCTGAAGGAGTGAGCACGCCAGCGCCTTATGCCTACTTCCAACATTTGGCCATTGTCTACTGGTTGACCATGATAAAACTTGTCCGTGGCACAGTGGTTAAGGCGCCTGCCACCAATGCTAAAGGTGCGAGGTTCGAGACCGGGTTCCGGCGTCAGACTTTTCTCCTCTAGTGTCACCGTTAATTCGGGCGAATCGTCGGGGGTTCTTTCTCCGGGTACTCCGGCTCTTCCTCCCCCTCCCCTATGGTACTGGTTTCAGGCCACTTTATAATTTCAAATACAAGCAATCAAAATTTCCGAAACGTCAGTAGCTGAACTGACCCTTCGCACCACGTGAATGTCCTTTGTCTGTGTTTGTCTTCAGAGTGAATGCGCGTGTGTCATGTGAGCGTACGTGTTGGGTGCAGCTCGCGGCGCTCTGAGCCGATTCGCAGAATTGGGAAAAAGCGCCTATATAATAACCGGTATTATTATTTCAAGGTTTTGCCAGAACGGCTTAGAAGCGCCAAATATTCCAGCACCACCCTTAAACTGCCATGCTCCATCCATGTCTTGTAGCATGAGCGACGGTGCGAAAACTTGAAATGACTGAAAACGGTCCACAGACTAACTATGCTCCGTAAGCCATGGCCAGCAAGAACATAAATTGTCACGAGACCGTGTGGGTGCAGGGGCTCATGAGAACTTACGTCTCTTGTAGATAGAACAGGCTGACCGAGGGGCTGTTCTGTCTGAACCAAGAGGCTGAAATTCATTTCTTGGGATCTGAAAAAGCTTAATCCGGCTCCAGAAGACAGTAGTGTCATAGCTGAATCAACAGGTGTGCTAATTCCAGTGTGGGTGGGGACGTGTATGACTCAAGTCATGCGGTTGGCGGAAATCATTCCACATTGCCTGCATGTGTATGCTGGGACCACTGTGTGCATCTGGTGGGGGCGGGGGAAACTGCAATGGTGCACGCACACCATCCCACAAGCCATAAACGGAAACGGGGATGCCTTCAGGCCTGTACGTGTTCTGAGGTACCTGATGTTCGGAGACGGGAATAGTCTGCATCATGGGTGCCTGAGGCTGAGAACAGCTGTTCTGGTCTTGAGGGATGATGAGCTGCCTGTCTCTATCGTTTTGTTGTTGCATGTGATGCTGTGGAATCTGCTGCGGTTGTTTGGGTTTGCGGACACGAGGTTTACGCACGCTAGTGCCGGCTTCAGCGCAGCTGTCAAACATTTCTTTGTGCGATTTTTTCATGTGAGCCCTGCGGTTGCTAGCACTGGCAAAGCATTGTTCACAGTGGGAACACTTGTATGGTTTTTCGCCTGTGTGAGTGCGGACATGAATACTCAAGCTGCTGGGGTGTGAGAACGCTGCACTACAGTGATTACACACGTAGGGTTTTTCCTTGGTGTGTGTGCGATTGTGGATGGTAAGACTGTAGGACTGGCGGAAGGTCTTGTCGCAGTGTTTGCATTTGTATGGTCTGGCACCGGTGTGTGTGCGAACATGTCCGACATAAGTGTTGTGGTGCGCGAAGGTCATGCCACACTCATTACACTTAAAGGGGCGTTCGCCTGTATGTATTCTCATGTGACGCTTGTAGTTAGAGCTTTGTGCGAAGCCCTTGCCACACTCTGAACACTGATAGGGCTTTTCTCCTGTGTGGGTACGGATGTGGATCCTTAGCATCTTACGCGTCTTGAACGCTGATGCGCACAAGTGACATTTATAAGGACGTGCATTTTTGTCTTTGGGGGGTCTAGGGTGAGTGTGCTTGCGCAGATGCTGCTTGAGATAAACTGCCCCCCCACAAACTTTGTCACAATGTGAACATTTAAATTCTTTCTGACCGGTGTGTGTCTGGAGGTGTTCTATGAGATGGGCAGAGTACACAAACTGTGCGTCGCAATATGTACATTTGAACGGTCGCCCATCCACAGCTTCACCTTCATCATCGACCTCATATTCATCCGAGTCCTCCAGATCCAAGTGCTTGTTGGGACGGCACCGATGTTTGTTCAGCTCATTGGTGGTATAAAAACTTTGGTAACATTTTCCGCACTTGATCGGTTTGATGACGGAGTGTTTGCGTGTGTGATGGTCGATCAGGCGACTTTTTTGTGTGAAGCTGACCCCACATTCCTGACAAGCATAGGGCCGTTCACCAGTGTGAGTGAGAGTATGGCGCTTGAGGTGGGAGGGTGATGCAAACTTCTTACCACAGTATTTACACTGGTTCTTATCCATCTCGAGATTGCTACCTTGCTCTTGCAGGGGCTTTAGGAAACCTTGCGAATCTATCTGTGATGTAGACCCATCCAGTGTGTTCTGACACGTGCCTGTCTTCAAATGAGAGGCCAGGCCATTCTGGTTGACAAACTCTGACCCACACTGATGACATATGTGTCGACCTTCATGTGCTGCCATGTGCAGGGACAGCACAGATGCCTTCTGAAAACCTGCACCACACTGACTGCATTTGTATGGCATTTCTTGTGTGTGGATTTCCATGTGCTGTGTAAGCTGATCTGCCTCTAAAAACATCATACCGCACTCAGTGCACTTGAAGGTTTTGGTCTGAATTTTGGGGGGGCGAGGGCGGAGCTGAATAACTGGCTCTTGAGGTTTAGTGTAACAAATCTCCAAGCTCAAGTGGCGCGTCAAGCCATTCATGTGAGCGAACTTAACGCCACAATGCGGGCATGAATGCAGGTCTGAATTCTGATTGTTATCTGTGCTGATGACTGGAGTCGGGGGTTCCTCTGTCGTGAACGAAAGCTGCACCATGGTCCTGGCTTCCTGCTCAGCATTGGGGGAGGCTGGGTCGTCATCCAAAAGATCAACATCATCGCTCATCTGTGAATTTTGCGTGTTCTGTGTATTCTGTACAGTCTGTGCATTTTGTGCGTTCCTTTCATTCTGCGCAAGCTGTGCCTTCTGCTTGGCTGTTGGCAGGGTCTTTGCTGGGATTTTTTTACCATGCACTCCTGGTCGTGAGCCACAGCTGGCACAGGACAAAGTTAGGGGAGTGAGGCAGTTCACGCAGCAGGCTGCCGACTGGTTTCCAAGGGAGGTGTCTTCATAACTGGTTAAGAGAAAAAAAAAAAGCACAAAATTGTACCCCTTGCATACATACCCACTGATACTGTTAGACCCGATGATTCAATGGCTGCATGCACAGGGGATACTGTTAGACCCGATGATTCAATGGCTGCATGCACAAGGGGATACTGTTAGACCCGATGATTCAATGGCTGCATGCACAAGGGGATACTGTTAGACCCGATGATTCAATGGCTGCATGCACAAGGGGATACTGTTAGACCCGATGATTCAATGGCTGCATGCACAAGGGGATACTGTTAGACCCGATGATTCAATGGCTGCATGCACAAGGGGATACTGTTAGACCCGATGATTCAATGGCTGCATGCACAAGGGGATACTGTTAGACCCGATGATTCAATGGCTGCATGCACAAGGGGATACTGTTAGACTTGATGATTCAATGGCTGCATGCACAAGTGGGTTAAGGGGGGTGTGAGAACCTCTTGCAACTTCTCGCTGCCAAAATGTTGAAAAAGGAGGGGAGGTGGCATGCTGGGCTGTGTGTGACTTAACTCATTCAACCCCAAGGCCGTATTTTCTAAATTTTGGAGGTGTCATCTTACGACTATGCACCAGTTGCAGGAGATGGATCGACCATGATAATTCAAGGGTAGTGACAGATTAGCTTGGCGCCAACAGGCGCCAAGCTAATCTGGCACTACCTTGAATTATCATGGTAGATCAATCTTCTGCTGTGGTGCATCAGGGCTGAATGAGTTAACACTTGAACTGATTCTCTTTACAAGATTTACAAGAAAGTGTAGACGACTGATACAATTTTGACAACTTTTTTCTTTTCTTTCTTTTTTTTTTTTTTTGGGGGGGGGGGGGGGGGGAGGCATTTCGGAACCCCTTGCCCGACATCCCCCCCCCCCCCCCACCCCGCCAGTGATTAAGCCACAACAGGAGTCAATGGCTGCATGCACAAGGGGGTTAAACAAAACATCTTATAGCATTAGCAGGGTTTGCGAGGCCCCCCCATCCCCCTTTAAATAAAGATGTTTCAAAATGATTTTTTTCATTTTCTTCTCTTAAATACTACCATCCACCCATACTGTCAATGACCATGATCCTTTATTTGACATCGGTAAAAGTTTTTGTACTCCCGCAGTAACAACCATTTTTCGAACTGCCGTTGCTAATCTACTGATTAAATTAGTATTGCACTATTTTTTTTTTCTACTACTGAACGGTCAAAAGAAAAAAAAAGAAAAAAAAAAGATTACTTGACAAACACAAGCCAATAGAAAAGAAAATGTAAGGGGGAAGTGACATAGGAATTACCAGCTTTACTGGTCGGGCATAATCACATGTTTTGAGGTTTAATTAAAGTAATGTTATTGGAATACACGCAGCCTAATACACATACATATGCATGCACGTTTCAGCATGCCACTCTCTGTCTCTAATAATATGCATGTATGCACACACACGCACGCACACACACTCGCGCGGATTAGGACGTTAAGTCAGTCAGTCATATCAATAGTAGGCTACACACAAGCTGTACTGAATAAAACTGATTCATCAAAAACTGGGATACATGCAGTTAATGATCTAATCAGAATAGTATTTTTCAATATGTGCACAGTCACGACGGTGCTGCTGACAAAAACATGGGGGGTAATTCAAACTCACTATCTGATGAGAAAACCTGCGATGTCTGTGTCCGACTTCAGGCCACGATCAGTCCCAATCTTGTCCCAGGAGGAGGACATGTCTCCGAGTCGGACCATACGATCACTCTCTTGACCTTCTAGTGCTGGAAAATCCATTATGCCGAATCCTGAAGAAAAATTATGGCATACTTAAAAATATTATATATATTTACTTCTAGCATACCTACCCCAAAAAAACAACAAATAAATGAATGGACCCCTGTTGTGGCTTAATCACTGGCGCATCTAGCGGAGGGGGGGGGGGGGGGTGTCGGGCAAGGGGTTCCAAAATGCCCCCCCCCCGCAAAAAAAAAAAAAAAAAAAAGAAAAAGAAAAGAAAAAAGTTGTCAAAGTTGTATCAGTCGTCTAGACTTTCTTGTTGTAAATCTTGTAAATAGAATCAGTTGAAGTGTTAACTTCATTCAGCCCCAATGCACTACAGCAGAAGACGGATTTACCATGATAATTCAAGGGTAGTGCCAGATTAGCTTGGTGCTGTTGATGCCAAGCTAATCTGGCACTACCCTTTAATTATCATGGTCGATCCATCTCCTGCAACTGGTGCATAGTCGTTGATGATGCCTCCAAAATTTGGGAAATACGACCTTGGGGTTGAATGAGTTAAGTCACACACAGGCCAGCATGCCACCTCCCCTCCCTTTTCAACATTTTGGCGAGAAGGTGCAAGAGGTTCTCACACCCCCTTACTGTGCCTATCCCCCCCCCCCCCTTTTTTTGTTGTTGTTGGTTGTTGTTGATTTTTGGGCCAGTGGAAGGCAGTCTGCGCACAGATTTTGATTGAGCCATACCAGTCTAAACTAAGTTAAAGGTCCCAAACAAGAAGCTGCCCTCCACCCCCACAGCTTCACCTCTGTTACTAATCATTAAAGGACTTGCAAACGTTCTAATATTAAAAATATATACAGTCCGCAGTCTTTCACTTCATTTTTAAAAAATTGTCATCTTGATATTACTATTAATCACAATCTTGCGTATGAGAAGAGACGCGTTTGGGTAAGAATGTACCGGTATTTAAAGGGCACGTTAATTTGTTGGAATAAGGACTGAATGCGCTGGCAGGCAGAGAAAAGAGCTAGCCTGGGAGGAGACAGACTTTCACGATCCAGTATCGGCGCTGCTTCGACCACTTCAATGCAGTCATCGCCTAAACCCGCAACGGATCAACACTGGTACAACTACAGTAGTACACCCACTGTGTGCATTGATTCTCACAAGCCCACGTGACCACAGGGACATATGAGAATCTATGCCCCTTGCAAATGGGCCTGCTCTTGCGCTCAGCGCAGCAGAGCCAGGCCATGGCGCGCGGCGTGGGGCGAACTCCCCTTTCCCTCAGCGACCATGTCTCCCACTCGCCAGTCCTTTGTTCCGAGGTCACTAACATTTATTATGATTTTGCAGACATGGGCTTGCCAGAAAAACATTCACTGCATGCAACATTAGCTTCTAACTACAATCTGACAAACTGAGGCTATTTTAATTACATTTGAGAAACCCTCCGACACTAGGTGTACATAAAACCGACTTGAACACCCTGCACACGAAAGAGATAAAAGACGCAGTGGGTATTTGCTGGTCGCCATCTTGCCTTCAAATAGACAGGATTTTCAACGCTTTAAAAATGCAGTATGAACTAATTACAGAAACTTACGCGCACACGCTGTTCACAGATGCGTCGTTTTGTGTGTCTTCATGCAGTTTGTCACGCCAGCTGATGAAAAAGATGAGCAGAACAGATTTTAATTTGCGTAGTGACTCAGCGAAACCCAAATGTATGTCTAGGCGGTGGCGGCTGGGAAGGTACTGCCGCTCCTCGCTGCGGTGTATTACGTCGGTGACAAGCAAGAAAAGCCCCCTCATCAAAACGTTACTTTTGGGTAGTGGTGGTGGTGGGGGAGCGGGTGTTTTATGGCGTTTAGATTATTTGAAATCGCAAGGCATACACTATATACTGTAAAACAGCTGAGAATTTTCAATGCGACCTGTTCTAGTCCATAAAGGATGAATATTTTGTATAGTTTGCAATGCCGTCTTCTTTGTATTAAAATAATGCTGGACAACTGAATTAACGAGATAACTTAGGACCTTTTAATGTAATACAAATTAAAGACTTTTCTGTTCTTCTCTTTTGTATATACTGGAGAATCTCATAGCGTACCAGGGGCAGTGCAAAACCTCTATTATGAATGCAAACTCATGTGGATTGTGACAAGAACGGTAGAAAAGTGCTAGTTGAGAACCCATTGTATTTTCGAATGCCAGCTGAGCTCGCCCCAGAGTAGTTTGCTGTGGTGTGCATTGTGACAGATTTAAAATTTGTATTAACCTTTTTCATCCTGATACACCAACTGCTTGAAATAAACGCGACTATAATAGTTCAAGGATGACGGCTTTTCTTTCTATCGTATGTTCTTTTCTGTTCGTTGTTCACAGTTCCATATCACAGAGAAGAAGGATCTTTGATCCGAAACGTGGCGTTTCATGTTTCTAACTTAACGGGTTTTCAACCTCTATTTTTCTGTTTTCCATTCAAGAGTGGTGCCAGAATAGCTTGGCACCTCAGGCCCAAACTATTCTGGCACCACCCTTGAACTAAAACGGTTGATCTATCTCCTAATCTGTAACTTGTAATCTTCATAGGACAATAATTAAAAGTGACTTTTGAAGGCCTACTACCATCATAACATTTCATGGATGCACTTCTGAAACAGATGGTTAGAAACACGACACTCAGTCCTAGTTATGGTTCATCACACACAGGAGAATCACACATTGTCTCATTTAATCTAACGACTCTGCTCTGTTACAACACTGTATGAGGAGCAGCTAAAAATAGATTGACTTTTCAGACAGGCTGGTAGAAGAAAATCGGCTGCTATGACCAATTTAATATCCGGGACTTTGCCGTAAAATAAACAAATGTGATTACGCTTGTGCATTTCCTGCGTGTACAAATTACCAAAGACGTTCATTAGTGGTGTTGACAAGGCACAAACACAAATGGTGTTGAAACATTTCTTCAGTTTTACGAGTAATGGTACTTGAAAGGTTTCCGTTACTACTACTAGTCTTCTTTCTCCCTCTTCCTTGCAATGGGAGCTGGGTGGCTTGGTGTTAGAACGTTCAACTCTCGTCCGTAAGGTCCCGGGTTTGAATCCAGCTGGGGTCAAAATTTGTGCAGACCCTATTTCGGTGCCCCGTCTTTGAAATCACCTTCGTGGTGGACAAAAGACGTCAAGCCCTAAACGTTTAACGTTTTTTTTCTTCCTCTCAAACATGTTTGTATGCAATGCAACAGTCATGGATGCAACAGTCATGGTGTGGAAGCATCTTTATTTGACAAATGCCGTACAATATTGATAGTACTGGTACATCTGTGTTCAACGCATTGTGTACATGTAAAGTGATGGTAGTATATATACATTTGACTAATCAATTGATGGTTGCATACGTTGTATAATACACTTCATAAAATAGACTTGTGAATCACTGGCACCAGTAAGTGGGTGGAACACCCAAACTTGTGAATACAGTAGAATCATTTCTTTTCAGCCAGCAAAAATGGCCTTAACCCATTGCATCATGAGGCTGATTTTGTAACATTTGCTTATTGTCCTAGGAATGCCACATTACAGATTATGAGATTGATCAACTGTTGTAGTTCAAGGGTGGTGCCAGAATAGCTTGGCGCCTCAGGCGCCAAGCTATTCTGGCACCACCCTTGAACTAGTATTTAAATTTATTTCAAGCAATGGGCGTATCAGGATGAGAAGGGTGAAAAGACAGGTATCTCTCAAGAGAAGTCTTGAAGGGCAAAAGTGTCACCTGTCATTGTCAATTTAACCCTTTTCATCCTGATACACTATTGCTTGAAATAAATTTGACTAAGATAGTTCAAGGGTTGTGCCAGAATAGCTTCGCGCCAAGCTAGTCTGGCACAAGCCTTGAACTAAAACGGTTGATCTATCTTCTAATCTGTAATGTATCTTCATAAGACAATAAGAAATTTTGTAAAAATCAGCCTCAGTGAATAATGGGTTAAAGACCATTATTTAGGTGGTGACTATCATTCAGGCGGCTATAGCCACCTAAATGATGGCCTTTAAGTAACAGGTGATCTCTCATGAAGGTGGCCACTCAAAATGGGTCCTGCTGTATAAAGCAATTAAACAACAAAACCATCTTGCAGCTACACAGGTTTACTGCCAACGCTATTTCATACCCCTATCCTGTTCTTAACCTACATTGAAACAACTGATCTGTCAAAATGACACTTGATAAAACTGAAGCTGGTCATTTGCATACAGCGCCCCCGCCCCGCCCCTCCCCCCACCCTCCTCCCCCACATGGACTGTCTGGAAACCACTGTATATAGGACACTGTACGTGGAATCCACTGTTGCACGACATGGGCAGCTCTGAAGACAACCCCATAAAAGTTAAGACATTTTTGCCACAAAGAGAATGGTATTTGCAGTTTTGGGGGACAAAGGTCATGGTCACACATCTGCAGTCTGCAGATCAATATGCGCCAACTCTTTGGCTGTTGGTAGCCATTGTTGTCATGATTCCTGCATTGCGACAGAAACCATTACCAACAGCCAAAGGGTTAAAATACATGTTTACCTGCTGGCCTGCGATTTTGGACCCTACAGCCGTTGGCTGTAGGGTCCAAAATCACAGACCAGCACCTATCTGATGAACAACCTTTAAACAAATCGTATAAATAAACTTGGAAGAAAAATTTATGTGATTATAAAGATGACTGGTAAATATACAAGCAACGATGGAGAAGCTGATACCCTCTGAACCATCCCAAAAAGTACACGTTAAAGCTAAAGTTACATACAACTGTTACGCACAGAGACTTGCATGCATCACAGGAAAGAGAACCATGCTCAAGGAGACTAGGAAAACTATAGTCCTGTGAAAGAAACATTAAGAATACCATGAACATCTATGTAACGTACATGTAGATGAAGCACGCATTTAGTAAAATAAACATTCACATTTATGTTGCCTATGAACTAAGGTTACAGGTGCACAACCTTTGGAAGACATCAAAAACAATTACACATTGAAATAAAGAAAAAGTCAGGGAATAAGCCCTTTCCAAAAGTAAACAAACAAAAGAATAGTGTTGGTGTTCGCCATTTTTAACAACAAAATCTATAGGAAGTATAACTACAATCTATTACTACCTGTACAAGTACTATGCAGTGACATTTACTTTAACCTAATTAGCCCCAAATCCCTACAGCAGGAGATGGAGTGACCATGAAAATTCAAGGGTAGTGCCAGATTAGCTTGGGGCTGTCAGGCACCAAGCTAAGCTGACGGCGCAAAGCTAATCTGGCACTACCCGTGAATTATCATGGTCTATCCATCCTTGCAACTGGTACATAGTCGTTAGGCAACACCTCCCAAAGTTTGGGGCTAATAGGGTTCATAGGTACAACTCGAACTACCAGTATACTCATTTGCATGATAAAAAGCTCTCTGCAGAAACAGTATTCCCTGATGCCATCCATCTGGCAATACCCACAGTCATGGCTGACCTATCTCTGGGTGACCTGTGGTGCAGCAGTAAAGCGCAGGCCGCTAACGTTAGAGGTGCAAAGTTCGATACAGGGCTCTGCTGTCACATTTGTCTGCTCTAGCAAGTCCAATTATAATGTGGAGACAATTGGGGTATCTTTCTCCGTCAGCTGGCGTATATCAAACACACACGGAGCCAGTGGCGCCAACAGTATTAAAAAATCCCCTCACAAAGCACTCACAACTTTACAAGTCATGAGAGATGGATCAACCAACACTGGTTGCCTCCTCTGATTCACCACCGCTGACAACGGTAGTGAACTGAAGGAGGCAACCACCGAGAGATGAACCTCGACAGCTCTGAAGTTGTGCCCGGTCAACTAAGCATATCTTTAGGCACCGATCTATCTTTTGGTCAATCAGTTTCCAGCAATTATGTACATAAAGTGACCGACGCAACAGTTTTAACCCAATCACTGCCAGTGGACACACATTGTTTCTGAAATCACTGCGTTGGCTGACAATACAGCTTCAGAAAGACACAGGTTCTTATGAAGCCTCCACACCTGCGGGGGCTCATGAGGATCTACGCCTCTTGCAGCTGGGCAGTGCTCAACTCTTTGCACCCCAAGACCGCAATTCCCAAATTTTGCCATTGTCATCTGAAGGCTGCAGCGCAGTGCAGGACACGGATCGACCGTGATAATTCAAGGGTGATGCCAGAATAGCTTGGCGCCCGTGGGCGCCAAGCTATTCTGGCATCACCCTTGAACTATCATGGCCGATCCACATCTTGCTGAGGAGTGTCTGGGGTAAAATGAGCTAACCCATTTATCCCCCTGAAGCATGAAGTCGGGAGACGGTTTAACCACGATAATTCAAGGGTAGTGCCAGACTAGCACCACTCTTGAATTATCATGGTCAACCCATCTTCCGCAACTGGTACACAGGGACACCTCCCAAGATTTGCGGCCGCAGGGCTGAATGGTTTCATGTTGACAATGAAGGGGTTAAAATGAAACGCTACACAATTCTCTGGCTCTGGATACGAAAGAGGTAAGAAGAGTGGATTTTATTCAGGTGGATTTCGTCTTCGGTTTCAAAGGATTTCGGCCGACTTCTAGGTATACACGAGACCAACGAATTATACACAAATCACGAGACCCAGCAATTGTATGGTCACGACAGTCCATTCCTTGCGCAGTTTGGCGGTATTCCGAGTGTCCCAGCAGTTCAAGGTCAATAGGGGTGGTGTACATGTGGCATGTTGTACATTAGTCCTAAGCGCATTTCTGTTGTTGGGTCAATCGTACTGTTTGCAGGATGTATAGGTATACGCAGTTCAGTCGCCGGATTGATCATCACACTATTTGTAGTGTGCATGGGTATCTGTGCGTCATTAGCGTGTATTGGTATGTGAGCATTTGTAGTGATGATTTGCGAGTTTGTGGTGTGTATCTGCATGTCCAAAGCGTGCATTTGTGCATCTGAAGTGTGTATTGGAACATTTGCGGGATGTATCTGTGCATTTGAAGTGTGTATCTGCGTGTTCAACGTGTGCATCGCAGCATTTGACATATGCATCGAAGTATTTGAAGCATGCATCAAAGCATTTGAAGTGTGTATCGGTGTGTCTATCGCGTGTATCTGTTTCAGAGGGGTAAGCTCTGCAAGTTCACGCTTGTGTGTTTTTCTGACGTGTGCGGTGCGGTTACTGGCCGTTGCAAAGCACTGGCCGCACTCCGGACATTTAAATGGCTTTTCCCCTGTATGAGTGCGAGTGTGAACTGTCAGACTGCTCGGGTGGGAGAACGCTGCACTGCACTGGGTACATTTGTACGGTTTTTCCTTTGTGTGTGTGCGCATGTGGATTGTCAGACCGTAAGATTGACGGAAGGCTTTATCGCAGTGGCGACATTTATAAGGTTTAACGCCAGTGTGAGCGCGTGTGTGGCCGACATAAGTCGTGCGGTGTGCGAAGCTCTGTCCACACTCTTTACACACATAGGGTTTTTCCCCAGTGTGAATGCGGATGTGGCGGCGGTAGTTACAGCGCTGGGCGAAGGACTTCCCACACTGGTTGCACAGGTAGGGTTTTTCACCTGTATGGACCCTCAGGTGTTTCTTCAGCATCGTGCGGTGCTTGAACACCGACCCACACAGGTGACATTTCAGGGGCTTCGAGTCTGAACTCTGCTTAGGCTTTGGGTGAGTGTGCTTGCGCAGGTGCTGTTTCAAATATCGGGCATCTCCAAAAGCTCTGTCGCAGTGCGGACATCTGAATTCTTTCTGCCCTGTGTGTTTCTGGATGTGGGCCGTGTAATGTGTGGAGTAGGTAAACTCCGCCTTACAGTATTCACACTTAAAGGGCCTGCTGTCGTCCGGGCGCGAGTCATCAGAGTCCTCATCAGAATCATAAGCATCGAGGGAACTTCCAGGAGCTGAATGCTCACTCCGACAATCAGTCTCCGATTGATTGTCGGAGTTGGCATTCAGCTCCTGGGCACTCCCTCGTGGTTGGCAGACATGCTTGTCTAGCTCTGTATTAGTGTCAAACTTCATCCTGCAATCGCCACATTTAATCGGTTTGACTCGGACATGATTACGGTTGTGGTGGTCAACCAAGCGACTTTTCTGCGTGAAGCTTGCTCCACATTCTTGACAGACAAACGGACGTTCACCTGTATGGGTCAGTAAATGGCGTTTCAGGTGTGACGGTGATGCAAATCCCTTACCGCAATATCTGCAAGTATTTTTGTTGATGGGAAAACCCAGCTGTGCTCGCTTTTGTTGTCTGTACTTGAGGGAACTGCCAGCCTGTGAGTACGACGCTTCCGCATTGCCCTCCAGGCTTCCACACGACTGTGTCTTGAAATGGGCAGTAAGGCCATGTGCGCTGGCGAACTCTGACCCGCAATGTTGACAGACATGTTTCCCTTCATGCGTCTTGAGGTGATAGTCTAACACAGTTTTCTTGAGAAAGCCCACGCCACAGTGACAGCACTTGTAGGGCATTTCGTGCGTGTGGATCTTCATGTGTTCGTTCAGATGCTCCAGCTCCAGGAACTCCAGCGAACACTCCACACACCTCATCGTCTTCATGGCTTTCGGTTTTGGGCGCGGGTGAAGTTGCTGAATTACCATTGCCTCCTGTGGTTTGGTGTAGCACATTTCCAGGCTCAAGTGCCGCGTCAAGCCGTTCTGGTGAGAAAACTTGCAACCACAGTGTGGACATGTGTGCATACCATCTGGAGTCTTGGTAACACTCTCTGAACTGATCGTGACAGTAGGCCTTGGAATGGGCATCCCACCTGTTGAGAATGAAGACAGTTGTACCATCGCTCTAGCAACCTGCATGGATGTCGGGGAGGTGGGATCGCTGTCCAGCAAATCCACATTATCGTCATCATCATCATCATCATCATCATCATCATCAACTTTTGACACGTCATGGTTTTCGGGCGACTGAGGCGAGGATGGGCTTCCTGCCATTAATTTACTCCCCCCATGAACTAAGAGTCCCACCAAGCTGGGTTTCTGTAAAGCACCGCACGTGGCACAGGTCAGGGCCAGGGGCTTGAGGCAGTGCACACAGGTGGAATTGGACGCGTCAGAAATGTCCTCATAGCTGGTGGAAAAAACAGAAAAATTATTCATTATCCTTTTAACCCTGAAGCAGTACACCAGCAGATGGATCGACCATGATAATACAAGGGTAGTGCCAGATTAGTTTGGCGCCTGTCGGCGCCAAGCTAATCTAGCACTACCCTTGAATTATCATGGGCGAGCCATCTCCTGCAACTGCTACATGGTCGTTAAGAGACACCTATCAACTTGGGGAGTGCGGCCCTGGGGTTAAATGGGTTCATGGCTGGCAGCAGCTGAAAAGTCATTGTTTTAACCTCGTCACTGCTGAGAATAATGAACATGATCCAAATACAAGAGACATAGATCCTCATGAGCCCCTGCAGTTGCGGGGGGGGCTCATGAGGATGTACGCCTCTTGCTGACACCACCGTGTATCCATTTTCCCTGGACGGCGGGGGCTCTTCGGCTTTAAATTAACAAATAATTAGTTCAGAAACACAATCTGCAATCATTGACAGTGAAGTGCTTAACCCTCATCATTCGGAATACACCAGTGTGTGAAATACGTTTGACTAAAATAGATTAAGGGTGGTACCGGAATAGCTTGGCGCCTCTAGACGGCAAGCTATTCTCTGTCACCACCCTTGAACTAAAGCCATTGGTCTATATCCTTATCTGTAAGTACTATAATGTAGCTTGCATATGGCAGTGTACAAATTTGAAGCTTTTAGCCTCAGTATGATATGGGTTAAAGAAAGTGGTGCCATTTATGACAAAGTAATTCAGTGTCAAAAGGTCCTCCGAGACCCTCACCTAACAAAATTTAAAAAACAAAAAACTCTCTTTTGTGATTCATGGACAACCCAGTGAAGTACTACTACTATATTAGTATTGGATCACAAATCTCTTGAAAAATCTAAAAATATACCAATTCAAACAACAGAACTGAAAAGTTGAATAAACAACAACTACAGAAAGCCTGCAATGGATTTTATTAGTGACAGGCTATTTCAGGATCACCATTTGACATTGGGTCAAATACTGGCATTGCCTGTTCTTTCACATACACACTTTACTTCCTTCATATTTTGTAAAAAGGTAAACTATTTAAACCACCTGCAATAAGCACAGACAACTCTACAACAACATAGACAACACTACAAATATCTCCAAGAGGCTTAGATCCTCATGAGCCCAGAGGGCTCATGAGGAACTATGCCTCTTGGAGACGTTTTAAGTGTTGTTTTGCTCAAGGTGCAAGCTGGTTTTCCGTCGTGATTTAAAACATGATGAGGATTTCATCCCAAAGTTTACCGTATTGTTTAAAGCTCAGATGCATTTATCTTTTAATAACATTCAGGGTTGTTCATATTGTTAGACATATAATGCTGATCCATTTCCCTCCTCTCTACGCCAACCTCTGATCAACACACACGTCAACGCACACAAATAAAGACGGACACATGGTGCTTCCCGTCAGTACGCTCTGTGGGCTCGTGTAGCGACAGGAATCCATTTCCTTCGACTCTAACCCACCCTCTGATCCACACACACTGCCACACAGAAATAAAGACGGACACACGGCAATTCCCGCCATTTGTAAGCTCTGTGGTCTGGTGTATCATAGCTATTTTGAAGAAGAATAATAGCATGAGCAGTGAAATGATGTCACTTTAAGCTTCACATCTTGGCATCATTGGCCCCAAGACGCCGTGTTCATAGTGACGACTTAGTAAATGTTATACGTCACTCATTGCAGTACTAAACATTTGACGTATCAGAGGATCAACTTTACAATTTTCTTGCTAATTTTCATACATAGAGCTTACAGGTCACAATTTGACCTAATCCTACCCCAGGGTCGGGACAAACAGCAGACATAGGCGAACACTGTTTATGAAAAATCATGCGGGTATTAACGAGAAGATAGCTTTCTTTGTAAAAGAAAAATTAAAGTTATGTTAGCCACAATTGATGTAATCGTACCCGACAGCTGAGACAAACTGTAAATGTAAATACTGTATATGAAAAATCATCATGCAATTACTAATGAGAATATTGTTGTTTTTTTTCATAAAAAAAAGATTAAATTGTTTTAAGATTAACCCATATAATTGATGAAATTAATCTCCTAAATGTGAAAATATATATTAAATATAAAAAAAAATTATTACTCAAAGTTTTAGAGGTACAATGCTGGTTAACGAACTCATTCAATATCTCCCTTTTATCGTGCTATATATATGTAAAATATCTATTAAAAATAAGAAAATTATGGACTGCAGAGTGGATCAACCGGTTTTTGTGAAACGGCCATTTTCTCGCCAATGAGCATCTTAATCAAAACATCGAAAAGGTCTCGAGATAATTCTTATAGGGACAATATCCTAAAATTTCAAAGTTGTCCGTCCTCAAACACGGGACTCTAGTCACTGTCACATACACACACATAAGGTGCTTTGGCGCCAAAAAGACATTCTCCAGGAAGGTTTGCGTAGCTAGACGTGACGTCATTTTTTATCTTGTTACTTCTTTGCCAGAATTTCTGTCCCACACGCCAAAAACGTCATGTGCATGCTCCGAAATGCGCTCCGACCAGCCCAATTTCAAAGTCTACTGTATTTTCAATATGGTAGACAAAAAAACTGATTTCACTAGATTCATTGTACAGCATTAATCAAGAAAGTTCTTTGAAAAGAGAGAATACACTACATCAAAGTAACTCAAAGAAGGAAATTACTACTGTCCCATCAAAGTTGAGTCAGTGAGTGTCAACTCTGCGTGCTATTCACACATGCATGTAATTAATTGAAATGGGAGCTAGATCAACCTGAACTATCAGCATTAGAATTGATCCATCATCTGTTATAATCTATTATGACTCAATAAGCTAACACAGCTTACAATTTCAGGAGATATGTGGCAATGTCCGAGTCCGACTTCAGGCCACGTTCATTTCCAACCTTGTCCCAGCTGGTGATCAGGTCCCCCAGACAAACCAGGCGCTCCCCCTTCTGGTATGTCGGATACTGGCAGTCCATAACGTTGACTCCTGATGGAGAGCACAACGCTGAGAAATCTGACAATTAACCCATTTAGCCTTGGGACCTGCAGCAGGAGACGGATTGATCATGATTATTCATGGATAGTGCCAGATGAGCGTGGTGCCTTTAGGCGGCAAGCTCATCTGGCACTACCCTTGAATTACCATGATCAATCCATCTACTACAACTGGTACATAGTCATTAGACAATGCCTCAAAAGTTGGAAATGGGGTCATGGGGTTAAGTGCAGAAGTATTACAGAGATACTACCTAAATAAACACTGAAGGAAAGACACATGGTCACACACAAACAACACTACACCAGGGGGAAGGGTGCTAGTAGCAATAAAATGCAAATGGAAAATACAATTTAATTTTTGTGTTTCATAATAACAAGTCTATCATCAAATAATTTCTTTTAAGTTTACACTGACAGATGCATCATGCAACCCGGCTGATTTCACCTGGCAGACAATGAACATACTATCGTAAACCAAAAGATTTTGTATTTCTGAATTATGCTAGACATTGAGACAGTGTGTGTAACTTTGGCAGCAGTGAACTGAACTGTATTGAATTAACCCTTATGATTTGGAATACACCAGTGTGTTAAATGTTTGACTAAAATAGTTCAGGGGTAGTGCCAGAATAGCTTGGCGCCTCTAGACGGCAAGCTATTCTCTGGCACCACCCTAGAACTAAAGCCACTGGTCTATATTCTTATCTGTAAGTAGTATAATGTAGCTTGCATATGGCAGTGTACACATTTGAAGTTTTAGCCTCAGTATAGTATGGGTTAAATGAAACTCCTTCAATGACAATTCGCTCGCAGTCATTTCAATTGTATGCAGACGTTCTGCTTCTGGGAAGTAATGCAAGAATTCATTAATAGATTTCATATGGTGTGTTCGGATGTTTTCCAGAGTGGAGTACTGGCAGTGATTCATTCCACCCCTTCCTCCATCCCACCATGAATGTCCCATTGCGCCAAGCGAACAGTAAGTCTGCAAACTGCATGTATTCAGCTAAAACCTCTCTGCACGACAATCGCATATTAGCCATACTTTAACTGAGGGGAAAAAAACGCAAAACAAACCCGCTGTCGATCACTGTGCGTAATTTATTACCAAACAATTCAAAAACCATTGGTATGGAGATGCCATGAAATAAACATTGCCGCCATCTTGGCTCCAAGTGGACAGACAAAATTAAGCAATACAACCACACGGCTGACACGTTTAACAACTTACGTTCGCCTGATGTGTAAATCGGGGTCTGTATGGAAGTTTCCGCGCGACTCGCACATCAGCAAAATGCAAAGAAGTTGTCAAAACTTGTGTGCGAAGTCACTCATTGCGAAAATGCATACGCAGGGGAAGCAACCGCTACAAAATTGCCTTTTTTTACCACGAAGAAAGGCGTGGCGAACAAGGTGCTCGCCTCTTACACAGCAGTGTCATGTTACCGTATGAAGTGCCTCAGGCTCCTATGGAAGAGGCTAACAGGAAGCTAGAAAGAGGCCAGTGCGGTGTAAGGCAAGAAAGTCTCCCTCTTCTATTTTCCTCCCTACACGTATTCTCTTAAATGTTGACCAGTTATACCACTGACTTCATCCTTGTTGTCTTTACCTTACCAGACACCTGCAAATAGCTGAAAATTTTATGCATCGATAGCTCAGGAGACTGCTGACTAGTCTAAGTCTTCTGGTGTGATAAGCCTTATCATGCTAATTAGCTGCCCTAAAGATAATGTATGCAGCGGGACATTGTGTTGAACTCAGTTCCCGGTGGCACATATGTACCGTACGTGATGTCGGTTGGTGTACTTGAGTTGATGACCAGTCACAGTAGTGCCAGAAAGACAATGACTTTAATAAGTTACGAGCGAAATGAATTAAACGAACGAACAAATTAATGAATAACTAAATAAAAAAATCAATTAAAAAATCAACGCAAACGGCGACAAATAAATAAATAAATAAATAAATATGAACGAGGCCGGAAAACTGAATGAAACAAAACTTACTGGAACTATTATGTAATAGATCATTATACAAGACGTGAAAGACCTCGTGATAGAATTATTAATTTATTAGAGACGAACGGCACATATCCGGATACACGGCTTAAAATGGCTGGATGCCGGACGTATAGTACTGGCCCCGCCGTTACTGAAAACGGGGCATGCGGCAAGTTAAAAAGCGGGCCGCTGCCGGACCCAAACTGTGTAGTGATCAGTCAATGGCGGTTTTACTGAGTCAGTCGGTGGCGGCACTGACTGGCTGTTAAGTGTTTCCCGGCTGCCGCTGGCCGATAAGCAGCGGTAGCCCGAACACAGGAGATCGAAGGAGATAGCCAGTGTGTATTGCCGGCCTGGCTCTGTGACTATCGGATCCTAGTATTCAGTGGATCAGTCAGTCCTAGTCAGTACTGAGCCGGCGGCGGCCGCACTAATGGGTCAGTAGTCTCTGTGAATGCCACGGCCGTGTCCGTGCCCGCGGTAGTGTCGGTCACTGAGTCCGCCGAAATGTCGCATCAGTGTGTCAGTCTCAGTCCCCATGCACTGTTGCCGACTCAGTCTAACCCTTATCATTCGGAATACACCGGAAATGGCAGTGTACAAATTTGAACCGCGATTTTAGCCTCATTACGATAATATGGGTTAAGTTCCGCCTAAGCTTTGACGATCCGTGGTCGCGGGATGCCCGGGAAAAGCGGCCTGGGCACGCTGTCACGGCGGTCACCCGAAACAAGCAAGCCTGTGTGAACAGCGGACTTGAGTTTCTGATCGTCCCCAGTGCCGGCAGCCTGGTTCAGCGGCCTAAACCCGTTTGACTGACTCTGAGAGATATATCATTGTTTTAACCGGCTGTGACTTCTGACTATCCGCTATTGACTAAGGCTCAATTTTGCTATATGTACTTGTCATAATTTATCTAGCTATGCCCGAATGTACCTAGCAAAAATATACCCAGCGCGACTCCGCAGTACTGAGTACACCCAGGCGTGAATCCACTACTAACCCAAGAGTCCGAAATAGCTCAGGCGGTTAAACGTCGGAGAATGAGAGCAAAGGGAATGCCGGGTCGTGGGTTCGAATCCCCGTCCCGGCCCCGGTAGCTGGTCTCGCAATCCAGGGGGAAATGACGGGCTTGTTCAATAGCATGTGCGTTGAAAGGTCGTGGTAAATCAAAGTGGCACAGTTGGAGTGCGCCATTTCCCCGTCCCCCATAACGCGGCCCGTCAGGGCCGTCCATGATCACCTCGGTGCTGTGGACGTTAAACCCGAACTAACGAACTAGGTCCTACTGACCCAGCCGCCGGGCAGTCGGTGTAAATTACGCTATGATTGCAAATGCACTTTTTTTTTTTTTAAAAAGGTAAACATACACATTGTGCCGAGGACTATGATCTGCACAGCATGAGTCCTCAATAATGCGCTCAGTAAAGGCCATAGCCGAGCTGATGTCGGCCGCCGTTGTCCCGCGCACAGTCGTTTGCTCATGGGATGATCCGTCTTTTGGGGAAAAAAACTGATTCAGTGGGGACGGAATAGTGGCAGCACAAATCTACACTGGACAGATTCACGGACTGAGTCAGTCTGGGTGGATTCAGTTCACTTGGTCACGGCGTAGCCGAGTAGTCACGGTCATGGTTTCGTCGGCCGCGTCAGTGGCCAAGTCGCGCTAGGTAGGGTAGATTTTCGCTACGTAGACTCAGTCACTATGGGTAGATTTACGCCTAGTCTAAATGTAGCGAAGCTGACCCTTTCAGCTGGACAACTGGTTACTATTCAGGCCGGCGGAAGACTATCTGAACTAAGTCTTAAAGCCGGCTCTTCTGTCACTAGTTGTCACGGAAAACAGCACAGTTTCTTCCCTTTGTACGATCACTGCCTTTTGGCAGCATGCGGTTTGACAGGCACACCTGATCAGTACGGAAAAACACCAAATTTTCATCAGTTTATTATGAGTGTTTTGGGCGCCTTCTCAGTCTTATTAAATTGTTCGGCTCACCGACGCAGCAGTTTGTAGGTGACCCGGAGGCCCAATACTGACAGAGATGATAGTCTTTGTCAGCCGGTGAGAGACTTTGGGGCACGGGGTGGCTCTGCCGGCAGTGGTCACATTGGTTCTATTTCAGTCTCGATTGCTGCGCAGCGAATCGAGGGAGACAGCCAGTGTGCTCTGGGGTGCAACTGAGGCTGGGACTGATTGAGGTGGTGGGAAGGGTAGGGAGGGGGAGGGGGCCGCGGCGAAAATGTCTTTTCCCAACCGAGTTCCGTAACGCAAGCTTCACGAATAGTTCTGCCGACAGGCCACACTCCGACACTGCCGACAGGCCACACTCTGACACACTGCCGACAGGCCACACTCTGACACACTGCCGACCAGCCACACAATGACACACTGCCGACATGCCACACTCTGACACACTGCCGATAGGCCACACTCTGACACATTGCCAACAGGCCACACTCTGACACATTGACGACAGGCGCCACACTCTGACACATTGCCGACAGGCCACACTCTGACACACTGCCAAGAAGCCATACTCTGACACACTGCCGACAGGCCAAACTCTGACACATTGCTGACAGGCCATACTCTGACACACTGCCGACAGGTCACACTCTGACACATTGCCGACAGGCCACATTCTGACACATTGCCGACAGGCCATACTCAGACACACTGCCCACAGGCCATACTATGACACACTGCCGACAGGCCACACTCTGACACACTGCCGAGCAGCCACACTCTGGCGCACTGCCGATAGACCACACTCTGACACACTGCCAATAGGCCACACTCTGACACATTGCCGACATGCCACACTCTGACACATTGCCGACAGGCGCCACACTCTGACACACTGCTGACAGGCCAAACTCTGACACACTGCTGACAGGCCACACTCTGACACACTGCCGACAAGCCACACTCTGACACACTGCCGACAGGCCACACTCTGACACACTGCCGACAGGCCACACACCGACACACTGCCGACATGCCACACTCTGACACATTGTCGATAGGCCACACTGTGACACACTGCCGACAGGCCACACTCTGACACACTGCGGACAGGCCACATTCTGACACACTGCCCTGCCGATAGGCCCCACTCTGACGCACTGCCGATAGGCCCCACTCTGACACATTGCCGACAGGCCATACTCTGACACATTGCCGACAAGACACACTCTGACACACTGCCGACAGGCCACACTTTGACGCACTGCTGACGGGTCACACTCTGACACACTGCTGACAGACCACACTCTGACACACTGCCGACAGGCCACACTCTGACACACTGCCGACATGCCACACTCTGACACACTGCCGATAGGCCACACTCTGACACACTGCCGATAGGCCACACTCTGACACACTGCCGACCAGCCTCACTCTGACACACCTCCGACAGGCCACACTCTGACACACTGCCGACAGTCTACACTCTGACACACTGCCGACAGGCCACACTCTGACACACCTCCGACAGGCCACATTCTGACACACTGCCGACAGGCCACACTCTGACACACCTCCGACAGGCCACACTCTGACACACTGCCGACAGGCCACACTCTGACACACTGCCGACAGGCCACATTCTGACACATTGTCGTTACGGAATTCGGTTGGGAAAACAAAATTACGCGGCCAGGGCCAGAGGAGTTCAACTACAAAGGGACGAACCGGATGTACATGTGAATGGACAGACGGACGGACTGTATGCCAACCAAACAATTCAGTCGCATGGTTGGATTTTTTAAATTCGAAACTTTCAAAAGTCAAAGTTTGAGCCCAGCGCGGGCCAATATTCGTGACAAATGACTGCCTCAGTTAAATATGGTTTTCGTTGTTCGTGACAGAACATTTTCGTGATCCCTGATTCGACTGAAATTAACTCCCTTATTTACCCCACAATATCTCAAAAACGAATTTTTCGTAATTTGTAATTTTAGAAATATTTCAATTGGTGACGACAAGGTAATAAGATTCCCTCCTGTTCCCACCCACCCCAATCTCCNTGGGGTTGTTCCCAGTCCCCGTTCCCCCCCCCTCTCCAACCCTCCCCAAACTTTGGGACGTCAAATGATAGTTTATCCACTAAACGGGAGTCGGGGTGCGCGATGGACAATAGAATCTCACCAACCGCTGTGAGGGTCTCAATTCCGGTGTCCCCTTCAATGCAGACCCCGTGATAAATGAGCTTCGTCGTCAGCTTAATTTTCGGCGAAATTCCTCCTCAGTCGTTCTTCTTCCATCTGCCGGGGATTTAACTCGTTCACCGCTGAGACAAATTGATTGTCACCCAGCTGCAAGAGGCATAGATCCTCATGAGCCCCCGCAGTTGCGGGGGCTCATGAGGATCTATATACCTCTTGCTCAGTGTTCGTGTCAGTTCTGCTGACCGTGTTAGGATATGTGACGATGGATTTAGTTTGAAGTGATTTCTAAAAACACAGCCTGTGTCCACGGGCATTTGAAGGGGTTACGATTCTCATCAGCAGGGGCTCATGAGAATCTAAAGCCTCTTACCGTGATAATCTCAAGCCTCACCCAATGGGCAAGGGGGCCATCGGGCCGACGTTGGCCCGACGGCCCTTAGCGCATTGGGCAGCCCCAGTGGCCGGCACTGACATCAGCCACATTTACACCTGACCTCAAGTCGTCTCTGTCCGTGCGACGATTTTGAAGAACAGCGCATAGGGACTGAGATTCTGACACACGGAAGGCATCAAACACTGTAGCGGCGGTAAGTTTGAGTTCCGACAGGCTCGGTTTGAGCCGAACTTGGAGTTGGAGCCGAGAGCGTGAATTTCCTGTGTGGGGTAACGCTTGTAGTTTTCAGGAGATATGTGTATACAAACAAACAAACAAACAAACAAACAAAGAGACGGACGGAAGGACGTACGAACGAACGGAAAAAACGAACAAACAATCAGACAAAGAAACAAACAAACAGACGAAGAGACGGACAGAAGGACGTACGTACGAACGAAAGAACTAACGAACAAACGAACGAACGAACTAACAAACAAACAGTCAAACAAACAAACAAATAATGCTGTATGCTAGCATCCCCCTCAAAACCTGCCTGTGGATGCAGTGGCGGAGACTGACACACCGACTAATATCTAACTCGGCCAAGTTGAGAAAAGAAACAACGTCATAAACGAAGGTAAACACAGGTGGATGTGTAAGATTTTCGTCATTCAAATTATTAAAGCATTCTGTTTTCTTGAAGACAGTGAAGATGATGACCAGTCGAATCAGTTATCCGCCGCTTCTTGCCAAACACCTCTTCCTACTGGCCATAGACTGGGTCATGAAGATGACCACAGAGCACAGACGAAGTGGAATACAGTGGACACTGTGGACACAGCTTGACGACCTCGATTTTGCAGACGACTTGGCATTACTGTCCCACACTCGTCAACAAATGCAGGACAAGACCACGAGGCTTGCTGACATCTCGTCCCAAGTGGGCCTCACCATCCACAAACAGAAAACAAAGACAATGAGGCTGAACGCAACCAGGGAAGAACCAGTCTTGCTTGCTGGCACCCCGTTGGAGGAGGTGGAGTCCTTCACCTATCTCGGGAGCATCATAGACAAAAAAGGCGGCACTGATGCAGATGTCCGAGCACGAATCGGTAAAGCCAGAGCAGCCTTTCTCCAGTTGAAAAAAGTGTGGAGTTCCAGAGAGCTGTCACAACACACCAAAGTCCGGATTTTCAACTCCAGTGTAAAAGCAGTTCTCCTATATGGAGCAGAGACATGGAG
>BTPG01000002.1:324417586-324482586 GCA_036245525.1 Semisulcospira habei
TCCAGAGAGCTGTCACAACACACCAAAGTCCGGATTTTCAACTCCAATGTAAAAGCAGTTCTCCTATATGGAGCAGAGACTTGGAGATTGACAAAAACCACAGTCAACAGAGTACAGACCTTCATGAACAGTTGCCTTAGAAGAATTTTGAAAATCCACTGGCCAGAGAAGATCAGCAAATTCAGACTCTGGGAGAGAACAGAGCAGATAACAGCAGAGAATGAAATTGGGCGAAGAAGATGGGGATGGATCGGTCACAGTCTGAGAAAGCCAGCTTCCAGTATCACTAGGCAGGCATTGTCATAAAACCCCAGGGAAAGAGGAAAAGAGGTAGGCCGAGAAACTCCTGGCGTCGAGACCTCCAAGCAGACATCAAGAGACTGGGAACCACCTGGAGTAGAATCGAAGGAGAAGCACAGGACAGGAGTTGCTGGAGGTCTCTCGTCGACGGCCTATACCCGGGTAGGGGTGACAGGCGTAAGTAAGTAAGTAAGTATACATATTACTTGCCAAGATGTACAATAGGACGATTTTGCTGACATCTCAGTTCATACTACTAGTAAAGATATACAGGTAATTTCCGACAACTTACAACAAGTCTTCATGACATATCAGCTTGGTGTATTGTTGTTCATCCAGTCAAAACGAAATCGATTGTAGTCGCCATGCGCCAAAAGCAGCAGATAACGCCTCTATCACTTAACCTTTCACTTAAAGGTAGTCAGGTAGAACAGGTAAACGAACATCGCGTAATAGGGATTACAATCGACAGTCAGCTAAAATGGCAAGCTCATACAGACGCCTTATGCAAAATAGTAGCCAAAAAAATCTCTTTATATTATCAAAACTGACATATTATACTGATTCAGATACCCGTAAACTATTTTATAATGCTCACATACGTTCTCACGTCGATTACGCGTCAACGGTATGGGATGGATGTAGTGAGGTCCATTTAAAGAGACTCCATTCCCTACACAGACGGGCGGCCAAAATAATCTGCCCTGATTCACACCTAACCACAGAAGATAAGCTCACAAAAGCAGGTCTCTTCAAGATCATTTCAAATATAACAAAGCAATTTTTATGTTCAAAGTGTGGAAGCACAAAACACCTGAGTACATCTCCATTTTGTTCCGCAAGTCTGAGTACAAGCTTGGAAACATCAGAAAGCTTTTCATAGTCCCAAACCAAGGATCGATCATATAAAACCAGCTTATCCTTCTCAGGGACACATATCTGGAATGCACTTCCCGACCATGTAAAATCCACCTCCTCCCTAGCCTGTTTTAAAAAGGGTCTCTGCAAGTATTTCATGGATCACTCGTAGGGCCTAGGGATGCCTTAACTACATGTATTATATGTCTCTTTCTATGCTGGGTCCAATTTATTCCCAATTAAGCATGTTATCCTTTTCATTTATCATTTGAACTACTTAGCTTTGTGTGTGTGTGTGTGTGTGTGTGTGTGTGTGTGTGTGTGTGTGGTATGGTGTGGTGTGGTGGTGTGGTGGTGGTGGTGGTGGTGGTGGTGGTGGTGTGTGTGTGTGTGTGTGTGTGTGTGTGTGTGTGTGTGTGTGTGTGCGTACGAATGTGAAAGTACATTTTTGGCTCACGTGCGAAGCAAAAGTGAGTCTATGTTTTGGGCCAGCGGTCGTCCGTCTGTCCTCCGTCGTAAACTTTAACGTTGGTATTTTCTCGGAGACTTTTCAAGCCACATTCTTCAAACTTGGCCCAAGGATACTTTGTGGCGAGGCCTTTCTAAACATACCAATTTGAGGTTCCTCTCACAAAGGTCAAAATCACAGGGGTTCAGGAAGTAGCTCCAAAATAGCTATATTTTGACATGTTTTTCTCTCAAATACTAGTCACAGCTTCAAACCCAAACTTGGTACAAAGATACCTGAGGGTAAAACCTTTCAATGCATACTTATTAATTTGGTTGATCCCTCGGAAAGGTCAAGGGTTACAAGAGTCGGCTCAGGAAATAGGTTCAAAATAGCCATATTTTGACAAAAGATGTTTTTTTTCTCAAATACTATTCACAACTTTAAATCAAACTTGCTACAGACATACCTGACGGGAAGACCTTTCCATGCACACTAATTTGATTGATCCCTCAGAATGGTCAAGGGTCACGAGAGCTCAGGAAATAGGTAAAAAAAGCCTTAGTTTGACAAAAGATGTTCGGTCACACATATGTAAATCGGTCATACACGTGAGCCATAATGGCTTTGCCTTTCTTGTTTTCCCCTTTGGCAAACATTTAAATTATTGTCATTCACACAACTCCAAATCATTTCCAAAACATCAAAATATGTGCTTGTCTATGATTTCACGTTCCAAAATTACAGACCAGCAAACGCACATAACTGTCCGTGAAAACATGGCAGTAATTGATTTGTCGTATTTATATAGGTCTGCGTTTTTAACAAATACGTCGTCGAATGGAACCGTTCATGTGTTCTTAGAACATTTCCTTATGTGCAATGCAGTCAACATCGAGTATTTCTGAACGTGTCTTAACCCATTTCAGTCACCTGGGACCCTGCAGCAGAAGATGGATTGATCATGATAATTGAAGGGTACTGTCAGATTAGCTTGGCACTTTCAGGAGCCAAGCTAATCTGACACTACCCTCGAATTATCATGGTCAATCGATCCAGCTGGTACACAGTGGTTAGGCAACATCTCCAACATTTGAGAAATTAATGGGACCTTGGGGCTAAAGTATGTGTGTCAGTGTTGTGTGTGTGGGAGGGGGGTGGGAGGGGGCCTTACAAATATGTGAGGCTAGTATCCGATAAGTTACTGCCCGGGTTGCGGGAGGCAGGGGGAGGGGGGGGGTTCACTACACTGACCCTTGTAGGCCTGAGGGAGGTCAGAGGAACCATTGTCCCCCCTGCGACCAATACTGAACGTATTTTTTTTCTTCTTTCCTCTGTGCATTCTTTAGAAAAAAATTCAGGTTGAGGAAGCCCCCATCTCTTGTGGTTATGTGACACCATTGAATATACACGTTTTGCCGGGGATTCCCATTCCCGTACGAGACAAAGTGATGTAGCCATTTTTCCGCGAGTGCAGCGCAAACTTCTCAGTCGAAAGTAAAACGTTTATTTTGGCTTGTGTACAGAATTTTTCATGCTGCAAAGTCTGTGACACCGAAGAGTGCTTCTCGATTGCTGTGTGACTCCGAAAAATTAAGAACTTTTACATAAACTGATCGGCATTTGACTACGTGACATGCCCGTGTTAGCATGGCGCGAAGGCTTCAAGTGTGCGCAAAATGCCAATTTTTGATAAAAATTTAGGTATTAGCAACATTTTTGCAAAATTTTCAATCAAATTTGCCACAAAAATAGCTGGTGATAAGACCTTCCTGACAAGACACTACACTGACCCTTGTAGGCCTGAGGGAGGTCAGAGGAACCATTGTCCCCCCTGCGACCAATACTGAACGTATTTTATTTCTTTCCTCTGTGCATTCTTTAGAAAAAATTCAGGTTGAGGAAGCCCCCATCTATTGTGGTTATGTGACACCATTGAATATACACGTTTTGCCGGGGATTCCCATTCCCGTACGAGACAAAGTGACGTAGCCATTTTTCCGCGCGTGCAGCGCAAACTTCTCAGTCGAAAGTAAAACGTTTATTTTGGCTTGTGTACAGAATTTTTCATGCTGCAAAGTCTGTGACACTGAAGAGTGCTTCTCGATTGCTGTGTGACTCCGAAAAATTAAGAACTTTTACATAAACTGATCGGCATTTGACTACGTGACATGCCCGTGTTAGCATGGCGCGGAGGCTTCAAGTGTGCGCAAAATGCCAATTTTTGATAAAAATGTAGGTATTAGCAACATTTTTGCAAATTTTTCAATCAAATTTGCCACAAAAATAGCTGGTGATAAGACCTTCCTGTGCATACTAATTTACTCAACTCATTGCAAAGGGCAAGGGTGGTGTAGAGGGTGGGGGGGGGGGGGCGGGGGGTGGGGGGTGGGGGGGGGGTGGGGGGTGGGTGGGGGGGGGGTGTACATTGTGTGAAAAATACTTATATTTTGAGAAAACATGGACTTTGCTGGTGCGGAACCCAGCCCTTCTTTACTTATTGTCACAAAGGTCACACATAAATATATCGGTTGTCCACGTGAGCCATAAAGGCTTTGCCTTTCTTGTTCAAAGAATTGTAGTTACATGTATTATCAACAGTTTTGCAAACTTTTCAATCCAATTTGGCACAAAGGTAGTAGTTGATGATAAGACCTTCCTATGTATACTAATTTAGTCGACTCTATGATATCATACAGGTCAAGGGTCACGGGTGTTTGACAGCTGTGTGAAAACTGATTAAATTTTGAGAGAACATGGATTTTGCTAGTGCAGAAGCCATCTCTTTACTTTGTCAAAAGGGTCACACATGTTACATATAATACATCTAATAAGAAATCCTTTCAAGGTAGATTCTTTGGAAAATGAGCCTAGGACGGAGGACTAATTAACGGTAGATTGATCGTGCGGGCGGTGGGCATGATTTGTATGTGTGCATGTGACCGTGCCTGTGTGTGTGTGTGTGTGTGTGTGTGTGTGTGTGTGTGTGTGTGTGTGTGTGTTTGTGTGTGTGTGTTTGTGTGTGTGTGTGTTTGTGTGTGTGTGTGTGTTTGTGTGTGTGTGCGTGTGTGTAGAGGGGAGAGGGGCGGGGAAGGGAAGGGGGAGGGGGGTGTCTGTGAGTCTATGAGTATGTCTACCTATGTGAACAGTGCTGTCAATTGTCTGCAAGTATTATGTTTTACTTATATGTATGTGCATGTGTAGATAGTCTTGTAGTTTGTTAGCAACGGCAGGTTTGTAAAATGGCTGTGTCTATGACGATGTCAATGCCTTGCTTACTTGCTTAATTCCTTGGATTTCGTGTGGAACAAAGGGCCTCTGTCAATGCCTTAACCGTTGTAAAATAAAGTTTCATTGATTCATTAATTCTCTCTCTCTCTCTCTCTCTCTCTCTCTCTCTCTCTCTCTCTCTCTCTCTCTCTCTCTCTCTCTCTGTGAGTTAAAAAAACCCACCAATAGTCATAGTTACCAGATACCAGCATATTCACTCACCACATAATTATGTTGAAAATCAGCCTGTTTACTGTACATATGTTTGATTTTTCCTGTTTCGCTGTCATATTTGTTGTTTTTAGTGTTGCTGCTTATTTTGTTTGGGGACAAGCTGGACGATATATGTTACGTGTTGAGTCGTGGTCGTAGTATGATATCACACCAGACGGCACGCACGTAAGGTTCTTTTAAAGTCTAGTCAGGGATGACACAGCTGCTAATAATAGAGTCTATATAGACTGTCACAAAAGGCTTTGCCTTGGCCTTGTACTGGGTGTTGTGTAAACACATTCCAGGTATACATTATGGCGGCAGTCACTTTTTTCAGAAATTGTATTTGGTTGAGAAAAGTGTTTATGAGAAATCGTCTTTGCCAGTATGTTGACAGTATGTATCGCATGGGATGTTACCTTTGTGTGGACAGTGTGTGTGTGTTTGTATTCAGGTTAAGTTTTATAATGTGTTTGACTGCGTTTTATTTGTATTGTAAAGGCAGTGTGTTGATAGAGACATTGGTAATTAATTATCTAATTCAGTACCAGGTGCAGTAAATGAGAGGGTTTTGTGAGGGTCAAAAACCGATTTGGAATAAACCGAGTGTACTGATAAAGACATAGACTTTGAGAAGTGATGGGGATGATGAGGGGAGATGGGCTAAGATAGCTAATTAACTAGGTCTAACTTAAGACAATTGAAAGGCTATCTCTAGAAAACTCTCATTATCTTAATCTCTCACGTGCAATCATAAGGAAAGCGTTTTGCACGGAGTTTTAGGCGGGAGTTCAGCCTAACCAAAGCAGAGAGTAGTTAGTACGGGCCATGCTGTCAGCAAGGACGGTTGTATGTGGAATACCCTAGCCCCTATTCCAAGACTCTGAGACCTAGATTTCAGGTATTATTATTGAGAGTTACAGAGTTAATGGTAATATGCGTTAGAGTAGCGTAGTTTGGTTGTGTAGCATGGATATGGTTCAGTTATTTTTTTTGTTTTAACTTGTGAAGATATTTGGTGATTTGTCTAGTTAGTTATTTACCGACAGGGATAATTAAAGAATGTGAGGTGTGTATGCCTAAGTGATTGGTAGTATGTAGTTGGCTTAAATATAGTCTTTTCCAATGTATGAAATAATGTATGGTGAGAGCGTCAGGTTATAGTCTGTTTTAGGGTAGTGACAGAGTTATGGTGTGTTGCGAAAGTAGTATGGGTTATGAAGGGTCAACTGAGGCTGCCGCCAGAGGGACCTATCGTGAGGTCATTTCACCACTCGAGGAGTGAGCGACCGGTGCCTAGACACCCGGGTCATCAGAGACTGCACTACGGGAGCGAGTCAGGAGGACGTCCACGGTGCACATAAAGCACACACAAAAACCTTCGGAACGTTAACATCCCCCCCCCCCACCGCTCCCCTGCACACCACCTTATTTCATCAAGGCTTTGCGGGACTACATGCACAAGGGACTTGACTTGTGACATGTGCATGCAGATTTACAGTGTCGAGATACCGCCTACTGAAAGACGACTAAAGTGGGTCAGTAAGTTCAAACGCACTTAAGGCTTCTCAGACCCGACAGTAGACCTATGAACTTCAACAAGACGGTTGTCTACCAGCGATATATGCGCTATATACACACTGATAAATCTATCCACTTCGACCTTACTGGCGAATTGTCCACGTCAACCATTAGAGGAATTCTCTTCAATTATTATTTTCTAATGTTGAGGCAGTCTACCCCAGCACGTCAGTCCAAAAGTTAGAACGCTAACAATACTGGAGCAGTAAAACATCTGTAAAAGCTGAGTGTTTACATTAAATGATCTGAGGTTTCTTAAACAGTAAAGACGGGTATGCGCTTTTTTCACAATAGCCTATGTGTTTTGTTTCCAGATGAGCGCGTTGTCAAAAAGAACACCTAAATACTTGTAGGACTCTACACGATCAACTTTTGTTCTCTTGGTGACAACAGGCTCGGGATGATGTTTGTTTTTCCTGAAATCTATGACCATCTCTTTTGTTTTGCCAACAAGTAATTCAAGATAGTTCCTATCGCACCACTCTAAAAAGTCGTGGATCTCTTGTTGATAATGTCTGCTATCCTCATCTCTAATCTGTCCTGTCAGTGCCGTTTCACTTGTGTGTCGTCAGCGTATTTGTCCATGACAGTCGTCATGTGTGGTTCTAAACACGAGCTAGCTGTATATATCCGTTGCAAGGTCCTGGCAAATCAAAACGGCACAGTTGGAGTGCGCGCCTGAATTGATCAGTTTTCAGGTCGTACTCCACAGGAATAGATGTCCCTGTCCCCCATAACCCGCCCGCTAGCGCCGTCCATTATCACCCAGGTGCCGTGGACGTTAAACCCCGAACTATGTGTGTGTGTGTGTGTGTGTGTGTGTGTGTGTGTGTGTGTGTGTGTGTGTTTGTACGCTTCTTGCTTGCTTGCGTGTGTGCGTGAGTGCTTGCGTGGGTTTGTGTTTGTGTGGGGCAAAACCGGCCCGTGTGGCGGGGCCTTTAGGTTTATTTAGCTTATTAGACCGGCTGGCGACATACATTCAATATTCTGTTTAGTTTTCTTTTTTTTTAACGAGCAGTGCAGGCACGTCCTGAGAAAGTCTTGTTGCTGTCGGGACGTTAAGCAATGTACAATCCTACAACCCTCATGGCGCCAAACTAATCAGGCACTACCCTTCAGCTCTCATGTTAGCTCCATTCTTCAGCGTTTGGCTATGAAATTATAGTGGAGCAAATCCACAGACGCCTAACAAGGAAGACGGATGAGGGACGAGATGATTCAAAGGAAAGAACGATTTCACCCTGGTACGTTAAGGCCCCGCCACACGGGCCGGTTGTGCCCCGATTTTGAAGCCGATTCCGATCCGATTGCGATCGGATGACGTCAATTATCCGATCCGGTCCCAATCGGGTGTCTAGAACCTGCTCTATTTTCCCGTTCTGATTCGGCCCCGGTTGTAAGCTTCAACCAATCAGAGCGCGTCTCGCAAAGCATGTCGTTTCAGTTTGCAAATGGCCGAACACACCTGTTATGATCAGTACCACCGCCTTGGCCGATGTTTCGCCCGCCTCTTCCCGAATATGATGCAAAACTGCTGATAATGCAAGCACATCATCATCACTGTCAAAACTAGCAGCCATTTCGCTGAACAGGTACGACCTAGATCTTCGATTCAAACCGGTCGGCTAAATAAAGTCGGGGAATGAGTGTGGCAGTGCACACGTTTTTGCAGTCCGGTCCAATCACCTACCGATTCGAAACTGATCGGGAATCGGCCTCAAAACCGGGCACGTGTAGCGGGGCCTTTAGGGCGGAAACATGTGATAGAGCTAAACCGCATTGCGTCTAGTATTTAGCAGATAGATTAGTGTAGGCCTATCCCCTTAACCCTTTGCGTGTCAATAGCGGTTTTTGTCGCGAGTAGGAATCATCGCGACAAAAATTGCTACCGACACGCAAATGGCCGGTTACGTGTCGTATAATTTCATTTGATGATTCAGCTTTGCGGTAATTATATAAGTGCTTCTAATTTATTGAAAACCGAAAAGCCCGAAATAAACGCCATAATTTACGGATGAATGCCTCAGCAATGTTTTGGAAAGTTTCGGTAGGGAACGTGTACTGACTGACCAATCAGTTGCACGGTTCGTTATTTGCTTGGCAATCTATGGCTAACAGGATGGCTTTGGATAGATGGACTTTTGTTTTGTATTGACTTACGGATGGCTGGACGGACGATCTGATTGGTGGATGAATGGATTGGTTGTTGGCTGTTTGCTTTGTTAGTTTGTTCATTTGCTTGGTTGTTGAGTGACTATCAGACTGACTCATTTGCGTGCGTGTGTGTGTGTGTGTGTGTGTGTGTGTGTGTGTGTGTGTGTGTGTGTGTGTGTGTGTGTGTGTGTGTGTGTGTGTGTGTGTGTGATCGTGTATGTGNGCACATACACACCAGTGTTAATGTTTTGTGGCTGTTTGGCTTTGTTCCTTTATTTTGTCAATATTTATTTATTTGTATATTTATGTTTGAATTATGTTTTTTTTAAAATAAAAAATCCCCCCACCAAAACAACAAAAGCGAATAAACATTGTAAAGCGCCTAGAGCTCTGTCAGGAGGTTAGGCGCTATTATAAATACCCATTATTATTATTAATATTAGTTAGGCACTTATTACAGCAACACTGTATTTTCCAGATGTGCTTTGCGTTGACGGTGTATTCATGCTCTGAACAGCCATGAAGTCGACGACGAGGAAAGACCGCCAGCCGGCGCTGCTGGCTGCTCTTCTGTTGTCAGCAGTGGTGCAAGGTGACACTCCATTGAATTAATTTGTCCATGCGTTATCGTGCTAGTTCAAGGGTAAAGCCAGATTAGCTTGTCGTCTAGCTAGGTGCCAAGCTAATCTGGCAGTAGAGGTTGCTCTTGCTGTTATTGCTTCTTTTATTGTTTCTTTCTTTGTGTGCGTACTCATTCATTCATATTAAAATAATTAATTAATTAAATTTTAAGTTTTGAAACAAATCTATGATTGCAGGCGATATGCTGACCTACAACAGTAAAAACAAGCAATTGTTCTTTCGCTGCCCTACAACAGGCACGAGGTATCCCGAAGACAAAGTTATGTTTGTTCACCTGGCACGCAAATCCATCCCGGCTGAGGTACTGGCCAACTGGACGTCGTCACAGGGCGGTAAATACGAATATTATCTGCAAATCATTACTGACGTAGACTGTGTGTTCCAGTTCCGCTTGCACTCCAATGATCTCCAATGAATCTGCAGTGTCGTCAAATGCATTGCGATGCCATACACCATGTGACACTGACAGTTCAAGGGTTGTGCCTGTTTGTCATCAGTCTTGGGGAGAATGCCACCATCACCTTCATCATGAGGGTGGTGGCGGAGTTCTCAGTCGCCAAGACCCCGTCATTAACTCATTCAGCCCTGACGCACTACAGCAGGAGATGGGTCGATCATGATAATTCAAGGGTAGTGCCTGATTAGCTTGGCGCCTGTCGGCGCCAAGCTAATCTGGCACTACCTTTGAATTATCATAGTCGATCCATCTCCTGCAACAGGTGCATAGTCGTTAGATGACGCCTCCAAAATTTGGGAAGTACGTGCGTCGGGCTGAATGAGTTAACATCCTCATCATCAAATGCTGTCGCGTGTCCCTTATTGAAAACATTCTCGCTTTCATGTACAGCCGCTTTCGAAGGGGATCGACTCACTCTGCTTGAAGCGCAGCCGCCATCTTTCCTGGCGGCGAGGCTCGATTATGTGACCTGCCGAGACAGTGCCACCTACCGCTGTTTCACGATTGTGGACAGCAAGAAGAAGGGAGTGTATAACATCGAAGAGGAGAGACAGTTCAAGTACGAGGGTCAGTAATGTATGTGTGTGTGTGTGCCCGCGCTGGCATGACTGATTATTTAAAAAAGAACCCAAACAACAACAACAACAACAACAACAAAAACCAACAGTATGTTGTCACAAGAAAATAGGAGTTATCCCTAAATCAAAATTATCTCAACGACATTAGATGGCGGCCTTCTATAGCAAGGACCAGAAAGGCACCGCTTAGTCACGGGGTCGCATCGATCACTGTGACCAGCCCCACCTCCCCCCCCCCCCCCAAAGCTGGCCCTAACAAACCATCCCAGATAAAACAATAAATTGAAAGAGAAGAGTAAAAAGAATGAAACAGAAATAAACGAAATAGAATAGGGGGATGACACATACGTTTTAACGCTTTGGATGTCGGCAGCGGTTTTTGTCGCGATAATGTCAGCAGCAATCATCGCGACAAAATCCGCTACCGATAGCCAAAGGGTTAAAAGTTCTTTGGTGTTGTTTCCCCCCCCCCCCCCCCAGGGCATATAACAGATCCAGTGCTTCGAACGTCACCACGACAGTGTTGCTGCAAGATCAAGGACATTGTGACCTTCAACTGCACGGCCTCTATCGGGTGGGAGAACAACATGTTCGTCTGGGAGACCAAGCTGCCCGGGGAAAACTTCACCCTGGTCAACGAAAACGGGAACCTTGGCATCAAGATCAAGCAGGTAACTTAACCCCTTTGTTCATGCAGCCACCGGTACTGTTTGACAATACCGGTGGCTGCGGGCACAAATGGGTTAATCAAACCGGCCAAAAATGAGACGACGAAAAGGAAAACCAATAGAAAAATGAAGGATGAAAGTCGATGGGAAAAAGCGGTCGAAGTACGGAGAACGAGTGCGATCTGCTTCATATTGCGGTCATTGCTCGCTTGACACGGAGGGAATTAACTGCCGGGCATCTGAGGAAACCAGTTTGTACGCTGAAGAGGCATAGGATACTGAGGGCCCCTGCACCCGCAATTGACATAGATTGTTATAAGGCTGCGGGAGCACGTTAGGAGCACGGGTCGGTCCGTGGCGCAGTGTTTAGGGCGGCTGCCAGCAATGCCAAAGGTGCGAGGTTCGAAAACGGGTACCGGTGTCGGACTTTTCTCCTCTGGTAAGTGTCACTGTTAATTCGGGCGGACAGTCGGGGGGTTGGGGGGGGGGGGGTTCTCCGAGTACTCCGGTTCTTTCACCCCCCTCCCCCCCTCCTCCCACACTTTGGTACCGGTTTGAGGCCACTTTATAAATTTCAAATACGAGCGATCAAAAATTTCTGTAACTTCAGTAGCTGAGCTGACCCTTCGTCTGTCTTGTACTGTGTTTGTCTTCGGAGTAAATTCGTGTCCGTCACGTGAGTGTGCGTGTTGGGTTTCAGTTCGCGGCGCTTTGAGTCGATTCGCCCCAAAATTGAGAAAAAGCGCCTATATAATACCGGTATTATTATTATTGTTAGAATCTATAGAGGCCTGGATCAGCGACCTACGTATCTTGGGCCTGATTCTCATTTAGTCTAATAAAGGTTATTCTAATAAAGGATGTATTCTCATAAAGGTTATTCTAATAAAGGATGTATTCTCATAAAGGTTATTTGTAAATCAGAATCTGGGGGTCAGTTGCCTGAGCGAGCTTAGTCCTGCGCCAGCCACTAAGCAAGGTGCTCCGCTTTATAGCGGAGCACCTTGCTAGTAGTGGCTGGCGCAGGACTAAGCTCACGCATGCAGCTGGCCCCAGGTCAAAGACAGAGGGTCAGTAGTTCCCTTTTATCATGTAGTCTGGATCTTTCCGATCACTGCGGCACGTGCCCTTGTAGCAGTTGAAATGTGGTCTTCCAGATATGTACAGTGTTCCTCAAACGGCAGACGTCAATAAGGTCAACTCTTGGCGAGCAAGAGGTATGTTTTCATGAGGCTCTGCGACTGCAGCTCGTGAGAATGTACTCCTTCTGCAGAATCAGTGGAGCGGGCTGGATGAAGCTAACGAATGTTTGAAGTCCGTGCAATGTTTGACCTACTTCTGAAACCTCTGCTGTGTACACTGATCACAGTTAGCAGGGGCGGATCAGTTGCCTCAAGAGGGGGGACGGGGTGTCCATCTTTTTGTTTGGGACCTTCAACCTGATACAAAAGGCCTCCCCGACGCTAGACCTTGCTTCCAGGAGCCGAAAAATCGAAAAAGAGGGGGGGGGGGGGGAGGGAGTGGGGAGGGGAGGGGAGGAGGGGGGAGGCGCGTGCGTGTTAGAATTCTCACCATTCACCAAAATATCAAAAGATATCAAAGAACGTAAGTGGGGGGGGGGGGGGGGGGCGAGAGGAGTCCCTGGAACCCCCCAGATCCGCTCCTAATTAGAAATTTACGTTGTTATATCATTGAATATCATTGTTCTTTCGGACCTGCTAGTTTGGATGTCAGGCGAACCTGACGCCTGCATGCTACATAATCAAGATGTTGCACTGCAGGGTACTGGATCATGAAAACAAAAATGACGTCTCGAAAATAGAAAAAATAAAAATGATGAATTAAAGAAACTGGGAAATGTGTATATTATTGTCATCAGGAAACGAAAACTACCCCTACGTGTGACATTGAAGCAGAAACTACCCTTGAGCTGGAACTGAATGCTAACGACGAACAGCGCATTTACAGATACTCACAAACCAGATAGGTGAGGCTAGCGCTGGCAGAATTGTCAGTACTCAAACCAAGGGGAATTACAGCGCTGGACAGACAACAGTTAGATCCCCTGCCCCCGCCTATCAGGCACCCAATCGCCAGCCCACAGAGAAATACGCAGGTATAGAATAAGACAATCATTTCCATTCCTAAATAAGAATGGATCAGGTCTCTTATATAACCCATGTCTTTCTCCGGAACTTAGGAAGTAGGCAGGAGAAACATACATACACAAACATGAAGGTGCGCTACTATATGATTGTCTTATTCTATACCTGCGTATTTCTCTGTGGGCTGGCGATTGGGTGCCTGATAGGCGGGGGCAGGGGATCTAACTGTTGTCTGTCCAGCGCTGTAATTCCCCTTGCATTTACAGATGTCGTCTGCGGCAGTCCAACCACACGGACTATCACACTGTGTCTTTCGAGTGTCTTAATGGAAACAACTGCCTAGGTGATGGAAGGGAAATTTAATTTATGATTTAACCCTTTGGCTATCGGTAGCGCTTTTTGTCTCTATGATTCCTATAAGAATCATCGCGACAACAAGCGCTACCGCTAACGATGCCCATGGGGTACCAAGTAACATTCGATTATAGAGCTTCTCTAGCCCGGAAACGCTATAACGCGGGGTGCGACCGGCTTCAAGAAACAGTTGCAAGATCAATCCTAAACAAAGAAGCCAAATCCGTTTGTCTGTCAGTTTTTATATCCAAGCATCGTTCTTGAACGGAAACCAACAAGCAAAGTTCATCTGTCTGATTCACGCATACTTCTTTCTATTCAGCTCATTCGAGATGTGCCGCCTCCGGATACGCGGCATACGCCGCATATCCGGAGGCGACACGTCTCGAATGAGTTAGGGCATGAGGGGAATTGGGGACTTTTCTCTACTTTTAGCGTACGAATCCATCAGCCATAACAGCTGAAATGTGCTCCCCATACTCTCTCTTGTTTTGTCTCAGTTCCGTGCAGATCTCAAAGCCCCAAACCGGAGGAGGTCACTGGGACTGTTACGACCGCGTGGTCTGTGGAGCTTCGCCATGACCAAAGCGCTTCACAAAAAGAATCTGGTCAGTACAAATACTCGGACCTTTTTAATTACTTCACTATCAGTGGTCATGAATTACGTCGGTAAAAACTATCGCATGCTGGAACCCAGGGTAACTAATTCCGCCTTTACCCTTTGCCGGCTATATAGTCCCTTTACCCTTTGCCGGCTATATAGCCCCTTTACCCTTTGCCGGCTATATAGCCCCTTTACCCTTTGCCGGCTATATAGCCCCTTTACCCTTTGCCGACTATATAGCCCCTTTACCCTTTACCGGCTATATAGCCCCTCTACCCTTTGCCGGCTATATAGCCCCTTTACCTTTGCCGGATATATAGCCCCTTTACCCTTTGCCGGCTATATAGCCCCTTTACCCTTTGCCGGCTATATAGCCCCTTTACCCTTTGCCGGCTATATAGCCCCTTTACCTTTGCCTGCTATATAGCCCCTTTACCCTTTGCCGGCTATATAGCCCCTTTACCCTTTGCCGGCTATATAGCGCTTTTGTCGAGGTGATTCCTTAAGAAATCACCTCGACAAAAAGCGCTATCGACAACCAAAGATTTACTATCAAAGGTCACAAGAAAATAGTCCCCTGAAGTTGCTGTCTGGCCACTTGCATGGCGGGGTGATTAAAAGCTTCCACGCAAACAACAGGAACAAGAAAATAGTCACCTAATACTATTTGTTGCTGTTGTGTGGGGTCGATATATTTTTTATGAACGGTCGCACAACACGTATTCAGTGGGCGTTTTATGGAGTGGAGTTAGTTGTTTCAGGTTTAACGTCGAGCAGGCAGATAAGACCGTTTCACGGCGGGGTATGGAATGGTCCATACCCAAGGTGGGAAGACCAGACTGGACACGGAAAGCTAGTTGTTGTTACATGTGCGTGACCACACAGCATAGTTACGGAAAGCTAGTTGTTATTACATGTGCGTGACCACACAACATAGTTGCGGAAAGCTAGTTGTTGTTACATGTGCGTGACCACACAGCATAGTTACGGAAAGCTAGTTGTTATTACATGTGCGTGACCACACAGCATAGTTGCGGAAAGCTAGTTGTTGTTACATGTGCGTGACCACACAGCATAGTTGCGGAAAGCTAGTACATGTATGTGACCACACAGCATAGTTACACCGGCAAGAGGCACAAATCTTCATGTGTCTGCACGTTGGTTGGATGGTGTTCGCCGCCTTCTGGTCGTGAAGTGGTTAACCCATTTAAACTCACGGCTGCATTTTCCAAAGTTCTGGAGGTGTAACCTTACGACTATGTACCAGTTGCAGTAGATGGATCGACCATGATATTCAAGGGTAGTGCCAGATTAACTCGGCGCCTGTTGGCACAAAGCTAATCTGGTACTACCCTTGCATTTTATCATGGTCGATCCCTCTCCTGCTGTAGTGCGTCGGATATAATTGGGTTAGCGTAAAAACAATTTACCCCCACACAAAGCCGGCTATGAGATCTGAAATCATACATTATCATCACGCATTCATTTTCAATTTTAACGATTGCCTTATAGCGCGAGCTCGACGCATCTTATATTTTACTTCTCAGTCTAACGTTTTCGTAATTCTTTTCTCAAATTTTGGTGTCAGGCCTATCATCGAACACGACACTTCTCGTGCTGATCATTGTTCTGCCAATCATCGCCACGATTGCACTGATCGCTGCCATCACTATGATACTGCGCAGAAACATTCGCGCCAAACAAGTGCCTCCTCTGGTAGTCATTGAAAGTAAGCTCCTAACAGATTCTCTCTCTGTCTCTGTCTGTCTGTCTGTCTGTCTGTCTGTCTGTCTGTCTGTCTGTCTGTCTGTCTGTCTCTCTCTCTCTCTCTCTCTCTCTCTGTCTCTCTCTCTCTCTCTCTCTCTCTCTCTCTCTCTCTCTCTCTCTCTCTCTCTCAATCTCTCTGCGGCTGAGGGAAGAATCGACGGAGGGTATGGGGGGTGGGGGGTGGGGGAGGAGGGGGGTGTCTATGATTATGTCTACCTATGTGAACAGTGTTGTCAATTGTCTGCAAATATTATGTTTTACTTATATGTATGTGCATGTGTAGATAGTCTTGTAGTTGTTAGCAACGGCAGGTTTGTGAAATGGCTGTCAATGACGATGTCAATGCCTCGGCTTACTTGCTTAATTCCATGGATCTTTCGTGGAACAAAGGGCCTCTGTCAATGCCTTAACCGTTGTAAAATAAAGTTTCATTGATTCATTGATTCTCTCTCTTTTGTCTCTGTCTCTCTGACTCACAGTTTATGATCATCGAAGTGAAATCAAACCCACTGGTGTATCTGTTCTCATATTCACTCACTCTCGGACTCGTATATTGTATGTTTACAGTGGCGAAGCAAGTGTGTTTAATAGCATATGGACTTCATTTCACCTGAACTCTGACATTAACTCTTGTCTGTTTCTTAGATTTTGTACTTCAGTGTAGTCACTATACTTTCACTGCCATTTTTATTTCGGGGGTGCTACAACATACGGTTATTGAAGTTAACCGTTTAGTTTACTTACCGTGTTTAACTTCATTTTAGTTGTTTTTGTCTGTTGCTATTTACTTGTATGTGTATTCGTTTTCTAGTTTTTGCTTTTTTACTTTGTGTTGATATTTTGTTACCTGGTTCTTTACTTTAAACATTGTAAAGCCATGCGCGGACCATCGAAAAAAGGACTGACAAAGATTCCGTATCGGTCAGCTCAATGTCTACCTCCTAGCAAACAAAGTTCAAGATGTCTGTGTTTATGTTAATTCCCCCGACTATTTTCACCTATTGGGTTTAACTGAAACTCGGTTGGCCTCCCACATCAGTAATGAAGCCATCGCCATCCCAAATTATTCTATTATTAGGAGAGATCCGTCACCAGTCTAGGGTGAGACAGGTGTCGGTAGCGGTTTACATCCATCAATCAATTCTACACATAACCCGTAGGAGACCAGAGCTAGAAACGGCTGATGTAGAATGTATTTGGGTAGAAATCAAACACTCTAAATCCCCTCCTTTACTTGTCGGGTTTCTGTATCGAAACCCTGCAGCCACCTTTGAGTGGTACGATAGCTTTTTACACATGATCGATAAAACACATTTAGACCAAAGATGTTCTGCTTCTTGGAGATTTTAATATTGACTTTCTTAAACCTCATCCATCATGGGAGTGTACTACTACCTTAGTCGGTCTCCAACAAATGGTGACACCCCCCACCAGAATTAGGCCAACATCAGCCACTATTATAGACCATATCTATACCAACAAACCTCTCGCAGTTAGCAACACTCAAGTTGATACAAACCAAGGGGAAATCACTCAGCGCTGGACAGACAAACAGTTAGATCCCCTGACCCCGCCTATCAGGCACCCAATCGCCAGCCCACAGAGAAATACGCAGGTATAGAACAAGACGATCATTTGCATCCTCGGATGTGTACAATTCTGCCAGCGCTAGCCTCACCTATCTGGTTTGTGAGTACTCAAGTTGATAATCTGAGTGTCAGCGACTACTATCCAGTTAGCTGCATATGGCTGTCAAAACTTCCAATAATGAAAAAGCAAGGTCACTCGTGCATCATTTTATAAATAATTTAATTTTTTTTTAAAAATGAAAATGCATTTTCCCCTCTATTCTGGGGCATGTGTTTCTGTCTACTCTTGGTCCATTCACCTGTGTATTCCTTTTTAAAACTCTCCCTACTGTCTGCGCTGTCTGTAGCTCTTGATATTGGATGTGTGTTGCTAAATGGTCTTAGGTTTATTTAGCGTATTAGAACCGGCTGGCGACATACATTCAATATTCTGTTTATTTTTATTTATTTTAAAAAATGTTCCCCCTTCACAAGCAGTGCAGACACGTCCTGAGAAAGTCTTGGCGCTGTCGGGACGTTAAGCAATGTACAACCAACCATTTCTCTCTGCGGCTGAGGGGAGAATCGACGCCCTTTGCCGTCACTGAACTAGCAGTGCCACTTTATAATATTTATGCTCTGACGGAGGGACCGTTGTGGTTTTGCGCACGAGTGTAAATTGTCAATCAAGTCAGCTCTGAAGACAACAAGCTAAGCTGTCTCTACTGACTCAGCTTTGAAATATCCCAGTGGGCAAAACGGTTTATCGGGCCGACGTAGGTCGACATCGGCCCAATGACATTACTTACTGGGATATAAGGATGGTTCATCAGTCTTTGGCAACTGGCTCGTAGTATCTAGAGGGAAACTGGGCGGTCCGTGGCGCAGTGGTTAAGGCGCCTGCCACCAATGCCAAAGGTGCGAGGTTCGAAAACGGGTTCCGGCGTCGGACTTTTCTCCTCTGGTAAGTGTCACCGTTAATTCGGGCGGATCGTCGGGGGTTCTTTCTCCGGGTACTCCGGTTCTTCCACCCCCCACCCACCCCCCACACTTTGGTACCGGTTTCAGGCCACTTTACAAATTTCAAATACAAGCGATCAAAAATCTCTGTAACTTCAGTAGCTGAACTGGCCCTTCGTCTGTCTTGTACTGTGTTTGTCTTAAATGGCGTAAATCCGTGTCTGTTACGTGAGTGTGCGTGTTGGGTTTCAGTTCGCGGCGCTTTGAGTCGATTTGCCTAAAAATTGAGAAAAAGCGCCTATATAATAACGGTATTATTATTATTTTATTAACGTCCGGCATCGGAAACGTTTTTCTTTTAGGATTGAATGAGTTCACCTACACGCAAGCAGATTAAGTAATCGCTCAAGACACTCCCCTTAACCCTCATCATTCGGAATACACCAGTGTGTGAAATACGACTAAAAATAGTTCAAGGGTAGTGCCAGAATAGCTTGGCGCCTCAAGGCGCCAAGCTATTCTGGCACCACCCTCGAACTAAAGCCATTGGTCTGTATCCTTATCAGTAAGTACTATAATGTAGCTTGCATTACGGCAGTGTACAAATTTGAAGCTTTTAGCCTCAGTATGATATGGGATAATATACGGAATGTCTTGAACGCTCATTTGGTTTGCCGCGTGACCGGTACATGAATGCGATACGTCTGACATGAGTGAGTTCCTTACACTCCCTTACAGGTCCGCCTACCGAGTACGGCGAGTCCATGACCTGCTACAGTCCGTCTCCTGCCCCATTGCCGGACATCCCCGTCTGCCGCGACACCCACACCACCTCTTCCACCACCACCACGACCTACACCACTACCGCCAACGACGACGACGACGACGAGGACACCAATCCGAAGATGCTCCACCATTACCGTGACTGCAGCAGACCTTCCCGACCCACCAACTCCGAGTATGTCTCCATGTCTGCCATTAACTTCGAGACTAGCGACCAGGGGGCGGGGGCTAACAACGAGACGAGGGTCACTTATACTAGAAGCTGCGCGGGGGGCCTTCATAGAAGATCAGCCTTTCACGAGATAGTGATTTTCTAGAGAGTAACAAAGGTTTGGGTATATCAAAATGAAGTCTAGTTTGAATAAAAGCAGTGCGCACTCTTTTTAACCCCCGGAGGATTGAGACATTTTTTTTTGGTAGTACATTTTGTTTCTAGTTCGACTGCAGACGAAACTAGGACTGTCGCAGCCATGTTCACAGGGGATCAGTAGTTTACACGGGCCTCATTGTTCCTGTATTCAGTGGTAGTATGCACTATATATCACTTAAAAGGATTTCATTTTTTTTAAAGAACAAATTTCACACTTAGGTGTATTAAGAGAAGAAACAATTACGAAAAGGCTTACCTTCAACTCAAATATCGTTACTCACAATAAGGTATCCCAAATCACGTGACCAAAACATGATCACAACATACACGCGGATTCGTTGCCGACGAGTTCTTTTTAATTTGTTCTACAGAAGCGTGTTTGTTTCCAAAAAGGCGAACATGCAACGTTGCTTTGTGCATTTTTACGTCTTGATAAAGGTTTTGTCACGTTTATTTTCATTCACTTTACCATCGCTTTGCCCGTTTCGACACTACAGCACCAAACAAAACTTCGAAACCGACCTATGTCCGAAGTGCAACATGCTGCATGCTGTAAAAGAGTGCCACATCACTTGGTTTTAACTGTCATGGCTGAACAAAGTTTCGGAACTTGATTAATTATTATTATACTATAACACTTAATTCAATCAGTTGCACTGGCAAGCTATGTTGTGATGTGCGATCACTGCCAATGCCAATGCAGTCTCGGTGATCACTAATGGTACAGTACACTTCACACATAACAAAATACACAGCACAATGTGAACACGCTTGGAAGTTCATGCAATGCTTTGTTTAAAATTAAACCCTATCTTGCTAGCAGTAGCCTACTGCACAAAAGAGGAACTATTTTTGCTGCTGCATAATTTGCAGTTTGCATATAGACATGTGCAGTTTGCTGCAAGGATTCTTAGCAGCTGGCATTAGCACTGACACTCATATATATTAGGATTAAAACGAGAAAGAAAACGGAGAAAGGTAACACAGAGATGATTTAATAAATCAGTCAGTCAAGTGATCAAATAAATGAGATATGTTTTATGATGAACAGCTAGTTAACTCATTCTACCCCAGACACACCACAACTAGATATGGAACTACCATGATAGTTCAAGGGTGATGCCAGAATAGCTTGGCGCCTATGGGCGCCAAGCTATTCTGGCCTCACCCTTGAACTATCATGGTCGATCTGTGCCCTGCACTAGAGTGCAGTCTTCAGAGGACAATGGCAAAATTTGGGGATTTCGTTGTTGGGGTAGAATGAGTTAAGGGGAGGAGGGGGGTGGGGGGTGGGGGTGGGGGTGGGGGGGGGGTGGGGGTGGGGGGTGGGGAGGAGGCACATACTTTATAATGTACACGTACTATTTCTTTCAGTGTTTCCATCACCCACTCATAACACCATTGGGTTCGATGAGTTCTCATGTTTTATTTGAGTGATTTACAAAATACATGTACTTGCTGCTGTTATATTATATTTTTTTTACTGGCTTTGACATTTTGCTGTAAGATTTACAGTCCCAAACTTTAAGCCTGTCCCGACTAACACATGGAGGTTGACTGTATCATTGATATATGTGTGTGTAGGTAGCGTTTTGTTTGAGGTGGCAGTTGTGGCAGTTGTGGCCTCACCTTTAAGTTTGGTGCCCCTGTGCATGTGGCCACCAGTACTATTTACAGAACTGATGGCTGCAAATGCAGGCTATAGTTCATGGTATCACTTATCAATGAGAACTGGGCAGCCTATTGTTTGAAGTGATCAGTGGTGGCATCATCCATGATGTATGTGTGCATTTGGCCACTGGTACTGTTTACAAAGGTGCTGTTTACAGAACTAGTAGCTGAGTATGGATATTAGTTCTGTTATTGTTATCAGGTGTTGCCTTATCTCTAAGTTTTGGTGCCCCTGTGCATGAGGCCAACAATACTTTTCACAGAACTGATGGCTGCATGTGCAGTGTGATTAACTGTACACATGAGATTTGTAGGTGGGCAGCTAAAATACAGGCAGTCAATACAAGCCAATTTCTTAACCTCAAATTAATCTCTATGTATAGGTTTACAGTCCACTAATGCCCATCAGAGCGTCTGTCATGATTCTTTCCAGGAAGATGTTGAAAAGATCATGAAGGAAGTGTCAGTATTGCAGGCAGAACAATCACGAACTTGCGCTTTGCAGACGACATTGATGGCCTTGCAGGAACAGAGAAGGAGCTAGCTCAGCTGGTGGAAAAGCTGGACAGTACAGTCATTGCGTATGGGATGGAAATCAGTGCAGAGAAGACCAAACTGATGACAAATAACACCAGTGGCATTGGCACTGGCGTCATAATTGGAAGCCAAAAACTGGAAACAGTTAATAAATTCAAATACTTAGAAGCCATTGTGACAGATGAGGGATCAAAACCAGAAATACTGTCCAGGACTGCGCAGACAACAACAGCACTGACAAGATTGAAGACCATATGGAAGGACAGAAACATCACACTCTGCTCCAAGATCAGACTGATGCGCTCCTTAGTCCTCTCAGTGTTCTTGTATGCCTGTGAGTCGTGGACTCTCACAGCAGACCTTGAAAGGAGGATACAAACCACTCAAATGAGATGTTTTCGAAGGCTGCTTGGCATTTCATACAGAGATCACATCACGAACGAGGAAGTGGGAAGCAGAATCAGGCAAGCCATCGAGCCCTATGAAGACCTATTAGCCATTGTGAAAAAAACGCAAACTGAAGTGGTATGGGCATGTCACGCGTTCAGCAGGGCTTGCCAAAACAATCCTGCAAGACACTGTGCAAGGAGGACGAAGGAGAGGAAGACAGAGGAAAAGATGGGAGGACAATATCTCAGAGTGGACAGGACTGAGGCTGTGCGATACGCTAAGAATGGTAGAGAACAGCGAATGGAGGGAGCTGGTTGCCAAGTCATCAGTGGTGCCCGAACGGTCGACAAGACTACGGAAGATAGATAGATAGATAGATAGATAGATAGATAGATAGATAGATAGATAGATAGATAGATAGATAGATAGATAGATAGATAGATAGATAGAATGCCCATCAGTATACAATTGTGCATGTCTTTTGTGGATGCTCTGCGGTTTTGTGTGTGTATGTGGGGTGGGGTTGAAAGAGGGGCGGTATGGCACCTATTACTGTGTATGTGTATGTACAAAACCTACATTACAAACAAACATAAATAAATAATTTCAATAAATAGTTATTTGGGTTTAACGCCGCGCAGGCGACTACGGCCATCTCACGGCGGTTAAATGATTAAGATAAAGTAAGTCAAAGATACCTGGGACATATGAATGTTAAGAAAGGATAGATTATGAACATGCACAGATGCACATTCTTTTAATGGGTGTTCTGCGGTTTTGTGTGTGTAACTGGAGTGGGGTTGGGAGCGAGCGGTATGGCACCTATTACCATGTACGTGTGTAAGACATAAATTCACAAAGTAAAACGTTACAAGGATTTGTGTGTGGCATGGCGACAGTAAAATACATCCTCACTTGTAGGGCATTCATCATGTCATACACTCGGTTGGCGATCATCATGTATACAGCACTAAAAGATAGTTAAACGCAATATTAAACACAAATCAGTCATATGTCACAAATCATGGAATCACGTTGTTCTATGGATGTTGATGTACCGAGGACAGCTTCTGGAAAGAAACTCCATCTGAATCGAGAGGTTCTGGCTTTCAAAGCACGGAACCACCAGCCACAGAGCAGAAGCTCGAAGAGATGATTGGCTGGGTGTGACAGATCTGACAGAATAGTACTGGTGGCCACATGCACAGGGGCACCATGGTGTATGTTCTTGAGCTGTATGCTGATGTGTATGTACAAAACCTACATTACAAACAAACAAAATAAATAAATAATTTAAATACATAAGATAAAGTAAGTCTAATGTACCTGGGACATATGCATGCTAGGTAAAGGATAGATTATGAATATACACAGATGTGCATGTCTTTTGGTAGGTGTTCTGCGGTTTTGTGTGTGTATTTGGGTAGGGGTTGGGAGCGAGCGGTATGCCACCTATTACCATCTATATATGTGTATATTTTCTTCTTGTATGCTGATGTGTCTGTACAAAACCTGCATTACAAACAAACAAAAGTAAATAAATAAATAATTTAAATAAATGGTTATTTGGGTTTAATGCAGAGCAGGCGACTAATGTCATCTCATGGCAGTTAAATAAATAAGATAAAGTAAGTCAAGATACCTGGGCCATATGAATGCTAAGTAAAGGATATATTATGAACATGCACAGAATGACAGATGTACTTGTCTTTTGGTGATTGTTCTGTGGTTGTGGAGTGGGATTGGGAGTGGGCAGTATTACCATGTATGTGTATGAGAACATCAGCATATGTACAAAACCTACTTCAGTTACAAACAAATAAAAATAAATAATATATTTTAATAAATAAAATAAGGTTAATCGAAGATACCTGGGACATATAAATACCAAGTAAAGGATAGATTATGAACATGCACAGCATGAATTTTAATGGGTGTTCTGTGGTTTTGTATGTGGGGTGGGGAGCGGGTGTATGCACATATTACCATATATGTGTACATGTATGTTCAGTTGCCACATTCCTTCTGCCAATGAAGATAAGTAGCGGCTAATCTCTCTGTTTGTTGTTTGTCTATTTTGACAAAGGGTATTTACCCGAAATATTAATAAATTGTGTTGTACCCGTCTTTTCTAAGCATGTTTCTTTCTCCGTTGGGTACTTCTGTGCATATTACACGCTTGGCAGTCACCTTTTTGGTCTGGATTGATTAGTCCCGATAAAGCTTGATCATAAGATTTCTTGTGAGTACTTGTGTGCGGATTGGTTTAATGGGTTGCATAAACTAAAATGTTTATATTTAGGTGTTTAGCTGAACATGGTGATTTAGATGGAAACGGTTCGGAGATGGATTTCACTCTGCCTGGCTTGTGCTTAAGACCAGTCGGACACGAGTGTGCTTGACCAGTTGCAAATCCCATCTCCACTAATAACAAAAGAGCAGACAGCACACTTAGAGCCGTTAGGCTGGAAACAGACGAACAACATGCATGTTGTATCCGGACATAAAGTCTGCAGAATGTTGAAGATGGTCGGCGGACACAATGCACAACATGCACGACTGAAGGGACTTTACTGGGAGTTTACTTTCGATATGCTTTCCTCCCACAAATGAGACCGAGTTCAATGGGAAAGGCTGTTTTCAAGACCAGGAAAAATAACGTATATGACGATGATAAGATGTACTTCAAAGTTCAAATCCAAAAAAATCTCAATTTCAGGAGCAAAGTAAAGCTGCATCAACCGTGCGCGTCTGATTGACTTCTTTCGAAGGCATCTCGCTGACCGCTATTTTGAAACTAGCAATGCGAGTATGCTTACGGCATTAAAAATATTACTTTAAAAATTATTTTATCGTAAATATGTATGCATGTTTACTTGCTCATGATTTTAATTTACTCACTGGAATAAACGTGTAACTTGTATGCTTGAAATTTTGAATGTTATGCACAAAAAATGTCTTGCACCTTTTCCGGGCCGTGTACGAGGACTGGTTCCTCACATCGAAAAATAGCTTTCGAAAAACACTTCTGGTCACGGTATACATTTAAATTGGGAAGTTGAGGCAGTGCAAGGCCCCGTGTTTTTAAAAATAATTTTTGCCTTGTTTGAAAATTTGCAGTTGGGCTGAATGTTGGAATTTGCTGTAAATTTGTGGTTAGCTGAGAGGAGACATGTTTGGTGCTTTGATTCATACCATCCTGAGCTTATCCAGTGGACATTTGTGGGCCGATGTTGAGTTGCCTTTGACGTAGTGATTTGAGGGGCACGCTGATTTCAGCTGTGCTTGGGTGTGGGGTTGGTAAGGAACCAGTTTCATAGCCAAGAAATGAGACGGGTCATGTGCTGTTTTTTTTTTGTATTTTGTGCATGGCAAATGTGCAGCTGGTGGGCGGTAGTGTTTTTTAGGGGATTGAAAAATTAGGGGATGACTGAGACTGACTAAGGCTAAGAGACTGGACAGTACGGAAACAGCACTGTGGTCCGTGGCCTTCTACAAAAATGTCTCCATCTTAACGACAAATATTGTTGCTATCCATAAACCATATGGCATTAGTACTTTCTTTTTGTACCTGCAAACCATTGTTACTCTTTTGACGAACTACTTATCTCTGCAGAAATTCAGTGCGTAAGCTGCTAGACTATTAAGAATGAAGGGGCAGCGGGGCGCAGCGCCCCTCAGGGGGTAGGGTTTAGAGGCGAGAGGGGGGAGCCGGGCATGCGCACTGAGCGAAGAGGCAGCGTGTAATCCAACGGCCATCCTAGAGTATGCGGAGGCGGCCCGCACTCGTGCCAACAGCGCTGACTCGGACGGAGGGTCCGGGGTGAGGGCTCATGCCAGGAAAGAGCTGATGTAAGCTTTTCCAGGGACACGGACTGTCCATTGGACGTGCGCACTTGGTTTAAATAGTTTATTGCTTTGCAAAATGCATAAAAGGATATACATCAATTTCCATCACATCAAAATAAGCCACAGGCTTATAGGATGATCTGGACCGCTTTGACTCAATTAAATTCATTGCATTTGCATGGCGGTGGTTTGCAGATTTTATATATGATGATGATGATGATGATAATAATATTGATGCAAAAATGAAAATAGAGGGGAAAATTTCAAATAAATTATTATAGTGGAGAGAGAGAGAGAGAGAGAGAGAGAGAGAGAGAGAGAGAGAGAGAGAGAGAGAGAGAGAGAGAGAGAGAGAGAGAGAGAGAGAGAGAGAGAGAGAGAGAGAGAGAGAGGTGCTCCAACTGTTTTTTTATTTTCTTTATTTTCTTTGTTTCCTGCAGTCCTAAATATAAATCAATGAAATCTTTTTGCTGCAGTAATAAATTCGTGTACAGCTGAAAATATATTGTTATTCACTGTGGATGGCAGGGTTTTATTTCCGTTAAAAAGTAGATGTATATTGGTGTGTTCTGGTGGAGATGTAATTATTGTTGAGCGTCTTATTATATCATAATTAACACACTGGAGTAAGAAATGGTCGGCGGTTTCAGAACTGGCTCCACAAGAGCAGGCAGGAGAATTGGACAGATGACGATTAACCAGGTCATAATTGAGGTCGCTCATGTTAAGTCTGATTTTACAGTGGATTATCTGTGTCGTTCTACAGCCTTAGTAGTAATATGGGGGTACGACACAATCGTCCCGTGACAGAAATGATTTAAATTCGCTTAAGGATTGACAACGCTGACTGTGATCGGGTAAATTGTTCCAAAGTCCGTGGTGGATGGGAAAATGAATGGAGCTTTGTACAGTTCAGTTTCATAATGGGGGGCTTGGCGTTCAAATGGACGTTGTGTGTGATAAGGATTTAATGCGGATACAGTGCGGTAGGTCTGGGCCTAAGTACGCGGGGGTTATACCGTTGACTATTTTAAAATAAAGGATGAGTTTATGGCGACGACGTCTTTGCCACAATGGAATAAAACCGGTTTCTTCGTAAAGTAATTGGTGGCTAGTGCCACGGACTGCACCAGTAATGGTTCTTAAACCGTATAATTGAAGATTTTCCAATTCGTTCGAAAGTGCCTCAGTACAATTATCCCAGATCACATCAGCATAGTCAAAGTGTGGCAGTATCAAAGATTTGAACAATGTCTCTAGAGATCGTCTCGATAATCTATATTTATATGAGTCTAGGCAAGCTATAAGTAATCGACATCTTGCTATGATAGATTTGATATGGGTATCCCATTTACAGTATGTTGCAAGATGATGCCAAGGTGTTTGTGCGCAGCAGTACTTTGAAGTGGGCTGTTATCAAAGAGTAGGGATAGTGGCCGGAAGTTCTGGCTGCGTGACATATTGAGTAGCTCAGTCTTTAGGTGATTAAAGTTTACTTTCCACTTATGGGCCCAAACACTAATTTTCTCGAGATTTGAGTTCATTATGTCAGTTTTGATATTATCATTATTCAGGGACAAGTACATACTGGTATCACCTGCAAACAGTTTCATTTTAGATTCAATGTCTAGTGCGCACTTGAGTCTGATCAGCCCTGACATACAACAATGATGCATGACAGGGGCGGATCAGGAACCTGGGGGAGGGGGAGGCCTCCCCGACGCTAGACCTTGCTTCCAGGGGCCGAAAAATTTAAAGTCGGGCTGATTAGGGGTAGGGGGAGGGGGAGTGGTGGTGATGGCAAACACCCCAAAACGGGACTTTGTTATAGCATTTTAAAAACTTTGGTGGGGGGGGGGGAGGGGGGCAGAACCCCTGGAACACCCCCCCCCCCCGGATCCGCCCCTGAATGGATCGACCGTGTTAGTGCACAGAAGTACACACACACACACCAACTGCAGAAGCTTTAGAGCATGTACCTGTCATTAGAGGCCATTATTTAGGTGATTGTCGTCATCTACATGATGGTCTTTAATGACAGGTGACACTTTTTGTCCGTCAAAACTTCTCTTGAGAGAGCACGTGTATATTAAGACATGTTTTGTGCGTCGCCCAGAAATTGTGGTTGATCCACCATCTTCTACAGTGCTTCCAACGTTTTTGCTCCAACCAGGTTTCTGCTGTATAATACATGTAGATTGCACAGACTGCAGGTACATCACTTGCAATCTGTTTGGCACACAAGACAATATAAAACACAAAGTGACATCCATTATCAATATAGAAACACAAAGTGACATCCAGTATCAATATACAAACAAAGTTACATCCAGTATCAATATAGAAACACAAAGTTACATCCAGTATCAATATAGAAACGCAAAGTTACATCCAGTATCAATATAGAACACAAAGTTACATCCAGTATCAATATAGAAACGCAAAGTTACATCCAGTATCAATATAGAACACAAAGTTACATCCAGTATCAATAATATAGAAACGCAAAGTTACATCCAGTATCAATATACAAACAAAGTTGCATCCAGTATCAATATACAAACGCAAAGTTACATCCAGTATCAATATACAAACACAAAGTTACATCCAGTATCAAGAACGACAGGCGGCGCAGACAAGAGGGGAACGTAGGACAGTCAGGTGACCAAGTGGAGACAGAACAAGCCTCAGAAACTAAGAGTGAAGCCCGCCTTTTGAGACAGACCACAGTGACAGTGAGAAGTAAAGAAAAAACAAGCTCCACCCAAACCCGTGTGGAGATGTTTTGATTGTTGTATCTAATGCCTTTGTTCTGTGCAAAGCGCGCACCCACCAAGGAGAGGCAAGGTTTGGAGGTCTGCAATTTAAAACAAACCAGACTGAAAATCCAGCGGGCATTACAGATGGAGCGGGACTCCTTGCACCAGATGCAGTGCGCAGCTTTGATAAGCTTGTCAATTGTTTCTCAGGATATGATCGAGCGAGAGACATAGATCCTCATGAGCCCCCGCTGGTGCGGGGGCTCATGAGGATCTATGCCTCTTGCAGATTTTTTTTTTGTAACTTGATTTAACCCTGACACTCTAAAAACTGGACTTAGTCGGAGAATGCGAAGCTCTGGCACTGCCGGGCCCATTACAATGCAAATGACCGGTCCGTGAGTAGACGAGCTTAACCCGTCGTCGGCCGAAGGTCTAGGGCACACCCAGGTCTAGCTACGGTTTATTTAGACATAGGACAATCCAGTTCAGCACACGTCGTCTTTATATCAAGTAACCTGACAATGACCCCACTCCGTTCTAAAACAAAAACCGCTATCAGTGCGAGAAACAGCTAAAAATAGACAGACACGCTGACCGCAGCGGCGCAGAATGAATAAGTGTTATTACGCGTGTGCTTTTGCTGCGTGTCCAAACTGCTGTTACAGTTGATTAGGTGTGTGGACAAGCCATAACAAACACAACTGGTGCTGACGTGTGTGTTCAGATTTACGAGTAATGGTACGTTAACCCTTGTAGCCCCAAGGTCCCATCTCTCAAATTTTGGCGGTGTTGCCTAACGACTATGTACCAGTTGCAATAATTCAAGGGTAGTGCCAGATTAGCTTGGTCAATCCATCTCCTGAAGTAGGGACTCGGGGCTAAATGGGTTAAACCGCAAGTCAGCTGGAGGTGCTTTGGAACGCACCCACGGCATACGAGTCCGTTGGTTCAAAACACCTCGATCTTCTTCTTCATAGTTTCAGCTTTATGTCCCACTGGCACCGAGGTGATCGGGAACTAGCATTTTGAATTTTTGTTTAAAAAAAAAAAAGAAAAAAAAAATGTTTATTGTAGCTTTCATCAATTCATTTAGGATAGGTGAGACGGCACTAGGGCCAACACCTCGATCCCTTCAAGACTGTTCTATTCACTGGGATGGCTTTACGGTTCACTGTCCGCAGGACACACTCGTGCGCACTCAAGCGTGGAGGCGAGAGAAAACGGACGAGTGAGAAATGAGTCGCTGTTATGGGTCTCAGACTTCACAAACAAGCTAACGAAGCGCGTCCAAATCATGTGACGCTTTAGTGATCACGACTCGGCCATTGGTCATTCAGACCAGGAGACCGAAGAAAACAGGCTGCCCGCATCCAAAAGGTCCTCGGGCCGTCGTCGCCCTTGGTTGGCCCGCGCGCGGGCCAACCAAGCGTGACGGCGGCCCGACGACTGTTTGCTGACTGTAGAGCGGCATCCATCCATCACTAATTCTCGTCCGCCCCAGCAGAGGCCACAATATTGTGTCGAGATTACCCCCCTTGACGGCTACACTGAGACGATACCGGCCGCGCTGGTACAGGAAGTAGCAATCAGTGGGTTAAAGGTGTCCACCCTCAATACTCCCCCAATGAAAAAGTTAGCTCTTTTCCATAGATCAGGTGAAAACTAATAGGGGAAAGTCGGCAATGTCGGCACACCAGAATAATTTTTTTTAAAAAAATCCAATAAAGAAAAATTCCAATAAAGAAACATAAATAAATAAAGCTAATCTGGCACTACTAATAAACTGTCATAGCTGATCCATCTTCCACGCTTGGTACACAGTCTTTATAGACACCCCCTCTCTCCCCCTTCCCCGCGGAAGTTGCTAAAGTTATTATTAAATGAGAATAAGTTAATTGAAATTTAACAAGCCCTGTGACCAGAATGCTGCGAAATGTGATATTGTAGGGCCGTGCTACCAAAATGGACTGTGTGTCCTTTTAACTTGAACCATAGTCCCTCTCATTCCGTCAGTGTATTCAGTAAACATGGAGCTCTTTAACCTGATACCTCTCAAACAAGACCACAAACCGCGAGACCGTTCATCTGCAAGAGGCATAGATCCTCATGGGCCCCTGCGTCCGCAGTGGCCCATGAGGATCTATGCCACTTGGAGAAAGAACTGGCATGATTTACATTTGTTTCTTTTAGACGCAGGAGGGGAGTTTCTTGGCGGATCAGTCCGCGAGTTATGGACTGCACTAACCGTAAAACTTCACACCTGCATCGTTCCTTCCTGTCACTTTGTCACGAGTACAAATTGTCTACCTTGTCCAGCACAGTTGCTCCCCTTTGTGAGGTATCACTCCTGATTGTTAGCGTGGTAGTCCCTTCCTTTTGAAGGTCGAGAAAGTAAAACAGTAAAATAGCATCTGACCTAGGAGATCGCTACTACGTGTCGAGTTGGTATCTTCTCCCGTTTCTCGGTGCATACCGTTTCGTTGACAAAATCATGAAATGTGTCACCATACAACTTTTTAAATAATAATAATAATAATAATAATAATAATAATAATAATAATGTACATTTATATAACGCCTAACCTCCAAATGAATGGTGCTCTAAGCGCTTTACAAGATCAAAAAGCACAGAACAAAAAGTACAAGAAAGAAAACGCTACAATAAATGTTACAAAAACTAAAGTGATATATCAAAAGCTCACACTCACTCTTACACACACACCGTTACAAGAATAGTTACTGCCAAAGATTGCTAACGCACTGAAAATGCATCTAACACATACGCAGTGATTTGAAAGCAGACAGAGTTGGAGCATGTCTGACATGGCCCGGCTGGAAGGTCGTTCCAGGTAACTGGACCAAAATAAGAAAAGGCCTGGCTAGACTTCTTTCTTCTAGGAATCCTGAAAATACGCGTGTATGATGCTGAGCGGAGGGATCTTGAAGGCGTGTAGATATAACTCATTCTACCCCAACACCGAAATCCCCAAATTTTGCCATTGTTTTCTGAAGACTGCACTCTAGTGCAGGACACAGATCGACCATGATAGTTCAAGGGTGATGCCAGAATAGCTTGGCGCCCATAGGCGCCAAGCTATTCTGGCATCACCCTTGAACTATCATGGTCGATCCTTATCTTGCTGTGGGGTGTCTGGGGTAGAGTGAGTTAAACCAGGTCGGACAAATATGGGGGAGCAGAACCGGTAATAGCATTGTAACAAATAACAGAAACCTTGTACACAATTCTTTGAGATACAGGCAGCCAGTGCAGGCCAACAAGTAAGTGTCGTCTGCTCACATTTCGCCCGGCGGAACTTGAGGACGTGTAATCACGTGTCTTTTCCACCGAGTGGTATCGACAAGAACCAGCTGAGGGTTTAAATGGTTGAAATGAAAGAGCAGAAATAAAAGATAATACAATGTACCAAGGATAGTAAAAATAAGTGGCCAATATCATTACCTTTTGACTGAAATTCTTTCCAAGGACGCCCCCCCCCCCCCCCCCCAAAAAAAAAAAAAAAAAAAAAAAAAAAAAAAAAAAAAAACACAACAAAACAAAAAAAAAAAAAAAAAAAAAAAAAAAAAAAGAGGATAAAATCACACTCAGCAGGATACACCATTAACTTTCCCGGTATTAACCGTTTTCATCCTGATACACTATTGCTTGAAATAAGTTTGACTATGATAGTTCAAAGATGGTGCCAGAATAGCTTGGCGCCTGAGGCGCCAAGCTATTCTGGCACCACCCTTGAACTGAAATGGTTGACCTATCTCCTAATTTGTAATGTAGCCTTCACAGGACAATACGCAATTAAAAGAAAGCGTGAGGCGCCAAGCTATTCTGGCACCACCCTTGAACTAACATGGTTGATCTATCTCAGTCCTAATCTGTAATGTGGCCTTCACAGGACAATAAGCAATTAAAAGAAAGCGTGAGGTGCCAAGCTATTCTGGCACCACCCTTGAACTAACATGGTTGATCTATCTCAGTCCTAATCTGTAATGTAGCCTTCACAGGACAATAAGCAATTAAAAGAAAGCGTGAGGCGCCAAGCTATTCTGACACCACCCTTGAACTAACATGGTTGATCTATCTCAGTCCTAATCTGTAATGTAGCCTTCACAGGACAATAAGCAATTAAAAGAAAGCGTGAGGCGCCAAGCTATTCTGGCACCACCCTTGAACTAACATGGTTGATCTATCTCAGTCCTAATCTGTAATGTGGCCTTCACAGAACAAGAAGCATTAAAAAAAGCGTGAGGCGCCAAGCTATTCTGGCACCACCCTTGAACTAACATGGTTGATCTATCTCAGTCCTAATCTGTAATGTGGCCTTCACAGGACAAGAAGCATTAAAAAAAAGCAACCTCAGGACGTAAGGGGTTAACAGTACAAGTGATACTAAGACTGCATGCCGCAATTATCGGAGAGATCCAGCGAGACGGCACCGGCTTTAGACCTTATTACAGAGGACGCAACCTATTGTCAGGGCCGGACCCAGGGGGGGGGGGGTTACCTGGGTTCCGGAACCCCCCCTCCCAACTACAAAAAAAAAAAAAAAAAAAAAAAAAAAGAACAGTGAATTTTTTTTATGCAAAGGGAGTTCCAAAGTTTTATTATTTTTTTATTGTTTTTAAAACATTGCAGTTTTTAGTCACTTTTGATCCAAGGCACAAAGAGTTATTTATAGACAATTCAACGGAAATCCATTTCAAGGGATCCGTTTAAACGTCCAAAACGTTTTCCCGTTGAAACAACCAAGTAACCCAACCCCTAACCCTAAATTAGTAAATGCAGCCATATTTTCTTGTTATGGCCACAAGCCTCTTCCAGCGCCTTCACCTTGATACAGCCCTAATCCCCCAAAAACGACTTTTTAGAAAGATTAATTAAGACGCTAAGTTGATAATTATGATAATTCGTTGTAACGAACATCCGTTGAAACGACCATCGTTGAATCGTCCAAAAACATCGTTGAAATGGATTTCCGTTGAATCGACCAGGTACCCAAAAGAGTTGCTTTCCTTCAGTGCATGTCTTTCCGAGAAAGATCAGCGAAAAGACGTCTGACGTCATTAAGGTTTGTGGGGGGAAGTTTAAATCTAGATCTATTTTCTTTGGTAACACTTCACTTTTGCTGTCTCCTCGAAAATGCCGAAACTGAAAAAAACAGATGCTGATGGCAGTAGGCGACTGTCATGCTGGTTTTCATCAAGCTCCATTTCAGAAGGTGGGTACATTTTTAAATCCAATTTTGTCTCATAAAAGAAATGTAGTCAGTAGAACTAGGTAAAATTCACCCATTCCGAATTCGATTCAAATGAGCACGTGGCGATGGCGCCGGTACTTCCTTCCTGTGAGTGTAGCCTATGCTGTAGGAGCTGATACTAGCTGCATATAATGAATATCATAGATATAAAACAGCCCCACTTATTAAAATACCAAAACAGGTAACAATTAAAGTAATGCATAGCCTAAAATTTATTTCACAAAGTATTATGATATATAACTTTAAAAATGTCAATTTAAAGAATAAAGATATCGGCATCAATGATCAATATTGCTTTTATATTTATAAAAAAAATCTTTGGACGGCAAAATATCGTTTTCAATAACAAAACCAAGGGGCTAAGTTATAAGGTATCGTTTTCACTAGTGCAGCTTACTAGCTATGTATTGTGACGTAAATCTCTTCGGAGAGCAGAACAGAACCGTCTTGATGGCTGACTATGGAAACCATAGCCTATCTGACACCACTTTGACAGCGTCGCCATCAATTGTGACGGCAACATAGCCTTTCCGGGTGCGAAACCGTCATGACGACTTCGGTTTTTGGAACGACAAGAAGCCATCATGACGGCATCCCAACCACTGCCTTTTTCACATAATAAAATGGAAAATAAAAATGTGCTGAAATTTTGCCAACTGCTGAAAATCAGCAAATTTGTTAACAGTTCCTATGCCTGTGAACAGCGTGCTACAAAATAAGATTATTCACCCTTAGGCCTTTTGTTGATGAAATTTAAAATAAGCTAAGAACTAATCAGAAAACCACTGTTTTTTTATATTAAATTATTATTATAAAATTGTAGTAGACGTGTTAACACCTGCAATGCATAATCATATATAAGATGTTGAAAAGACGGTTCTATTTTATTTTACATTTTTGTTGTTGCTTTTAGGATAATTTCATGTTTTAATTTTTATGTTATGTCTTTGTTTTTGTTTTTTTGTTTTTTTTTCTTTTTGTTTGTTGTTGTTGAGTAAATTGTAAAGCGCTTAGAGCTGTTTACAGGTAAGCGCTATATAAGAAAACCTTTAATAATAATAATAATAAAAGTTGTTTTTCTAAACGGCAGATGATGCAGTTCCTCGAAAGAGACAAAAATCAACCCAAAGTGAGACCACTGGCAGTGGAGTTCGAAACAGTGACATGGGAACAAGTAAAAGCAGTGTTGGTGAGTAATTTACTGCCCCGCCCCCCCCCCCCCCCTCTCAAAAAAAAAATTAAATTAAATACAACCTGAAATTGATACGTGATTGAGTGTTTCAATTTAATAATTAATATTAAACAAAATGACTGGTGTGTTCCATTGGCTATCATTAGCCTAAGAAGACTCTACGAGTCATAAGGTAGCAAAGATTTTGTCCATCATTTGGGGGGAGGGGTCTAAAAAGAAAAGCTGTTATTTCAGATCATAAATATATATCTAAGCTTGACTGAAGTGTGTAAACGAAGACATATATATGCTTTAAATGTAATTATCTTGTTGCAGGTCTCTCTCTCTCTCTCTCTCTCTCTCTCTCTCTCTCTCTCTCTCTCTCTCTCCCTCTCTCTCTCTCTCTCTCTCTCTCAGTATGTGTGACTCTGTGTGTGTGTGTGTGTGTGTGTGTGTGTGTGTGTGTGTGTGTGTGTGTGTGCGCGTGCGTGCATGCTGTGTGTGTGTGTATGTGTGTGTGTGTCGGCGTGAGAGAGAGAGAGAGAGGGGGGGGGGGGGGGGAGATAGCACCTGCATACATATTTGCCCTTGCTGTATGAACTTTAATGTACTTAATGATTCTTTGTTTATTGCTTTACTTTGTATTTTTACTCATTTTATATTTTTGTGCGTACGCGTATGCGGGTAGGAATGTCTGGAGTGCGTGTCCGGGAGCGTGTGTTTGTTTTTGTGCGTATGTGCCTGAGTGCGTGCGTGTGTAAGTGTGTGTGTGTGTGTGTGTGTGTGTGTGTGTGTGTGAGTGTTCGTGCGTGTGTGCATGCGTACTGAATTGCGGTGTACATGAGTGTGTGTGTGTGCGTGCGTGCATGCGCGAGTTGTGATGTGCATGCGTGCGTACCTGAGTGCGTGTGTGGGTATGTGTGTGTGTATGTGCGTGGTGCGTGCGTGCGTGCGTAAGCGAATGCAGCAGTGCATGCAGCAGTGTGTGGTATGTGTATGTTTACATGTCTATGTCACTTATGTAGTAGATGTAGCAACGGCAAGTTTGAAAACTGGTCCTGTTACCAATAACTTCTACCGTTGGAAAATAAAGGTTCATTGTTCATTGTTCATTGTTCTCTCTCTCTCTCTCTCTCTCTCTCTCTCTCTCTCTCTCTCTCTCTCTCTCTCTCTCTCTCTCTCTCTCTCTCTCTCTCTCTCACAGGTACACACACAATCGTTTTAGTATTTCAGACTTCTCATAGACCCAACTTTTATTTGTATTTCAGACTCCTCCTCAAGCATTGATCAGCCTGCCGGGGGCCTGCTTTCTGAATCCTCTGCCATGCCAATGACCAACCAGCCTGATGTGAGCCTGCTTTCTGACTCTTCAGATTTCTCCTCTCAGATCACCAGCAACAAAAATATCGATTTTGGTGAAGTTTTCAAGAAACGCACGCGAGTCGTTTCACTGTCAAGCCGTGACAAGGAGCATCTTCTAAGGCAACACTGGAGACCATCACCTGGTTTTCAGTTTCCAACAACAGTGATAAACAACAAGAACCGAAAATTTCAGCATGAGTGGTTGCAAAAGTACTCCTGGCTTGTGTATTCTCCTTTCGAGGATGGGGCTTACTGCAAGTATTGCCTATTATTTGCAAAGTCTACTGAAAACCTGGGCAAGTTTGTGAAGACGCCATGCAAGAACTGGAATAAAGCCTGTGATCAGATCAAAAAGCACTCGTTATTACAATACCACAAAGATGCAATGGCAAATGGAGAGCAGTTTTTGACAATCATGGATAAACCAGAGCAGAGCATCGCCAGTGAAATCAATCAGAAAAATGCAGAAAACATCGCTGCAAATCGACAAGTTCTGACAAGCCTCTTCAGGATTGTTGAAGTGTGTGGAAGACAGGGGTTAGCTCTGAGGGGCAACTGTGATGATGGCATTCTTCAGAGTGAGAACAGAAGCAATTTCAATGCCCTTTTGAATCTGTGCATCAATGCAGGAGATGAAACTCTCCGGAAACATCTAGATACATGCGATAAGAAGGCCACATACATTTCAAAAAGTACACAAAACAGACTGATAGAGGTTCTTGGTGATCAGATCCGCAACAAGATTCTTGCAGAAATTATTGCAGCAAAACAGTTTACCGTGCTTGCTGACGAAGTCACAGACAGCTCAAACTGGGAACAACTTTCAATTATATTGAGATTCGTCGATGGAAGTCTGAAAGTTCGTGAAGAGTTCCTGGCTTTTGTCCAGTGCAGAGATACCACAGGTGAAACACTTTACAACAAGATTGTTGAGTGTCTGTGCTTGTGGGGGCTTGATTTCAACAATGTTAGAGTACAAGGTTATGACGGGGCCGCAAACATGGCAGGGAAGTTTAAAGGAGTGCAGGCACGTTTTCAAGCAAGGAACAACAAAGCACTGTACTTTCACTGTGCTTCCCATAGCTTGAGTCTCTGCATTGTAAAAGCATGCGGCTTGCCTGCAGTGAAGAACATGATGGGAGCACTGAGGGAACTGTCACTGTTTTTCTCAAACTCTCCAAAGAGACAACGAAAACTTGAAGATACCATCGAAGCATCTCAGCCTGACACGACAAAGACAAAGCTTGTTGATCTGTGCAGAACAAGATGGGTAGAAAAACATGAAGCACTGGAGGTTTACACATCTCTCTTCCTGGTTGTTCACGACTGTTTGGGACAAATGTGTGAAGACAGTGACAATTGGGACAGTGAGACATTGACCAAGGCAACTGGCTTTCTCCACACCTTGAGCAGCAGTGTTTTCCTCGTTGCATTCGTTGTCGTCCGCAATTGTTTGCGTTACTTAAAACCCTTGACAGTGAAGCTCCAGAAAAGAACAAAAGATGTTGTCGATGCCTACAGGGAAATCAAAGAGGTCAGTAACTGCATGTCTTCTATTAGAAGAGATGTCGACACAGCGTTCGTTGCCTGGTTTGGTGAAGTCAGCAAAATGGCAAATGCTTTGACAACTGATGTTGTTGTTCCTCGTCAAGCATCCCGCCAGACTCTCCGTGACAACCAACCTGCGGCCACTCCAGAAGAATATTTCAAGATTAGCATTGCCATTCCTTTCTTGGAACACCTGTCAACCGAATTGGACTCGAAGTTCAAAAATGCTGACCTAGCAGTTGATGGTCTCTGTCTGGTGCCAAGCACTTTAATAGACAACCAGGATGGTTTCATGCAGGTTCCAGAAGGGGTGAAGACACTGGCAATGTTGTGGGAGTCTGACCTACCAGACAACGCTACCCTTGATGCAGAATACCAACGGTGGGTTTGCAAATGGCGAAGTGCTGCTGAGAATGCGACAGCTATCATCCCATCCACGGCATCAGAAGCACTGAAACACTGTGACAGGGATTTTTATCCCAACCTGTTCATCATGCTAAAGAACCTTTGCACCCTGCCTGTCACTACTGCCGAGTGTGAGCGTTCAAACAGTCAGTTGCGCAACCTGAAAAACTACCTGCGCTCTACAATGGGGCAACAGAGACTCAATGCACTTGCTTTACTGAAAGTGCACAGGGATGTTGATATTGACTTCAAAGAGGCAGTGAACTGTTTTGCCAGAAGATACAATTCACAAATGGTACTAATGCCGAGGAACCTAGTGCAGCAAGACTGAACTGAAGTGAAAGCAGGGCCCTGATGTTCATAAACTACAAGGTAAAGCTTTATACCGTTAACGATCAACGAAAAGTAGTGAATAATAATAGTATACAAAACATCTCTGTTGATAAATAAATGTTTGTGTGTGTGTGTGTGTGTGTGTGTGTGTGTGTGTGGGTGTGGGTGTGGGTGTTTTTTTTAAGGGAGGGGCAGGTGATAATTTTTGTACCCCAGAGTTTGTCAGTTCGATTGTTCAAAAAGCTCAAAGTCCCCAGACCATCACAAATGGCTTTTTCAAGGCTCAGATTGCACCAGATTGCACCATTTTGCATCCTTGAAAAAAAAAAAATTCCGGGGGGGCATGCCCCCGGACCCCCCTAGAAGGCTCGGCGCTTCGCGCCTTCGCTTTATACTGAATCTGTAACCCCCCCATCGACTTTTCCCAGGTCCGGCCCTGTATTGTCGTTCCTTACCGTAAAGGGACTCAACCTACAGCGTTTGACCTGAATCTTATTCGAAAGGATTGATGATTCCAGGACCACCCACTTTTTCTCTACGAAGACTTGGGCTTTCATAGCTAAACTGACAGCAGAGCATCGTCGTCAGCACACAGCGCGGCCGCATAACTGAGGTGAGCCGTAAGGTCACCACTGAGATTCACACTGGTTGTCTCCTTCGGTTCGCTGACGCTGATAGCGGTAGCGAATCGAAGGAGACAACCAACCAGTGTGTCACACACCAGCTCATAATTATCTTAACGACGGAGCATGATATGATCGATGGGCCCTTTACTGACTTGACAACGACTAAGGACAACGAGACCGGTTCTGGTATAGACAGCCGGAAATTGGTCCGATTGTCGTGAAAGTGCGGGCTGCCAGAAAGCAAACTGATCGCTGATGACTACATCTGCTGGGATCAATGAAGACATCACACGTGTCATGTCAATCTGTCCCGGCATTGGTTGGCTATCGCTTACGATTCAGATGGTCACACAGTTCAAATGACACAGCTGGCATTCTCCCTCGATTCACTACCGCTGACTGATAGGAGTAGTAAAACGGTGGAGGCAACCAGCGTCGGTGCAGCTATCCTTTGCTGGTCTGTAATTGTGAACTTTTTCTTTTGAGGCCCCTGACGGCCCAAATTCATTTTTAATCCAACATCCACTTCCGAAGTCTTTATACCTTTTTACTACTCAACAACTAGGCCTATCAACTACCTAAAGTACCCGGCATCAGCCACTCCGAGCTCGTCAAACAAGATCAGGCCAGACGAGCGAGTAAGGAAGCAACCGACTGTAGGGATTCGGTCTTGTGGTCTGACGTCTTTGGCCACCGCAATGGCTGTGATCTCCAGGAAAAAATTCACAGGAAAGACCATGTTGTTAGTGTAGTTAGCTTATGCCGCGCATCCTTATGCGGCTGGCCGCGAACTTGAGCGTTAACGTCCACGCACCGGGGTGATAATGCCGCGGGTGGCCCTAGCGGGCGGGTTATAAGGGGAGGAGGGGGTGGGGTTGGGAGGGGGGGGGGGGGGGGGCTGGGACAGGTGGGGCAACTATTACCTATGGGGTACGACCTGAACACCTATCAATTCGGCCGCACTGCAACTGTGACACTTTGATTTACTAGGGCCTAATCACGGACATGATATCTGAACAAACCCTTCGTTTTGCATGATGGGAAGGACCATCATAAGGGTGCAATATGGATTGAAATCGGGTGCTTAGGTCAACAGGTATTTTGATGTAGAGTTCATTGGTTTATCCGAAAGTGAGAAACCCCACACATCTTCAACCCCCCCACCCCACCCCACCCCCATCATCCTTCTACTCCATTCTGAGTAACAATCTCCTTCCCCTTTTCATGCCCTAACCAGTCATCCGTGAAACCGATCACAGGAATATGGTTGAAGTGTCAAAGCAAGAGGCGATTATGAACTGACGGTAAATCTGATATCCTCCGCGTGTTTAGAAAACACATTCCTGCAGTAAACTCGAGCCATCTGCAAGCGGCATAGATCTTCATGAGCCCCCGCAATTGATGGGGCTCATGAAGATTTATGCCTCCTAGTGCGCTGGACTGTTGTCAATTCACCGAGTTTACGCATCTTCTTGGCTCCATTTTGCGTGCGTGTCTCTCAATCGAAAGACGTGAACAATTGTTCATTTTATACCGGGAGAAAGATAACACGTACCTTTTCATGGCCCGTCATATTTGATCTATCAGCCGTACCCGCCGCTTCTCACGGACCACAGAACTCTCAAGTTATCCCACCATCAGTATCCGGCGTCTGCTTGTTTTCTTTTGGCGTTGTCTCCCTTGACCCGCGTCGAACTGCATGATGGGTCGCACAGAAAGTTGAATAAATGTGGTAGACCGGTGCTTTTCATCGTCGTTTTTCTTTAAACAGGCAGGTGTTTTATTATTATTATCATCAATATTACTTATTTTTTATTTTTTTAACCTACGATTAATGCACACAGAAATTTTGCACCCAAAGAATTTACACGAATCTCACGCCTGAAGACGACATACCGACGTGGCAACAATGAATCAAAACATGTTTGTGAAAGAATGAAACCCAAAAGACTTTGGGCGGAGACTTTAAAAATCACTAAAATCTTCCGAATTCTACATCGTACGCAGATTAATTATGCGTGAAGTAGAGAAGCCGGGCACAATCTTTAAACATTATCATTCGGAGTACACCAGTGTGTGAAATAAGTTTGACTAAAATAGTTCAAGGGTAGTTCTAGAATAGCTTGGCGCCTATAGGCGCCAAGCTATTCTGGCACCACCCTTGAACTAAAGCCATTGGTCTACATCCTTATCTGTAAGTACAATAATGTAGCTTGCACGAAATGTAGCAGTGTACAAATTTGAAGCTTTTAGCTTCAGCCGGCCGTATGATAATTATGGGTTAAAATGCGCCCGAGGGGAAAGCAGGGGAAAGCAGCCATACAATTAAATTTCATGAGTGACTCCGTCAGTCATCAGAGCCGAGGTCGATAGACAACACCGTGACGTATAGATTCTCATTGGCTCCTGCCGGTTGCACGGGGTCATGTGGACCTAGAACTATTGCAGACGGTGAGAGTCTGACTGCAGAATTGTAAATATTGTTTTGTATTCTGCGAATATAATTATCGCGGGATTAGCCACGCCAGGAACCAAAATAAACCGACCGAAGAACCGCTGACATTGTTGCCATGTTAGGAAAACATTTCAGATTATCGCTGCGTGCTGGTTGGGTATTTTGTATCTAAAGACTTTAACCCATTCACTGCCGAGAAAAGCTCAGTGAACACCACCCAAGTGCAAGAGGTATAGATCCTCATGAGCCCCCGCATTCGCGGGGGCTCATGAGGATCTATACCTCTTGCTGAAACCACTTTGTGTCAACGTTCCTCTGACGTTGGATCTATGGCGTTTAATTTACAGGGAGTTCAAAAACACAGTTTGAGTCCACTGGCAGTGAAGGGGTTAAGACCCGTATGGCCCGAAATCACAGACCAGCTCACATTTTTTTCCTAGCGATTAGTGATTCAGCGAGTCTGTCGTAGCATGCCCGGCCTTTTTTTTTTTCCGGTTTCAAATTCATCTAAGAAAATTTTAGAAAGTAAACTGACACCGAAATGAAAACGTTTCCAGTCTAGTGAATTATTTCCCCCAATTTGCGTTAAATGGGACTTTCGGCATCTGTAAACGCATGTCAGACATTGTTTGTTAAGGAAGACAGGTGAAATGCGCGCTCTCTCTTTCTCTGAGAGAAGTCCGGCGGCTTACTGCCCCCACGACATACTAGTTATGTATGGGGCCGGTATGACTCTCTTTCTCTCTCTCTCTCCCTCCCTCTTTTAAAATAAGGTTCAGTCATTAGGACGAGGGTAGGGGAGGGCTTGAGAGAGAGAGAGAGAGAGAGAGAGAGAGAGAGAGAGAGAGAGAGAGAGAGAGAGAGAGAGAGAGAGAGAGAGAGAGAGAGAGAGAGAGAGATCAAACATCGATGATGATGACGATGACGATGATGATGATAATGATAATAAAACTGATAATGATAATGAGGATGGTGGTGGTGGTAGTGAGGGTGGTGGTGATGCGGGATGATGACGATAATGACGACGCCAACGTCAGCGACGATGACACCCCCGCTAACAATAACGACGATTCTTATTAATAAGATTTCCTCTGAAACGATGCCAATTATGCCAAATGCGTCCCAACATTTGCTTAATTTTCGGTGTTTATCACATATACACGTGACAATCATTTACACCACTTGACGCAGCGAGAGGCTCTGCACAGTTTCCATTTGATGCCTTGCGGAGGGGTCAAGCGAGTTAATTCACTGACGGACCGCAGGATGTGATACTTGCACCCCTAATTGGGCCCCGCGGTAGGACGACGCGCCTTGCAAACGACTCTACTTGTCGTCTGGCGTCGTTTTGGAGAGAACGCGCAAATAATTGCAAGAGGCATAGAGGCATAGATCCTCATGAGCCCCCGCATTCGCGGGGGCTCAGGAGGATCTATGGGGCCTCTTGCTCACGAATCTTTACAATCCGATTCAGTTACCCTTGTGTTTCTGCATCATGAGGGCACAGTAGGTTTTTAGATCTAAAGTAATGATGGTGGTTGGAATCAAGATTCTCGTTTTTTTAATAAGCAGAATCACATCTACAAGCATTTGATGTTATAATTTCAGGTAAGGGGGTATTCTTTTCGTCTTTCAGTCAAATACTAATACTATTACTATACTAATATTATTATAATTATATAATAATAATAACCGGTATTATTATTATTATTATAAATAAATCTTGGAGAAAAAAGGCTTTTGAAACGAACCAACGACTCAGTTCACATAAAATTCAGTTAGAAGTCAAAAGAGATTGAGTGCAATGATTAATCACGTGTAGCATCACGTGACATCTTACAAAAAAAAAATCCTCATGACGTATACCAGTCTATTTTGTCTATTTTGACAAAGGGTATTTACCCGAAATATTAATAAATTGTGTTGTACCCGTCTTTTCTAAGCGTGTTTCTTTCTTCGTTGGGTACTTCTTTGCATATTACACGCTTGGCAGTCACCTTTTTGGTCTGGATTGTATACCAGTCGCTTTTACTGGGTGTAGTGCATTTTGTTTAATACCCATTTCTTACATTATCCCATTATCCCATCTTTTTGTGCGTAGACAAGAATTATTTCTTTTAATGCGATCTACTCCATCAGGCATTCGAACCACTTTGGGTCCCAACCTAGGTGTCGACCCAACCTCGACCAAAGTGACATATACTGCTCACAAATAGTAAGGTATATTAACTTTAACTTTTCAGCTTGAATTACTGAAAGTCCTCAGGATCGGTATAATGACGGGTATATCAATGATTAGCCACCCCACTGGCCTACAGTTTCACAACACTGTTGTGACATATAGTGCTCACTAAAAGTAAAGGATTTATAACTTTTAGCTTGAATTATTAAAATGTCCCCAAAAGTTTAATCATTAATCAGACGAAAAAGGTGATTGCAGTTTGCAGATATAGATGTTTTCCGACATTTTAGTAATTTAAGCTGAATTTATGACGTCCCTTACTTTCTGTGTGCACTGTATGTCACACCAATTTTGTGAAGTTGTAGGCCAATGGGATGGCTGACCACTGATATACCCGTTATTACATCCATTCTGAGAACTTGTAGTGATTCAAGCTAAAAAATTAACGTCCCTTACTATTATTTTAGCATTATTTGTCACTTTGGCGGAGGTTGGGTCGACGCCCAGGTTGGGACCCAACACGTGACCAGTTTTCCACTGCCTATGAGCGCTGCGGAAGGAACTCTCCTGCGTGCAAACTTGAAGAAGAGCAGAAAAGTCTTCCATTTTACGGACATTGAAACGTCATAATTGAAGTTCGTGCTTTTGTCCAGCATCATTGTGAGACATACTAAGGGCATACTAAGGGCATACTAAGAACATTTATAAAGGATTTTGTCTGGATTAAGTCGCTTTATCACCCTAGCACGGCGAGGACGCTATGTCTACCTTCGTTGTTTCCTCTTGGTCTTCGTGTCACAGTTCTCCTCCGAGTATGATGGGATTTTTTTCCCCATGGAATTTTTGCCGTGTGTACACTGAATTTTAAACAGACATTTCAGCTGTCTTGGTTTAACCCATTTAGCCCCGAGTCCCTACAGCAGAAGATGGATTGACCGTGATAATTCAAGGGTAGTGCCAGATTAGCTTGGCGCCTGATGGCGCCAAGCTAATCTAGCACTATCCTTGAATTATCATGGTCAATCCATCCCCTGCAACTGGTACATAGTCGTTAGGCAACACCTCCAAAATTTGAGAAATGGGACCTTGGGGTTAAAAGGTGGTTAGTTCGGGGTTTAACGTCCACGGCACCAAAGTGATAATGGACGGCCCTGACAGGGAAATCTATTGCCTATGGAGTACGACCTGAACATTGATCAGTTCAGGCGCACTGCAGCTGTGCCACTTTGATTTACCAGGATCCTTCAACGGACATGCTATGGAACAAGCCCGTTTTTTCCCCCCCGGATTGCGGGTCCAGCTACCGGGGCCGGGACGGGGACTCGAACCCACGACCCTGCGATTCCCTTCGCTTTCTTGCTCCGACGCTTAACCGCCTGAGCTATTTCGGGCTCTGGTTTCACAGGGCTAAACAAGCTCGGGACGTATTGCGGATGTGGTCCCATGATCCTGCTGACAGAGACAGAAAACATTGGGGACGTATTGCGGATGTGGTCCCATGATCCTGCTGACAGAGGCAGAAAACATTGGGGACGTATTGCGGATGTGGTCCCATGATCCTGCTGACAGAGGCAGAAAACACTGGGGACGTATTGCGGATGTGGTCCCATGACCCGGCTGACAGAGGCAGAAAACATTGGGGACGTATTGCGGATGTGGTCCCATGATCCTGCTGACAGAGGCAGAAAACATTGGGGACGTATTGCGGATGTGGTCCCATGACCCTGCTGACAGAGGCAGAAAACACTGGGGACGTATTGCGGATGTGGTCCCATGACCCGGCTGACAGAGACAGAAAACATTGGGGACGTATTGCGGATGTGGTCCCATGACCCTGCTGACAGAGGCAGAAAACACTGGGGACGTATTGCGGATGTGGTCCCATGACCCGGCTGACAGAGGCAGAAAACACTGGGGACGTATTGCGGATGTGGTCCCATGATCCTGCTGACAGAGGCAGAAAACACTGGGGACGTATTGCGGATGTGGTCCCATGATCCTGCTGACAGAGACAGAAAACATTGGGGACGTATTGCGGATGTGGTCCCATGATCCTGCTGACAGAGGCAGAAAACATTGGGGACGTATTGCGGATGTGGTCCCATGACCCTGCTGACAGAGGCAGAAAACATTGGGGACGTATTGCGGATGTGGTCCCATGACCCTGCTGACAGAGACAGAAAACATTGGGGACGTATTGCGGATGTGGTCCCATGACCCGGCTGACAGAGGCAGAAAACACTGGGGACGTATTGCGGATGTGGTCCCATGACCCTGCTGACAGAGGCAGAAAACACTGGGGACGTATTGCGGATGTGGTCCCATGATCCTGCTGACAGAGACAGAAAACATTGGGGACGTATTGCGGATGTGGTCCCATGACCCGGCTGACAGAGGCAGAAAACATTGGGGACGTATTGCGGATGTGGTCCCATGACCCTGCTGACAGAGGCAGAAAACACTGGGGACGTATTGCGGATGTGGTCCCATGATCCTGCTGACAGAGGCAGTAAACATTGGGGACGTATTGCGGATGTGGTCCCATGATCCTGCTGACAGAGGCAGTAAACATTGGGGACGTATTGCGGATGTGGTCCCATTACCCTGCTGACAGAGGCAGAAAACACTGGGGACGTATTGCGGATGTGGTCCCATGATCCTGCTGACAGAGGCAGAAAACATTGGGGACGTATTGCGGATGTGGTCCCATGATCCTGCTGACAGAGGCAGTAAACATTGGGGACGTATTGCGGATGTGGTCCCATGATCCTGCTGACAGAGACAGAAAACATTGGGGACGTATTGCGGATGTGGTCCCATGATCCTGCTGACAGAGACAGAAAACATTGGGGACGTATTGCGGATGTGGTCCCATGATCCTGCTGACAGAGACAGAAAACATTGGGGACGTATTGCGGATGTGGTCCCATGATCCTGCTGACAGACAGAAAACATTGGGGACGTATTGCGGATGTGGTCCCATGACCCTGCTGACAGAGGCAGAAAACGAAGACATACCTGACGAATGCAAAGTGTAATACAAGTTACACGATTAAACACATTTCCTTCAGTTATAAATTGTATGAGTTTTCTTGCACTCTTCGCTAAAGAATTGCCGTCAGTTTCATGTGAACGGACCCACAACTGCCATGAACAGCACTCACGAACAGCAAGTCAGAGACATTTCGGCAGTCACTGACTTAGTCCGGAAGACATTTCTCAATCCGAGGATACACACGGGCTCCAACTTTGCCAACAATAGGTGCAGAGTCTCATGAGTTCCTTATCCTGCAGTGGCTGATGAGAATCTATGTATCTTGCGTATGAAAATGGGTTCGTGAGCGACTGCTCAACACTTTATGCCATAAAATCGAAAATGTCAAATTCTGGAGTTGACAACTGAAGACCACAGTTCAGATTTCATCGATCGTGCTACATTTGGTTGCAGGATGGTGCCAGAATAGCTTGGCGCCTGGAGGCGCCAAGCTATTCTGGCACTACCCTTGAACTGTCATGGTTGATCTATATCGTGAAGTATTGTGCCAGGGCTAATGAAGACGACAGCAAATTGCCCAGGGGATGTCTGAAGGCTGACCGCCGGCTGGTGAAGCACAAATCAATTTGCCGACCATCAAACGCCGATCTCGTCCTAGCTTGACCAGTCGTGAAATTGCTTGAACCTTCCCGGCCTCCTCTGAAAGAGGAACCAAGGGACAGAACTATATCATCAGGCCTCTCTTCGACAGCTGAGGTCACAGAGCTGGCAAAAGGCGTGGGTTGTCATGAGCCTCTATGATTTGGAACGGAGGAACTGTGGCCACTGGTTGGACTATATATGTGACCTACTGGTAAGTAGCTTTTTTTATCTGAAGGATCTTCTGCAGCCAAATAACCGTGGGCAGGGGTGTGTGGGAGGGGTGGGGGGTAGGGGTGGGGATGGCCGAGATGGGTAAAGGGCACGGGGAAGGGGGTGGGGGGGGGGGGAACGGGACAGCTCACATTTTTTCCAATGCTGGTTTTGGTTGATTCTTATTCTGGGGGCGGTCCGTGGCGCAGTGGTTAAGGCGCCTGCCACCAATGCTAAAGGTGCGAGGTTCGATTACGGGTTCCGGCGTCGGATTTTTCTCCTCTAGTAAGTGTCACCGTTAATTCGGGCGGACCGTCGGGGGTTCTTTCTCCGGGTACTCCGGCTCTTCCTCCCCCTCCACTTTGGTATCAGCTTCAGCCCACTTAATCAAATTTCAAATACAAACGATTTTCAATTTCCAAAAACTACAGTAGCTCGCTTGAGCTTGCCATTAGCACCACGTGAATGTTCTATGTTTATGTACAGTGTGTGAGTGAATGCGCGTGATTCACGTGAGCGTGCTTGTTGGGTTCAGTTCGCGGCGGCGCTTTGAGCCGATTTGGCAATTGGGATAAAGCGCCTATTTAATGCGCTTATTATTATTATTATTATACTTACTGACATTGTAGCCTGCGTTATTATTTGTGAACTGTTCTTCCCAGTAAGGGAAGGTCCTCGGGCCCACGACGGCCGCAGTGGACCCGTGCACGACTATGCGCGGGCCCATTGCGGCCGTTGTGGGCCCGAAGACGTTTTGCTGGTGGGGTTATAATTACTGTATGCCTGTGCTGTTCTTTGTGGACTGCTGAGTAAAATGACCAATCTTAATTTTTGAATTTGTAAAAATAGTTTTTGTGTGTACTTTGTTTTTATTGTTTATTGTATCTTTAAAAGAGAATGTAACGGGATCTGAGCCATTGGGAATAAGCGTTGTATACATATCCATTATCATCAATATGATGATGATGATGATGATAATGACTGATTTTGATGATGATAATGATTTTCATGATAATGATGACGACGTCGACGATGACGACGATGATTATTTATTATTATTATTATTATTATTATTATTTTTATTGTTGTTATTATTGTCGTTATTATTATTGTCATTGTTATTATTATTATCATTATCGATATATCATTATAGACTCAGTTTCTGACATGACAGCACATGGGATGCGGATAGACCACGCCAGCTTAAAGGTAGGTCGTGTACATGGTTATTTTAGTTGATAGACATGCATGAGACGGGAATAATAATAATTAATAATGTATATTTTTTGATAGAAAAGCTAGATATGTTGAGTCAGCCAATAGTTTCCGGCAGTCCTTAAAGACGCATTTATTCCTTTAAACGTGCATTCACGGTTATAATTCTTCTTTTTGTCAACATTTCGTTGTCGGTGAGGGCTGTCTGGTGAGTCCGTTGTTGGTTTTGTTGGTGTGTCTTTTTGTGTGGGAGCATTTTTTGTTGGTGTGTTCTTTTTGTTATTTTTCATAAATATATATATATATATATACACATACATACATACATACACACACACACACACACACACACACACACACACACACACACACACACACACACACACACACACACACACACACACACACACACACACACACACACACACACATATATAAAACCAGATAGAGGGCGAAAAATTGTGCATAGAATAAAACCAGAGAGAGGGCGAAATTTTGTGCACAGAATGAAAGTGTAACTCCTTCTAAACTACGTGGTGTTTATGGATCCTTTCTTCACATTTTATATATATATATATATATATATATATATATATATATATATATATATATATATATATATATATATATATATATATATATATATATATATATATATATATATATATATATATATATATATATATATATACTTACTTACTTACTTACGCCTGTCACCCCTACCCGGTGTATAGGCCGTCGACGAGAGACCTCCAGCAACTCCTGTCCTGTGCTTCTCCTTCGATTCTACTCCAGGTGGTTCCCAGTCTCTTGATGTCTGCTTGGAGGTCTCGACGCCAGGAGTTTCTCGGCCTACCTCTTTTCCTCTTTCCTTGGGGGTTCTATGACAATGCCTGCCTAGTGATACTGGAAGCTGGCTTTCTCAGACTGTGACCGATCCATCCCCATCTTCTTCGCCCAATTTCATTCTCTGCTGTTATCTGCTCTGTTCTCTCCCAGAGTCTGACGTTGCTGATCTTCTCTGGCCAGTGGATTTTCAAAATTCTTCTAAGGCAACTGTTCATGAAGGTCTGTGCTCTGTTGACTGTGGTTTTTGTCAATCTCCAAGTCTCTGCTCCATATAGGAGAACTGCTTTTACATTGGAGTTGAAAATCCGGACTTTGGTGTGTTGTGACAGCTCTTTGGAACTCCACACTTTTTTCAACTGGAGAAAGGCTGCTCTGGCTTTACCGATTCGTGCTCTGACATCTGCATCAGTGCCGCCTTTTTTGTCTATGATGCTCCCGAGATAGGTGAAGGACTCCACTTCCTCCAACGGGGTGCTAGCAAGCAAGACTGGTTCTTTCCTGGTTGCGTTCAGCCTCATTGTCTTTGTTTTCTGTTTGTCAATGGTGAGGCCCACTTGGGACGAGATGTCAGCAAGCCTCGTGGTCTTGTCCTGCATTTGTTGATGAGTGTGGGACAGTAATGCCAAGTCGTCTGCAAAATCGAGGTCGTCAAGCTGTGTCCACAGTGTCCACTGTATTCCACTTCGTCTGTGCTCTGTGGTCATCTTCATGACCCAGTCTATGGCCAGTAGGAAGAGGAACGGAGACAGCAGACACCCCTGCCTGACACCAGTTCTGACCTGGAGCTCCCTGGTGAACTGCCCTTCGTGGATCACGCGACATGTCATGCCATCATAGCTGCTCTTGATCAGGCGGACGAGCTTTGTGGGTACACCGTAGTGTCGTAGGAGTTTCCACAGAGTCTCTCGGTCCATGCTGTCAAATGCTTTCTCATAATCCACAAAGTTGACATACAGCGGGGAGTTGCACTCCAGAGATTGTTCCACGATGATGCGGAGAGTGGCGATCTGGTCTGTACATGATCGGTTCTTCCTGAATCCTGCTTGCTGGTCTCTCAGCTGGGGGTCAACGGAGCTCTTCATTCTCTCTAGGATGATCCTGTTGAAGACCTTTCCTGGTACTGACGGCAAGGTGATTCCTCTGTAGTTGGAACACTTGCTGAGGTCACCTTTCTTGGGAAGCTTGATTAGGTACCCCTCCTTCCAGTCAGCCGGCATCACCTCCTCTTCCCAGATCTTTCCAAACAGTGGGTACAGCATCTCCACTGTTGTCTCTAGGTCTGCTTTCAGAGACTCCGCTGGGATGCCATCTGGCCCTGCTGCTTTGCCATTCTTCAAAAATGCCACTGCTCTTCTGATCTCTTCCCGGCTGGGTCTGTCACAGCTGATGGGTAGGTCGGTCTCTGCCGGCTGGATGTCTGGTGGGTCGGGTGGGCTAGGTCTGTTCAGTAACTCTTCAAAATACTTAGCCCATCTGTCGAGTTGGTCTGCTCTGTCTGCAATAGGCTTGCCTTCTTTGTCTTTTACTGGTCTTTCTGTATGGCCATACTTGCCCGACAATCTTCTGGTAATGTCGTAGAGCTGTTTCATGTTACCGCTGCCTGCTGCCTTTTCTGCCTCTGCTGCCAGGCTGTCTGTGTAGGCCCTCTTGTCTGCCCTGATACTCCTCTTCACCTCGCGGTTGGCTTCCGAGTATTCCTCCTGTGCCCTTGCTTTGGCTGCTCTCGTGCGACTGTTGTTGATAACTGCTTTCTTCTGCTTCCTCACTTCTATCTTCTTCAAGGTCTGTGCCGACAGCCAGTCCTTGTGGTGGTGTTTCCTGAACCCTACAGTGTCTTTGCAGGTTGAGTTCAGCGCCTCTCTAACTGCCTTCCACTGCTGCTCTGTGGTGACTGCCTCTTCATTTACTAGTTCCTGTAGCGCTTGAAACCGGTTGGACAGCACCAGTTTGAACTCTTCTCTAACTCCAGTTTCTCTCAGGAGGCCTACATTATAGCGCTGTCTTCTTGTTGTCTCTGTGCGGCTTTTCCTTAGCTTGAGCTTCATTCTTAAGGTAAGCGGCAGATGGTGGTCTGAGGCGACATCTGCTCCCCTCCTCACTGGAACATCTTGAAGGGATCTTCTAAATTTCTTGCTAATGCAGATATGGTCTATTTGGTTCTCTGTTGTATGGTCAGGTGAGACCCAAGTTGCTTTGTGTATTCTTCTGTGTGGGAAGATGCTGCCTCCAATGACAAGTCGGTTTAGAGCACAAAAGTCTACAAACCTCTCCCCGTTCTCACTCATCTCCGAGCCTAGTCCCTGTCTCCCCATCACCTCTTCGTATCCGGTGTTGTCCTCCCCTATTTTGGCATTAAAATCGCCCATGATGATGGTGATGTCTCGCTCCGCACATTTGTCCACGGCACTCTGGAGTCGGTCGTAGAACTCCTGTTTCTCTTCCTCGTCACTGTCATTAGTGGGCGCATAACACTGGATGACGTTCAGCTTGAGCTTTTTCTTGGTTCTAAAGGCTGCTGTGATAATTCTTGGCCCAAGAGGTTCCCAGCCCATCAGCGCGCTCTGTGCCACTGGTGACAGCATGAATGCTACTCCTTCTGTATGGGGGGCATTCTCCTCTTCGTGACCTGAATACAGAATCATCTCCCCACTTAACAGCCTTTTCTGGCCAGACTGCGTCCATCTGGCTTCACTGATACCAAGCAGGGAAAGGTTGTACCTTTGCATTTCCGCTGCTATCTGGGCGGCCTTGCCGCTCTGGTACATGGTCTTGACGTTCCATGTGCCCATGGTTGTGTCCCTGGATAGAGAGAGGCGGCTCGGTCCTGTGGCTTCCGAAGACTTCCGGCTTTCACCACAGGACGTCATAAGTCTTCTGGTAGAAGAACCTTCCTCCTCCAGGAAAGGAATTACTGTTAGTCTTTTCGTCGGCGTTTTTGTAGCTATTTCCTTTTTTGCAGGGTGGGGAAGCTACCCCCACGCCCAACCCCCTTACTAGGAGGACCAGGGGTTTTCTGTCGGGGTCACCTTCCCTTAGACCATGCTGGTTCAAAGCACCTTATTTCATTCGGTGCACCCCTCTCAGGAGGGACCCCCTATCCACCACCCAGGGGACGCGCCTCAACGCCATATGGTCCCAGCGCGAGGATATATATATATATATATATATATATATATATATATATATATATATATATATATATATATATATATATATATATATATATATATATATATATATATATATATATATATATATATGTGTGTGTGTGTGTGTGTGTGTGTGTGTGTCCGTCCGTCCGTCCGTCCGTCCGTCCGTACGTACGTACGCACGCACGCACGCACGCACGCACGCACGCACGCACGCACGCACGCACGCACGCATGTATGTATGTATGTATGTATGTATGTATGTATGTATGTATGTATGTATGTATGTATGTATGTATATATATATATGTATATATCATATCTGAAGGAAGGTGGGAGTTTATTTCAAAGAAATGGTCCTTGGTAAGAGAAAGACCTCTCGCCAAAAAAAATTAGTTCTCACAGTCGGAAAGCGTAATAGTTTAATGTCTGCTGAGGAACGGAGCTGTCTTGAAGGTGTGTACAAATGAAAAAGCTCAGAAAGACACTGCGCTGGCAGTCGTAAGATCCCAGTTTCGAATCTCCTGGTGGGCAGGAATGCGGACTTTTCTTCATTCCCATCGAGTCAAAATTTACTTACAGACTCGGTTTGTTAGTTTGTTAGTCAGTCGTTTTCTAACAGCGAACGAAACAGCAGTCTCCGAAGGAGGACATTCAGGCATGGTTCGCCATTAGCTGAAGCCCTCAAGCAGTTGTGCCGTTCCCCTGTAACGGTCCTGAAATACGGCTCTGGTTTGCCCCGGAGCCGGTGCCCTGGGAAGGAGAGAGAAACTGCGACGATGTGAGAGTGGAGGCTGGCTGTGTCACTCCCCCTCGTGGGACTACGACGCCGTACCTGAGCGCTGTTGCGCGCGTCGTGGCACGCCCCGTGTTTAGCCAGGTCGGGTCGTCCCGTTTAGTATTTACTAACTTATTTAAGTGAAGTTTTGTCCATTTGTAAACTTGTAAAGGACGTTGCGAGATTAATTTCATTTCCTCGTGGTGACTATATTGTGAGAAGAACTTTGTCACAGTGACAGAAATATTGTGTATTCTGAAATATTGTATTATTCAAAAGGAGCCATGTGCTATGAAGAACCTTATCGCGGAAGCAAGAGCGTTAAGCTGAGCTGAGCTTGACGTTTGTGCTTCCGTCGAGGAGGTCCAGTGACTTGTGAACTTTATTAAGTTTTTTTCAGTTTTCATTTGTATTTTATTAAGGATATTTGTTTTATTTGTCCTCCGTGCGCGGGCCCACTGTGGTCGTCGTGGGGCCGAGGAGCTTTGCTCACTGGGAGGGAACCTATAGTCACAAAATCCATTACACTCCCTCAACATTCTGCAACAAGCCAGCCCCATTCCGCGGATTCACACGAGCTTCTGCAGTCGCAGGGGCTCATGAGGATCTGTGCCTCTCTCTGACAGCGGCAGGATCCATTTACTGACATCCCTGTTTATTCCTCGTACAGCGGTAGTGTTGGGGGGTTCACACCTGTTCGCACAGACAGCCTTTCAGTCGGAAGTCTCAATGTGGAAATTGTCTTCTGAAAGATTTTTTTTTAAAATTGCAGCTCACGTGTCAGATTGGCTATGATAGTTTAGAGGTGGTGCCAGAATAGCTTCGCGCCTTCTGAAGATTCCATTGTAGGTCAGGTCGACAGATTGACCATGACAGTTTAATGGTGGTGCCAGAATAGCATGGCGAATTCTGAAGATTTCATTGCAGTTCAGGTGACAGATTGACCATGATAGTTCAAGGATGGTGCCAGAACAGCTTGGCGCCTTCTGAAGATTTTCATTGCAGCTCACGTGTCAGATTGGCCATGATAGTTTAGAGGTGGTGCCAAAATAGCTTGGCGCCTTCTGAAGATTTCATTGTAGGTCAGGTCGACAGATTGACCAGATAGTTCAAGGGTGCTGCCAGAATAGCTTGGTATCTTCTGAAGATTTCATTGCAGTTCAGGTGACAGTTTTACCTTGATAGTTCAGGGGTGGCGCCATAATAGCTTGGCGCCTTCTGAAGATTTCATTGTTGTTCAGGTGACAAACTGACCATGCTAGTTCAAGGGTGGTGCCAGAATAGCTTGGCGCCAAGCTATTCTGGCACCACCCTTGAACTAGCATGGTCAATCTCGTTATGGTTAATCATGTTTTGAGCCGCCAAGCTATTCCGGCACCACCCTTGAACTATCATGATCAATCTGGTGATGGTCAATCTTGCCTTGAGCCGCTAACCTATTCCGACACCACCCTTGAACTATCGTGGTCGATCTATCTCTTGTTGTCGTGCATCAAAGCCCATTGGGTCAATACAGACTCGTAACACCATCTTCCAAAATGTGACATAAATTAATCTCTTTTTGGCGAAGGCAAGGCGGCATGCTGACAACCTAATGCTGGGAACCAACTAAAAGCGTAACTTCATATCAAAAGCATAGCACCGTGTCCCTTTATAATGGGTATAAATCTCTCCTTTACACCGCCTAATATGTCGGCGGAACGTGTCCGAAACCGTAGTCTGAAACCCCACTCTATCTTCCTCAATTCGAGCAGCAGAGACGTACATTGTGCGTTAAAGCGACCTGTTCCGAGCAAAGAAGGGTTGATAGTTATCCTTCGTAAATGTTGTGACGATAATGCAGGACAAGCGGGCCGTCTTAACACGTTAAGTGCCCGAGAAAGTCCTAGCACCACGTACCAACTGCAAGAGGTATAGATCTCATGAGCCCCCGCAGTTGCTGGGGCTCATGAGGATCTATGCCTCTTGCTGACATCACTTTGAATCCACGTTCCTGGGACATCGATTTTTTTGTTGTCTTGAATTAACGAAGATTGATGGCACTGAACGGGTTAATTTTAAAAGTTTGATTGTGGTAAAGCGAAAGATTTTTGTATACGCCTTTGTGTACTCAGAAGAATTCCACAGATGCGCACAAGGGACGGTATAAGAACCCCGTCACACGTGCCTACTCACATGGGTTGTAAAAAGAAGGGCAGGGAAGTCTTAGTTGAGGCAAAGCAACATTGAGAGTCCGTTGCATTTGCGAATTTCAGCAGTTAAAGCCCGCCCTGACGCAGATCGTTTTCCTTAGTTAATAAGTCTACAGAGGAAAGTTTGCATAGTAATTAGATCATTAGTAACAGGAGCCTTTTAAACTTGAAATTCAAATTCCACTGCGGCGCTCTGAGCATCTTGGGAAAAAAACGACACGTGCATCTGTGAGGCATGGTACCATACTATTCGATAGATTGTCAGAAACCGCTGCTGAAAAGTTTCATGACTGAGAATCTGTGCCTCTTTCAGGTAAAGGTGACTAGCTAACAGTCCGAACATCGACAACAAGCAGTGTAGAGACTTGCTGACTGTCCGAACATCGACAACAAGCAGTGTAGAGACTTGCTGACTGTCCGAACATCGACAACAAGCAGTGTGGAGACTTGCTGACTGTCCGAACATCGACAACAAGCAGTGTAGAGACTTGCTGACTGTCCGAACATCGACAACAAGCAGTATAGAGACTTGCTGACTGTCCGAACATCGACAACAAGCAGTGTATAGACTTGCTGACTGTCCGAACATCGACAACAAGCAGTGTATAGACTTGCTGACTGTCCGAACATCGACAACAAGCAGTGTGGAAACTTGCTGACTGTCCGAACATCGACAACAAGCAGTGTAGAGACTTGCTGACTGTCCGAACATCGACAACAAGCAGTGTAGAGACTTGCTGACTGTCCGAACATCGACAACAAGCAGTGTGGAAACTTGCTGACTGTCCGAACATCGACAACAAGCAGTGTAGAGACTTGCTGACTGTCCGAACATCGACAACAAGCAGTGTAGAGACTTGCTGACTGTCCGAACATTAACAGCAAATAGTGTGAAGTACTCATGATTATAGATCTGATACGGCCTAGTGCTGGTCTGTGATTTTGGATCTTACGGCCCGTGGCCGTAAGATCCAAAATCACAGACCGGCACACGTAAAATGCGTCTAAGGACCCCTCGGGGGTGTGTAAGTGAAGATGTCCACCAGTGGATCCCCGGGGGGGGTCAGGCGAAAGGGCTCGGCCGTAGTCCGCTATTTCCCTTTGACATTAGCTTCCACCATCCCACCCCCTGATTTCGTCCGTGTTTAATGAAGCGTAGCGCGCGGTCAGGCGTGGCTGACTTTCTTAGAGACTGGACACTCGGCCGTCTGACCCATGGATGGACACCTAAATCTTTTTTTTTTCGCTCCCTCAGTGAAACTTATTCCGTCTGCAAGAGACATAGATCCTGATGAGCGCCTTCTGCTTATAAGCCCGTGCAGTGGAAGGGGTCAATGAAATTCTGTGCCGAGATCTGTTTCAAATGTGCCTCAAACTGAAGGTGTCATTTGGTTTAACACATTTAGCCCCAACGTACTAGAGCAGGAGATGGATCGACCATGAAAATTCAAGGGTAGTGCCAGATTAGCTGGGCGCCATCGGGCGCCACGCTAATCTGGCACTACCCTTGAATTATCACGGTCGACCCATCTCCTGCCTGATGGCGCCAAGCTAATCTGGCACTACCCTTGAATTATCAAGGTCGACCAGTCTACTGCAACTGATACGTCAGTTGTCGTTAGGCGACATATCCAAAATTTGTGAAATGCAGCCGTGGTGTTGATTGGGCTGACAGACATCAAGAGACTAGATGTCTGCTTGGAGGTCTCGACGCCAGGAGTTTCTCGGCCTACCTCTTTTCCTCTTTCCCTGGGGGTTCCATGACAATGCCTGCCTAGTGATACTGGAAGCTGGCTTTCTCAGACTGTGACCGATCCATCCCCATCTTCTTCGCCCAGTTTCATTCTCTGCTGTTATCTGCTCTGTTCTCTCCCAGAGTCTGATGTTGCTGATCTTCTCTGGCCAGTGGATTTTCAAAATTCTTCTAAGGCAACTGTTCATGAAGGTCTGTACTCTGGGCAGTGGGCAGATGTTCACATCTGCACGGGACATAGACGACCCCGCCCTCCACGAGTCGCCTGCTGCCTTGCAGGCCTGGCCGCTTGGCTGCGGAAAGGCTAAGGGAGGAAACCCCTGACATCAAAGCCCCCGTGTCTCCGGGGAAGGCTTTTGAGCCAGAGACTAGGACAAGGACAGTCTGATATAAAACCTACGACCCGAGGACCTCGATGCCATCGTCCCAGCTTGCTAGGCCATGGCAGATGAACCAAGGGTTTAAAGGGTGGGGCCAGTACTGCGCACACTGCACTCCACCAAAAAGCTCCACCGCGCAGGCTTTAGGAAACGTCCACGGACCATGACACTGACCATTCCAAGTCCTGTAGCGATGGGCGAGGGGCGAAACGGCAGGTGAAAGATGTCACTGGAAGCCGCAGTCTCAAACCTGCATGCAGGCGGTTCAGGATATTGGTCGCCTGATGTTGACCTGGGGATGACAACATCACTCGGCACACCCTGAACGACCAAGCAGCCTTCTCTAGGGACAGCACTGCTTGCTCCACACGGAGAGGGGCCTAGAAAAGGTGGCCTAACCAAAGCTCGTCCCCTCGCAACCCCAGTTGGCTAGCCGCGGTCAACGGGCATCTTCTCATGCGGTCAAAAAACAAGAAAGAATAACGGATCCACTCTGATGACGACCACGACCGGACTCAACGTAGCATGCTGGAACATCCGAACCATGCTCGACAAAGCAGACAGCGGACGCCCCGAACGTCGCTCCGCCCTCATTGCCCATGAATTGCGGAGGTTAAACATTGACATCGCCGCGCTCAGCGAAGTACGCCTTCCGGACGAAGGCAGCCTCCAAGAACTTGGCGCTGGGTACACCCTCTACTGGTCAGGCAGGTCTGCATCAGAAAGACGGCTCTCAGGCGTGGGTTTCATGGTCAAGACCTCCATTGCGACTAAGCTGGAAAACCTACCAACGGGTCATTCAGACCGCATCATGTCCATGCGCCTCCCACTGAGACACCAGCAACACGTCACCCTTCTCAGTGTGTACTCCCCAACCCTCTTGGCAGAGCCTGCTGAAAAGGACAAGTTTTACACTGACCTGCGCAGCCTCATACAGAGCACCCCTGCAGACGACAAAGTCATCATCCTTGGCGACTTCAACGCCAGAGTGGGCCAGGACTCTGAAGCCTGGAAAGGAGTCCTCGGCAAGCATGGCGTGGGGAACTGCAATGACAATGGCCGCCTACTGTTGGAGTTCTGTGCAGAGCAGCAACTGGTCATCACCAACACTACTTTTCAGCAAAAGGACAGTCGAAAGACCACCTGGATGCATCCTCGCTCCAAGCACTGGCACCTTATCGACTATGTCCTAGTGCGTCAGAGGGACCGCAGTGACGTCCTCCTCACCAGAGTGATGCCCAGCGCAGAGTGCCACACTGACCACCGCCTTGTCCGCTGCAAACTCAGGCTCCACTTCAAGCCAAAACCCAAGAAATGGGGGCCCCCCAAGAAAAAGCTTGATGTTGCGAGCCTTCAGCGTGACGACGTGAAAGCTGCCTTTCAGACAGATTTACAGCGCAGGCTCAAAGACACAGCGGACCCAGCAGACTCCTCCCCTGAAACACTTTGGGAAGAACTGAAAACTGCTATTGCAAAATCCTCTGCAGAAGTCTTGGGTTTCGCTAGAAAGAAGAATAAAGACTGGTTTGACGAAAACGATGTAGAGATCCAGGAACACCTAGCAAAAAAAAGAGCCGCCCATCAGGCCCACCTAGCCCAGCCTTCCTGCCCTGTGAAGAAGTCTGCCTTCCGCCTCGTCTGCAGCAGTCTCCAGCGCAAGCTCAGAGATCTCCAGAATGAGTGGTGGACCAGACTTGCACAGAGGACCCAGCTTTGCGCAGACAATGGCGACTACAGGGGCTTCTACGAAGCATTGAAAGCAGTGTATGGCCCCAGGCACCTGGTACAAAGTCCCCTGCGAAGCGCGAATGGCCAGGCACTCCTCACAGATAATACCTCCATCTTGAACCGCTGGTCGGAATACTTTCAGAGCCTCTTCAGCGCTGAGCGCACTGTTCAAGAAGCAGTCGTCCTACAAATCCCACAGCTCCCAGTAAAAGTTGAATTGGACGAACCGCCCACCGCTGAAGAGACCCTCACAGCCATCCACCAGCTCAAGAGTGGCAAAGCAGCAGGCATTGATGGAATACCGCCAGAGATCTGGAAACATGGAGGCACAGCACTGCACAACAAGCTCCATGACCTCTTTCTCTGCTGCTGGGAGGAAGGAACACTACCAAAGGATCTCCGTGATGCAGTCGTTATCACCCTGTACAAGAACAAAGGTGAGAAGTCTGACTGTTCCAACTATCGGGGAATTACACTGCTGTCCATTGCTGGGAAAATCCTTGCAAGGCTGCTCCTGAATCGGCTGGTACCTGCCATCGCTGAAGACCAACTCCCAGAGGGCCAGTGTGGCTTCAGAGCAAACAGGAGCACCACCGATATGGTCTTTGTGCTGAGACAGCTACAGGAGAAGTGCCGCGAGCAGAACAAAGGGCTGTACGTAACGTTTGTCGACCTAACAAAAGCGTTCGACACTGTGAGCAGGCAAGGCATGTGGCAGATCCTGGAGCGACTTGGCTGTCCCCCAAAGTTCCTCAACATGATTGTCCAGCTACACGAGGACCAGCAAGGTCAGGTCAGACTCAACAATGACCTCTCAGAACCATTCCCCATTCTCAACGGCGTAAAGCAGGGCTGCGTGCTGGCACCGACCCTCTTCACCATCTTTTTTAGCATGATGTTGAAGCAGGCCACAGTGGACCTCGATGATGACGATGCAGTGTACATCAGGTATCGTCTCGATGGCAGCCTGTTCAACCTCAGACGACTGCAGGCCCACACGAAAACCCTAGACCAACTGATCCGTGAGCTGCTTTTTGCTGATGATGCTGCCCTCGTTGCACACACAGAGAGAGCCCTGCAGCGCATCACGTCCTGCTTCGCAGACGCTGCCCAGCTCTTTGGACTCGAGGTCAGTCTGAAAAAGACAGAGGTCCTCCATCAGCCGGCACCCAAGACAGTGTATCGCCCTCCTCACATCACCATCGGCGAGTCTGAACTAAAGTCAGTGCACCAGTTTACTTACCTTGGCTGCATTATCACGTCGGACGCCAAGCTGGACAAGGAGCTTGACAGCAGGCTGGCAAAAGCGAACAGCGCTTTCGGGCTACTTTTCAAGCGGGTGTGGCACAATCAACAGCTGAAAACAGGCACCAAGATCAGCGTGTACAGAGCTGTGGTCCTCACCACCCTGCTGTATGGTTCCGAGTCCTGGGCCCTCTACCGCAGCCAACTACGACTCCTCGAACGCTTCCACCAGCGCTGCCTGCGTACCATCCTGGGCATTCACTGGAGTGACTATGTCACCAATGTCGAGGTCCTTGAACAGGCTGAAACCGTGAGCATCGAGGCTTTGCTGCTGCGGACACAGCTCCGCTGGGCGGGGCATGTCTCCAGGATGGAGGATCATCGCCTACCAAAGATCACCCTGTTCGGCGAGCTTGCTACTGGACACCGTGACAGAGGGGCACCAAAGAAGAGATACAAAGACTGTCTCAAGAAGTCACTTAGTGCCTGCCAAATCGACCACCACCAGTGGTCTTCGCTTGCTGTGGACCGTGACACCTGGCGCTCCACTATTTACAAGGCAGCTGTCTCCTTTGAGGACTCTCGCAGAGCTAGCCTTAAGGACAAGCGGCTCAGGAGAAAGAACAGAGATGCCGCAACTCAGAACTCTGGCCATACCTTCCCCTGCAGCCACTGCGGTCGAACCTGCCTGTCCCGGATTGGCCTCCGCAGCCACGAACAAGCCTGCAGACGTCGTGGGCAACTCCTATAAAATCTTCGTTCGCGAAGTCCAGCCAAGAGAGAGAGTTGATTGGGCTAAGTCAACGACTGAAACAGTCACCAGACTTGCGATATGAAAGGCACAAGAGAGTAAATCCATTTTGCGAACAGCGAGCTTTTCATTGTATTACAATGAAAATCCCGCTTTTCACAAACATTGATTTATTACTTTTTTGCCATCACAGGGCGGATTTATATGTTCGGGGTGTTTCAGTTCGCCCCCCCCCCTCCCCTTCGTACACTACTCTCGAGCTGTCACGGTCAATCCGTCTCCCGCGCTTGATTGCTGACGGCTAATGGGTGTCTGGATGGACGAGGTACCAGCGGCTATGTCGGCCATTATCCTTTCAGTGTTCATTCTGACAGAACTAAAAAGCTGAGAGGCACTTTTGTCCTCAAGGCGATGGGGGTGACAGCGAGGGGGTTACTAGCTTCTAACACACATACCCCGTCCCCCCCCCCCCACCACCACCACCACACCACCCCCACCTCCACCCTCCTTGACCACATCTTTCACATCCCAAGACAGTCTGTTCGAAACAGGAGCTATTAATCAGAATCCAGAGCCGGTTATATGAGTGAGCTAGGCCTGCGCCAGCCACTAAGCAAGGTGCTCCGCTGTAGCGGAGCACCTTGCTTAGTGGCTGGCGCAAGACTAAGCTCCCTCACTCACGCAACCGGCCCCAGGTCAGAGACATTAGGTTGAGCCCATCCGTAGTGAGGAAAGACAGCAGACCCGGCGCCTGAGCCTGTTTATGGTCAGGACTTGGCGGGATGTCAGTCGTTCCGTTAGCTCGACCCAATCACTGCGGGACTCGTCCTCGTAGCAGCTCGACCCAATCACTGCGGGACTCGTCCTCGTAGCAGCTCGACCCAATCACTGCGGGACTCGTCCTTGTAGCAGCTCGACCCAATCACTGCGGGACTCGTCCTCGTAGCAGCTCGACCCAATCACTGCGGGACTCGTCCTCGTAGCAGTCGTTTCGTTAATACCGGAGCTGTGCCTCAAACTGTGGGATCTCCATGGCAACGAGGCAATTCCTTGTGAATAAGAGGCACACGCTCTCGTGATCCCCTTGTCTCATCTTGTCTTGTCCTGTCTTGTCTGGTCTTGTCCGGCCTTTTCCGGTTTCGTCTGATCTTTCCTTTCCTTGGCTTGCCTTGCCTTGTGCCTTGCCTAGCCTTGTGCCTTGCTTTGGTTTGCCGTGTGCCTTACCTTGTTCCTTGCCTTGCCTTATGCCCTGCTTTGCCGCGTGCCTTACCTTAAAGCTTGCATTGGCTTGCCCTGTGCCGAGTCTTGGTTTGCCGTGTGCCCTGCTTTGAGCCTTGCATTGGCTTGCCCTGTGCCGTGTCTTGGTTTGCCGTGTGCCTTGCTTTGTGCCTTGCACTGGCTTGCCTTGTGCCGTGTCATGGTTTGCCGTGTGCCTTGCCTTGTGTCTTGCATTGGCTGCCTTGTGCCGTGTCTTGGTTTGCCCTGTGCCTTGCCTTGTGCCTTGCATTGACTTGCCTTGTCGTGTCTCAAATCATGGACTGAATAGACTGTCCAGATGTCGAGCCTGTCTGGCTCTAGTTTGAGTTGTCATGGCTATCTCAGCTCATCCCGTTGATGCCTGATGTAAACATACCATGGACTTTTGTACACACCAAACATACCTTTATTGGGCTTTGGAAGTGAAAGGAATGTATTCTTCACTTTAGCACGCGGAGCGAGAAAGTCAACGAACATCGTTAATGGACCTACCATATAAGCACACTCAAGCCTGGGCCATTTCTTACCGAGACCATGATCGGTTGGTTAGTTAAGTGAGTTTAGTGCGCGGACCAAGGACGGCTGACTCCGGCCCAAGAACTCGCTACTCACTGGCTTAATGGCCTTTTCCCTGGGTTCGGATGACGTCCCATGGGTTAACCTATGTCCCCTGCTGATGGGAAACTTCGAAAGTGTGTTTATTTCTTCCAGGCAACAAGCTGTCAATGTCCATCTGCGAGAGGAATAGATTCTCACGAACCTGTGCGACTCGCAGGGGCTCAAGAGAATTTATACCTCTTGCTGATATCGACAGACAGATCTAATTTAACTCTATGTATCTGGTCTTTGTACTGAGAACGTTTTGGCGGTTAACTCTGTGATTGTTATGTACCTGTAAGTTTATTTGTAACGGCTTCCGAGTTTGTTACGGTTAATATGCGTTCGTGGAAATCGTGATGGCCATTTTTGAAATGTCCGTTGGCCATTTTCAGACACCGTGCGAAGGTCCTCTGAGTTAATAATATACTTATCCATTTTCTAGTAATCTTCAGGTGTATATTGATAATGTTTGCGAATTAGTCGAATCCACAGTGTATCCACATTCTAATGCATCTAGAGGGGAATATTTGGGACGTCGTGAATACGTCTAATGTGTAATCCACAGAAAAGACAAATTACCAACAGAAGTTTGCCAAGTTTTGGGTACGCAGGCGATGACGGCTCGTTAACCATTTATCTAGTGTACAAAACCATCTTCAGCAAACTGAATATCATATCAGGCCAGATCAGTACATCTATGAACATTCAGTACCGTGACATAAACTCGTCAGCCAGTCAAAGAAATCCAATTTCGCATTAGTGTTCGTTCTTTTCAAGAGGCTTTGACGGACGATCATTGACAACTAATGATCTCATGCACCCTTTTAAGCTTTTGAGTGCCGGGAAAATGTGAACACCCCCGAACTGCAAGAGGCACAGAACCTCATGAGCCCCCGCATCTGCGGGGGCTCATGAGATTCTTGCCTCTTGCTGGAACACTTTGTATCCGTGTTCCTCTGACGAAGGGGTGTTTGGACTGAGATGGCGCTGAATTCAGTTGGTTTCAAAGGCTTTC
>BTPG01000002.1:324485086-324510086 GCA_036245525.1 Semisulcospira habei
AAAGGGGAGGAATATTGTCTCATTTTACAAAATAAAAAATATTTTGACACGTTCGCATTCCTGTAATTTCTTGATGATCCAAGTGCGTGGGGCTAAACCCATTTAACGCCGAGGACCGCATTTTTCCTAAACGTTGAGGATGTCAACTAACGACTATGTACCAGTTGCAGGAGCTGGCTCGACAGTGATAATTCAAGTGTAGTGCCAGATTAGCTTGGCGCCGTCAGGCGCCAAGCTAATCTGGCACTACCCTTGAATTATCACGATCGAGCCATCTCCTGCTGTACTGCGTCGGGGCTAAGCGATCCTAAATGGCTTGAGAGGTGGGTTAAGGCGGAGGGGGAGGGGGGAGGGGGAGGAGGAGAGGGGAATGGGAGGAGGGGGGGGGGGGAGGAGGGGGAGGAGGGGGGAGGGGGGGGGGGGCGAGATGAGTGGCACAGATTTTGGTAGCTAAGGTGGCAGAAGACCGGATTGTCGACTGAAAAGTCACGAGATAAATGCTGATGAGGTCAAATTTGCTCAGAGGTTAGAGTAGTTTTGGTGCCCGGTCTTTTCGTGGTGGTACAAGACATTGACGACATCTACGGGAACCTGATCAACAACGACATTTCAAAGGCAGCTGCAGACACTGCTCTCAAGTTATCATTGTCGAGCCGCAATCTCTTTCGATTTATATACAGTATTAAAGTGTCGCAGCAAACACTGACAGACACACTGACGAGCAAAAGAACTGCGACATTTTTGGATCATCGGAAAAGCTAAAGTGTTTCCGATGATTCCAAAATTGTCGCATTTCCTTTGCTCATGAGTATATAAAATAAAAGGCACTTGACTCTGAAAATGCAACACCTTCTCCAGCATACCTTCTTTCTCTAACGACGCCATGTTCTAACCCTCGGCTCAACTTTAAAAAAAAAAGGTTTATTTTTCAAGATTTAGTTTTAACAACATTTAACTCATTCAGTCCGGCGCACCTATTTCCCAAACTTTAGAGGCTTCATCTAAAGACTATGCACCTGTTGCAGGAGATGGATCGACCATGATAATTCAAGGGTAGTGCCAGATTAGCTTGGCGCCGATAGGCGCCAAGCTAATCTGGCACTATCCTTGAATTATCATGGTCGATCCATCTCCTGCTGTAGGGCGTCAGGGCTGAATGGGTTAAAGGACTTGGGAGGTGTGTGTGTGTGTGTGTGTGTGTGTGTGTGTGTGTGTGTGTGTGTGTGTGTGTGTGTGTGTGTGTGTGTGTGTGTGTACCCGTGTACCCGTGTTAGCTATTCACACTTTTCACACCTGCCCTGGGGGGCACCCCGTAGAGTTGTCCTCCCGGAGTCTCCGCGCGTCAAGTTTGAGCCTCTACACTCCGCTACACCCCATCCGTCACAGCAGTCTACGGCAGCCCTTCGCTGTCAGAGCCAAGAAGACTACACCAGCCCCAGAATCCTCTAAAAAAAAGCCAGTCACAGCAGTCTACGGCAGCCCTTCGCTGTCAGAGCCAAGAAAACTACACCAGCCCCCAGAATCCTCTAAAAAGCACTCCAGTAACAGCAGTCTACGTCAGCCCTTCGCTGTCAGAGCCAAGAAAACTACACCAGCCCCAGAATCCTAAAACAAAAACAAAAACAAAAACAAAAAAAAAAAAAACACAAAAAACAGTCACAGCAGCCTACGGTAGCTCTTCGCTGTCAGAGCCAAGAAAACTACACAAGCACCAGAATCCTCAAAAAGCACTCCAGTCACAGCAGTCTACGGGAGCCCTTCGCTGTCAGAGCCAAGAAAACTACTGACTCCAGCCCCACAATCCTCTAAAATAAGCCAGTCACAGCAGTCTACGTGAGCCCTTCGCTGTCAGAGCCAAGAAAACTACACCAGCCCCAGAATCCTCTAAAAAAAAGTCAGTCACAGCAGTCTACGGCAGCCCTTCGCTGTCAGAGCCAAGAAAAACTACACCAGCCCCAGAATCCTCTAAAAAGCACTCCAGTCACAGCAATCTACGGCATCCCTTCGCTATCAGAGCCAAGAAAACTACACCAGCCTCAAAATCCTCTAAAAAGCACTCCAGCCACAGCAGTCTACGTCACCCTTTCGCTGTCAGAGCCAAGAAAACATCGAGAGCCTCAGATTCCTCTAAATTGCACTCCAAAGCGCAGTAAGCTTCGGGCCGAGCAAAATGCGAGAAGTCCCAACTATTGTGGCTGTTATATCCGAAGTATGTTATAAACGGATTAATTTGGTCGAAGCCTTTTGTTACACGTCTGTTTTTTTTTTCCCCTTCTGTCATTATTTGTGGTACGAGAGTCATTGTCTAAAGCGTGCGCATGCGTGTGCGAGTTGTGAGTGCGCGCTTAGAGTTATAATTATTATAAGATAAGCGCATTATAAATACCGTAATTATTATTATTATTTTGTTGTAAGAGAAGTCGATTGAATCTGTACATGCAGACACAAGAAGTCAAGACTGCCCTTTGAGCTAACTTGGTCGAGGAGGAGTCCAGCTAACTACTGCCACCGAGCTGGCACCGTCGATCCATCTCTTCGCCTAGTTGACGATGAAACTTAAACAGCTCTATCAAGCCATTTAATCCCAAAGGCCGCATCTCGGCGATTATGTTCTGAATCGACCATGGTAATTCAAGGGTCGTGCCAGATTAGCTTGGCGCCTGACCGCGCCAAGCTAATCTGGCACTACCCTTGAATTATCATGGTCGATCCGTCATTTCCTGTTGAAGTGCGTCAGAGCTAAACATGTAAAAGAGCTTTAGGTCTGAACGTATTCAGACCCGAGAATGGTCCGCACCCCCTGCACCGACATTATTGCACATTACAAGAGCATCTACAAGACGTTAGTTCGGGAAGCGTGATTTCCAAAAGCCCGGGGACCTTTTACGCGCGAGCATCGCAGTCAGTCCTCTGTCACCTGCAAGAGGCATAGATCCTCATGGGCCCGTGTAGCTTCCTCGGGGTCTCATGAGGATCTATGCCTCTTTAATACCGTGGCGGAAAAAAAGGAGTGTTTGTTGGTAACATCCTTTCTCTGAAAAGCCCCGGGACCTTTGACGCAGGGGGGTGTCAGTCAATTTGTTTCCTGCGCAAGAGGCATAGATTCTTACGGGTCCCTGCTTAATCCCAAAGGCCGCATCTCGGCGACTATGTTTGGGTTGCAAAAGATGAAGCAGGGGCGCACTGACGCATGAGAATCTACGCCTCTTGTAGAACTAAAAATAAGCAAACCACACACACAAACAAGTCATCGTTTGTCGCATCCCCTTACCGCCACAAGCTCTGGAGATTGCACGCATTTCAGTGCTGCAAGAGACTTTCCACGTTTGCCAATCTACAAAGTTTCACGAGAATCATTTCCTTTTCCTGGTGAGGACTGGACGGTATTTAAATGTACTGGCATTTTTTTCGGTACTTATACGGAGGAAATGAATGTGGTTTAACCCTTTTAAGGGCACCTCATACATCAACCGGGTTCTATGGCACGCCATCCACTCTCGCTTCGCTGATCATCATCTCTTTGCTTGGCGCAGATTATGCAGAGGCGGATGGGTAAAATCGTATGTGTGGGGTTAGCGTGGTTGCTTATGGGCGCCGCTTGGGTAAGATCGTATGTGTGGGGTTAGCGTGGTTGCTTATGGGCGCCGCTTGGGTAAGATCGTATGTGTGGGGTTAGCGTGGTTGCTTATGGGCGCCGCTTGGGTAAGATCGTATGTGTGGGGTTAGCGTGGTTGCTTATGGGCGCCGCTTGGGTAAGATCGTATGTGTGGGGTTAGCGTGGTTGCTTATGGGCGCCGCTTTATGAGAGGGATGGGCTCAGCAGGATTTGCAAAATTAAAGAAAGGGAAAACAAAAAACCCCAAAACAATCAATAACTGGAAACCAAAAGAAAACGGAAGTCAGTCTTCAGGTAGGACACCTTTGGCTGCCCCACTCCGACCAACACCCACCTCCTACCACCCCCCACCCCCACCACCACCCCCCGCCCCTAAACACACCCATTCATCTCCCCACTGACTCACTATTGGAATCCGCCTCTGACTGCGAGAGACGGAGGCGCTGAAGCATGCAATGCTTGAAAACTTTGATTCTTGTCATCTGCTCTCTGTGAGTGTGACACCGCAGTGAAACACCCACGACCTCGTCAGCTTAAGGAACATGGATGCAAATGAGTACAACAAGAAGCGGCTGCCAGGGCTGATAAAGATTAGTGCCTTTTGCGCTAAAACACGCGATGCTGGGTAAAAAAAAAAAAAAAAGCATTGGATCATTCCTGTCGTCCGTTCAAGTACACGGACCTCTCAACTCAGTTGCTTGTTCGGTCAAAGGAACACAGATGAAAATGTTTCCAGCAAGAGGCATAGATCCTCATGAGCCCCCGCATCCGCGGGGGCTCATGAGGATCGATGCCTCTTGCAACGGGTTATCTCCACCGCGGAGTGTTTTCGTTTATGGGACTTTTTCTTCAGGCCTGCCTGTAGTCTGCGATGCAACAAAATTACACGTAATTATTACACGCTAATTACGCAAGAGTCATGAACGGGTTTACTAATTGCCGTAGCGAGACTGAGTCTCAGCTGTTTTACTCCAGCAACCAACATGAAGGATACTTAACAGTGGCAGCAAAGTACTGTTAGGAAGATTATTTTTTGTTGTTGTGTGGAATGTCAACGGAAATCGCTGATAAATGTTTAGAAGACTGACCATGAACTGTGTGACGGAACAGAGACAAACTCTGACGCGTTATGCTACTTTCATCTGAACGGGACTGCTATTGATGCTAAGAGGCCGTGACAAGACACTCTCGCCTCCGCACGCTGACGGTCACTGACGTCAGTTGTCTATGGCGTACATACCATAGTTATCTTTCATCGAAAGGCACAGATGTAAATGTGACTTTAACCAATCGACTAACTAGACAGGTTAGTTTTTCACGTGTCCCCATTGTGAAAGGCATTGATTCTCGTGTGCATAATTAATTAATAAGAAGTTATTAAAAATGAATGAATGAATGAATAAATGAATGAATAAATGAATGAATAAATGAATGAATTCATTCATTCATTAACTAATTCGCGGCCAGCCGCATCCGGATGCGGCTGGCCGCAAATGAGTTAAACGAAACCGCTGCTGCTGAGCCTGTGGTGTCACAACTGTTCTGATACACAGTATACTTCGGGTGTAACAAATCGCCAGGGGACCCAATTTTCCTTGTTGTTACTTATCCAAAGTTTGTTGTAAGCGAAGTAGTTTACTGCGGGTGTAACAAATCGCCAGGGGACCCAATTTTCCCTGTTGTTACTTATCCAAAGTTTGTTGTAAGCGAAGTAGTTTACTGCGGGTGTAACAAATCGCCAGGGGACCCAATTTTCCTTGTTGTTACTTATCCAAAGTTTGTTGTAAGCGAAGTAGTTTACTGCGGGTGTAACAAATCGCCAGGGGACCCAATTTTCCTTGTTGTTACTTATCCAAAGTTTGTTGTAAGCGAAGTAGTTTACTGCGGGTGTAACAAATCGCCAGGGGACCCAATTTTCCTTGTTGTTACTTATCCAAAGTTTGTTGTAAGCGAAGTAGTTTACTGCGGGTGTAACAAATCGCCAGGGGACCCAATTTTCCTTGTTGTTACTTATCCAAAGTTTGTTGTAAGCGAAGTAGTTTAGAAATAATGCTGTGGGGACCTCTGGAAAGTGTTCTTATATCCGACTCCTCTCTCTCTCTCCCTCTCTCTCTCTCTCTCCCTCTCTCTCTCTCTCTCTCTCCCTCTCTCTCTCTCTCTCCCCCCCTCTCTCTCTCTCTCTCATCATCATGTGTATGTGCGCGCGCGCGCGTGTGTGTGTGTATGTGTGTGTGTGTTTGTGTGTGTGGACGCGCGCGAGTGCGTTTGTGTGTGTATGCGTGTGTTCGTGTTTAGTGGACTATAATTATATCTTGTACCACTGTGTTTTGATGTCCCTGTTTTATGTATATTTTGTACTTAGTCGTAGTTGTAGCAACGGCAGGTACTAAAAATGATATAGTCACTGACTGTGTTAATATCTTCACCGTTGTAAATTAAAGATTCATTGATTCATTGATTCATTGATTCATTGATTCTCTCTCTCTCTCTCTCTCTCTCTCTCTCTCTCTCTCTCTCTCTCTCTCTCTTTCTCTCTCTCTCTCGTGCGTGCGTGTGTGCGCGCGTGTGCGCGTGCGCGGGTGTGTGCGTGTACCTTTGTATTTTCGGTCTTTTTTGTTGTTGTTGTTGTGTTTGTTGTTGTTGTTTTTTTTGTTATCTATGTACCCCTGCTTATCCCCTTTCCCCCTTCATGTGTGTGTGTGTCACCGTGTGTGTGTGTGTGTGTGTGTGTGTGTGTGTGTTAATACCTTTACCGTTGAAAATAAACTTTCATTGATTCATTGATTCTCTTTTTCTCTCTCCCTCTCTCTCTCTCTCTTTGTATGTCTTTTTAAACATTTATCTTCGCAGCCATAACTATTTGCAAGCTTTGCTTTTTATACGTAGATATCATTGTTAGTAAGTACCCATTCTACTGCTGTGTATGTATTGTTTTTATTTTGGGCTTTTGGGTGTTTTTTCCCCTTACCATTGCTCCCCCTCCCCCAACACACCCGTAGGTGTTGGTCATATACATGTATTAATGTAATGTAATTGTTGTGTTTGTCTGTAGATGTAGCAACGGCAGATTTGAAAAAATGGCATTGCCTCTGGCATTGTTAATATCTTTGCCGTTGTAAAATAAAGATTCATTGATTCATTGATTATCTCCGCCTCTCTTTGTTTCTTTCTGGCCTCACGCATGCGCGCTTACACATACTCTCCTTGTAGCCCGTGATCACTTTCTCTCAGTCTCTCTCTTATGAGCTTTTCGTTGACGTCATATTTTACTTCTTTTTTTACGCACTTTTGTTGTTCTTTTCTTTATTTTACGTCACATCCTTCAGTTACCACATCACTTACTTACTTACGCCTGTCACCCCTCCCAAGGTATAGGCCGTCGACGAGAGACCTCCAGCGACTCCTGTCCTGTGCTTCTCCTTCGATTTTACTCCAGGTGGTTCCCAGTCTCTTGATGTCTGCTTGGAGGTCTCGATGCCAGGTGTTGTCCCTGGATAGAGAGGGGCGGCTCGGTCCTGTGGCTTCCGAAGACTTCCGGCTTTCATGACGTCATACATTTTCTGGTAGGCGGAAGAACCTTCCTCCTCCAGGAAAGGAATCGCTGTTTGTCTATTCGTCGGCGTTTCTGTAGCTATTTCCTTATTTGCAGGGTGGGGAAGCTACCCCCACGCCCAACCCCCTTACTAGGAGGACCAGGGGTTTTCTGTCGGGGTCTCCTTCCCTTAGACCATGTTGGTTCACGGCATCTTATTTCATTCGGTGCACCCCTCTCGCGAGGGACCCCCTATCCACCACCCAGGGGACGCGCCTCAACGCCATATGGTCCCAGCGCGAGGAGTTGCCACATTCTTTCTGGGATAATGAAGATACGTAGCGACTGATCTCTCTCTGTCCATTTGTTTGTTTGTCTTTTTTTTTGAAAAAGGGTATTTATCCGAAATATTAATAAATTGTCCTGTAACTGTCTTTTCAAAGCGTGTTTTTTTCCCGTTGGGTTTTTCTCTGACTTTTGTTATGTCCCACGTTTGTTATGTCCCACGTTTGTTATATCCCACGTTTGTTATATCCCACGTTTGTTATATCCCACGTTTGTTATGTCCCACGTTTGTTATGTCCCACGTTTGTTATATCCCACGTTTGTTATGTCCCACGTTTGTTATGTCCCACGTTTGTTATATCCCACGTTTGTTATGTCCCACGTTTGTTATGTCCCACGTTTGTTATATCCCACGTTTGTTATGTCCCACGTTTGTTATATCCCACGTTTGTTATGTCCCACGTTTGTTATGTCCCACGTTTGTTATGTCCCACGTTTGTTATGTCCCACGTTTGTTATATCCCACGTTTGTTATGTCCCACGTTTGTTATGTCCCACGTTTGTTATATCCCACGTTTGTTATATCCCACGTTTGTTATATCCCACGTTTGTTATGTCCCACGTTTGTTATGTCCCACGTTTGTTATGTCCCACGTTTGTTATGTCCCACGTTTGTTATGTCCGACTTTTAATAAAAGCGGAGTACACTGTAATTAAAATTAATCCCTTCTCTGCCAGTGCTCGTGAATTTCGCGCCTGAAACGACTGCACACACTGACCGGCATGCGCGTGGAAACACAGAGGCATGTGGTACAAAATTAGGCCGCATTATGGAACAAAGGACTTAGCAAGAGACATACACCCGCATGAGCCCCCGCGACAGGGGGTCATGAGGGTGTATGTCTCTTGCGGCTGGATAGCGTTCACCAGTTAAGGGGTTAGTTCTTGTAGTGAAACTGAGCCTAGCCGCAATAAGAGTTGACGCTTCCTGCATTCAGTCGCGAAAGTTTTTGCTCATAAAAACTTTTGCCAGAGCCCCCCCCCCCCCCCCCCGCCCTGCCCCCTCCCCCCCCCCCCCCCCGCCCTGCCCCCTCCCCCCACCCAGCGTCCCCGCCCTGCCCCCCCCCCGCCCTGCCCCCCCCCCGCCTTGCCCCCTTCCCCCTACCCTGCCCCCTCCCCCGCCCTGCCCCCTCCCCCTACCCTGCCCCCCCCCCCGCCCTGCCCCTCCCCGCCCTCCCCCCACCCCTTTTTCTCTATACCTGACTGTCTCACTCGACAGCAAGAGCCTCACGCGAGTCTTTGCCTCTGCAGGCGGGACGGGTTTAACCCCAAAGTGCATACAGGCACAAGAACTGTTGACAGTACCAGTGGCTGCGTGTGCAAAGGGGGGGGGGGGGGGGTTAATATTGGCGCGTTGTATCGTGGGTATGACGGCTTTGCACCCATCCCCCTCCCCCCCCCCCCCCCGTATGACTGTGATGCTGAGGTTTCTTACCTGTGATCTTACAGGGTGGTCTGTCAGGTGAAATTGTGTCAGATTTTCGCTCTGACGGACACAGTCAGTCAGAGAAACAGCTCTAGCGAGGAGACACAAAGCAGAAACAAATCCAAACATGTCAGGGGGAAAAAAAAGCGCCTGCCTGAAGTTTGCCTCTTCCGCTGCTGAGAACGAAAAACCCAACTTCAAAAGACATAGATCTTCATGAGCCCCCGCAGTTGCGGGGGCTCATGAGGATCTCTGTCTCTTGCTGACAGCAGTTTGTATCTATGTTCCTCAGCCAGAGTAAGTTCGCTGACTTACAGATTTGAGAAACACAATTTGCGTCGTCTGGCAGGGAAGGGGTTAAACCCAGACGCATAAACAGGAAAAGACGCATGCACTGATCAAATGATCAAAAAGAGGCTGGGTGGCGCTGCGTCTGTGGCGACGTGTCTTCACTCCGGCGAAGGCAGCCCAGAGTTTTCCTCGGGGGACACTCAAGTTTACTGTGTCATTGCATTTTACCCGCTGCTTGAAAAACACGTCGTTAGTTGGTGTAGATATTGGTGAACTTCACCCAAAGAGTCATGCGAAAGTATAGAGATTGGCGAACTATACTCAAAGAGCCACGCAAAGCATAGAAATTGGTCAATGTTATCCAAAGAGCTCCGCAAAAGTCTGCAATCGGCGAACCTTACCCAAAGAGCCACACGGAAATATAGAAATTGGCGAATAATACCCAAATGGCCATGATAAGTCTAGAAATTGGCTAATGCTACCCAAAGAGTCCCGCAAAAGTCTAGAATTGTACGAATTATACCCAAAGAGCCATGCACAAGTCAACTATAGCATTTGGCGAATTTTACTGGAGAGCCCTACAAAAGACTAAAGATTGGCTGACTGTACCCGATTGTGAAACTAGTCTCGGAATTGACAAACATTACCCAGAGGGTCATGCGAAAGTCAGTAGATATTGCCAAACTTTACCAAAAGAACGATGAAAAAGTCTAGAAATTGGCGAACTTTATCCAAAGAGTCACGCAACGGTAAAATGCAGTCCTTCTGGTCAGTGTTTGTGGCCATATCTGTAGTCCAAATCCCCTAAGGACTTAAACTGCCTCCGGACCGGCACTGACAAAACTGTTCACTCTCAACTGTTCATTGCCGCTCAAGAAAATGTGAACACCAGCCGACTGCAAGAGGAATAGATCCTCATGAGCCCCCGCAATTGCGGGGGCTCGTGAGGATCTATTCCTCTTGCTGAAACCACTGTTGTATCCATATTACTGCCTTGGAGTGCTGACATATTCAAATGAAGTAGGTGAGGCAGTGCAAGGGCCGGGGTTTTTAAAAATAAGAAACTGAATTTGTAGTAGGGCCGAATGTTGGAATTTGCTGGACTTTCTGGTTAGATGAGAGGAGACATGTTTAGTGCGTTGATTCATACCATCCTGAACTTATCCAGTGGACAATTGCGCCCCTATGTTGAGTTGCCTTTGCCATGGTGATTTGAGGGGCACGCTGATTTCAGCTGTGCTTGGGTGTGGGGTTGGTAAGCAATCAGGTTCATAGCAAGAAATGAGACAGTCAATGTGCTGGTTTTTTTTGTCTGTATTTTGTGCATGGCAAATGTGCAGCTGGTAGGTGGTAATGTTTTTTAGGGGATTAAAAAAGTAGGGGGTGACTGGGACTGACTGAGGCTAAGAACTGGACAGTACGGAAACGGCACTGTGGCCCGTGGCCTGAGCCGGAACTTTGACCGCTAATTTACAAATGGCGGATGTCTAAAAACCGCAATCTGCCTTCCTTGGCTGTGACGGGAGTGTCACGGAGACTTACAGGGCTGGTGTGTGATTTTGGACCTTCATAGTTACGGCTTCGTGGCAAGTGCCCGGCCGGTGATGAAAAGCTTCATACGTGAAGCTCTGCCGAGGGTATGGACAAACGCACGGGCCAGTAGTCTCGGCCCGAGGGCCTTTTGCTTACTCAGCGGGAAGTCCGCCTAAATTGAACTTCGAGTCTGCAGCTTTTGAACTCATTTAAGGCGTCCCGCATCAACAGCTGACGAGGTGCCGTATGGCGTTGCCGCTGGCAACGCTGTGCCAACACTTTCGCATCTATTGATACGACTAGGCGGCCTTGATTGAGTTTAAAACAATTTTACCCCGGCGCACTACGGCAGGAGATGGATCGACCATGATAATTCAAGGGTAGTGCCAGATTAGCTTGGCGCCATCAGGCGCCAAGCTAATCTGGCACTACCCTTGAATTATCATGGTCGATCCATCTCATGCAACTGGTACATAGTTGTTAGCTGACGCTTTTACAAATACGCCGGTCTTGGCGTTAAGTATAATAAGAAAGTACACACAAATATATCCGTCCCCATCGTGTAGATTTAAGGCGGACTTGTCTGCTGGCCTAAGCGGCAGTCATATGTCAGCCTTTTCAGTGCCTACTGACATCTGTGTTTCTCCGACTTAGCAGGACGAGGGGGTTTCAGCCTGAGGCAGTACGCCTCGCCAAATCCCGCTAATCCAACGAAGGATTAACACACGCCGTCCCTTCCGCGTGCCTGCGCGCCTAAACGTTTATCAATTTCGACAGACGCCGTTCAACTAAGGCTATCGGTCAGTGGAGAGGTCAGCTGGAGGTGGTGGGCTTGACCACACGATCCAAATACAAGGGGCGGATCTTGGAAAAGAGAGAGAGAGAGAGAGAGAGAGAGAGAGAGAGAGAGAGAGAGAGAGAGAGAGAGAGAGAGAGAGAGAGAGAGAGGGAGAGAGAGGTGGGGGGGGGGGGGAAGGTTGGTCGTACGGGCCCCCCCACCCAACAAAGACAAAGCAACGAAATTAAACAAAAGAAATAAGTCGAAAAATGTATCGAAATTTATATCAAGTCTGTTCACGCTGTTCTGCTATTCAAGGTCAGCTCCGATCGTTACTCGAGGTCAAGGTCAGTGTCATTAACGCCTTCAAAGCAGCGGCTAGAATCTGTGTCTCTGAAACCATCGCTGCCAGAGCGCTAACCTCGTGTGTCTTGGAACAAAGGGCGTGAATTCGTGCGGGCCAGCAAGAGGCTTAGATCCTCATGAGCCCCCGCGACAGCGGGGGCTCATGAGGATCTATGCCTCTTGCATTAGTGGCGTTGTTTGCCGTGACCCCACAGTACAAGGGTTAAATAGTACTAGTAGCGTTTCTTCGTTAACTGATGTAGTCCGGGGCTTGGCGGGACCTAGCGAAATTGCAGTGTCTGATCCAGGGTTGCCCAGTCATTCTTTGATGTTCGAGAAACTCCCTGGTATGTTGTCTTCGGCGGCGCCTCGGCTTCCTCGGTATCATCTTCGAGGTGGCGAAACACGCTATACCGAACATGCAAATTCCGATCATTCCTCGAAATTTGTGAACTTTTTCTTGATTTCAGCGCGAATACGATTGGTTGGTTAGTTCCACGGCACCGAAGTGATAATGGACGGCCCTGACGGGCGGGTCATGGGGGACAGGGAAATCTATTGCCTATGGAGTACGACCTGAACACTGATCAGTTCAGGCGCACTGCAACTGTGCCACTTTGATTCACCAGGACCTTTCAACGGATATGCTATTGAAATAGCCCGTCTTTTCCCCCCTGGATTGCGTGTCCAGCTACCGGGGCCGGGGACTGGAACCCACGACTGACCCGGCGACTCCCTTCGCTCTCTTTCGCCCCGAGGCTTAACCGCCTGGGTTATTTCGGACTCTGCGAATGCGAGAGATAGATTGACCATTTGTCGTGGCGGGTAGTGTCTGGATGTCTTTTTAGCGTTTGGACAATAGTTATGCTTACGGAATTCGACGCTGAACAAGACAAGGCTTTGATAGGGCAGTTTAACTCATTCAGCCCGGCGCACTTATTTCCCAAATTTTGGAGGCGTCATCTAACGACTATGCATCTGTTGCAGGAGATGGATCGACCATGATAGACCCATCTCCTGCTGTAGTGCGTCAGGGCTGAATGAGTAAAACGCGTATAGTGTTGGTTTGTGGCTTTGAACCCTACTGCTTCAGAGCACTAAGGTGCAGAATTACAGACCAGCCATTAAACCCTAAAGTACGCCGAACATACTAGGAATTTCACCCTGAAAACTGATGACATCTAAATGACCTCTAAATGACCTCAACTCTCCTGTTTTGGAATGGGACACAACTCATTATTGCGAATGTTTAAATTAAGCCTAGTTAGCTGCCGTGGCGGCCATTGGTTATACGTGGCATTAACTCATTTAGCCCCAAGACAAAAATCCCCAAGATTTTGTATCGACCTTGATAGTTCAAGGGTGGCGCCAGAATAGCTTGGCGCCCATGGGCGCCAAGCTATTCTGGCAACACCCTTGAACTATCATGGTCGATCAGTCTCCCTAATTGTAATACAGTCTTTCAGAGGTGAACGACAAAATTTGGGGGATTTCCACCTTGGGGCCAAATGGGTTAAACTGATGCTTGGGTTCAAATTAAATTTCTGTTTTTCCAGGCATAATTCGCAGTACATTCGGCGCCTTTAAAGGTCCAGTTTATAAAAGACCCCGGCCAACTTGTCCAATGGGCGACCGATAGCTCCCGCCCCCCCCCCCCCGTCACCCCCGATGGCCTTTTGCGCACTGGGAGATCATCCCGATCCTGTCCAAACAGCCGTTTCAAGTCAGGCTACTGACACCAACACGCAATGTTAGGACACACTTGACCCCAAACAGCGTCCCCCCCCCCCAAGAGGCATAGATTCTCATGAGCCCCATGCAGCAGCAGGATATATATGCCCCTTGCCGCTAGACATAAACACAATTTACATCATCAGCTTGAAAAGTCACTTCGGGTTAGGTCTGCAAACTTCTAAGCCGTGAGGACGTCCACCCCCCTGCGAACCGTGTTCTAGCAGGCGGACCGGGTAGCAAGCTCTGAAAGTAAAAGACCCCTGGGCCGACTTCGGCCGCAGTCGGCCCCGCGCACATCCGTGCACGGGCCGACTGCGGGCGACATCAGCCTGATGACCTCTGCTTGCTGGGGAGAAAACAAGTGTCGGGGTCAAGAGTGACTTGTGGAAGTTGTCGCCCCTGAGGAGAGGCTTGAGTAGGTATACATGCCATGTGGTGAAAGGATGTGATAGAATGATGGCGCGTGAAGATTTATTTCGAGGAGGTATGGCCAGCCACCTGAAAACTCAAACGACGCTATGGCGGATTTGGCGGTGGGGGTTTCGGACGACGGTGTGGCGGATCTAGGGCTGGGTTTTTTCCTACGCCCCCCCTCCCCCCCCCCCCCGGCTCAAAGCACAATAAAATGCTATATAATTTTTGGGAGAAAAACAAACAAACAAACAAACAACAAAACAAACAAACAAACAAACAAACAAAAAAACCAAAACAACAACAACAAAACCAAAACAAACACCCCCCCCAAAAAAAAAAAAAAAAAAAAAAAAAAAAAAAACCCTGGAAAATGTGGACCCCCCCCCGACCCCCCCCCCCTCCTCAACGCCCTCTTGTTGGTCGATGTTTTTGTTCAGCGGTCCTCAAACGCCCTCCCACCCGTCCCATTGTGCCCTTTTTTTCGAGAGGCCTGAAAGCAAGGTCTCGCCTCTGGGCGCCTCTCGTCTCAGAATAAAGTGTCCCCCCAAAAGAAATGTTGAGGGTGATGTGTCGATCATGGTGCAAAGACAGTTTTCTGAAAATGAATGTACAGAAAACCAAGGAACTCGTCATTGATGAAAGTAACGTTAATGATATTTTTGTACCTGTCTCAATTAATAATCAACCTATAGAAGTGGTCACTGAATTTAAATACCTTGGCACAGTTGTGGATAGTAGGCTGTCTTTTACTGGAAACACTGATCTGATTGTGAAAAAAGCTAGTTAGTTAGTTTTTGAGTTTAACGCCGAGCAGGCAACTAAGGCCATCTCACGGCTTGTGAAAAAGGCAAACCAGCGTCTGTACCTTCTTAGGAAACGGAGAAGTATTGATGTCAGTTCCAAGATTTTAAAATCCGTTTATTGAAGCCTGATTGAAATCATACTGACTTTTAAAATCACTGCTTGGTGTGGTAGCCTCAGTATGAAAAACGGGGGCAGACTGTCACGTATCGTCAGGTCAGCTGGGAAGATCATTGGCCTAGGACAGTACCCATTAGATGATCTGTACCATATAGTCCAGCAGCTTTTCGCACTGAATTTCTGCAGACTAAGTAGTTCGTCAAAAGAGTAACAATGGTTTGCAGGTACGAAACGAAAGTACTAATGCCATATAGTTTATGCATGGCAACAATATTTGTCCTTAGGATGGAGACATTTTTGTAGAAGTGTTTTTCGAAAGCTATTTTTCGATGTGAGGGAACCAGTCCTCGTACACCGCCCGGATAAGGTGCAAGACATTTTTTGTGCATAACATTGAAAATTTCAAGCATACAAGTTACAAGTTTATTCCAGTGAGTAAATTAAAATCATCAGCAAGTAAACATGCATACATATATACGATAAAATAAGTTTAAAAGTATTATTTTTAATGCGGTAAGCATAGTCGCGTCGCTAGTTTCAAAATGGCGGTCAGCGAGAAGCCTTCTAAAGAAGTCAATCAGACGCGCGCGGTTGATGAAGCTTTACTTTGCTCCTAAATTGAAACAGAGATTATTTTCGATTTGAACATCTTATCAACGTCAAATACGTTATTTTTCCTGGTCTTGAAAACAGCCTTTTCCATAGAACTCGGTCTTTTGTGGGAGGAAAGCATATCGAAAGTAAACTCCCTTTGTGCATGTTGTGCAATGTGTCTGCCGACCATCTTCAACATTCTTTGGCCGGATACAACATGCATGTTGTTCGTCTGTTTTTCAGCCTAACGGCTCTAAGTGCAGGTCTGCTCTTTTTTTAAATTTATTTTATTAGTGGAGACGGGATTTTTAACTGGTCAAGCACACTCGTATCCGACTGGTCTTAAGCACAAGCCAGGCAGAGTGAAATCCATCTCCGAACCGTTTCCATCAAAATCACCATGTTCAGCTAAACACCTAAATATAAAATTTTAGTTTTTGCAACCAATTCAACCAATCCGCACTCAAGTACTCACAAGGACTCTTATGATTAAGCTTTATCAGGACTGCATGAGACACAATACAGATAGTAGCCCTCTCTATTATATTACACGTTTTATTTATTTTTATTGATTCATGTATGTATTCACTTACATATTTATTTATTATTTATCCTTTTAATTATGGATGGAAGGAATTCCTTGATGCACATGATCACTATAGTGGTATGGTAGTGGTCACCAAGGAGAGGAAATTTGTTTTCAATATGCATACATCTTTGCATATTCATAATCTATCCTTTACTTAACATGCATATTTATAGGTCCCAGGTATCCCCAACTTATTTTATTAATTTATTATTTTTTGTTTGTTTGTTTGTTTGTGATGTATGTTTGCACATACACATCAGCATAAAATGATTGATTGTACATTGTTTAACGTCCCGACAGCAACAAGACTTTCTCAGGACGTGCCTGCACTGCTTGTGAAAAAAACCCAAACTAAACAGAATATTGAATGTATGTCGCCAGCTGGTCTAATACACTAAATAAACCTAACTAGACCCTTTAGCAACACACATCCAATATCAAGAGCTACAAGCAGTGCAGACAGTAGGAAGAGTTTAAAAAAGGTAAATACTGGTGAATGTACCAAGGGTAGACAGAAACACACGCCCCTGAATAGAGGGGAAAACCCACCCTGTGGGGCTGACCAGGGTCACCCTGGGAACTAAAAAGTAGTTAACCCCGCCCAAGTCCCCCAGGGTAGACCCGGGTGGGGGCATCAGCAAACAAGAAAATATACACATATATAGATGGTAATAGGTGCCATACTGCCTGCTCCCAACCCTTACCTAAATACACACATAAAACCGCAGAACACCTACCAAAAGAAGGACATACACATCTGTGTATGTTCATAATTTTTAATCTATCCTTTACCTAGCATGCATATGTCCCAGGTACCTTAGACTTACTTTATCTTATTTATTTAAATTATTTATTTATTTTGTTTGTTTGTTTTGTTTTGTTTGTTTGTAATGTAGGTTTTGTACATACACATCAGCATACAGCTCAAGAACATACACCATGGTGCCCCTGTGCATGTGGCCACCAATACTATTCTGTCAGATCTGTCACACCCAGCCAATCATCTCTTCGAGCTTCTGCCCTCTGGCCGACGGTTTCGTGCTTTTAAAGCCAGAACCTCTCGATTCAGATGCAATTTTTTTTCCAGAAGCTGTCCTCAATACATCACCATGCACGGAACAACGTGATTCCATGATTTGTGACATATGACTGATTTGTGTTTAATATTGTGTTTATCTATCTTTTAGTGCTGTATATAGGATGATCGCCAACTAAGTGTATGACATGATGAATGCCCTACAAGTGAGGACATATTTTACTGTCGCCATGCCACACAAAAATCCTTGTAACGTTTTACTTGGTGAATAAATGTCTTATACACGTACATGGTAATAGGTGCAGTATCACTCGCTCCCAACCCCAATCCAGTTACACACACAAAACCGCAGAACATCCACCAATGTACATCTGTGCATGATCATAATCTATACTTTACTTAGCATTCTTATGTCCCAGGTATCTTTGACTTACTTTATCTTATTTATTTAACTGCCATGAGATGGCCGTAGTCTACCGCGCGGCGTTAAACCCAAATAATTATTTATTAAAATTATTAATTTATGTTTGTTTGTAATGAAGGTTTTGTACATACACGGTAATAGGTGCCATACCGCCCCACTTTCAACCCCAGCCCACATACAAAACCACAGAATACCCACAAAAGACATGCACAATTGTATACTGATGGGCATTAGTGGACTGTAAAATCTATATATAGAGGCTTCAGGTTAAGCAAGTGGCTTGTATTGACTGCCTGTATTTTAGCTGCCCACCTACAAATTTCATGTGTCCAGTTAACCACACTGCACATGCAGCCATCGGTTCTGTGAAAAGTACTGTTGGCCTCATGCACAGAGGCACCAAAACTTAGAGATAAGGCCACACCTGATAACAATAGCAGTACTAATGCCTACTCAGCCACTAGTTCTGTAAACAGCACCTTTGTAAACAGTACCAGTGGCCAAATGCACACATACATCATGGATGTTGCTACCACTGATCACTTCAAACAATAGGCTGCCCAGTTCACATTTTGATACCGTGAACTAGCCTGCACATGCAGTCATCAGTTCTGTAAATAGTACTGGTGGCCACATGCACAGCGGCACCAAACATAAAGGTGAGGCCAAAACTGCCACCTCAAACAAAACCAAACGCTACCTACACACACATATCAATGATACAGTCAACCTCTGTGTGCGTTAGGGGGAACACGCTTAAAGTATGTGACTGTAAATCTTACAGCGAAATGTCAAAACCAGTAAGAAGATAATGTAACAGCAACAAGTACATGTATTTTGTAAACCACTCAAAACATGACAACTCATCGAGTCTAATGGTGTTATGAGTGGGTGATGGAAACACTGAAAGAAATAGTACGTGTACATTATAAAGTATGTGCCTCCTTCCCCCCCCCCCCCCACCTCCCATAACTAGCTGTTTATCATAAAACATAGATATCTCATTCATTTGATCACTTGACTGATTTATTAAATCATCTCTGTGTCACCTTTCTCCGTTTTCTTTCTCGTTTTAATCCCAATATGTCAGTGCTAATGTCAGCTGCTAAGAATCCTTGCAGCGAACTGCAAATGTCTATATGCAGACAAACTGCAAATAACACAGCAGCAAAATAAGTTCCTCTTTTGTGCAGTAGGCTACTGCTAGCAAGATAGGGTTCAATTTTAAACAAAGCATTGCATGAACTTCCAAGCGTGTTCACATTGTGCTGTGTATTTTTTTTTTTCAGTGTGAAGTGTACTGTACCATCAGTGATCACTGAGACTGCAAAATTGGCACTGGCAGTGATCGCACATCACAACATAGCTTGTCAGTGCAACTGATTAAAATAAATGTTACTGCTGCATAAAATAATTAATCAAGTTGCGAAACTTTGCTCAGCCATGACAGTTAAAACCAAGTGGTGTGGCACTCTTTTTCTTTTACAGAATGCAGCATAGGTTTTGAAGATAGCGTTTGTGTTGTGGGTTACGTTTTGTTTTGGTGCTGTGTTGTCGAAATGAAACGGGCAAAGCGATGGTAAAGTGAATGGAAATAAACGTGACAAACCTTTATCAAGCCGTAAAAATGCCACGCACACAGCAACTTGACACGTTTGCTTTTTTTTTTTTTTTTTTTAAAAACAAACAAGCTTATGTAGAACAAATAAAAAAGAACCCGTCGGCACACAGAAATTCACGTCCGCGGAGACGGCATCACGTGATGTTTTGATCACGTGATTTTGGGATACCTTATTGTTGCGAAACGATATTAATTTTGCGTTCAAGGCAAGCGTTTTCGTAATTGTTTCTTCTCTTAATATATCTAAGTGTGAAAATATTACTTTAAAAAATGAAATCCTTTTAAGTGACATATAGTGCATACTACCACTGAATACAGGAACAATGAGACCCGTGTAAACTACTGATCCCCTGTAAACATGGCCGCGAAGGTCCTGGTTTCGTCTGCAGCCATACTGGAAACAAAATGTGCTACAGAAAAATGTCTCCATCCTCCGGCGGTTTAAAACGAGTGCGCACTGCTTTTATTCATACTAGACTTCATTTTGATATACCCAAACCTTTGTTACTCTCTAGAAAATCACTATCTCGTAAACGGCTGATCGTCTATGAAGGGCAGCTGCTAGACTAATAGGGCGGTCCGAATGAAAGCTGCTAGCATTGTCAATGATCCTCGTCACCCACTCTCTGATCAGTTTCAAATGCTACCATCAGGCTGACGTTTCAACATGCCTCTTGCCAAAAGAATGTTTTTAAGAAGTCTTTTATTCCAACTGCTGTCTCGATTTTCGACTCTTGTTTATAACGCCGTGATATATAATATGTGATCTACATAACATTACCTCCCATCTTGTGATAGATTGCTTGTGATAGATTGCTTGTGATAGATTGCTTGTGATAGATTGCTTGTGATAGATTGCTTGTGATAGATTTCTTGTGATAGATTGCTTGTGATAGATTGCTGCAATGATAATTTTAATGGAAAGTTCTTTTAGTGTTTATTAGCGTCTTGTCTTCTTGTTTTATGACGAGCCAAAAGGCAAATTTCTGTCGTGCTTTGACTCAAACAGACAATAAAGTTATATTGTATCGTGACGGCTCAATGGTGGTGTCTGATCAGTTTGACCTCTAAAACTGACCGCTCCTTTCGCAGGTAACACGCGGTGCTCACTGAAAAGAACATTAATGAAGGGCTGCTTGAGACCTCTACCCGATTAAGACACACACGGCATCGGACACGCCGACACTCAATACATACTCCCAACCCAGAAGGACATCCTAACTTTGGGGAACAGCTGAAATGGCATTGGGTCGTCAAGAGGCATGGATTGTCACGAGTCCCTGCGATAGCAGGGACTCGTGACCATCCATGCCTCTTGCAGGTGGAACGGCTGCACCAGGGACGGACTCTGCACATGCCTGGCGATATAAGTCCGGAGCACGTCTGACCCTAGCTGGTCAACAAGGCACGGAACGCGAGAGGGTCCGATGGAATTGGGTCTTAACGCCTCTAGCACACGACTTTAAACCGGACTGACTTCCTCGGTTGGTGTAGCTTAGATGTAAATGGTTACTGAGCCGACCTCCAGCAGCAATCGGCCTGAATCGGCTCTATCCGTTTGTCAGATGCGTCGCCGTGTCGTAGGGATGTGATTGGCTCAACTGCAGTGACACGTAATTGAATACATGGTACCATTTTCACAGGCAAATCTACTTGTTGCTACTCCGAAAAGAAATTGTTACTGAAATCGGCAAGAGGTATAGATCCTCATGGGCCCATGCAGCCGCAGGGGTCCATGAGAATCTATGCCTCTAGGAGATGGAAGGGGGTTCGATACAGACTCGCACCTTTGCCACACCTTTGGCCTTTTAACGAGCGCGGAGTGGATTTTCGAGTGGCGTTTGGTGGTCAGATTTGAGCGCTGCGGTGGCTTAATCCCCAGTAGCGGGGAGCCCGCAGCACCTCGATAATAGGGTGCGACGCACACAGATGCAGTTGGGGGTGGTGGTGGTGGGGGGGGGGGGAATCTCCCCTTTTTCACCCCTTCCCTGCCAATGCACGTACATTTTTGTTTCTGACATCTTTGCTCATTCAACGGCCGAAAAACAAAATCGTCCAAGAAACATAGATACAAATTGGTCTCAGCAAGAGGCATAGATCCTCATGAGCCCCCGCGGTCGCGGGGGCTCATGAGGATCTATGCCTCTTGCAACTGGATTGTGCTCACTTTTGCAGGGATGGGGGTTAACCTCCCTCACACCCTCTAGCTCCCCTGCACACCGCCACCAGCAAGTACCGTACCCTGTCGCTCCTCTCCCAAAATGGTACGCTGCAACAACATATAACGTTGCTCATATCATTGTGTGCTGGTATGTCGGTGATTCTGAACTTGTGACCCCTTCAACGCAGAGAAAACCTGCAGACGCGATCCGAGGTGGGGTTGGGTGCGGGTGGGGGTTGAAATTTTTGTTCAGGACCTTCAACCTGACTCGAAAGGCCCCCAGATGCCAGACCTTGCTTCCCTTCCCTAGTGGCCGAAAAAGCAAAAAAAAAAAAAAAAAAAAAAAAAAAAAAAAGTGTGTGGGGGGGGGGGGGGGGGGGGGGGGAGGGAGCGGAGGGTGGGGGTGGGGGTGGGTGGGTGGTGGTGGTGGTGTGTGTGTGTGTGTGTGTGTGTGTGGGGGGGGGGGGGGCTAAAAGTGGGGGGAGAGGGGTGAGGGTGTGGAAGGGGGGGTTTAGGTATGCCAAGCGAGTTTGAGGACCCGTTGCGCCTTCTCGTCACCCGAAAAAAAAAAAAACCCGGGTTTGGTGGTTGAGAGGTGGGGATGGGTGGGGGTAGGGGGGGGGGGGGTCCAGACTCCAAGGAGACTTTGATATAACATTTTAAAGAATATTTGGCATGGTGTGTGTGTGAGGGGAAGGGGGGAGGGGGAAGGGGGAGGGGGAGGGGGTGCTCCCCTCCCGCCCCAGATCCACCCCTGTACTGAACACGACTCAAGTGCAAGAGGCATAGATCCTCATGAGCCCCCCGCAGTCGCGGGGGGCTCATGAGGATCTATGCCTCTTGTGGGCACCACTTGATATTTGGCCGCTTGGTCATGACCATCTGTGCTTTTTGCACATGGAAGAAAACTACAGTAAATGAGGGACCAAAAAAAAACTGTGAACTTAACCCTCTAAGCGCACGTATCTACGGCAGGATACGCGACTAGAACTTGCGAAATTAACCCCCTCAGCGTAAAGTCTCGCCCGAAGCGTGCATGGGGCGCGCGCGCGCCGCTTACTGTACAAGTGGTTGGGTAGGCCAATGAAGTGTGTGTGTGAGTGAGAGAGAGAGAGAGAGAGAGAGAGAGAGAGAGAGAGAGAGAGAGAGAGAGAGAGAGAGAGAGAGAGAGAGAGAGAGAGAGAGGAGCTAGAGAGAGAGAGAGAGAGAGAGAGAGAGAGAGAGAGAGAGAGAGAGAGCAAACTGATATCGATAACGAAACTTTACTGTTTTTCAAGGATAAATGATGCAGGTACATCAGTAATCCTTTTTTCATCACACATACAAATTAAAAAAAAATGAATGCAGTTACAAGCATAACAAAAGAAAAGAAAACGAGACTAAGAGAGAGAGAGAGAGAGAGAGAGAGAGAGAGAGAGAGAGAGAGAGAGAGAGAGAGAGAGAGAGAGAGAGAGAGAGAGAGAGAGAGAGAGAGAATCAATGAATCAATGAATCTTTATTTTACAACGGTGAAGATATTAACACAGTCAGTGACTATGTCATTTTTCGTACCTGCCGTAGAGAGAGAGAGAGAGAGAGAGAGAGAGAGAGAGAGAGAGAGAGAGAGAGAGAGAGAGAGAGAGAGAGAGAGAGAGAGAGAGAGAGAGAGAGAGAGAGAGAGAGAGAGAGAGAAAATAACCGCTTTAAACAGATCGAGCGAGTTAAAAGTAAAAAAAACGCTAGAGAGAGAGACCTCAGCCCTGTTAAACACCGTCCGCAAAAGATACTAGAGCCGACGCCCCGCCTCAAATGGCCCGCGCACGGCAGTGCGCGCGCCATTTGAGGCGGGAGTCGGCCCTACTACCTTTTGCCTAGAGGGCTACCTTCGGCGCCGCGCCACGCCACGCGAAACCACTTCATTAGGAGGCTTGTAAACACGGAGTGCGGACACGGTGCCGCGAGGTTTGGAGATCGCAGGGTGGTGTGAACCAGTCACTGAGTTTGTGGTGGTTGTGTGAATTATTATAGGCGTCGCGTGCCGTAGTTTGTACCTCAGACCGTCTGTGTGGACAAGCTGTTCTGTGGATTTTATTATTATTTACTGGTTGTGTGGCGCAACTGCCGAGGTAAGTCCAAACATGTGAAATCTGATGTTTTGTTTATGGCAAATGTTGCTTTTTCAGATTTCGTACCGATAAGTGTTTTTTCTTGGTGGTGGGAAAAAAAAGCTTTGAGTAAAGAGACTTGAATGATAGTGAAGAACGTAAACTTTGAATGATTAGATTGTAATAATCTTCACTTATAACATGGTCGGATAATGATAACAAAAAGTCGAATATTAAAACATTTTTTTTCAGAGACACTCACTACACGCTTTCCTACGTGCAAATCAGTTACTTACGCTATCCGGCGTGCAAATCAGTTACTTAGGCTATCCGACGTGCAAATCAGTTACTTACGCTCTCCGGCGAGCAAATCAGTTACTTACGCTTTCCTACGTGCAATCAGTTACTTACGCTATCCGGCGTGCAAATCAGTTACTTACGCTTTCCGGCGTGCAAATCAGTTACTTACGCTTTCCGGCGAGCAAATCAGTTACTTACGCTCTCCGGCGAGCAAATCAGTTACTTACGCTTTCCTACGTGCAATCAGTTACTTACGCTATCCGGCGTGCAAATCAGTTACTTACGCTTTCCGGCGAGCAAATCAGTTACTTACGCTCTCCGGCGAGCAAATCAGTTACTTACGCTTTCCGGCGTGCAAATCAGTTACTTACGCTTTCCGGCGTGCAAATCAGTTACTTACGCTTTCCGGCGTGCAAATCAGTTACTTACGCTCTCCGGCGTGCAAATCAGTTACTTACGCTATCCCGCGTGCAAATCAGTTACTTACGCTATCTCGCGTGCAAATCAGTTACTTACGCTATCCCGCGTGCAAATCAGTTATTTACGCTATCCGACGTGCAAATCAGTTACTTACGCTCTCCGGCGTGCAAATCAGTGACGCTCTCCGGCGTGAAAATCAGTTACTTACGTTCTCCGACGTGCAAATCAGTTACTTACGCTATCCGGCATGCAAATCATTTACTTACGCTATCCCGCGTGCAAATCAGTTACTTACGCTATCCGGCGTGCAAATCAGTTACTTACGCTATCCGGCGTGCAAATCAGTTACTTACGCTATCCGGCGTACAAATCAGTTACTTACGCTATCCGGCGTGCAAATCAGTTACTTACGCTATCCGGCGTGCAAATCAGTTACTTTGCTTATGACACACTTGGGATATAAACAAGAAACAAACGTGGCGTTTCCTTATAACCGAAGTGTACTGTATAATGAATTTCTTTGAAACAACCAACTTTAAAAAAAAAGTTTAACCCATTTAGCCTCGAGTCCCTGCAGCAGGAGATGGATCGACCATGATAATTCAAGGGTAGTGCCAGATTAGCTTGGCGCCTTTACGCGCCAAGCTAGTCTGGCACTACCCTTGAATTATCGTGGTCAATCCATCTCAACTGGTACATAGTCATAGGCAACACCTCCAAAATTTGAGAAATGGGACCTTGGGGCTACAAGGGTTAACTTTGAAATGAATGTGTCAATTGAATGCCCAATCGCCTTATATTAGAATGATCAGATTCAATCAAGTGTATTTTAAGCT
>BTPG01000002.1:324512586-324517586 GCA_036245525.1 Semisulcospira habei
TGTGCACATTTTAATGAAATGTTATGCCAACATGACCATGCCCCAACAGGTTAAACTAATAGCCCCATCGTTACACTCTATGCAGTTTCTCGGTTCAACCCCTTGCCTGCTACCGACGATACCGTTCAGCGGAAAAGACGCGTAGTTACATAACAGTATCGTCGGCAGCAGTTTAAAGGTTAATCCCATCAGCTCCCAGAACCTGTCTTGAAAATGCTTTAACTCATTCTACCCCAAGACCGAGATCCCCAAATGTTGCCGTTGCCCTCTGAAGACTTGCAGGACACAGATCGACCATGGTAGTTCAAGGGTGACGCCAGGGCGCCAAGCTATTCTGGCATCACCCTTGAACTATCATGGGCGATCCTTATCTTGCTGTGGTGTGTCTGGGGTAGAAAGAGTTAAACCAAAACAGATTCACTGCTCGTTCACCCCGTTTGTCCGGGTACACGGAGACGAACAAAGGCAGCAAGAGGCATGTCTGTTGCATTCAGGGTATTTGCTCGTTGTGTTCTGGCAGAGGAGGGGGTTAACTATTTAATTACCATCTGCATTAACCCGCCGTCAAGGTTTTTTGATATTTTAAAGTTTATCTTCACAAAAAGAACCAGGTAATCTCGGAACACACTCATTTAAAAATGATCAGCAAACGCCGTCTGCAAGTGAGGGAGACAGATTTGTATGTGCTCTCATAGCTGTGGAGGTTCTTGAAGATTACACCTATTACTGACTTCCATTTACTCCCGTGTTCCTCAGGAGGACGATATGCGTGTGCGTTCCACCAGCGACTTAAAACTTACACTAATGAGATCACGTAATGAGGCGAGACTTGTTCAGGTGTTCTCGTGCCAAGTTATTGCAGACACTGATTTCTTAAAGTCACTAAGCCGGACCCCGCCTCCCAAACGCGAGAGGCATAGATTCTCATGAGCCCCTGCGACCGCAGGGGCTCATGAGAATCTATACCTCACGCACTGTCTCCATTTACTTACATTTTCTGCTTTTCTTACGAAGACAGCCGTCTGAGTTTTGTATGACGTCGGAGCAGACGATCATCGGATTTCCGCGACAAGTTTTGAATTTCCCCGCATGCTTCAAAAACATACCCACTGCCTTCTCAGTGGATAAAAGGCCTACGTGCTGACGTCAGCCGCATCGCCCACTGCGCAGACGTCAGTACAAGGACCTTTTGCTCACTGATTTTGCATCGTCGTATTTTGAATCTCTCGATGTGGTGTGATTTCAGTACGAGAAATATGGACGTTAACGATTTTGCATCGTCGTATTTTGAATTCTCGATGTGATGTGATTTCAGTACGAGAAATATGGACGTTAACGATTTTGCATCGTCGTATTTTGAATTCTCGATGTGGTGTGATTTCAGTACGAGAAATATGGACGTTAACGATTTTGCATCGTCGTATTTTGAATTCTCGATGTGGTGTGATTTCAGTACGAGAAATAATATGGACGTTAACGATTTTGCATCGTCGTATTTTTGAATTCTCGATGTGGTGTGATTTCAGTACGAGAAATATGGACGATAACTCGTTTGAGGCGTGCCGCATCCGGACATGCGGCATTAAGCCTCGTCTCCCGATGCACTACAATGCTCGAGTGTGTTAACCCATTCAAGCCTGAGGCTGATTTTCTTTTCTCTAAAATTTGTGTATTATCTTATGAAGGCTATATCACAGATTAGGAGACACATCAACCATTTTGGTTTTTTTTTAGGTCCAGGTTGGAGCCAGAATAGCTTGGCGCCTGCGGGCGCCAAGCTATTCTGGCACCACCCTTGAAGTGTAATGGTTAAATTTATTTCACGTAAGAGTGCATCAGGATGGAAAGGGTTATTAACTGGACGCGAAGTTTGTGTGTGAAATCTTTGCTCATTCATCGACCAAACGCCTCAACAGTCCACGGTACATGGCTTCAAAGTGGTCTCAGCAAGAGGCATAGATCCTCATGAGCCCCCGCAACCTCTTGCAGTTGCTCTATGTTCGGCTATTTTTCCTCGGCAGTGAAGGTGTTACCAGATCCTCTGAAGCCATTTCAGCCTCTAGAGGCCCATGAGGTGTAGTTTCCCTGCAGACACTAGGTGCTGCTTACCGCAAGTGTGTACATAGCCGGCAGTCAGTTCTTTTAACCCATTAAGCCCCGACACGCCACAGCAAGACATGGATCGAGCGTGGTAGTTCAAGGGTGGTGCCAGAATAGCTTGGCGCCCGTAGGCGCCAAGCTATTCTGGCACCACCCTTGAACTATCATGCTCGATCTGGTCTCTAGAATTGCAATACAGTCGGGCAACTTCAAAATGGGGTGGGGGGGGGGGGGGGTGGGGGGTGGTGGGGGGGATTTCGGTCCTGGGGCAGAATGTGTTAACGAGGTACAGCGCCCGCTGATATTGCGTTCAGTATCAGCTGATGAGCTTATAAGCCAAGTTAATTAAATACAAAAAAATGTCTGGCACGGGATGGAAAGAAAGGCAGGAACAAGAAACAAAGAACTGAAGAGAGAATGAAGAAGAAAAAGAAAGGAAACAAAGGACGGGTAGACAGACGCACAAATAGACAGAAGGAGAGAGAGAGAGAGAGAGAGAGAGAGAGAGAGAGAGAGAGAGAGAGAGAGAGAGAGAGAGAGAGAGAGAGAGAGAGAGAGAGAGAGAGAGAGAGAGATTGATGGACGGACGGACAGACAGACAGACAGACATATATGTTGATTATACAAATGAATGGTAGTGATCGTTGTTAGTTTAAGAACAGAACCTAATTTGTGTTGAAGCTAGTGTAATTTTGCTGCAGAATTTTCAAAAACCTCAATCCCCTGAACCCTTGCACCGAGAAGAGCCAAACCATTTTATGCACTACCGTGGAACTATCAAGCTCTATGCACGATCTCTAGCTGCGTTGTCCTGAGGGTGAATGTGTGACGAGTCCTCATGAAAATGACTCGTCCTAAACTCTGAGAAATGGCCTGTCCTCAACTCTAAAATACAGACCTAATACCTGGGGTGTATATAGTGTCATAAACTGGGCACCTACGGTAGACATATTCCATATACCCCGCTAGCTCCGGTAGATACAGTCCATATTATCCCGTCAGCACGCCCCATCACGCCCAAAGACGCCAGCTCATGCGGAATAACCGTTTCACATGCTTGTCAACACACTGGCCGCGACCACCGTGGCTTGCTGTCAAAGACAGGGTTAAGTCACACCAGGTAACGACAGATTGACGTTTGTGGCCCTGTGATTACGGCCCTTGATGTGCTCTCTAGGAAAATGAGGAAGAAAATGAGACTCAAATGAGAGTGGTGGGTGTTGCTGACATTTTCTTGTACATCTCGTATTTTTGAAAAAGTTAATTTTTTGTGTTGTTGTGAAGCCCCGTGTCGCAAACTGTTGCGGCTGAGCTAGGAAGTCGTACAACCCAAACACCCTGGGAAAGAAATCGACATTAGGGAGGTCACGTTTACGCCGGACGACTTGCAACAACGAACGAAAACAAAGTCACAGCTGTTGGGTCCCAACCTCGGCGTCGACCCAACCTCGGCCAAAGTGACATATACTGCTCACCAATAGTAAGGTATATTAACCTTTTAGCTTAAATTACTAAAAGTCCTCATCATCATCATCATCATCAGTCCCTTGCCCGAACTGGGCGTTGGGGGGACTGAAAGGCAGCAGCAACAGACAGTGCTCTCCACTGAGTTCTATTTTGGGCGGTGGCAAGCAAGTCTGACATCTCGAGTTCGGTCCATTCTTTTATGTTTGCGACCCAACTCTTTCTCTGACGACCTTGCCGACGACTTCCTTCGAGAGTGCCTTGGAGGATAGTCTTGGACAAGGTGTTGTGTCGGGTCACGTGGCCAAACCAAGCAAGCTTGCGCCGTTTCACGGTTGCCAGAAGGGGTTCATGTGGGCCCACCAGGGAAGTGACGATGCTCCGTACATATTCGTTGGTCTTGTGCTCGCGGTATGAGATGCGGAGCAACTTCCTCAGGCACTTGTTCTCAAAGGCCTGGATTTTCTTTTCTGAGTCTGCAAGCAGTGTCCAAGTCTCACAGCCGTAGAGTAGAATAGACACTATGAGGGACTTGTAAAGCCTGTACTTGATGGTGAAGCTGATGGAGTTACTTCGCCATATCCTGTCCAGCCTGGCCATTGCGGATGTTGCTGTACCTATCCTGATATGGATCTCTGCTATGCAACTACCGTCTTTGGACAGGGTGGCTCCCAAGTACTTGAAGCTATTGACCTCTTCTAGCTTTTGGCCATTCATGTGAATGTTGCTGCTGCTGTCGCTTGTGGTGTTGATCATCACTTTGCTTTTATCCGTACTGATCTCCATGCCATAAGACCCTGCGCTACTTGAAAGTTTGTCTGTCAGGTTTTGGAGCTCACTATTGCTGCCTGCCATGAGGTCAATGTCGTCTGCGAATCGAAGATTGCACAGGGATCTGCCACCAATAGAGATTGAAGTATGGTGGTCGTGGAGGGTTTCCTGCATGATCTTCTCCAGAAATATGTTGAAAAGGACAGGAGAGAGAGCAGAGAGAGAAAAGTCCTCAGGATCGGTATAATCACGGGTATATCAGTGATTAGCCATCCCCTTGGCCTACAATTTCACAACATTGGAGTGCTCACTAAAAAAAGTAAAGGATGTATTAATTTTAGCTTTAATTATCACAACGTCCCAAAACGTTTAAACATAATTCAGACCGAAAAGGTGACTGCAGTTTGGCAGATGTAAGGTGTTTTACGACATTTTAGTAATTCAAGCTGAATTGATGACGTCCCGTACTTTTTGTGAGCACTATATGTCACACCAATGTTGTGAAATTGTAGGCCAGTGGGATGGCTAATCACTGATATAACCGTTATTATACCGGCCATTCTGAGAACTTGTAGTAATCCAAGCTGAAAAGTGAATGTACCTTACCATTTTTCGGCATTATTCGTCACTCTGGCCGAGGTTGGGTCGACCCCGAGTTTGGGACC
>BTPG01000002.1:324522586-324532586 GCA_036245525.1 Semisulcospira habei
GGCCTCTCTGACCACGCGGGTGTTCCACAGGCATGTGGTCCGTGTCATAACATGCTATTGAATGACAAAGTCTATAGGGCTCGGGAAGCTGACGTCATCACGCCAATCGTGGCGGCCATCTTGTGAGGATACGGGACTAAGCGCTCATCGGGAAATCGCTGTTTTTGTAATGTCAGGAAAGTCCTGACGTACTATAAGTAACAACAGTAAGTCGCCATCACTGTAGGGAATCGCTCACCAGAATCTGTTTTTGTTTGTTTCCAAAGAGGAGGAAAAATGAAGAAAAACGTGTTGAAACGCTATTTCGCTACTATCTGATGACTATGGTATCCTCTTAAGATGGCGGCTGACGCGCCGACGCTGCTAGGCAACGCGGGGATCTTCCCAAGCCTAAAGATGTGTCATGCTTCTATTGCGTGAACTGTTAAATACTAATACGCTGAAAATATGACAGACTATACATTTAACGCCACACATTTAACCCATTTAGCCCCGACGGCCTGCAACAGGAAATGGCTTGACCATGATAATTCAATATTCAATTCATGATAATTCGAATGTCGCGGGGGCTCATGAGGATCTATGCCTCTTGCAGTTGGATCCCGTTCACGTTTTGGGGTTAAACACGCTGTTGTAATAAAATCACTTTTGAAAGCCACCATGCGCAACGTGGGGAAAATAGGTCATAATCAGGTACATGGAAAATAGGTCATAATCAGGTACATGGAAAATAGGTCATAATCAGGTACATGGAAAATAGGTCATAATCAGGTACATGGAAAATAGGTCATAATCAGGTACATGGAAATTAGGTCATAATCAGGTACATGGGCAGATTTTAGGTTCAGTTCACCTTTTAGGTAACCCTGTTAGCCGCAACAGCAGGAGATGGATCGACCATGATAATTCAAGGGTAGTGCCAGGTTCGCTTGCCGCCTTCAGGCGCCAAGCTAATCTGGCACTACCCTTGAATTATCATGGTCAATCCGCCTCCTGCAACTGGTACATAGTCGTTAAGTGATACTTCTCAAAATTCGGGAAATTCACCCGTGGGGCTAAAAGGGTTAATAGTATGGGATCTCTGCGCTCAACCGACCTATACACGGCCCGACTTCAAAATTCCTTTCGGTACTCAATATTGACTGCCGCTCCTTATCGATCTCCATATAAGTCTGCCCAACGTCCGCTGATTTTATCCACATTACTGCGGAGACGACCGACTGCGTTGCTCTGTATCACCTGGAAATGCTTTGTCAAGTTTCCCACCACGTCTGGTCTGCCCATTCGTAGGCAATATGTGATTTCTGCCTTTCCAGCGAATGTGTCCGCTCGATCATTAGAGAGGAGCCCAACGGAGAAGAAACACGCTTAGAAAAGACAGTTACAACACAGGTGTGTTGTAACGGGCTTTTCTAAGCGTGTTTCGTTCTCCGTTCTTCTCTGCATTTTTTCACGCTTGGCAGTCACCTTTTTTTTTTTGGGTCTGGATTCCGCTCGGTCATTGCCCCAGACTCCAACTCGTCAGTCCCATGCAATAGGTCCACGAGTGTTTTCGAAGTTGGCGGCGCCTAGCTGATCTGGCACTACCCTTGAACTATTCTATCTGGCCGTTCCATCTCCCACCGCCGGTTCCCAGCCATTAAAGGCACGTCCAAAAGTTGCCAAAGTCATCATTATGTGTGAATTTGTCAAGAAGACACGGACGTAAAGGAAATTGAGAGTGAAACGCGTGCAGTCATCACGTTCAAACCTCCAACGGCTTCTTCCGCCTTGATGTAAATTTGTCAAGTTGCTACCAACAAGAGTTGAAGATTCTCAGGAGCTCCTGCAGCAGCAGGAGCTCATGAGAATCTATGTCTCTTGCAGGAGAAAGGTTTATGTGCGGTAGCTCTTACCAGCGGATGACTTTTCGACAAACGACAGGCTCGCGTAGTCTACGTCACTGGCTTTTGTCGTGACGTTGTGTTGACTGAAGTAGCATTAACTCTTTCGAGACGTGCCGCAACCGGATTCGCGGCGTAAAGCCGCGAATCCGGATGCAGCACGTCTCGAAAGAGTTAAAAAAAACCCTTTAACTTGTCAAACGGGGGTCGCCGGTGTACTGCGTGCATATTCACATTGAGTGGCGATATTTGTCATGACAAGCAATAAGCAAGACAGGTGCGGCCCTGAATTTGCGAGAGAGAAGCGTCAATTGCGGGAGATGGATCGACCGTGATAGTTCAAGGGTAGTGCCAGATTAGCTTGGCGCCTTGGGGCGCCAAGCTAATCTGGCACTACCCTTGAACTATCATGGCATGGCAAAGTATTTTTAATGTCTGACAGCGCTGCGAAAGTCATGTGATGTGATAGAGTTGATTTAATTCTTTGGCTGTGTCTTTAATTTCTATTGTAATTAGGAATTTAATTCGTACCGTTATTATAAATCTTCACGCATGCTCACAAAGAGATTAAACCACTCAGCCCAGACAAAATCCACACAAAAAAGGTGATTGCCAAGCGTGTAAAATGCAGAGAATAACTCAACGAAGAAAGAAGCACGCTTGGAAAAGACAGTTACGACACAATTTATTAATATGTCGGGCAGAAAATCCTTTTCCAATCCTGCATTTGCCACTTTTGTTTGTCCACACTGACAAGTCAAGTAGAGGATGGTATACATGTTTGTTTGTTTATTTTTAAATACTAATACATTGTGTTGTAACTGTCTTTTCTAAGCGTGTTTCTTTTCTTCGTTGGATTATTCAGCCCAGACGTCGAGCAGCAGAAGTTCTGCCGACCATGATAGTTCAAGCTGATGCCTGAATAGCTTGGCGCCATGATAGTTCAAGGTGATGCCAGAATAGCTTGGCGCCTGTAGGCGCCAAGCTATTCTGGCACCACCCTTGAACTATCATGGCCGATCTCTATCCTTGACAGCAATGTAGTATTCAGAGGGACAAAGTTAGAATTGCGACAGTGTGTTAACTCAATATGCACTGAAATTGCTGCGGGATTTTTGTGTCAGGAGGCATGACAGCCAATCTGGATTATGTGTGTTGACGGGAGAATTTAAGAATTTAAGTGTCAAAACGAAACGACCTCGCAGAGATTCATCTATCACTCAAAACGTGGGGCTATTTTCTACAAGTATTTTGTGGCTTTTACAAGATTGTGCCCTCAGCCAACCCAGCCCGTCTAAAAAAAAAAAAAAATGAAGAATGGCCGCGATGTATCTTGTGTCATAACAGGATGGATCGCCTCTCTCTCTCTCTTTCTATGTGTGCACTCAGCCGACCCGCGCTCCTAATATGATACACAAGTCAGCACTGGGTACTGGACACCTTCACTCACATCATGGAAATATCCTCTCTTTCTCTCTGTCTCTCTCTTTCTCTCTCTGTCTCTGTCTCTGTCTTTGTCCTCAATTTCTTTGCCGGTATGATTTGTTTGTTTTCGCTTTATGTTTTGTTATGTACTCAGGACAAAGAAGTACCCAACGGAGAAAGAAACACGCTTAGAAAAGACGGGTACAACACAATTTATTAATATTTCGGGTAAATACCCTTTGTCAAAATAGACAAACAAACAAACAGAGAGATTAGCCGCTACTTATCTTTATTTGTACTCAGGACAGCATGTAAGACAGACACCGTATGGCCTAATAGCTTTATCCTGAAAGAAAAGATTATCAGCATCATCATCATTCATCTCTCTCTCTCTCTCTCTCTCTCTCTCTCTCTCTCTCTCTCTCTCTCTCTCTCTCTCTCTCTCTCTCGTCGCGGGACCTAGTACCTTTCGCACACTGTGCTCAACAGGTCTCGGGACTCAGGCTATCTTTTTCTACTTCTCAATCTCTTGTTCTATTTCGTTGGCTTCTCTCTCTCTCTCTCTCTCTCTCTCTCTCTCTCTCTCTCTCTCTCTCTCTCTCTCTCTCTCTCTCTCTCTCTCTCTCTCTCGTCGCGGGACCTAGTACTTTTTTGCAAACTGTGCTCAACAGGTCTCGGGTCTCACTCAGGCTATCTTTTTATACTTTTCAATCTCTCGTTCTATTTCGTTGGCTTCTCTCTCTCTCTCTCTCTCTCTCTCTCTCTCTCTCTCTCTCTCTCTCTCTCTCTCTCTCTCTCTCTCTCTCTCTCTCACGGCAAGTTTGTAAATTGATGTAATTTTCTGTCAAAACCTTTACCGTTGGTAAATAAAATTTCATCATAATCATCATCATCATCTCTCTCATTCTCTCTCTCTCTCTCTGTGACCACCCTGGTTGTCTCCCTCGATTCGCTACCGCTGACCAGCGGTAGCGAATCGATGGAGATAACTAGGGTTCTTTCCGTCTTGTCGTGAAGACAGTGCCAGAAACGGTGTCATGGCGGAGCGCCGGTTGTGATTAATTCCTTGACTTTGGCTTCGTGCAACAGTTTGATTTTCGGTTCCAATTTACTTACGCCTGTCACCCCTACCCGGGTATAGGCCGTCGACGAGAGACCTCCAGCAACTCCTGTCCTGTGCTTCTCCTTCGATTCTACTCCAGGTGGTTCCCAGTCTCTTGATGTCTGCTTGGAGGTCTCGACGCCAGGAGTTTCTCGGCCTACCTCTTTTCCTCTTTCCCTGGGGGTTCCATGACAATGCCTGCCTAGTGATACTGGAAGCTGGCTTTCTCAGACTGTGACCGATCCATCCCCATCTTCTTCGCCCAATTTCATTCTCTGCTGTTATCTGCTCTGTTCTCTCCCAGAGTCTGACGTTGCTGATCTTCTCTGGCCAGTGGATTTTCAAAATTCTTCTAAGGCAACTGTTCATGAAGGTCTGTACTCTGTTGACTGTGGGTTTTGTCAATCTCCATGTCTCTGCTCCATATAGGAGAACTGCTTTTACATTGGAGTTGAAAATCCGGACTTTGGTGTGTTGTGACAGCTCTCTGGAACTCCACACTTTTTTCAACTGGAGAAAGGCTGCTCTGGCTTTACCGATTCGTGCTCTGACATCTGCATCAGTGCCACCTTTTTTGTCTATGATGCTCCCGAGATAGGTGAAGGACTCCACCTCCTCCAACGGGGTGCCAGCAAGCAAGACTGGTTCTTCCCTGGTTGCGTTCAGCCTCATTGTCTTTGTTTTCTGTTTGTGAATGGTGAGGCCCACTTGGGACGAGATGTCAGCAAGCCTCGTGGTCTTGTCCTGCATTTGTTGATGAGTGTGGGACAGTAATGCCAAGTCGTCTGCAAAATCGAGGTCGTCAAGCTGTGTCCACAGTGTCCACTGTATTCCACTTCGTCTGTGCTCTGTGGTCATCTTCATGACCCAGTCTATGGCCAGTAGGAAGAGGAACGGAGACAGCAGACACCCCTGCCTGACACCAGTTCTGACCTGGAGCTCTCTGGTGAACTGCCCTTCGTGGATCACGCGACATGTCATGCCATCATAGCTGCTCTTCATCAGGCGGACGAGCTTTGTGGGTACACCGTAGTGTCGTAGGAGTTTCCACAGAGTCTCTCGGTCCACGCTGTCAAATGCTTTCTCATAATCCACAAAGTTGACGTACAGCGGGGAGCTCCACTCCAGAGACTGTTCCACGATGATGCGGAGAGTGGCGATCTGGTCTGTACATGATCGGTTCTTCCTGAATCCTGCTTGCTGGTCTCTCAGCTGGGGGTCAACGGAGCTCTTCATCTCGATGATCCTGTTGAAGACCTTTTCTGGTACTGACAGCAAGGTGATTCCTCTGTAGTTGGAACACTTGCTGAGGTCGCCTTTCTTGGGAAGCTTGATTAGGTACCCCTCCTTCCAGTCAGCTGGCATCACCTCCTCTTCCCAGATCTTTTCAAACAGTGGGTACAGCATCTCAACTGTTGTCTCTAGGTCTGCTTTCAGAGACTCCGCTGGGATGCCATCTGGCCCTGCTGCTTTGCCATTCTTCAAAAATGCCACTGCTTTTCTGATCTCTTCCCGGCTGGGTCTGTCACAGCTGATGGGTAGGTCGGTCTCTGCCGGCTGGATGTCGGGGGGGTCGGGTGGGCTAGGTCTGTTCAGTAACTCTTCAAAATACTCGGCCCATCTGTCGAGTTGGTCTGCTCTGTCTGCAATAGGCTTGCCTTCTTTGTCTTTTACTGGTCTTTCTGTATGGCCATACTTACCCGACAATCTTCTGGTAATGTCGTAGAGCTGTTTCATGTTGCCGCTGCCTGCTGCCTTTTCTGCCTCTGCTGCCAGGCTGTCTGTGTAGGCCCTCTTATCTGCCCTGATACTCCTCTTCACCTCGCGGTTGGCTTCCGAGTATTCCCCCTGTGCCCTTACTTTGGCTGCTCTCGTGCGACTGTTGTTGACCGCTGCTTTCTTCTGCTTCCTCGCTTCTATCTTCTTCAAGGTCTGTGCCGACAGCCAGTCCTTGTGGTGGTGTTTCCTGAACCCTACAGTGTCTTTGCAGGTTGAGTTCAGCGCCTCTCTAACTGCCTTCCACTGCTGCTCTGTGGTGACCGCCTCCTCTTCATTTACTAGCTCCTGTAGCGCTTGAAACTGGTTGGACAGCACCAGTTTGAACTCTTCTCTAACTCCAGTTTCTCTCAGGAGGCCTACATTATAGCGCTGTCTTCTTGTTGTCTCTGTGCGGCTTTTCTTTAGCTTGAGCTTCATTCTTAAGGTAAGCAGATGGTGGTCGGAGGCGACATCTGCTCCCCTCCTCACTCGAACATCTTGAAGGGATCTTCTAAATTTCTTGCTAATGCAGATATGGTCTATTTGGTTCTCTGTTGTATGGTCAGGTGAGACCCAAGTTGCTTTGTGTATTCTTCTGTGTGGGAAGATGCTGCCTCCAATGACAAGTCGGTTTAGAGCACAAAAGTCTACAAACCTCTCCCCGTTCTCACTCATCTCCGAGCCTAGTCCCTGTCTCCCCATCACCTCTTCGTATCCGGTGTTGTCCTCCCCTATTTTGGCATTAAAATCGCCCATGACGATGGTGATGTCTCGCTCCGCACATTTGTCCACGGCACTCTGGAGTCGGTCGTAGAACTCTTGTTTCTCTTCCTCGTCACTGTCATTGGTGGGCACATAACACTGGATGACGTTCAGCTTGAGCTTTTTCTTGGTTCTAAAGGCTGCTGTTATAATTCTTGGCCCAAGAGGTTCCCAGCCCATCAGCGCTCTCTGTGCCACTGGTGACAGCATGAGTGCTACTCCTTCTGTATGGGGGACATTCTCCTCTTCATGACCTGAGTACAGAATCATCTCCCCACTTAACAGCCTTTTCTGGCCAGACTGCGTCCATCTGGCTTCACTGATGCCTAGCAGGGAAAGGTTGTACTTTTGCATTTCCGCTGCTATCTGGGCGGCCTTGCCGCTCTGGTACATGGTCTTGACGTTCCATGTGCCCATGGTTGTATCCCTGGATAGAGAGAGGCGGCTCGGTCCTGTGGCTTCCGAAGACTTCCGGATTTCACCACAGGACGTCATAAGTCTTCTAGTAGAAGAACCTTCCTCCTCCAGGAAAGGAATTACTGTTAGTCTTTTCGTCGGCGTTTTTGTAGCTATTTCCTTTTTTGCAGGGTGGGGAAGCTACCCCCACGCCCAACCCCCTTACTAGGAGGACCAGGGGTTTTCTGTCGGGGTCACCTTCCCTTAGACCATGTTGGTTCACGGCACCTTATTTCATTCGGTGCACCCCTCTCACGAGGGACCCCCTATCCACCACCCAGGGGACGCGCCTCAACGCCGTATGGTCCCAGCGCGAGGTTTCGGTTCCAAGCGTGGGCATAATTTCTCTCAAGACAGTGACAAACAAAGAGAGAAGCACGCTTCGAAACACCTTGAACAAAACAGCGTTCTCTATTGTGCGTGATATTTCGAAGCGAGTGTCTTTCGTAGTTGGTGGTTATTCCGCCTTGCGTTTTACACATACAGCGGTCACTGTTTTGGTCTTGATTTTGGAAAAAATAAATTCTGTGAGTGTTGGGCAGAAATGAATACAACGCATTATTTCAAACCGTTTTATACAGTTTAACCCCTTTAACCCCAAAGGCCGCGTTTCGTAACTTTTAGAGGTTTCACTTAACAGTTATGTACCAGGTGCATGAGATGGATCGACCATGCTAATTCAAGGGTAGTGCCAGATTAGCTTGGCGCCGTCAGGCGCCAAGCTAATCTGGCACTACCCTTGAATTATCATGGTCAATCCATCTCCTGCTGTAGGGCGTCCGGGCTGAATGGGTTAAAGATAATTCTCCTTCAGTCGACTTTCCAGTGAGTGAAAGATCCCTGACTGACGTCGGTCCCAGCGCGGGACAATTACGGCCAACGCCGGCCTGATAAACTTATAGCTTGCTCGGTCGGTTCTGTGTGTGCATAGGCATCAGCATGTTTTGCAATTGTTTTTAAAATATCCAAAGCTTTCCCTGTATTTGACTTCATTTTTTAAGATCTGCGCGAGTGTTTAAGTTTTCAACAACCTTAAGATACAAATATCCGCAAACAAACTTTCAGATACAAGTTCAAGTGCATTAGCGTGTTTGGGGCTCGGCTACATAGGCGCGCTGGTCCTGTGATTTCAGACTCTCAGACCTCCAGCCGTAAGGTCCGAAATCAGAGACCAGCCCCCGTTCCTGTTTGGCCCGGTTTGCTTTCCGCCTTAAATGGCCATCTTCCAAACTTTCATTTTCAGCAATAAAACCATAGTTGGAAAAAACAAACACCTTTTGATGTTGGCCAAAGCATTCATGTTTATCCCAGGAATTCTAAGGTCGCTCGGTGTTTCTGAAGCGCACTTGAAGCGAATTTTGTGTGTGTGTGTGTGTGTGTGTGTGTGTGTGTGTGTGTGTGTGTGTGTGTGTGTGTGTGTGTGTGTGTGTGTGTGTGAGTGTGTGTGTGTGTGTGTGTGTGTCCTTGACATAACCCCTTCACTGCCTGTGGCCGTGGATTAATTTTTTTTTACCCTGGGTGCGTGCAGTCACCGACACTCTCAACAGCGTAAGTGGGTTACTCATCAAGGGCCGCATCGATAGTGCGAAGTGTCCTAGCGTGCCGACGCTTGCGACACTTCGCGCTATGGGGCCGTGCGCAGTGGTTAGGCCTGCCCAATTCAAGGTGAGCGGTCGACGGTTCGCGTGGACTTTCTCCTCGGTAAGTGTCACGTATTCGGCGGACGTCGGGGTCTTCTCCGGTACTCGGTCTTCCCCCCACCTTGTACCGGCTCAGGCACTTACAATTCAATCAGCGATCAAAATCCTGTAACTTCAGACTGACTGCCCTCGTTGTCTTGACGTGTTGTCTAAATGGCGTAATCGTGTCTGTTCGTGAGTGTGTGTTGGTTCAGCGCGGCGCTTGAGTCGATTCCCAAATTGAGAAAAGCGCCTATATAACGTATTTATTATTATTATTGATGCGGGGTTCCTTGGATGGGTTAAATTGATCTGCCTCATGGCTGGCTTTGAAAGCTAAAAATCGCCGATACGACGGGTTATTAATGTTGTCTTGCCTCAGCTAAGACTGTCTACCCTTTTTTTCACATAATTCCACGTGAGCAGGCACACGTACCAGAGGTTGAGCGTACCGGAAGGAACTCTCCTGCGTACAGAGGAGAAAAGGAGCAGAAAAAGGCCATCATTTTACGCCATTCACACTTTATAGTTGAAGCTTTGTCCGACATTATTGTAAGACATGCTAAGAACATTTATCAAGGAGATATTGCGATCTATTAACTGATTCGAGACGTGCCGCCTCCGGATACGCGGCATATGCCGCGTATCCGGAGGCGGGACGTCTCGAACGAGTTAATCCTTTACTGCCCGCAGCAGATCGCTTCGCCTAATTAAGCCGTATCATAGTATTCACTTTGAGGACCTGTTCATTTGAGGTCGCCGTGAGATGACCTTAGTCGCCTGCTCGGCGTTAAACCCTAATAACTAACTAATTCATTTGAGGGGTGTGGGTATAAATGAGATCGGGGGCTCATGAGGGTCTATGTTCCCCGTGTCTTCCCTCTTGCTAAGTGGCTTAAAACTGTTCCTTGTATCGCTAACCAAAGCCGTCGACC
>BTPG01000002.1:324537586-324548512 GCA_036245525.1 Semisulcospira habei
ACACACACGCACACGCACATTCAGAACTGCTTTGGATTCAACAGACAGTTCTAGAGACAAAAAAAAGTGTCTTAAGCTGCTGCTTGAAGGCTGATAGAGACGGAGCCTGGCGGACATGGGAAGGTAGAGCATACCAGACATGTCGTACCTGGTACTGAACTCATTCTACCCCAGACACACCACAGCAAGATAAGGTTCGACCATGATAGTTCAAGGGTGATGCCAGAAATAGCTTGGCGCCTACGGGCGCCAAGCTATTCTGGCATCACCCTTGAACTATCATGGTCGATCTGTGTCTCGCACTAGAGTGCAGTCTTCGGAGGACAACGGCAAAATTTGGGGGTTTCGGTGATGGGGTACAATGAGTTAAAAGCTCCTTGACCAAAAGAAAGTTTCACACGGGGGACAGTCAGCAGCTTTTCAGCACTGGACCTAAGGGTTCTGGGGGGGGGGAGGGGGGGAGGGGGGGAGGGGGGGGGGGGGCTCATACATGGTGAGATGAGTTAGGACGAGAGGGTGCCATCATGGAGAGATCATTTAGAAGGAGAGGGTGCCATCATGGAGAGATCATTTAGAAGGAGAGGGTGCCATCAAGGTAGCAAAAGACGAGTGTACTACGAGTTTAAATATTTGAAGTATTTTCAGCAAACGAAAGGTCCATAGAAACACAGACAGTATACCCGTATATGCACCCTGCTGTCCGACGCCGGCTTTAAATGAGTGTGCATCAAATTGCGGGTGCTGTTTCCGTCTTTAACTCATTCTGCCCGCGACACACCACAACAAGATGTGGTGGCAGAATAGGGTTTTCTGTACACCCCCACCCCCTGCAGACTATGTGTGTGTTTGTGTGTGTGTGTGTGTGTGTGTGTGTGTGTGCGTGCGTGCGTGTGTGTGTGTGTGCGTGCATATGGTGTGTGTGCGCGCGTGTGTGTGTGCGTGTGTATGTGTGTGTGTGCGTGTGTCGTTTTCGCCTGCGCATTGAGTTATATTATAAATATGAGAAATGCGCCATATAAATACCATGTATTATTATTATTATTATTATTATTATTATTATTATTATTAATAGCTTGGCGCCTATAGGCGCCAAGCTATGCTGCCCTATCATGGTCGATCTGTCTCCTGAGTTGTAATGCAGTCCTCAGAGGATAACTCCAAAATGTGGGTATTTCGTATCTCGGGCACACTGAGTTCAGATTACGGCGCGAACAGACAAGACAAGTGACCGCACGCCAGGTCAGGCAAGTACTATATTGGCATGGAGTCTGCCCGGCCTGACCTTCGTGACCTGCGCTATCTGCATGAACTCTACAAGATGACCGGATAAGCGGACAGGTCTGTGATTTTGGACCGCACGGCTACAAGCCGTGAAGCCCAAAACTCACAGACCAGCACTACACGTCGCAAGGTGTCGCTTGTGTTCGCAAGTGCCGTCGACATTTTTTTTTTTTTCCCCATTCAAGTTCGCTCACTCATCTGAAAGACTCCGGTAGCAAGCTTCGCTCATACACCCAGAATGACACCGTCGTTTGAGGAGCTGGTGAAGCCAGTCTTGGTTCGGCAAGAGGCGTAGATTCTCATGAGCCCCTGCTGCTGTCGCTGGGGCTCATGAGAATCCACGTCTCTTGGGAAGCATAAGTTGAGGGTTTGCTTTGCCAAGACCTTTTCATAGGCTCGGCAAGCCAGGCTTGAATCGGTACGGACCTTCAAGGGGTCCATTAACTGTCTAATTTTCTTTTTTGTCCAGATATTTCATGTCGAAGTGGGTGCATATGTCTGACAGAAGGTTTTTTTGGTGCGGACGTGATGCCTGCGGAACGAATCGCTCATATAGGGCATTGCAAAGGTCCATTTAAAGAGCTGCAGAGTCATGAAAAAGACTATGTAGGTTTCAAAAGCACAGCACTGATAAGGCATGATGAAAGCGATAGAGCCTTGTGGGAAGGCGTATCATTAACATAAAATATACCCTCCTGTGTCCCTCTCCGTCGCACATAGCATCACACGACTGGGAACAGCGCAGGTTAGATCAGAAGCCATCGAGTACACATCAATTTGCGACGGCGGAAATGAACTCAAAGAAAACGCAACTCCAATTCGCTCGTATCGGATTTGAAAATCAAGGACGATAACTGGACAAATAGTTTGTGAATTTGACTCTGAGTGACTCGCGGAGTTTTCACTGATTTTGCAAAAGTGTGTTCAACGTTGACGTCAGTATCGCTTCGACACACCCGTAAAAATTCCAGTTTTTGATGTTGTCATACTGAGGTATGAAAGCAGAGCATCACAGCAGACAGCCTCTAAAACGGAAGTTAGACTGATTTTACTAACGTTTACCGTTCGTTGGTTTTAACACTTGATGTCGGTAGCGCTTTTTGTCGTGATGATTCCGCGCTACCGACAGCCAAAGGGTTACAGTCGAGTGAGTACCTACGTCATTTGAAATGAACCGCAGTGACGTATGCGAATTTTTGCGGCCTGACATAGTACAAGCAGAAATTTGGAAAAGTATAGACCTAATCATTAGACTGACGTGGTCCTAAGATTAATGCACCCTGGTTGTCTCCCTCGGTTCGCTGCCGCTTGTCAGCGGCAGCCGGCGAACCGAGGGAGGCAACCAGTGTGACGACTGACGCTGTATAGTTATCGGTGTCTGGGTCTCATTTTCATACCGGGTGTTGTCAGTTGTTTGTACCGCCATTCTACAATATTTACCCGGCTGCTGTTATTCATTGTTAGAATTCCGTCGCGTGCGGGATCTACCTCTTCTCCCGCTTCCCCACTCCTCCCCCTTCCGCCCCCTCCCTCCAGCCCCCACCCCCGGGTCGTCTGTAGGCGTGTTTGTTCACAAAACGTGGGTCACTTGCAACAACACAGTCTCGCTCACGCAACTGAATATTTTCCTTGCTGGGACCGACGGAACCCAGGAACCGTACTTCCAGGAATAGCCGCTATAGCTGAACTCCCTCGGCCTCCTACTGTCGAAGAATGCAGATTAAAATGCTATCATGAGTCCCAGAGATCTTCATGAACCATCACTGCTGAAAAAATGTCCACCGTTGGCGGTATAATAAAAGCAGGAACCTAGAGTTATAATGCCAGAATACATTTGCGGAACATTCGTGTGTTACCGCCGGTTCTATCTTAGAACTGACACAGCTCTAAATGCCAGCTAAGATGTATAGATTTTCATAAGACCCTGGAACTCAGGTGAATCCATGCAAGGGCGGATCTGGAATGAGGGGCGGGGGGGGGGGGGGTCCAAGGGTTCGGGCCCCCCCCCCCCGGCCAAAAATACTTTTAAGTGCTATATTAAAGTCCCTTTTTTGGGGCGGCTATCCACCCCCCCCCCCCTGCCCAAGGCCCAAAATACTTCTAACCCATTCAGCCGTGACGCACTACAGCAGGAGATGGGTCGACCATGATAATTCAAGGGCAGTGCCAGATTAGCTTGGCGCCTGTCGGCGCCAAGCTAATCTGGCACTGCCCTAGAATTGTCATGGTCGATCCATCTCCTGCAACTGGTGCATAGTCATTAGATGACGCCTCCCAAATTTATGAAATACGGCCGTCGGGCTGAGTGAGTTAAATGCTATATATGTCAAAGTCCTTTTTTGGGAGGTTGGAAACCCCCCCCCCACACACACACACACACACACATCCTCCCACGTGTACTCCTGTTGTAAATTGCCCTGGCAGGAGTGTGTATAGAGATCACAGACGCATCTCTTTCTCCCCTCCCGGCCCTTCCCAACCTCTCTACCCCACCCCGCTTTTTAATTTTTGATTTTTCGGTCACTTGGGAAGAAGCACGATCTGGCGTCTGTAGGACTGTCGCCGGTGTCAGGTTAACTCATTGGAGACGCGGCATGTCTCCAATGATTTAAATGTCCCAAACAAGCAGTTCATTGGGACCCCCGCCCCGCCCCGCCCCGCCCCGCCCAGCCCCCCCCCTCCCCGGCAGGTAACTCATCCGCGCCTGCTTGCTGCTTGCAAGGTTTGAAAGGTTTGACATAGACGTACCAAAATACACTGACAGCAGGAACGAACAGTACTTTTAGGTAGAACTACCACAGTAAGCTGAAAGTCCTCGGGCCGAAGGCGTCCGCAGTGGGCCCCGCGCACTGTCGTGCGCCGCGGGGCACACCGCGGTCGTAGCAGCAACACCGCTGACCTCCTCCGTCCGAGACGTATTAGACGTACAGAAAACTGTGGCCGTTATGTACAGGCGCTCATGAAAATATGTCCCATCTCGAGAACGGAAGTGTACTGTTTTCAGACAATCCCGGCAATTCTTGCGAAAGTGCCACTCTCTGCGACACAGGAAGTGGAACATTCTGACGGCGAAATCGTCTCTGGCAAAGAACACTGACGCAGAGAGCTACATCAGCACGCAGGCAAACCACCACTCTATATACACTCGTGTACATTTATATCTGTGCTCCTGTAGGTCTGTGTGTGTGCTTCTGTCGCGGGCTGTTTCAGCAGGCGGGTACAACGTCCGCATGGTACGCCGGAAAATGGGGACATAAGTGACGAAAGGTCATCACGTTAGGACGATCAGTTTAAAATAACATTAGGTTGTTTTCTTCAAACACAGGAATTGCTCCACCACCCCCCCCCCTTTCTCCGCTATAACGCAGAAGCTTATGAGAAACAATAGGCCGCGTTTACCCTGACCGAACCCTTGAAGCTAACCCCTTCTCTGCCAGCAGACACAACTGACATACGTAATAAAAAAAAAAAATCATGTTAAAGTCAATAGCCTCCTAAGAACAGGGATATGAATATGGGTCTGCAAGAGGCAAAGAACCTCATGAACCCCCGCAATTGCGGGGGTTCATGAGGTTCGGCTTTGCCTCTTGCATTTGTGGGTGGTGCGTTTTTTTTTTTTGTCGGCAGTGCAGATGTTAACAGTAAATCCATTAACGGATTTATTTTTAAGGTTTTCGGTCTATGTACTTGAGACCTATATATATCAACCCACGCGAAAAAAAAAAAAAAAAAAAAAAAAAAAAAATAGAGGCCAGGTTTTACTGCCGTGTTGTTGTGTTTCGCTGTCACACAGGCCGCTGTGGTCGGCATATTAATATGTCTAGAACCTGTGAAGAATATGGAGGAATTCTAACAATTTACATTGCGTGCTGGATTTTTAACCCCTTGACCGGTGCTGAAGATTCAGTAGCAGTCAAGGGGGTCAATTTACGGCTCATTTAAATGTAGATCCTTTAATCAAACATATGTTGGCTGGTTGTTTAGTTTGGGGTTTAACGTCCACGGCACCGAAGTGATAATGGACGGCCCTGTTGGAGTACGATCTGAACACGTATCAATTCAGGCGCACTGCAACTGTGCCAGTTTAATTTATCAGGACCTTTCAACGGACATGCTTTTGAAGAAGCCCGTCTTTTTTCCCTGGATGGCGAGTCCAGCTACCAGGGCCGGGACGGGGACTCGAATACACGACACGGCGATTCCCTTCGCTCTCTTGCTCCGACGCTTAACCACCTGAGCTATCTCGGACTCTAAACATACGTTGAAAGAATTTACATTTGTTGTGGTCTGCCCCAATACACACACTACAGTTCTAAAAACACACTAAAGTGTGTGCCCCCGCCCCCCCTCCCACCCCCCCCCTCCATCTCCACCTTCATCATGATCACTATTATTACAAATTAATTTTCTTTTATGTTTGCAGACGTACATCGGATGATTGGACTGTACCAAGAAGTAGCTACCAATGGGAATACGAATTTTTATACCACGTGTCTTTATATTGACAACCAATCAAGTTGAGAGGAAAAATATGCGGAAGTAACGAGTGTGTGACTTCAGCATCTGACTGCACGTGCCACCCCGACCTCTGATGTTCTTCATTTACTTTTGTTCAAGGTCAGTACTATATTCAATTCTTTGCCCCTTGACTGAAAGAGAAAATGAATTATGTCCGCATGGCCGCAGACTGACTTGAAAGAACCTAATATGCCTCTAGTGCATCTAGTATAAGCAAAATCAAATGTGACTGACCCTAGCAAGATACAGGACGCGGATTTTGCTTTTTGGCGCTGTTTACTGTGTTCCATCAGAGGCGAGTTTTATCCTTTGGCTGTAGGTATCGCCTTTGTCAGAAATCATCGCGAGGAATAGGACTGTCGACAACCAAAGGTTTACTGATTGTTGAACGGTTGTTGACTTGATTCGGACTGATTGATTGCTCGATTGACTGATTGATTGATTGATTGATGTATGGATGGATGGATGGATGGATGGGCGGATGGACGGACGGACTGACTGATGAGTGAATGGATGGATGGACTGACGATCAGTTAAGATAGCAACACCAACGATTTAAGTGACGTAATATAACATTGCTTACATTCTTATATTTTTTAAAAACTCATTCAGCCCCGACACACCACAACAAGACATGGATCGATCATGATAGCTCAAGGGTGGTGCCAGAAGAGCTTGGCGCCCATAGGCGCCAAGCTCTTCTGGCACCACCCTTGAACTATCACGTTCGATCTGTCTCTAGAATTGTAAAACATTCGTTCAGAGGGCAACTTCACAATTTCGGGATTTCGGTCCTGGCGTAGAATGTGTTAATTTATATAAATAAAAAAAACGACAACTTGCTGTTGCATTTAACATTTTGCTTCAAAGCTTTTTCTTTGTGTGGCCATCCAAAAGATTTTAAAACTACATTTTCAGCACTATCAGTATGAACTAGAAGTGGGATACTTTACTTCGTCTTGAACACAATTTAATTGTTGGCCGGTTTCGTCTTTCAAGAAAATGTGCAAAAATGTTCTCCGGTCCTCCTACCCTCTCTCTATCATCCCTTTCCCACCTCGCCTCCAGCGGCCCGTCTTTGTTGACAAAACACCAGTCCCAAAATAGATTGAACGTCCATTGCCCTGCTTTACACGAGGAAAACTGCTTTAAATTAGATCCGTCTGAAAACAAAGAACATCAACCAGCAGTCCAACGACGCAGTGGTCCTGCGTTTCATCGTCCAGTTTTGGAGCACAGTTCAGTTCAGTTCAGTTCAAAATGGAATATTTGCGCTCGGAAAGGCACATACGCGCCCCACCACGTTCTTTGGAAGAATCCCTCTCGATGTCGAATAATTGGTTTGGTTGTGTGGTCTCTCGAATTGTACGAGTTCTGGTGTTAGATTAGTTCCAATTACGGTTTAGGATTTTGGTAGAATTTTAAGCGTTTGACTGGTATAGCGAATTTACTCAGGCCAGCAAGAGGCATAGATCCTCATGAGCCCCCGCGAATGCTGGGGCTCATGAGGATCTATGCCTCTTGCAGATGTGTATTGTTCGCTTGAGTTGTTTCCCAGCATCTCAGGTTTGGTGCGTCCTCTCTTTTCCCATTATCCCCCTTTGTTCGGGCATGACTTTTTACGCGTCGCGAGCATTAGTGTTTTAAAGCGTTGTTCGCGCCTTTTCCTCCTAATCTATACGTTACTGGCTCATATGTCCTGGAACCGTTTCATTACCGAAGCCAACTGCTGGAGGTGGCTTCATCTTGATAGCTGAACGGCAGTGCCTGATTGCCTCTCTGCTTGGAGAGATGCACGAAGCGAATCATGTTAAGCCTGTCAGCCGAGCAATAAAATGGAAATTGATTGTTTCTGATGACCCTACGTCGGCGCTATTGGACTCGCGCAAACCCCATCCTGCTTGAAAGCATCAAACAAATCAAACACTACGCTGCAGCTACCACGGTCATTCCAGATTAACCCGCTCAGTGCCAACTGACGCAGGCAGTGTTTCTGCAATCTTCGTTAATTAAACACCAAAAATACCTTGACTAGCTGTCCCAGCAACATGGTTACAAAGTGACGTCAGCAAGACGCACAGATCCTCATGAGCCCCCCGCAACTGCTGGGGGCTCATGAGGATCTATACCTCTTTCAGCTGGGTGGTGTTCAAATGCTCTCCGCACTGAACGGGTTAAAAAGATCCTAAACTGAAAGTCACATGGTGCTGGTATTGAAAGGGTCGGGGTTAACACTTGCGTGTTTTTTCTTTCTTCAAGCAACGGGTTCCTCTTTCGTGGCCAAACACGTTTGCTGGTGGTCTTTTTTTTTTTTTTTTTAGCTCTTCAGTATTTCTGAGTCTGTTCCCAAACAAGCTCACGATCTTTCAAATTGTTCAAAGGTCTCCAATACACGTCGTGAGGAGCCAATTGTTCGACGACACGACCACGGGTGAAAGGGCAAGGGTTGTAAAGAAAACACTTACAGAAATGTTCCCAAACTAGTAACAGGATATGTGATTAAAAAAAAAAACAACAAAGATATGTCTAGTCACATGAGCGAACAATCTGCGTCATAGGACAGCCGAGTCGCAGCGCCTCACTCTCTACTGTTTGAGCTCCCCACACATGGAGACACCGCGACTCAGACGTCTTCGCTCGCCTCCCCACATCAAAACTAAGACGATATGCGCGCGCCAACGTATCGCTCCTCAACATAATTATAGAGGCAGCCAAAAATCCATCACGTCCCACTACCAACACCCCAACTTCATACATAGACACATGCGCTCTCTCACGACACACACGTACGCTACCGCTCCACCTCGAACGAGACACTACTCCGAGTCACACGCTCGATACTGCGCACTAAACCTGTGCCTATCATCTCTACGTCACACGAAGGGCTCAGATCAAAAACACGTCTCACACGGATCAGCAAGCATACTTATAAGCCAGATACTACCAGTAACCATTATCACCACATTAAGAGTGCACGTTACGACATTACAAGGAGCCTCTCGTACCACATCTATATGCGACGAGAAAAACGAACATCACAGATGGTGGCAACCGGCCATCACATCGATGTAGACACACATAGCTAGCTTCAAGCACCCCCAGTACACAATAATCACTGCGGCTGTAATCTACATCCATGTATTTATTACTTTTTAACATTTTTAGAGCGACACCAGAGGCCAGAGTTCCACACATATGTCTGCATGTGAGCCTGATCTTATCTACGTCTATACAGTAATTCGTCTAATACTACGGAGCCGACCATCTGTGACATGTGACGCACAGTTTTGAAAACTCCAAACCATGCAAGAAACGTTCTTTCATAAGCGCTCTCTCCAACCACATCATCATATATGCCGAGAATCTGGAAGAGCCGGCTATTCGAGCTCGATTACACTCTACTTCGAGTCATGTCGTCCAAGATGTACTACCAAATACGCTCTCGTGAGTAACCGAAGAGTAAATCTGTCGCTGCATTTTGTCCAACAGAGCCCTCACGAAACATACAACCATGAGTTTACATACATAGTTCAGCTATAGCAAACATCCAACACACTGTAACCATATAGTGATCCAATCTGTGAGCGTATATTCCCGGACAAAACACTCAATTCCTTCTGGTACAACCTCAGACACAAGAGCGGCGCAGCTAGCGCCACCATAATACCAGTGAATCCTAACGAATATCTCTAAATCGCTGGCGACTCTAACTACGCAGCCTTGCGCGGCTGCGAGAGAATCTTTAAGACATCTCATCAGACTCTATTCAGAGACCGCTATTGCGCGCAGATACCACGGTCCAATCTTGCACAAGGAGCCCAACCACACACCCTCCATCTCGCACACTCACGCCCTCACCCACACTACCGCTTCAATCATACAAAGTTTTCAATTAAAAAAAAAAAAAAAAACCTTTTAGGTTTGTTTTAGATAGTGCACCTCAGAAAGCTAATGCACTGCTCGCTGGCGACCCCTCACGTATCATCACTATTCCACATCACACAGATCACAAAGACACACCACTCTCTCAAAACATCCGTGACTTCAAACCACCACTCAGTCTCAGAGACCACCGACACGCGCGCGAGCTTGACACTCAGAGACTTTGACTGTAGAGCCAGCTCACAGTCTGAGACCACAGCTACACGAACGCCAAAAGCGCATCACAAAGCCTAATCCCCAAGCGCACTACCCTGTGAGCACGCAACGGGTGCGCCTCCCCATCTCACTGCAGCTTGCAAGCCACTCGCTGACACCCTCCATCTACTATCTCCAACTAACACATACTAGACGCTGACAGTGAAAAGGAGGTTAATCCTGCTGTGCAATGATGAAAGGCACACCACACAAGCAACTATTGCCGCGATCAACATCTTGCGATTAACCGATTCAGCGCGCACACACAAGAATACCTTTAAAGTTACAAGGAGGAAATTCCCTTCAATTGCCACACACAATAAGGTGCAGCAGCGCATAAACCACGTTGTCAAGTAGTTTTGACACTTACACCGCACACAAGCGACATTAAGAGGCGTGTACTCGCGAGCAATAAACATCCCCCGCCGACCACGCTCTCTGAGAGCTTATCGGGGGAAAAATCCTTGGATGATGTCTCTCACCTTGATAAATTTAATTAGCTTGCAACTGCGGGAGGACATACGGACGAAGCTACTAAGCACACTAAACATCCAACATATCGTGGGTCTCTTTAATAGAGGTGTTCTGCGTTAGAAACGTCTTTTAGAGTTTAAAAACCCTGTAGTTACTGGCTAAGTTGATTAGGTTTTCTGCGATAATGACACATGGTTTAGAATTAAAAAAAAGAAAACTTTTTTTTTTTTTGTTTTGGGTTGGGTGTATTGCGGTGAAGAGATTTCTGAAAATAAAATGCCCCAGCTATTATTTACTTAATGGATTAAGTTACTACGATAATGACGTGTTTTAGGCTTAAAGAAAATCTCTGTTAACCCTTTGACTGCTGCTGTCGATAGCGTTCGGGGGCAAAGACGCGTTTAGCTACAGTCAAGGGGTTAACCCTTCCCTGCCGCAGATTGTATTTAAGAAGTTAAAAAAAAAACCCAACCAACTCAACGCCCAAGAACCTCATTCGTTCAAGGAACACAGATA
>BTPG01000002.1:324548532-324558532 GCA_036245525.1 Semisulcospira habei
CAAAGCGGTATCAGCAAGAGGCATAGATCCTCATGAGCCCCCGCAACTGCGGGGGCTCATGAGGATCTATGCCTCTTGCGTTCGGGTTCTGCTCGTTGCGTTCTGGCTGTAAAGGGGTCAAACTGCAATGGGATTATAGCCTGGCTTTGTACTGTACTGTTGAGATCGATGCCACTACAAGACGGCAATGTCCATTTGACCGTTATACGAAACTAGCGAGAATGACTTCCGCCTGAAACAATAAAATGGGCACTACGTCACATTTTATGCGTATTACGTCAGTTTCCGCCGCATTAAACGTCACGTTACTATGTGTAACACGTCAGTCCATCTTTGCCTCATTAGATGCCTTTCATGTGTAACACGTGACTTTCCCCTCGTACAAAAGAACGGGTACTACTTCACATGATTATGCCATTTTATGAGATTTGAACCCCAACCCTACCAAAAAAAAAAAACAAAACAAACCCCAAACAAACAAACAAACAACAACAAAAAAATTACGAAATCTAGCTACGAATGATTTCCGCCTGATGTCGGGGGTTCTTTCTCCGGGCACTCCGGTTCTTCCACCCCCTCCACTTTGGTACCGGTTTCAGGCCACTTTATAAATTTCAAATACAAGCGATCAAAATTTCCGAAACCTCAGTAGCTGAGCTGACCCTTCGCACAACGTGAATGTCCTGTGTTGGTCTTGCACTGTGTTTGTCTTCAGAGTGTATGCGTGTCACAGTGTGTCACGTGAGCGTGCACGTTGGGTGCAGTTCGCGNGCCTTTAGCCATTCCCGATTGGAAAAGCGCTATATATAACCTTATTATTATTATTATTATTATTATTATTATTATTATTATTATTATTATTATTATTATGTAATAAAATGGGCACTACGTCACATTTTATGCGTATTACGTCAGTTTTCGCCGCCGCATAAACGTCACATCACTAAATGTAACCCGTCAGTCCGTCTTGGCCTCATTAGGCGTTTTTATGTGTAACACGTCATGCTTTGCCTCATAGGGACAGTGCTAACAAACCGACAGCCTGGGAATGTTCATTTCTGATGGCACAGACACAACCTAGCGGTACTCGATATCCTTAGTATCAGTAGAGAACTTGTTCTGAGTTTATCAGCTTCCCTCCCTCCCATTGCAGCTGTTTGCGAAATGACCGATAAATTCTTGTTGGAACTGAGACTACATCCGTCTATCCGTATCAAACGAATTCAATTACCGCTTTATTCCGCACATTTTATCGGCAGACACCTTCCACATTTTTTTTTTTATAACTGTCGATCTTGTCTTTTCGTGTCTAGCGCAAACTTCGAGAGATGACTCTAAGCTCAACAGTAGTGTCTTATCAGTCTGGCTTTGTGCTTTTTAAAAAAGGCATTATTTTGTTTGAAAAATGCATAGATTCTCAACAGCAGGTTGCGGGGGGCTGTTGACCTGCGGGGGGCTGTTGACCTGCGGGGGGCTGTTGACCTGCGGGGGTTAGGGGGGGGGTGTTGGGGGGGGGGGGGGGGCTGTTGAGAAATCTATGCGTTTCGCTGGTCCAGTTTACACCGACGTTAGTCCACGCGATCAGAGACGAAGAGGTCATCACGGACGGAATGAGACTAGGACCCGAAGTAAAGCAAAGGCTCCTCGGGCCGACGTCTGCCGTATGAACACTGACTCGCTGAGGGGTGCCAGCCCGAACTTCTCCATTAATTGTCGGTAGTTAGGGCTTTTTATTACTGTAAATTCTTTGGCTGTAAACGGACTGCTATCTGTGCACGGAACTTTTATGGTCCTGGAAGCTTCTCTGATGTTGGGGGTAAAAAAAAAAGTACGTGAGCAGAAGGCCATGGGCCGACGTCGGCCGTCGTTGGCCCGCGCCCTACCGGGCGCGGGCCAACAGCGACCGACCTCGGCCTAAGTTTCTTTTGCCTACTGGTCACGGGTTAATAAGGCAAGGTGGTTGTCTTCACAGCGATAAGCGGTTTGAATTGTGATAGATAGGATCTGGTTTTTGGGTGGAGTCATGATGGAGACTTGTTCTGTTGATATGCCAAGCGCAAACGGACAGGACGAAGACTGAAAAAACAGGCAGGCAAGCAGACAGACAGACACGCAAATCGGCAGCCAGACAGACAAACACGCGCGCACACCGGTACAAGCACACACACGCACACACACACACGCACAAACACACACACGCTCGCGCACAAACACACACACAAACACAAACACACACGTACGCATACACACAAACACACACACACACATACACGCACGCACGCGCGCGCAAACACATACACAAACACACACTTATACACACACACACACACACACACACACACACACACACACACACACACACACACACACACACACACACACACACACACATTGCTCAAACACACACGCGCTCGCGCGACTAAACGTTATACTCAACACACTACACGTTACAAATGTTGTTTTCTGGTCAAGCTCGTGTCTGTATGTCTCGCACCCGCCTCCACTCAGCCTTTCACTCGGCTCAGAGCCGATTAGGCAAGGTAGAGAGCACAGGTTGTTGGGCGTCACTATCGACGATCAGCTCACTTGGCACGCTCATGTCAATAGTATATGTCGGACCGCGTCCAGAAATGTATTCCTCCTCTCTAAACTTACTCATTTTACAGACACGCCTACAAGAAAAATCTTCTATAACGCTCACATACAATCACATATAGATTATGCATCTACAGTTCAGTTGGGATGGGTGTAGCGATGCGTGCTTAAAAAGGCTTAAAGCTCTCCACCGGCGGGCAGCTAAGTTAATCCTCTCTAATAGTAAAGACATCACTGACGACCGACTCAAAGCCCTTGGCATGCTGCCTTTACGTAAGTTACTTATATACTATAAGGGTGTGTTGATGTTTAAAATCAGGCCCTCCAAAACTCCTCGCTACTTAACGGATCTCTTTAGTCCCGCTAGCACCCTGTACAAGACAACGAGGAACAATCTGTACGTACCTAGGCCACGCCTCGACATATTTAAAACGAGCCTATCTTACACGGGAGCTATATTGTGGAACTCATTACCAGCAAATATTGCTGCCGCCCCATCCCTGTCTACATCCAGGACCCGTCTAGCACACCACCTAAATAAGCTATGAGCACCTAACGTCATGTTTTTACGGTCACAAACTCTCAGTAAACTCTCGCCCTGACTCTAAGCTCACTGTACCATTGCCTGTTTTCTTCCCAAAATCTGGACTCTTGTTTTGCCTTTATAGTAAGAACAGCGGTGTCAGTTTGTGCATACGCCTGCGAGCGCATGAGTGTGTGCGTGCGTGCGTGTGCGTATATTATGGGTTGAATGAGTGGGTGTGTAACCTGATTGTTTTTTTTTCTCTCATATCATTTTTGTTTGTTTGTTTGTTTCTAGTACTATTGATTTGATACGCATATACATTTATATATGAACATGTAACTGTAGTCTTATATCCTGTTCATATGTGTATCTTTCTGTACTGTTAGGCCATTGACCTGTGTGGTGTAGGTCAGAGAATGAGGTGTGTGTGTGTGTGTGTGTGTGTTTGTTTGTGTGTGTGTGTGTGTGTGTGTGTGTGTGTGTGTGTGTGTGTGTGTGTGTGTGTGTGTGTGTGTTACTGTTATATTTGTTGTAGTGTGTAGCAAGGACACGATTGAAAATAGGTCTGTGACCTAATCTTTTATCCTTGTAAAATAAAGTTTCATTTCATTTCTCTCCTCTCTCTCTGACTCTGTCTGTCTGTCTGTGTCTGTCTCTGTCTCTGTCTGTCTCTGTCTCTGTCTCTCTGTCTCTGGCTCTCTCTCACTTACGCTTAGCCTGGAAATCCAAGACCACACCTTCTCTTGGCTTGACTTCGCGAACGAAGATTTTATAGGAGTTGACCACGACGTCTGCAGGCTTGTTCGTGGCTGCGGGCTTGACCACACCATTACACAAGTAAATGAACATCGCCTACTTGGAGTTATTGTTGATAACCAGATAAAATGGCAATCTCACACCAATGTTGTCTGTAAAACTGTGTCCAGAAATATTTTTATGGTGTCTAAGCTAAAATATCTTATTGATGTCGACGCTTGCAAACTATTCTACAATGCCCATGTCAAATTCCACATCGATTATGCCTCTACGACATGGGACGGCAGCGGTGACATACACTTGAAGAGGCTTAACTCCTTGCATCGCAGGGCAGTGAAGCAGATCTTGCCTGATCCAGCCCTTTCTACCGACCAAAAATTTGAAAAACTAAAATTGTTTCCTCTTGACAGGCACCACCTCTTTAACAAAGGAGTAGTCAAGGAGTAGTCATGTAAAAAATATGGAATGAAATCCACCCAGAATACCCAAGGCAGCTTCAGGTTATTCAACATCAAGGCGTAACTTCATCACACCACGCCCGAGGATAGATTTATTTAAAACCACCCTCTCTTTCTAGGGCGCCTCGTTTTGGAATAAACTGCCATCGCACATAACACACACTGGTTCACTCTCCTCTTTCAAGGAAAGCTATCTAACAGCTCATTCACTGGTTAGGGTATCCCCATCGCCTCAAGCCTTGATATTAACCTCCGCGCGCAGGTGTATGTATGTGTGTGCGTGTGTGTGTGTGTGTGTGTGTGTGTGTGTGTGTGTGTGTGTGTGTGTGTGTGTGTGTGTGTGTGTGTGTGTGCGTGCGGCGCGAGGGCGTGTTTGATTTCAGTGAAAGACTCAAGGAATTTTAAAGAATATTTTTTTTTCCGCTCACATTATTAGCAATCATAATCGGTGCCCTCCAGTTTGCCTTATCCATTTTTGTTTTGTTTCGAATGACTTGTTATATTATGTGCACTTGTATGTTAGTAGCTTTGTACCTTTGTATGTTAGTAGCTTTGTACCTTTAGCAGAGTTGTACCTTTGTAGATTAGCAACGGCAAGCGTGAAAAATGGCACATGTGCTAACTGCTTCTTCCGTTCAGAAAATAAAGTTTCATTTCATTTCATTCTCTCTCTCTCTCTCTCTCTCTCTCTCTCTCTCTCTCTCTCTCTCTCTCTCTCTCTCTCTCTCTCTCTCTCTCTCTCTCTCTCTCTCTCTCTCTCTCTCTCTCTCTCTCTCTCTCCAGTTTCTCCTTTCTGCGTGAATCCAGTTCAGTTTTGCGCCTGAACTGACACGAAAAGGTGTAAACTAATTGATTTTTGTCACTGATTGATTGGTTTGCTATTGTGGGAGAGGCGTGCCTGATTTTAAACTGAGCGGTTCTAGTCACTGAGCGATGGCACCGCCCACCTGCAAACGGCGCGGATTCTTATAAGCCTAAGCAGACACTAGACACAGCTAACAGCAGAGCGGTTCACAGAAACAAATCAGCACACAATAGGCGTGTGGAACCACCGAGGTAAACCGACTTTCAAATATATACAGACGAGGAAAAAGAAATTCTACATCATTGGAATCATCGGAAACACTGAAGTATTACACTGAAGTATTACACTGAAGTGTCACAAGTTACACTGAAGTATTCCACTGAAGTATTACACTGAAGTAGTACACTGAAGTATTAGCTCTGAAGTATTACACTGAAGTATTACACTGAAGTATTGCACTGAAGTCTCACAAGTTACACTGAAGTATTACACTGAAGTATTACACTGAAGTATTACACTGAAGTGTCACAAGTTACACTGAAGTATTACACTGAAGTATTACACTGAAGTATTACACTGAAGTATTACACTGAAGTGTCACAAGTTACACTGAAGTATTACACTGAAGTATTCCACTGAAGTATTAGCTCTGAAGTATTACACTGAAGTATTAGCTCTGAAGTATTACACTGAAGTATTACACTGAAGTATTACACTGAAGTATTTCCGATGATTCTAATCATGTCGCATTTCTTTTGCTAGTCAGTATAGGTGTTGTGTCAGGCTCTGCCTGTAAGTACGGGTTTCTTCACCCCTCGCATTCAGTGTGCAAGAGATTAGATTTTCAGAAGTTCTTGCGGCCGCAGGAACTCATGAGAATCTGTCTCTCGCTGGAGGAGATAATTATGAGCCGTTTACTTTTTTTCGAAGAAGGTTGAAATATGAACACAAAACAAACAACAAACAAGGCCCCTCTCCCCATCCCGGGCCCCCCTTCCCGCCCCCCTCCTCCTCAAAGAGAGAGAGAGAGAGAGAGAGAGAGAGAGAGAGAGAGAGAGAGAGAGAGAGAGAGAGAGAGAGAGAGAGAATCAATGAATCAATGAATCTTTATTTTTACAACGGTGAAGATATTAACACAGTCAGTGACTATGTAATTTTTCGTACCTGCCGTTGCTAAAACTACGACAAACTAACTACAAAATATACATAAAACAGGGACATCAAAGCACAGTGATACAAAATATACAGTCCACTAAAAACAAACACACGCACGCACGCGCGCATAAACGCACACACACACACGCGCGCGCGCGCACACACACACACACACACATGCATACACGCGCACACACACATGATAGTTTTTATCTTATCTTATCTAACTATACTAAGCCAAACAGAGATGACGTTGTGTCCCATGCGGGGTGTGGCTTAACTCATTCTATCCCAACACCGAAATCCCCAAATGTTGCCGTTGTTCGATGAAGACTGCATTGCAGTGCAGGACACAGATCGACCATGATAGTTCAAGGGTGATGCCAGAATAGCTTGGCGCCCATAGGCGCCAAGCTATTCTGGCATCACCCTTGAACTATCATGGTCGATCCTTATCTTGCTGTAGTGTGTCAGTCTGGGGTAGAATGAGTTAAGTAAATCTATAATAAAATCGGCGAATAAAAGACTTGACTGTCGGCCTTCTTTTTTAAAGCTCTGTCAAGGTTCTGACTAAACTGATCGTACCACTCTAAAGTTGAGGCGGGATTTCTATACAAGAACCCAATTAATACCGGTTTTGATTTCGGACACTTAACTTCGACCCATGCGCACTCCACCCCCATCATTTCTAGGTCGACGCGTCGATGAACTAAATGCTGGATAGAATTATGAATATAGACAGCGATGCCAGTTTGACCGGGAGACAAGGAGTCTCGTCTAATAACCGAAAAATTGAGTCCAAACAGGTGGAACGGAGTAGGATTGGTAATATATACAGATATGTCGGTTAGTTTGTTATACAGATGGAACACATTGAGGTGCCCTATTCTCATAACTGCACCTTTGATGGAAAATTCGCTTGGACTTATTACTAAATACAGAGTGCACAAAATAAACAATGAAAAAACAATTGAATACAGAAAAAAACACGGAAATAAAAAGTACTATTAAACTATAAAACGGTAAAAAGCCACGTAATTGAATAAAAGTCCTCCAGTGAACAAGTAGCAGTTACGCTACTGAGCTCTCAAAAACTCACTGCGGTGACTGAACCACAAGAATCAAGTGACGCAACGTGAACTACAAGAATCAAGTGAAGCAACGTGAAACGCCACAAGGAACACCTGTCTGTTCTGGCAGTCACTAAGATCCCTTCTTTGGCGTCTCAGTACAGTTTGGATTAAATCACACAAGTTAATAGTCTGTCTCACTATAAAAACACAAAAGAGACTGAAATTTAAGTCTATTTTTTATAATGAGCACAATCTTTACAGTGTAAACTAACACAGTCTCTGATGGTAACACTCAATGTTACTGACACATTAGTTTATGACCAGAGAGAGAGAGAGAGAGAGAGAGAGAGAGAGAGAGAGAGAGAGAGAGAGAGAGAGAGAGAGAGAGAGAGAGAGAGAGAGGGAGAGGAGGGAGGGAGAGAGAGAGAGAGAGAGAGAGAGAGAGAGAGAGAGAGAGAGAGAGAGAGAGAGAGAGAGAGAGACTGAGTTGAGAAGGCGGTTGTAGGGAGGTTTGGTGGCGCTGCTCTTGTCACTCGCGCCAGCACTGAGGAAAGCAGCCCAAATTTCTCCTTGCGGGACAATAAAGCTGTATAAAGAATCCAGCCATGACGAAATACACAAGAAAACACAACCGAAGATCATTCCGCTGATTACCAAATAAAGCCGGGAAAGAACTGAAATTAAAGATCTGAACCACAAACCCAGCCAATGGTGGCGACTGGACATTGTAATTATTTCTGCGAACTTCTTGATGGTTGGCTAACGATCACCATTAAATTGTTTCCGTTTTCGATACAACTTGAAAGAGAAATACAATTCTAAACCGGAAGTGATCGAAGACATTGCTAAGCACCGCAAAACACCGAAACCAACAGGAAGACACCAATCTTCACGGTGTGTCAATTTCAATGAACGTCGGCAGTTCTAAATCTCTATGAAAACACGAATGTATGCATCGCCGGTGCATGTTTATTAAGCCAGCAAGGGGATAGATGATAAGCGACACATCTGCATGAGGCATAGATCCTCATGAGCCCGCGCATATGCGCGGGCTCATGAGGATCTATGCCTCATGCAGACAGACATTTTTCCTTTCATGAAAGAAGTTTCAGTCAGATTTACGTGTCTTCTAGTTTACGGGAAATGGAGATAAGAATCGGAGCTTGTAATGAAATTAGGCTTTGATAGACATCAACAGACTTACCATCCCTGAATCAGCACCTTCCATCTGCAAGAGGCATAGATTCTCATGGGCCTTACACCCGCAGAGGCTCACCACAATCTATGCCTCGCGCCCGCTCTGACACTGTCCTCAGCTGTACCTCAGCTGTTAAGTGTGGTTGGGGTTTAGCGTGGTTCTTCGCGTGTGTGTGGTGGTTCACCCCCGGCCCCCCCCCCTCCTCCCCACTCACTCCCCGCGATCGTGTGTTTCAGTTTTCCAACTTCTTCTTCTTGTGAGCAGTGCGTTGATGGTGTCTCGGTGTGTGGCATCCTACCCGTCTTTGTGTTTACGACTAATTCTGTCAAGTTCTCCAAGTTCCGGCACTGAGACAACACCCATAGATTCTTCTACCCCCCAGTGCGCAAAAGTCCACGGCGGCCGACGTAGGCCCGATGGACGATTGATGCCTGATACATTTTATTAAAAATTAAAAAAAAAGGACTGTGTACTGATTCGCACATGTTTTTCATGCACAGTGTTACTAAAACCAACCAGCCAGCCAGCCGACTAACCAGTTAGCCAGCCAACCAGCCAGGCAAACAGCCTACCAGCAACCAGACAACCCCAACCCAACCCAACCCAACCCAACACAACCCAACCCTAACTGGACTGACTCCCTTTAACTGCCATGATCGGTGTTATTTGGCAGTTCAAAGGTAGTGTCTGTTTAGCTTGGCACACATACATACGCGTGTGTGTTTGTGTGTGTGTGTGTGTGTGTGTGTGTGTGTGTGTGTGTGTGTGTGTGTGTGTGTGTGTGTGTGTGTGTGTGTGTGTGTGTGTGTGTGTGTGAATGAGAACACCCTACACTGACCCGCTGTTTCACTTTTAACTCATTGTGCCCGAGGTACGATAAACCCCCATGTTGGAGTGATCCTCTGAGGACTGCATTACAATTCAGGTGACAGATCGACCATGATAGTTCAAGGGTGGTGGCTGAATAGCTTGGCGCCTATAGGCGCCAAGCTATTCTGCCACCGCCCTTGAACTATCACGGTCGAGCCATATCTTGCTGTGGTGTGTCGCGGGCAGAATGAGTTAAGCTGTGAAATCAGATTTACGAGCTGTACATGTGCGCACAAAGAACGACTTGTCTCCAATGAAAATCACGTATTACCTTGCAACTTTTGATTTCGGGGGTGTCGCGTTCCGGCACGTACGCGAAACTCCACCGAAAAGTATGCGGTTTGCTGCGCTGTGAATTCAAATGCGTTTCGTTGGTGCAATCACAGTTTAAAAAGCTTCAGGCATTATAGAAATAGCGTCTGCAAAACGTAGTATCAGGCATTATAGAAATAGCGTCTGCAAAACGTAGTATCAGGCATTATAGAAATAGCGTCTGCAAAACGTAGTATCAGGCATTATAGAAATAGCGTCTGCAAAACGTAGTATCAGGCATTATAGAAATAG
>BTPG01000002.1:324563532-324573532 GCA_036245525.1 Semisulcospira habei
ATCAAATCAAATCAAATCAAATCAAATCAAAAGAAAAGACTAAGAATGGACAGCCTTCATATCTTGTTTGCGTAGTTACAGGGATGGAAGTTTATCTATCTTATCCCTGTACTGCAGATTTGACTTAAAGACCCGCAAATCCAGTGAACAGCGTTTTTATTGCGTTTCTTTTTCCCTGAAGCGCATTTCAGTCTTTGTTGGTTATTTTCTTGCTTTTTACACACTTCACAGTCATCGCTTTTGTCTGGATTTTCATTTTAAAGTCTAGCACAGACACAAAATTACCGGTCATTTTTTTTCATACAGAGACCCTGATAATAACAGGGTTTAGATGGCGCACCCAGTAAAAAAGGACCAGGAAGCCTACATTAGTTAAGTCTCTTGACAGCGGCTCTTATAAGAGCCGCTGTCAAGGGACTTAACTAGTGTAGTGTCCCTGGTCCTGTGGTACGCCCGCTCTCATCTGATTCACCGCATGTGGATGGCTGAAAGCCTGGGAATACATAATCCACAAAGCGGATGTAGGGGGCGTGGTTGCATGACGGGAATTGTCGTCGTCTTACTGAAAGGTCAAAATCAACATGTCATAAAAGAGTCTGGGCCTGTCGTTACTTGTAACCTTAACTTGGACACTTTTTTTACTAACTAGAATTTCAAACAACACAGGAATAGGACCAGATGCAAAGTGTAGTGCTTTTAAAGTACGGCTGGACAACTCCTACCTGGTGTTCCCTCCCTTCTCTCTTTGTCAATGGCAATTCCACTGCTGGGAATTGGTATGGTGTGCATGTCTGTCATGTTGTTGTCGTTGTTATTGGTGATGATGACCATCGTCATCATCAAAATCGTCGTCGTTATCATCATCATCACCACCACCACCACCATCATCCTCATCGTTGTCGCCATCCTCCTCCTCCTCATCATCATCACCCTCATCGTCATCATCATCATCATCATCATCATCACCACCACCACCACCACCACCACAACCACCAGCACCACCACCGTCGTCGTCGTCCTTATCATCATCATCATCACTCTTTTTTTTTTCAGTTTTCGTAAGCCCAGCGAAAGTTTTATAAAAGTCTCTTTTGGCATCCTGTAAGATTTTTTTCCCTGTCATAATCTATGTCGATGTTCTTTCTTTTCATTCTGACCTTCGTGCAAAGTCTTCAGACACGTTTGTGTTCGGTGAAATGTAGCATCTCGCAGCGTGTTTACAAAAGATAGGCCCGTTTTAGACCCGCCCCCATGTTTTGGAATTTTCATTTTCCCATAATACATTTGTGTTTATAAGTTTCCGAAAGGCACTTCCGGTGTGATAAACAAACCTTGCTGGTCCATGACTCAATTCGAAATAACGGTTTATGTTACATCCTTCAATGCCCATAACCAAACTTCAGCAGATTTACCAGTCTGAGAACACAGATATGAGAGAGGCCAGCAAGGGGCATAGATCTTCATGAGCCCCCCGCGTCAGCGGGGGCTCATGAAGATCTATGCCTCTTGCAGTTGGCGCACTTTGCTGTGCCCTTCCTTAAAGGTGTTAAAATCTAACAGCATGTCTATGCTTCGTCGCTGATCAGTTGTGTTTCTGATTTTAACGGCGTGAGTCATCGGCCGCCTTCCTCTACGATGAGTGCTCTTGTGATAATAATAATCACGTATACAGACCAAGGGGAATTACTCAGCACTGGACAGACAAACAGTTAGATCCCCTGCCCCCGCCTATCAGGCACCCAATCGCCAGCCCACATAGAAATACACAAGTATAGAGCAAGACGATCATCTAACTGTTTGTCTGTCCAGCGCTGAGTAATTCCCCTGGGTCTGTATACAATTCTGTCAGCGCTAGGAGGACCTATCGGGTTTGTGAATAATAATCACGGCCTAACCACGCTCAGAAGTGCTAAAGACAAGCTTTAAGCAGCCATTGAAGTTTAGTCATTTTGATCGCTTGTACCGATGGGATTTTTGGGGAAGTTAACGCACTGTTTCGAGACGTCGCTGCACGCGTCTCCAATGAGTTAACCAACCCTTTGGCTCGCTAGCCGGGTGTGTATGATCGTCTTGTTCTTTGCCCGTGTATTTATCTGTGGGCTGGCGATTGGGTGCCTGATAGGAGGGGGCAGGGGATCTAACTGTGTGTATGTCCAGCGCTGAGTGATTCCCCTTGGTGTGTGTACTGGACAATTTGGCTGTCGGTAGCGGTTTTAGTCGCGATGATTCCTGCCGGAATCATCGCGACAAAAACCCGCTGCCGACAGCCGAAAGGCCCAACAAAGTAGACTGTAACCTGCCACCACAGCAGCAGGAATGAAAGAGGATGGGTACCCGGTGATGGAACCGCGACGGTCTACGCGATAATATCAGTGATACTGGCGAGGTAAGTCGTCTTTTCTGCCCCTCCTCGTAACCTCCCCTCCCCTCCCCGTCCCTCCCTCCCTTTCCAGTTGTGCCCCAGGCTGTTGGGGCAGCAGACAGCAAGTTCATGTGTTCGTGAATGGACTAATCATTAGCTATCTTTTGTTTTCAAAGGGCAACGCTGTCTGTCTGTCTCTGTCTCTGTCGCTGTCAGTCTCTCTCTCTCTCTCTCTCTCTCTCTCTCTCTCTCTCTCTCTCTCTCTCTCTCTCTCTCTCTCTCTCTCTCTCTGTGTCTCTCTCTGTGTCTGTCTCTTTCTCTGTCTGCCTCTGTCGGCACTGTCTGTCTTTCTGTCTGCCCCCCCCCTCTCTCTCTCTCTCTCTGTGTTTGTCTATGTCTGTCTGTCTCTCTCATTTATCCTTGATAAATAAAGCTTCATTTTATTTCATTTCTCTGTCTGTCTGTCTCTGTCTCTTTTCCGTCGTTATAAAATGTTTCAGTTTCCCAACCAAACCTTGTGCTGTTGTAAAATAAAGAACTAATGTCATTGTCATAGGCATACGCATAGGCAATGGCATTGGCATAGGCATTCTCTCTCTCTCTCTCTCTCCTCTCTCTCTCTCTCTCCTCTCTCTCTCTCTCTCTCTCTCTCTCTCTCCTCTCTCTCTCCTCTCTCTCTCTCTCTCTCTCTCTCTCTCCTCTCTCCCCTCAAACTTTGATGATCCATAAGTTAGTTCTACCGTTTACAAAGCCAACATATGTATACCTATCTGATGGCCCAGCTGACCCATGGAGTAGGGAAACCTGTCTGAAGTCTGCACTCTTGTTGTTTCTCGTGTTTACCTGTTCACACCAGCACCGAACGCCGTTTATCCGCGAAAGACACAGAGCCTCACGAGCCGTCTCGTCTGCAGAAAATGTGTAAATTGCTCCTACATATTTACCCTGTGAATGCAATAGACACGTCGGCCCGATGGTCTCTTGCGCATTGAGCAGTAAGTCCATTTAATTTTTTTTTTTAAAATAGAAAAGCCAAATTTTCATTGTAACACTGACAACGGAAATCTGGCTTATCACAAAGTGTGTGCATCTTCGCTGCCACATTTACATCCCTGTTCTGCCAAAGGTTGAGATAATGGGGCGTCCAGTCTGAGACTAGCCTGTGTCCGAAGCCAGAACCTCTCGCCCACCTGCGTTAGTGCCTGTACTGACCCTAATTTGGGGCAGACCTTGCATACACGCCCTACGGTTAAAACCTCCTTCGCTAGGAGAAAATCCGACGTGTGTAGAAAATATATCATAAATTTTTACAGAAATGTTCCTGACGGGCAAGAAGCATGGATCCTCATGAGCCCCCGCGAATGCGGGGGTTCATGAGGATCTATGCCTCTTGTAGATGGTGCACATTACCTGTCCGAACAGATTACATATTAAGAGAACCTAGGCTCTCCTTTGAAAGGTGTGAGTCTTGCTAGATCGGCCATTTCTAAAACAACACCGCTGGGAACAAGAAAAACACGAGGCAGATTTTCTCAGTCTTCGCCGCGAAGCCTTACCAAAGAGCTACGCTTGAAAGCCTGCTGACCTCCTCAAGACCTTAGGATGTAAATGCCGGCCTAATTAGGATGTAAAATGTGGTCGATGTATACTGGGAATAGCGCATAGACTCCCAGGGACCGAGGGATGATAAAATGGCGGATTTTTGTTGTGGGTGTGTCAGTCTCGGCCAAGCCTTAACCATCACGCATAAATCCAAAGACTCGTTTCTGCGCCATTTGTGTTTGTTATGCCTTGTCGACACACCTAATGAACTTTAACAGCAGTTTGGACACGCAGCTGAACAGCACATACGTAATCGCACTTATTTATTCTGCGCTGCCGTTAGCTTTCAAACTTTTTTTTTTTTTGGCTGTTTCTCGTACTGATAGGGTTATCTATAGAACGGAGTGGAGTCATTGTCAGGTTACTTGATATTAAGACGACGTGTGCTGAACTGGATTCTCCTGTGTCCAAGTGAACCATAACTAGTCCTGTGTGTAGCATTTCGTAACCGTTTGTTACAGAAGTCTATCTTTGAACAGTTACGGCGGTAGTGGGCCTTTAAGACTAGTCTACGACTGAAATCTGATGGGCTCCTCTGTCATAGTGTATATACAGTGGTTTAACCCATTTAACTCCACGGTCGCATTTATCAAAGTTTGGAGGCGTCGCCAAACCACTACGTAACAGTTGCAGGAGATGGATCGACCATGATAACTCAAGTTAGTTATTAGGGTTTAAGGTCGAGTAGGCGACTAACGCCGTCTCACGGCGCACGATAATTCAAGGGTAGTGCCAGATTAGCTTGGCGCCATCAGGCGCCAAGCTAATCTGGCACTACCCTTGAATTATCATTGTCGATCCATCTCCTGCTGTGGTCGTCGGGGCTGAATGGATTAAGTCTGATGTCCAGAGGTCAGATTCTGGAGTGACCAATCCCAGGCTCTGCCAGCGAGAGAAATAAATTCTCCCCGGAGCGAGTCTTTGCTCTGAAAAAACAGAGACATGTAGATTCTCACGACAGTTCAAGGGTGGTGTCAGAACAGAAAAAGCTGACAAACTGCACCAGAAGGTGGATCGACCGTGACAGTTCAAGGGTTGACGCAGGGTTCAATAATCATGGCGGATTATCAGCTTGTGCCATAAGCACAGACAACACGCCAAACCTCTCCAAGAGGCACACAACACGCCAAACCTCTCCATGACGAGGCACACAACACGTCAAACCTCTCCATGACGAGGCATACAACACGCCAAACCTCTCCATGACGAGACATACAACACGCCAAACCTCTCCAAGAGGCACACAACACGCCAAACCTCTCCAAGAGGCACACAACACGCCAAACCGTCTCCAAAAGGCATACAACACGCCAAACCTCTCCAAGAGGCATACAACACGCCAAACCTCTCCAAGAGACATACAACACGCCAAACCTCTTCATGACGAGGCATACAACACGCCAAACATCTCCAAGAGACACACAACACGCCAAACCTCTCCAAAAGGCACACAACACGCCAAACCTCTCCAAAAGGCATACAACACGCCAAACCTCTCCAAAAGGCATACAACACGCCAAACCTCTCCAAGAGGCATACAACACGCCAAACCTCTCCAAAAGGCACACAACACGCCAAACCTCTCCAAGTGGCACACAACACGCCAAACCTCTCCAAAAGGCATACAACACGCCAAACCTCTCCAAGAGGCATACAACACGCCAAACCTCTCCAAGAGGCGTACAACACGCCAAACATCTCCAAGAGGCACACAACACGCCAAACCTCTCCAAAGGCACACAACACGCCAAACCTCTCCAAAAGGCACACAACACGCCAAACCTCTCCAAGAGGCATACAACACGCCAAACCTCTCCAAGAGGCATACAACACGCCAAACCTCTCCAAGAGGCACACAACACGCCAAACCTCTCCAAGAGGCATACAACACGCCAAACCTCTCCAAGAGGCATACAACACGCCAAACCTCTCCAAGAGGCATACAACACGCCAAACATCTCCAAGAGACATACAACACGCCAAACCTCTTCAAGAGGCATAGATCCTCATGAGCCCTCAGGGCTCATGAGGATCTCTGCCTCTTGGAGGGGTTTGGCGTGTTGTCTGCCCGCCGTGATTTCGCTCTCGTTCGTTGTTGCGAGTCGCTCGTTACAATCGAAACCTCACTAATGAGGGCTTCATGACGCAGGGCTCGTGAGAACGTATGTCTCACGCAGATGAAAGGGGGGAGGGGGGGGGGGGGCGTAGCTGAGAATTTCACTTGCCCGCCCCTACACCAGCGGTTTCATGTGTGTTGCGGTTGTAGAAGTGACAGGTAAGGAAACGGACCTTACCTGATGAACTCCAAGCACTGGGTGCGGGGGAGTTCATATTATAAAGAAACTCATATTCGTGAAATAATATGCATAACGCACGGCCGCGCACCAGTTTTGACAGTATATATATATAATATATAAGAGTTATTCGGCTTTAAGTCAGACCCGCAGGTCAGCGAAAGATAGTGCCCGTCGAAAGCGAGGACAGGGCAAGCAGAATACATGGACGATCTCGCTTGATCGCCGCGATCACTGCGGCAGGCACCGTCCAACCAGCCAGCGCCATACTCAGTGCAAGAGGCGCATTTCATTTCTGGCTACGCCGTTTCATGCATGTCTCATGGTTACACTTGCTTTTACGCTATTCAGTTGTGTACCGGTTTAATTTTGCACAAGTATAGATCCCCATGAGCCCCCGCATTTTACGGGGGCTCATGAGGATCTATGCCTCTTGCTGAAATCATTTCGTCTGCATCAGTGTTTATTTGACGGCGGATGTTTGAAGAAATTTCCAACGTGTGAGGTCAGAACTGATCACAGACGAACGCACATTTATTTTCTTGTTTTCTGGTAGATGCAGATGCACAGGGTGAGGGGGGGGGGGGAGGGGGAATTAAAGAGTTTCGTGCCCCTGACACTCTCCCAGAGTCCATAGAATACGTATAGCTTAATGACACTCGGAGCCAGTCAGGGCACCAAACTTTTGGCAGTACAATCTTCGGAGTCCTCCCCCATGTCAGTCAGTGATAGATGGAATTGACGGGCTGGGCTTTCAGACTAGTTAAGACCGAGCCCCTGGATCAGCTTTGCAGATCACTGACCAAACTACTGGTATCAAGGAAACAAAAACGTCACTGCAACAAGTTTGGTCCTGCAGCAGAATTTCCATTAAAAAAACGCAGACTGTAAAACGCTGTAGCAGTCAATCCTCATTAACTCACGAGTTCGTCATACGTTCCCTGCCGTCAAAAAAACATGAATGCAAAGGCAAAGATGATTTCAGCAAGAGGCATAGATCCTCATGAGCCCCCGCGACTGCGGGGGCTCATGTGGATCTATAACTCTTGCATGTGAGCGATATTCATTTTTTCTCGGCAGTGGGGGAGGGGTGTGTGTGTGTGTGTGTGTGTGTGGGGGGGGGGGGGGGTTACTGGCTTAAAGGACCAATCCTCTCAGTCCGTCTGCTGCACGGATCACTAATTACGGACAAAGTGTCACTCGCTGCTTCTGTTACAAGAATTCCCATCGCTAAGTGCGGCTGTTTCCCCGAGTCGAGTTTTAACAAATTTGTTACCTCCTTGCGTCCATTGTGATACTTTCACGCGTGTTTGCACTCTTGCAATATCGCCCTGCAGATACCAAGCCAGTTTTAAAACCTTTCGGACGAGGACAATCGCTAGGAGTTCCTGTCAGCTATTTCCTACGTTTTCGTCAAATGCATTTTGTCTTCTTCTCTTCTGTCTGTCGTACAGGTAATGTCCGAAGTCACGTATATGGTACCCAAACAAATTTCGCTAAAAACTTGACGCGTTTGCACAGAGCCCCAAATGGAACTTTGTGCACAACGAGGCTACAAGACCTTTAAGTCAGACCAATCCCTGTCTCAAATTTCAATAGAATAGTCCGGTCTTTCAAGGCTAGTCTTCCGTCTGCAAAAGGCATAGATGTACATAAGCCTTTGCAGATGCAGGGGGGGGCATGAGAATGCGTTCCTCTTGCTGCTGCCAAATGGCACTGTCACCGACTATCTTAACACTTTCACCGCCAATAGACGGAAAAATTGTGTGTTCGAAAGCAGGGCAAATTCAACACCGAATAATCCCATCAATCCAAGGAACACGGATGTGACTTCGGTCAGCAAGAGGCAAAGAACTTTATGAACCCCTCGCATCTGCGGGGGGCTCATAAAGTTCTTTGCCTCTTGCAGCTGGGTAAAAATCGCATTTTCCCCACAGCCAAGCAGTTAATACGTTACCTGTACCATCGGAAAATAAAGATTCCTGGATTCATTGCAGACTGACCCCACTGATCTCATCGCCGCTACTCAAACTGAGGGAGATTTTAGGGTTTCGAACCCTGCGGCTTTGTCTGATGGCTATTGATTCTAACAAGGGTTGGAGCCTAACAAGGTGTGAGAACCATTCTCCGAGAAAGCCCCAGTGACCAAATGACGGTGTCAACTACCAGACGGGCGCGTCAAAGTGGAAACTGTTATAGCGACAATTCTTGTGCCGACAATGTTGCCGCACTAGCCAACAAGGCGTGTCTGCGAGGGTCATAGATCCTCATCAGCCGGCGGCTGATGAGGATCTATGTCTCTCGCTGGAAGAAACACGCTTAGAGAGGCCAATTACAACACGATTAATGGTTAAAATCTTTTTCTCAAACTCGACGTGCAGATAGAATACAATGGAAAAGAAAAATTTCTATAGTCAACTTGGCATGGGACAACACAGTTGTCTGACTGAATGCAATACCTGTCTGTTTATTATTATTATTATTATTATTATTATTATTATTATTATTATTATTATTATTATTAGTAGTAGTAGTAGTAGTAGTAGTAGTAGTAGTAGCAGTAGTAGTAGTAGCAGTAGTAGTAGTAGTAGTAAAGGAGATTTAATACTGATTATTTCAAAACAGAAGCGCGAATTTCATCCTCAGCACTCTGAGAGCATGTTCGACTCCATTTTGATGTTTGAAAATGCGACGGCTCTGAATTTTACTTGCCAGTTCAGGTGATAGGTCTACCATGATAGTTCAGTTATGGTGCCAGAATAGGTTGGCGCCGAGAGGCACCATCCTTGAGCCGTCATGGTCGATCCTTTTTCGGCTGTAGCTGAACGTGTTAAAGCTACATGATGGGTCTGACAATGGCTTTCGCTAGAATCTTCAAACCTTCTGGCAACACCCTTGAAGTGTCACGGTCGATCCACCTTCTGCTGCAGTGTATCAGCCTTTCCGTTTTGGCACCACCCATGAACTGTTAACCCATTCAGCCCTGACGCAATACAGCAGGCGATGGATCGACCATGATAATTCAAAGGTAGTGCCCGATTAGCTCGGCGCTATCGGCGCCAAGCTAATCTGGCACTGCCCTTGAATTGTCATGGTCGATCCATCTTCTGCAACTGGTTCATAGTCGTTAGATGACGCCTCCAAAATTTTGGGAAATACGGCCGTCGGGCTGCATGAGTTAGGGTCGATCCGCCTTCTGCACTACAATATCAGCGCTGAATGGCTTAAAGCCACAATGGAGCTGCCAGCTTTTCACACTTTATTGAGCCGCAACGCGTAACTGGCGCCAGTGCAGTTATGGGGAATCACTACCTTGGCGTCCGTGTCTAACACCCAAGGTGACAATCATCTTGAGGGAGCAACGAAGCGGAGGGAACCTTTCACAACTAAGCTCCTGCAAAAACAAATGACACATCTGCAAGAGGCATAGATCCTCATGAGCCCCCGCATCTGCGGGGGCTCATGAGGATCTATGCCTCTTGCGCACAACATTTTTTCCCCATGTACATTCTAATGGTAGAGAGAGCGTACATTTTCGACGTTGCTGCGACGCATCTGAACTTTGGGCTGTTGGGCGGTCGCACGCCGCAATATTCCTCACCAAACCTGCAAATGGCACAGATTCTCATGGAAAATCATGGACTGCAGGGCCTCATGAGGTTCCACAAATCATGCAGTCAAAGATTAGCCCCATTTGCATCCTCACATGAGTGAAATTTTGGGGATTTCTGTCGACTACGAT
>BTPG01000002.1:324578532-324668532 GCA_036245525.1 Semisulcospira habei
CGGATTTTAAAGGTGTGAATAGTACATACTTAAGACAAGCCTACTTCCACAGGCGATTACAGCAGAAACACGTGACATGAATACCTGTAACTGTGATTTGCACCTTGATTTATGTTTATTTAGTCCAGCTAATCAGACACTACCTTTCAGCCAGCATAGCCAGCGCCGTTGTCAGTTCTCGCGTTAAAATTTGCTGAGGTTGAATGAATTACTTTTTTCTTCTTCTTTTTTTTTTTTGGGTTTTGTTTGCCATTTTCCAGACTCCCTGCGTATGACACGTTCAAGATTTATGATTTGCTGATGTGTTTGAAGTTTATCAGATGTTTGCCTCGCCGTAATTCAAAATACGCACGCGGACAAAATTACTTTTAAATTGGCTGCTTTTCAACTTTCGTGAATGATAATTATACATTAGGCTGCGCCGCCTCTCGCGCGATTAAAGAGGCTTAACCCATTTAACTCTGACCCACTACAGCAGGAGATGAGTCGACCATGATAATTCAAGGGCAATGCCAGATTAGCTTGGCGCCTGTCGGCGCCAAGCTAATCTGGCACTGCCCTTGAATTATCATGATCGATCTATCTCCTGCAACTGGTACATAGTCATTAGATGACGCTTCCAAAATGTGGGAAATGCGGCCGTCGGGCTGAATGAGTTAACGGAGCAGGCCATTCGAAATTTCATTGAAGGGAGTTATTTAAGACCGGAGCAAATTTACAAACGTTTTGGTCACAGGCACAGAGCCGTTTGTTGTGCTAAAAGAAACGTGACCAGGAAAAAAAATCTGTGTACTTGTAATAATAATAATAACAACAACAACAACCATATAATAATAATAATAATAATAATAATAATAATAATAATAATAATAATAATAATAATAATAATAATAATAATAATAATAATAATAATAATGAAGATATGTTAAGCAGTTGTTCTAAAAGTAGCTCTAAATAACACTAACTCTGGACACACACCCCCCCCCCCACCACCACCACCACCACCACACACGCACACACACACACACAAACACACACACACACACACACACACACACACACACACACACACACACACACACACACACACACAAACACACACACAAACACAAACACACGCACGCACGCACTCACACAGGCACGCACACACACTGTTTTAGTAGTGACATGAATTAGAAGCCGTCTTACGCAAGCGTTTTTTTTCTTTTACAATACAATACAATACAATACAATACAATACAATACAATACAATACAATACAATACAATACAATACAATACAATGCAATGCAATACAATACAATACACAATGCACAATACAATACAACACAGTACAACACAGTACAGTACAATACAATACAATACAATACAAAATACAATACAATACAATACAATACGATACGATACAATACAATACAAAATACAATACAATATAATACAATACAAAATACAATACAATACAATAACAATACAATACAATACACAATACACAATACTCAATACACAATACACAATACAATACAATGCAATACCATACACAATACTCAATACACAATACAATACAATACAATACAATACACAACACAACACAATACAACACAACACAACACAACACAACACAACACAACACAACACAACACAATACAATAATACTTTATTATCCCCGAGGGGAAATTTTGGCGCAGCGGTATAACATACACAATAGAAACAAGAATAGAAGTAATAAAAGTTACATGTTCCCATCATCCGCAACACCCTTCCCCCTCACCCCCCCCCCCTGAAATTCACCCCCCCCCCTTCTACCCTTCCACATCCATACACACAAACAACCTAAACTCACTAGTATACATAATAAACAATAGGCTAAGACTAAACTACTAAAATAATTACACGTGTAAAGTGAAACTTATAGCATAAATCATGGAGGGGATGGGGATGCAGGGGGTGGGGGGGGGGGGGTGATTTAGGCGTTAAAGTCCAAACTCACAGACCAGCACACGCTAAGTTTAGTTTTTTTCAAAGGACGAGAAACACCCCACCTCCCCCCTCCCCCCTCCCCAACCCCCCCCCCCCCACCCCAGCTTAACCGGTGTTCCTGCAATCTTCGTTAATTCAACCAGAAAAACCTAGATATCCAGGGAACATGGATTTACAATGGTGTCAGCAAGAGGTATAGATCCTGATGAGCCCGCGCGACTGCGGGGGCTCATGAGGATCTGTACCTCTTGCAGTTGGGTGGCCTTCGCGTTTTCTTGGCGCTAAAGGGATTAATTTTGTAATATTGTTGCTCATTCTTAGTGGCTCGTGGCTGTTACTGTTTTTCGTCGTCCCGATGAAGGTGTGCCCCTTTAAGTTTAGCAGCTGCGCCCCTTTAAGTTTAGCAGGGCTGACGGGAAGTGATGAACAGACCCTTTTAGTTCTGCTACACATTTCTACTTCCCTTCTCCCCCCCCCCCTTCCCCCCCCCTCACACCCCCCAACTCTTCTCCGTGAAAACTTACCGTCAGCTAAAGTTTCTCTTTCACCAAGGACGCGCGCTAAAATGCCGCCCCGAAAACAGGCAGATTGGCAGGATAACATGATTTCATTCACGGACTTTTCAATGAGATAATGCCGACACAACGAGTGGTTCTTTTTTTCCAGTTCGTAGGCCTGCCCCTCACATCTCCAAGAGGCACAGATTCTCATAAGCCCTGCCTTAGGCAGGGGCTCATGAGAATCTTTGCCTCTTGAATAAATCGTTTCTGTGTGCGATGTTCGTAGATTTAGCGACTGAGTTCAGCGAAGTATACGCTAGTCTGCGCTCGAAAGCCCGCACTCTGATCTGTACTTTTCAACTCCTAAATTATCTTTGTCTGTCTGCAAGGCACATAGAATATCAAGCCCTTTGCCACTGCAGGGGCTCATGAGAATCTACGCTACTTGCTGCCATGGATTTAGAACCATGCGTTTACAACACTTCTTCTTAGACGACGCAAGTTGGCGGGTTTTAATTGCAATTGTTTGGCCAGGAAAGAGAGAGAGAAAAAAAGATGTCAGACTCCGAAAGAACTATGGTTGCGTTAAAAATTGCTATTTTTCAAAAGGCATAGATCCTCATGAGCCCACGCAGACGCGGGGGCTCGCGAGGATCTATGCCTTTTGCTGCGTTCATGTTCTTTTAAATTCGTCATCCTGTGGAGCTAATTGGGGCGCATGTTGCTAAGTTTCATTCATTGGAAGCCCTGCGCCGGCCGGGTGTTCTGCGTGGTTGACTGCGGGTAAGAAAAAAAAAGGAGCGAGAGAGAGAGAGAGAGAGAGAGAGAGGAGAGAGAGAGAGAGAGAGAGAGAGAGAGAGAGAGAGAGAGAGAGAGAGAGAGAGAGAGAGAGAGAGAGAGATATCTATAAGAGAGAGAGAGTGAGAGAGAGAGAGAGAGAGAGAGAGAGAGAGAGAGAGAGAGAGAGAGACAGACAGACAGACAGACAGACAGAGAGACAGAGAGCACTTTTCCCGTCGATGTGGTGCTTATGAAAGTATTCTGTCAACAGAGCAAGAGAATTTAAATCCTACAACAAACTGCCAATAAACGCAGACCGCGTTCTGGATATCTTTAGTGTAACTTCAGCGTCAGAGGAACATGCACAAAATGTTGTTTCCGCAAGAGGCATAGATCCTCATGCGCCCTCACAACTGCGGGGGCTCATGAGGATCTATACCTTTTGCAGTTGGGTCGTGTTCCATTTTGAAGGCTCCACAGCGAACGGGCTAACCCCTAGTGCTGTAATCGACAACATTATCGACTATTTAAAAAAAAAAAATTCTAAAGTATATAAAGAGCATAAACAGACTTTACAGACAATTGTGGTGGGTGATGTAACCATTAATCAATTGACTGTCGGCAGCGGTTTTTGTCGCGATGATTCCTGAGGGACGTCAGAGTGTTGTTATTCCTTAGGGATGTCAGAATGTTGTTATTCCTGAGGGATGTCAGAGTGTTGTTATTCCTGAGGGATGTCAGAGTGATTTTATTCCTGAGGGATGTCAGAGTGATGTTATTCCTGAGGGATGTCAGTGTTGTTATTCCTGAAGGAATAATCACGACAAAAACCGCTACCGACTGCCAAAGAGTCGATGTGGTATTCTGAAGAATAAAAAGACAAACACTAACACTGACCACCACAACACATTATTGTCACAAAACTGGTACATCAGTTAACCACAGGTCCAACACAGTTGACATGTCTTCTAAAATTGTGCTGTTCTAGGCCAACCGGCTTCGAAGCTGATTGGAAGATGTCGATGCAGGATGTTGAATAGTTTATGGCAGTCGCAAAACACGTTCCCTGAAACCTGATTCGAAACAGGTGTCGAAAATCGTTAAATATTTTACAACAGCCATGTAAAATTGAACACAAATTGAAAGAGAGGAGCCTGGTAAACCTGCGCCGATTGCGGCTAGACACGCCGCGCATGTGCAGGGAAGCGGAAGCGTTGAAATTAACCCATTCGGCATGGATACACAACAAGACATCAGTATGGATTGAGCATAATAGTTCAAGGGCGGTGCCAGAATAGCTTGTTTGCGTGTAGGTAAGTTTGTCTTCAGAAATAAAGTTTTATATCATGCCATTTGTTTCTTTGCGGAGAAATCGAAAGCACGGCAGAAGTCCTGTAGCCAGGATTCCCCGCAACAAAATATGGATCGACGGTGATAGTTCAAGGGTGGTGCCCGAATAGCTTGGCGCCTGAAGGCGCCAAGCTATTCGGGCACCACCCTTGAACTATTGTGGTCGATTTGTCTCGGACTAACTGTAATGCAGTCTTCAGCGGACGACTCCAAATTTGAGAATTTTCAACTGTGTTAACGTTGAAGCTAGTCTCGCAAAACCCTTTAACTATCAATCGACATAGTCATCTGTACTATGATCTTTGTTGTAGCTTACCTCAGCTGAAAGGGCTAACAGCGCAGGACCTGCGCCGTTGAGGGGGACAGGGGAAGGCGGGGCAAACCGACTGTGTTAAACACCGGGTGTCAGAAAAATGAAGAAGTACAATATTCCTGTGCATTTCCCTCCTCCCTTCTTCCCTGTGTTGATTAGTCACATAGTTAAAAGCGCGGATACGTTTCTCCGTTGTAGGGGAAGAGATGCTGATGAAAGATTTCGAAATTTCAGTAGCTCGCTTGCCCTTAGCACCACGTCAATGTTCTGTGTTTATGTACAGTATGTGAGGGAATGCGCGTGATTCACGTGAGCGTGTTTGTTGGGTTCAGTTCGCGGCTATGTCCTGCGCATTGAGTCATATTATAAATATGAGAATGCGCCATATAAATACTATGTATTATTATTATTATTATTATTATTATTATTATTATTATTATTATTATTATTAAAGAGGGTCGATTTTAAACGTACAAGCAAGAGACATAGATTCTGGTGAGCCCCTGAGAATCTATGCCTCTTGCAGAAAACAGGTACGGCAGATGATGGAATTTATAATACGAAAAGAGGTACATTTTACAAGCAAGAGATGTAACAGTATTCTCATGAGCGCCCTGCATCTGTAAAGGGCTCATTAAATTCTATGTCCCTTGCATATGGAAGACGGTGCGTGAAGAGGCTTCGCCCCCACCCGCACCTCCCTCCCCCAAGCCCCAGCCACTTTCATTCAGTGTGACACCGAGAAAATGAATACTTACTACCGCCAGATAATTCGCTATCTCCGTTTGCAAACAAACTTCTGAATAGCAGTACTTTGAAAATCCGCTTTTTGGGAGTTACAATACAATACCATATCTGATGCTGGCAACTGAACGCCTGCGTGACGGGACAGTCCACCTGCAAAATACAGATAATAACTCATTCAGCCCGACGGCCGTATTTCCCAAATTTGTGTGTGTGTGTGTGTGTGTGTGTGTGTGTGTGCGTGTGTGTGTGTGTGTGTGTGTGTGTGTGTGTGTGTGTGTGTGTGCTTGTGTGGTGGTGTTGTTGGGGGGACAGGGGGGTGTCCAGAGTTAGTGTTATTTAGAGCTACTTTTAGAACAACCGCTTAACAAATCTTCAATATTATTCTTATTCTTATTATTATTACAAGTACACAGATTATTTGCTGGTCACGTTTCTTTTAGCACATTTTTTTGTTTTGTTTTGGCATCCTGTCTCGGAAGACAATGGAGTATATGCGCTTGCTGGGTCAGTCACTGGAGTGACCTCTCCAGTGCGCAAGCCTGGGCGAAGTGTATGGAGATCCTGGGGTGCCCAGTCGTCAAGATCCCCCTCTCGGCCTCGCTGATGTATCCAAAGGAATGCAAAGCAGTACGTTTGGCACCAGTTTGGCTGCAGGAGCTGCCAGAACAGTGCGTTAATACAGGCAGCTGTCTGCCTTCGGGGCTCCACTCCTGATTTGAAGGGTTTACTCCCCCACATTTGGCCGTTGGATCCAACCTGATCTCCTCCGTCCTCTAGCCGTTGGCTGTCAGAAACAGCTCATCCGCCTAGTGGTGCAATGTGAACACCACCCACTCACGTGGTTTGGCCCACCAGCTGAGGTGGTTTGCCAGGGTGTGGCGCTTGGAGCCAGCACGTGAGAGATTAAGGAGATGGATGAGGACCAGTGATGCCCGTCCGTCCTATGTAGGACGCAGCTGCCGAACAGCAAAGGTGCTACCTCTATCGGCAGAGCCCCCTACACCCCCACAACAAACGGCTCTATGGCCGTGACCAAAACGTTTCTAAATTTGCCCCGGTCTTAAATAACTCCCTTCAATGAAATTTCGAAAGGCCTGCTCCTTTAACTCAGTCAGCCTGACGGCCATGGCATGGCCGCATTTCCCAACTTTTGGAGGCGCCATCTAACGACTATGCACCAGTTGCAGGAGATGGGATCGACCATGATAATTCAAGGGCGATGAATCGATCATGATAATTCAAGGGCAGTGAAAGATTAGCTTGGCGCCGACAGGCGCCAAGCTAATCTGGCACTACCCTTGAATTACCATGGTCGACCCATCTCCTGCTGTAGTGCGTCAGGGCTGAATCGGTTAACGGAGTCCCTTCAATTTTATGTGCCCTGCTGGCTTGTGAGAGGCCATGAGGGTCTATGTCTCACTTGGAGGTTTGAATGCGGCATTTGCGTCACAACTGTTGAAAACTGAAGTGGCCCGTAAGGGGTTAAACTGTAATGAAGCTGTCAGAGGACGGCTCCGACATTAAGGAGTTTCGACCTGATGGCCGCTCAGCGGGTTCAGAAGTGAACTGATTTTCATCAGTAGCTGGTCGCTATCGGCGCCCGAAGATGACACCACACTTTACCTAAGGCTCACAGTCACGCTGTCACGGTGAAGGCTGAGCTCGCCGAGAGTGATTGGCCACAAAACACCCCACCTGCAAAAGGCATAGATCTTCATGAGCCGCCGCAGTTGCGGGGGCTCATGAGGATCTATGCCTCTTGAAAATGCTTGGTTGGTGATATATGAGCATAGGGGGTCCGTTGATAGTGGCTTTGACTAATGCAAATCCACTGCGCCGCCGCGTGCGCGCAAGCGCCTATACTAGGCTCAAGTGTATTTTGTCTTGAGCTTAGTATAGGCGCTTGCGCGCACGCGGTGGCGCAGTGGATTTGCATTAGTCAAAGCCACTGTCAACGGACCCCTATGGATATGATGATGTCAAGATCGTCAAATTGTGCACACCTGTTTTGCGGTAGCTTAATTTCCCCATACTTTACAATAACATCTTGTCTCGTGGCAGTATTGGCTGAAGAAGTAGGCTAGTGCAGCCAAAGTGCTCCCAATATGGTGTTGGGTGTTTTTTTTTCTACCCCCCCCCCCCCCCACCCCATCATATACTGTACTTTAGAATAACTTATGATAGTAAATATAAACCCCAGTCTTCGCGCCGATATCAATCTCAGTTGCCCTCGAAGGAGACGTTTGGGTGTTCAAACCACGGCATATTCAAACGTGTTTGCCCTTTGAGTCTAGTTCCGTTTACATCTGTGTCCTTCGGGCAGAGGAGATTAGTGAGCGTTCTGTTCAGTTCAGACTGATTCCTGGTGACTGCTATCAGTGTCTCTCTCTCTGACCGACTCCCTGATCCCCTGGATTTCTGACACCTGCAGTAGGATTCAATCAGATAATAGCGAGGTTTCCTTTGCAGCTCACGACACCCAACAACGAACAAGAGCGAAATCACAGCAGAAAACCAGCGCCTACCGTAGAATTGACAACACTCCAAAGACATCTCCAAGAGGCATAGATCCTCATGAGCCCGGAGTCCGGGCTCATGAGGATCTATGCCTATTGGAGATGTTTGGAGCGTTGTCTATCATGAGAATGATCCAAAACTGATTATCCGTCCTGATTTCGCTCTCGTTTGTTGTTGAGAGTGGTGAGTTTCAAATGAAACTTCGCTAACTTTGTTAATAGTCAGACCTATCGCCGTCGACCACAAATGACGCGCGGGCCAAATTACGCCCGACGTTATTAAATCATTAACCCAATCATTGACGATACTGCTCGGCGGAAGTGACGTGTAAATCCTTGACTCCCCAGTGGCCGCAAAACGTTTTCGGGCCCACGTGAGAGTTTGTGGCCCCGAGGACATTTGCTCACTGGACTGCTACTCAGAATCCCAAATCCAGACCCAAGAGGTCACTGCCAAGCGTGTAAGAATGCAGAGAAGAAGCCAATGAAGAAAGAAACACGCTTAGAAATGACCGTTACAACGCACTATACACTGATTTGCATCTTCCCTTCACGAAACGATCAGTTGCGAATCTGTTTATCTGTTTGCGTGTGTATTTTGAAAAAAATGGTTTAAACCCGAAATGTTAATACACAAATATTAATGCATTGTGTTGTTGGTGTCTTTTCTAAGCGTGTTTCTTTCTTCGTTGGGCTCTTTCCTACTCAGAATATCGCTCGGTTGAAAAGACGAGTAAAATACGCGTCCTTTAACTCATTGTACCCCAGACACACCACATCAATATATGGATCGACCATGACAGTTCAAGGGTGATGTCAGAATAGCTTGGCGCCTATGGGCGCCAAGCTATTCTGGCATCACCCTTGCACTATCATGGTCGATCTGTGTCCTGCACTGCAATGCAGTCTTCAGAGGACAACGGCAAAATGTGGGGATTTCGGTGATGGGGTAGAATGAGTTAAGCCGAACAGTATCATCAGTATGAGGGAACTGGTAAATCGTCTCAATATTTCAGTTTCGTGTATGTGATATAGTGACATTACCGGAGACTGTCCCATTTCTCGTTTGTCCATGCAATGTGATAGAATGACATTACCGGAGACTGTCCCATTTCTCGTTTGTCCATGCAATGTGATAGAGTGACATTACCGGAGACTGTCCCATTTCTCGTTTGTCCATGCAATGTGATAGAGTGACATTACCGGAGACTGTCCCATTTCTCGTTTGTCCATGCAATGTGATAGAGTGACATTACCGGAGACTGTCCCATTTCTCGTTTGTCCATGCAATGTGATAGAGTGACATTACCGGAGACTGTCCCATTTCTCGTTTGTCCATGCAATGTGATAGAGTGACATTACCGGAGACTGTCCCATTTCTCGTTTGTCCATGCAATGTGATAGAGTGACATTCCCGGAGACTGTCCCATTTATCGTTTGTCCATGCAATGTGATAGAGTGACATTACCGGAGACTGTCCCATTTATCGTTTGTCCATGCAATGTGATAGAGTGACATTACCGGAGACTGTCCCATTTCTCGTTTGTCCATGCAATGTGATAGAGTGACATTACCGGAGACTGTCCCATTTCTCGTTTGTCCATGCAATGTGATAGAGTGACATTACCGGAGACTGTCCCATTTCTCGTTTGTCCATGCATTGCAAAAACGGCCAGAAAACTAGAAGTTAGGTTTTAACACATTGACCCCCAGGGCCGTACTTCCCAAATTGTGGAGGTATCACCCGACGACTACGTACCAGTTGGTTAGTTAGTTCGGGTTTAACGTCCACGGCACCGAAGTGATAATGGACGGCCCTGACGGGCAGGTTATGGAGTACAGGGAAATCTATTGCCTATGGAGTACCACCTGAACACTGATCAATTCAGGCGCACTCCGAATGTGCCACTTTGATTTACCAGGACCTTTCAACGGACATGCTATGGAACAAGCCCGTCTTTTCCCCCCTGGATTGCGAGTCCAGCTACCGGGACCGGGACGGGGATTCGAACCCACGACCCGGCGATTGATTCCCTTCGCTCTCCTGCTCCGACACTTAAAACCGCCTGAGTTCGGACTCATGATGGTGCCAGTTGCAGGGGCTGGATCGACCATGATAATTCAAGGATAGTGTCAGATTAGCTTGGCCGCCGAAAGGCGCCAAGCTAAACTGGCACTACCCTTGAATTATCCTGGTCGATCCATCTCCTGCTGTAGTGCGTCATGGGTTAACCTCGGCGCTTATAAAAAAATATTGAATATGACAACGAGGAAGCTTGGGCTCACTCGCAGTTCGTCATCTTCAAAGTTTAGACAGCCGCGTCTGGATTGACCTTATCTGCAATAGATACCCCAACCGGAACAAATCTGTGCTGATCCGTGATTTTGGACCTTACGGCTTCCAGCCTTAAGGTCCAAAATCACGGATCAGCACACGGGGTTTGGCAGTGCACAGCGCGCACGTGGACAGAGATCAAACGCCGTTGTATAGTCCAAGGTGAGGGGATTTGCTCCGCTGACACGTTAAGCCACCGCAAGGCGGTGTCTTGCGGCCGTATCTGAACACCTGGAGAGACGAGACCGCAAAGCGATCCTCTCGGCTCTACTACTTATTTCAGTTTACTGTCCCCACTGGCACCGAGGTGATCAGGGACTACAACGATCCTCTCTCGCGTACAATGGTCCGTTAAATTGAAATTTAACGACGTAAACATTAACCCCGTCACTGTCGGGGCAGTAATAACACAACCCAGCTGCGACAAGTACGCAACGCCATGACCCTCTACAAAAGTGGGGTTCTTTGCTCCTTGCGTTGTTCAAGGCGCACAGTGACGGGAGGTTCTTTGCGTCTTTCCGGTCCCATTCATATCTGTGATTTTCCTTTGACTTGGTGGTGATCTGGTCCTGAATGGGCATGATTTAACAGGGTTTATCTGTGTGCACATGCTGTGGAGAGGTTAGGTGTTATGACAAGTATATTGTACATTAGCGGTTGTCTCTCACAGCAACGGACGCCCAGTAACACTTAAGATACCCTTGTGTGAAACCCGGGCCCTGAACTGAATTATGACCACATAAATATTAAGCGTTATAACAAGTGGTCTTTTCACACATATAACCCGGCCCTTAAACTATTATGATATTTGCGCTGGTCTGTGATGTTGGACCTTACTGCCGGAGGCCGTAAGGTCCAAAATTAAAGACCAGCACACATTGTAATGTCAACACTGAGTCGTGCCAAGATTTACTTCAAGATTACCTCTTATCCTTTAACAGGTTCAATGGGCCTTTAATTGTGATATTACTGTGACACAAACGTGGAGGGTATGACACTGGCTAGGATACATAGTCCGCTCGTACCAGCATGAGTTTATAGATTGTAATAAATTATACTAATGCCGAGTATTTGCCGTTTCATTTCTTGATTCTCTGACAGGTAAAATAGGCCGTCGCACGAATGAGTGCTGGTCCGTGATTTTGAACCTTACAGCACACAGCACACACTGTGCTACTGACGCTGGGTGGTGTCAGCTTTTGCTTGAGACCGCCTAATTAACCCATTTTAACCCATATCATATTGAGGCAAAAAGCATCACATTTACACTGCCAGATGCAACCTTACAGATAAGGATATTGACCAATGGCTTTTGTTCAAGGGTGGTGCCAGAATAGCTTGGCGCCTAGAGGCGCCAAGCTATTCTGACACTACCCTTGAACTATTTTAGTCAAACGTATTTCACACACTGGTGTACTCCGAATGTTAAGGGTTAACCCCATGGTCTCATTTCCAACACTTTTGGAGGCGGCCCTATACGACTATGTACAAGTTGTAAGAGATGGGTTGATCGTGATAATTTAAGGGTAGTGCCAGATGAGCTTGGCGCCTGTAGGCGCCAAGCTCATCTGGCACTACCCTTGGATTATCATGGTCAATCTATCTCCTGCTGCAGGTCCCGGGGCTAAATGGGTTAACTGAAATATTACCACATTGAGCATAAACAATATTGACACTTTAAGTGTAATACAGTTATCGAAAATACCGTGTCAATCTATTAATTTTAACAGGTTTAACAAGTCCCCGAATTGTAATATTCAGACATGTTCTTGACTCAAAATGTCACCCTGAATTATGACACAGCTGGAATCGATCTTGATCGACAAGTGTCGTATATTCTCATGAGGTCTTGCAGCTGCTTGGTCTCACGTGAATCTATCTCTTGCTCGAGGACGAGTGGCTGAGTGGCTGCATAGCAATATATACTGACCAGCAAAAAGAAATGCGACCTTTTTGGAACCATCGGAAACACTAAAGTGTTTCCGATGATTCCAGAAACGTTGCATTTCTTTTGCTGGTCAGTATATTAGCGCTTAGTAAGTATTGAGAACTCGTGATGCTCTCATGTGAAGACCTTGCTGGTAAACCGCAGTCTAATTACGTCTTGACGAGTACATTGTAAGGCGTTATTGCTACAATAAACTGATAAAAAGGTGGTAATTTATAATAATAAAAAATCAAATAAACTATCGTGACACAGTTGTTATGTTAATTCTTACATACAGATTATGTGCAGAATTGTGTGCATTTGCTGGCACCTCGCTGCAACACTTTGTGTAGAAGGGGGATTTAAAAGTGACATTTTTTTTTACACCACTACCTCCACCCCCACCGCCCTACATCTCTTTTTCGACGCAAATAAATAAAAATAGATGAATAGACAGACAGACAGACAGACAGACAGACCGACCGACCGACCGATCGATCGATCGATCGATCAATCAATCAATCGATCGATCGATCGATCGATCGATCGAGCAATCAATCAATCAATCAACCAATCAATCAATCAATCAATCAATCAATCAATCAATCAATCAATCAACCAATCAATCAATCAATCAATCAATCAATCAATCAATCAATCAATCAATCAATCAATCAATCAATCAATCAATCAATCAATCAATCAACCAATCAATCAATCAATCAATCAATCGATCAATCAATCGATCGATCAATCAATCAATCAATCAATCAATCAATCAATCAATCAATCAATCAATCAATCAATCTATTCAATTCAATAAAAAAGTTATTTATCCCATTAAAGGGCAATTACAGTTTTGTGGACGGGGGCACAGTAAAAATACAAATAATTCGATAAACATTAATTAATACCAAAACATTCTAATATAAAATGTGTATATATTATTAATATACTAAATCTGTGAGACTTCTAATACTAAGATTAAAACATATTAAAACTCTAAACACACAAACATTAATAAATAGCATTCAATACTAAAACATTCTAAACTCTATATTGATTTAAAGAAAAACTTAACTAATATATATACTAAATAAATAATTAAATAAATAAATAAACCAAAACTAAAATGCATGCCCAGACATGTAAAACCTACCGCAGCCTCACCGATTACACATGCATCGACTTTGGAAACAGAACCCTACTCCAGAATTTTTATTGCCAACCGCCTGTTTCATCTACCTTAATCTACCCTTAAATTACCCCCAATCTCCTTGTGCATGCCGCCACAGGTTCCGTTTACAGTATCAGTGTCTGCATGCACTGGAGGGTTAACCCTTATCATTCGGAATACCGCACCAGTGTGTTAAAAAGTTTGACTAAAATAGTTCAAAGATAGTGCCAGAATGGTTTGGCGCTTCTAGGCCCCAAGCTATTCTGACACCATCCTTGAACTAAAGCCGTTGGTCTATCACATCCCTTTCTGTAAGTACTGTAATGTAGATAGCATATGGCAGTGTACAAATAGGAAGCTTTTAGCCTCAGTATGATAGGGGTTAAACACCACACCCCCAAACTCCAGTCACATCTTTAGCTTCTGGACGTACGCTTCACGTGTTCAACATGGCTGCCTTTGATCTGGGCAAATTTACAAACACGCCGACCGAAAATGGCCTCATCAGTAGTCCCGGTTTCAGCCCGACACTTTCGTTTTGCAAGAGGCATAGATTCTCATGAGCCCCTGCGGCAGCAGGGGCTCATGAGAATCTATGCCTCTTGTTGGTAGTGGCGTGGTCAAAATCTCCACCTCGGAGGGAGTAACGAGCTTGTAGCACGAGAGTATTATGATGTTTCAAGGTGTGGGTGGGATTTTTTTTATTATTATTATTTTTTTTTTGCGCTGCGAGCAGGACTGCCTAATGGTCACGTCTGGCACATTGCTGCGATCCGTGACCCTTCAGTCTGCATCCAACGCCACCTACAGGAGATGGATCGACCCTGATAGCATCAGGGTAGTGCCTGATTGAGCTTAATTGAAAAGAGAGGCTGCGGCGGAAAACCCAGGTTTACATGAAGCAAAATGAAGTCACGCCTAACTGAACAGCGTTTCGGATTGTAGAACCCTTTTAAGGACTAAGGTAAGACAGTAATTGCGTGACTTACAAAACAAACACACACACACACACACACACACACACACACACACACCACACACACACACACACACACACACACACACACACACACACACACACGCACGCACGCACGCACGCACACACACACACACACACAAATATCAAAGGTTCGTGCAAAGCAATAGCGTTGCATAGCCTATTAGATACTACAGCTGAGCTACCACAGTCGTGCCTTCTCAGTCCACGATTTGTACGTGCAGTGATTCTAGCGGATAATTTCAAACCGGAAACCGAATGTCTCTGCGGTCAGCTGAAACTGCAGACAGGTACCCTAGTAAGCAGAAGTTCCTCGGGCGACGTAGGCCTTAGCTGGCCCGCGTACGACAGTGCGCGGGCCAGCTAAGGCTGACGTCTGCCCGAGGACCTTTTGCCTCTACCGCATACGCTGCGAACACGGTACATTGCCTGCAACTGGAGCCTTGAGTGTAAATAACGATACAAGTCGCGTGGAAACCGTTTTGTGTGTAGAACGCAAATACAGAACAATTTATGCCACACACACACACACACACACACACACACACACACACACACACACACACACACACACACACACACACACACACACACACACACACAGGGTCCCTCTCTCGCGACGTGGTTGTTACAATGTTGTCACAAATTTGTTACAACAGGTTCTGTAACGACAAAGAGAAGAAGAAAAAGAAGAAGAAGAAAAAAAGAAGGTTACATTGTGGGTGTCTCTGAGTAAGCAAACGCCCAACAATTAGGAAATGTTTGCGTAGTCCAATGTCTGCGGACAATTTAAGTGCATAGGCGTGAGTGTCACCATTTTTACTCGCTATATGCACACACTTGTTTGAAAATGATACATCACTTGTATACATCTAGACTGAATACATTGTAACCCTTTCTGCTGCCAAGTGGCATCTCAGTTTGGAACCATGACTAGTTCAACGCTAATCTAACTCCATCCAAGGAACATGGATCTAAATGGGGCTTATCAAGAGGCAAAGAACATCATGAGCCCCCGCTCTAGCGGGGGCTCATGATGTTCTTTGTCTCTTGCAGTTTGGGGGGTGTTCGTTTTTTCCCCTTTGCCTTGAAAGGGTTAATGTGTGCCGTACGTGATTCGTTCACTTGATCTGATTTCGCTGTTCGTTATAAAACACTAAATGTGTCAGTTTGCCGTAAAAATATTGAAAAAGAGATCGTCTTTTTTCTTTTCCTTTCTTCCTTCGTTTCTTTCATTCATTCATTCATTCATTCATTCATTCATTCATTCATTCATTCATTCAGTCAGTCAGTCAGTCAGTCCGTCAGTAGTTCCCTCATAGAAGCTAGGGAAAACTCTCTGAATATCCTCATTTTATACATGGCCAATTGTTTACAATTCTGTGATGGTTGAAACCTGTGTGCATATATACATACAAGACGACTCATATTGTTCTAAAAGTAAAAGTGAGTTTACACAATCTTTCACTGCTTGCACGGCGAACCAAATGGTCCTAATCCTTCAGTAACGAAAAAAAAAAAAAAAAAAAAAAAAAAAAAAAAATTCCATCCTAAATCTTTATGCCGATCGCTTTCAGCACTTCTTTGTTCCAAGAACAGAACGGACTTCGTAATCACAATGATTTGTATTCCCCGTTGGCTATGTGGTACTAACGCCAAAATTTCTGGGACAAAATGTCCGAGCAATCAACAGCAGGAGGTACACATAGCTTATGAGCCCCGGTTTGTGAGGAGGTTCCACACTGGTTGTCTCCCTCGATTCGCTACCGCTGGCAGCGGTAGCGAATCGAGGGAGGCAACCAGTGTGGCGGAAGCTGCTGACAATATTTAGACCATATTGAACATTTGAAGCTGTGTCCTTACGATGTCTTTTCAATCAGTCCAATAACCATTCGCCTAGGTTGATCGTACGTAAACTCCAAGTAACCAAGCAGCTCTTTGAAGCCTTTGTTGTCTCCACCTGACCTTGATGTCTCGCGAGATCTCGCACTAACACTTTCTCGCGAGATCTCGGACACATTTGCGCGGCCGATACTTGTGAACTCAAGGCTTCGATGTCACGTGTCACAAAGACCGAACTGTGTTGAAAACAGACCTGTCTGAGTCAGAACATACGTGGCGAACATTTGCCTGTCTCAAGAGGCATAGATCCTCATGCGCACTAGCAGACGACTGCAGCCCAAATTTACATGATTATTATTTTTTTTTATTCAGGGGCCTTTGAAGCTGAGATGCAGACATATTGGGACATCAGTTCACCGCAAAAAAGTGTTAATTAGTCTTAACTTCTTCACCGAGAAAACTTGAACCTCACCGAACCGGCTTCGATAGGTATAGATCATCATGAGCCCCCGCAATTTCGGGGGCTCATGAGGATCTATGCTTCTTGCTGATACCACTTTGTATTCATGTTCCTTGGATGGCTCGGGCAGTTTGGCGTTTAACCCATAAGATTAAAAGCTTGAAATCTGTACACTGTCATATGCAAGCTACATTATAGTACTTACAGATAAGGACATAGACCAAATGGCTTTAGTTCAAGGGTGGTGCCAGGATAGCTTGGCGCCTAGAGGCGCCAAGCTATTCTGATACTACCCTTGAAATATTTTAGTCAAACTTATTTCACACACTGGTGTATTCCGAATGATAAGGGTTAAGGAACATTTCAGACGCACAATCTGCGTCGACTGGCAGTGAACAGGTTAAGCTTTCCCCCAACAAAAACTGACATGAAGGCTGAAGGCCCTCACGTGCCCTGGCGGACCCTGGGGGCTTTTGAAAACCCACACGCCCTAATGCTGACTATTTTACGGCTGTGTTCCTCGAGGTGACCAGACCAGACCGTCTGGTGTTCAATTTTCGAAAGGGTAGGCGGGGGCTGTGAGGGTACAGGGACCGAGACGGGTGGGTTGGGGTGGAGTGGGGTGGGGTGGGGGGTGGGGGGGGAGGGGTGGTGGGCAGATTCGTCACCCGTAACTAGGAGAGATTTCTTCCCGCGCTTCTTTTAACCCCTTCCAGTGGTCTCTGACTGTTTCTAAATATTTCCTTAACCCCCTTCCCTGTCACTGGACGCATGTGATTTTGTTTCCGAAATTTCTGTCCTTTCAACGACCAAAAGCCGCAACCGTCCGAGGGGTACGGATACACTGTGGTCTCAGCAAGAGGCATAGATCCTCATGAGCCCCCGCCTCTTGCAGTTGGATCGCCTTTCGGTTCCCCCCCCCCCCCCCCCCCCCCCGTCTTAGCAGTCAAGGGGGTTCATTGAACACCAAAACCCAAGCCCCAGCTATCCCCAAGAACAAGGATTCAAAGTGCTGTCAGCAGGACGCATAGATCCTTATGAGCCCGCGCGACTGCGGGGGTATCACGAGGATCTGTGTCTCTTGCGGGATCGCGCTGACTTTTTTTTCTTTCACGCGGCTTTTAAAACTCACCTTGGTGGATTTCCTTTGTCATCGTACTGTGTGTCACAAGGATGCAGGGGTAGACGAGAAGGTGTCGGGAGTTCGTCCCATAAAAGAATACATTACAGTTTACGGGGACAGATCGACCATGACAGTTCAAGGATGATGCCAGGGTACTTTTCGGGGTTCCTAAAAAACAACAACAACAAAAACAAACAAACAAAACAAAACAAACAAACAAAAAAAACCGACACACACACACACATGACACACAAAACACTCAGTCCCCCCTCCCCCCCCCCCCCGCCCCTCATCCGGAACACCTCCCCCCCCCCTCGCCCATGCCTTAACTCATTCAGCCCGGACAAACCACAGCAAGACGTGGATCGATCATGATAGTTCAAGTGTGGTGCCAGAATAGCTTGGCGCCCATAGGCGCCAAGCTATTCTGGCACCACCCTTGAACTATCGTGCTCGATCTGTCTCTAGAACCGTAATACAGTCCTTCAGGGGGCGACTCCAAAATCTGGGGATTTCGGTCCTCGGGCAGAATGTGTTATAGACGAACAGCGCTCACTGACAATTTTATTATTTTTTTTGGGGGGAGGGGGTGGGGGGGGGGGGGTTGCTAAAAAAAGGATGTCAGGGACAAGGCTTTGGAGGTGGTGGGGTGGGGGTGGGGGGGGGGGCTGGGGATAAATTGAAAATCGCAAGGTAGGGAGGGGTTGGGTTGGGTGGGAGTGGGGGATTGAGGGTGAATGAAAAATCGGGTGTGGAGGTGTGTGTGTGGGGGGGGGGGGGAGGGGAGGGAAGGAGGAGGGGTGGGGGTGGGGAGGGGGGGGGGGGTAAGGGTGTGGTTTCAGGGTTTTGCTGCTGGTGAAAACTGAAGACTGTGTTTCTTTACAGCCCGAGTAATTGTCTGGGAATCGTTTACAAATTGGTCCGACTCCCTACTTGAATTTATTCTCGCGCTCAAAGAACGGCGACTTTTGTTCATTTGATGGCTCGGCTTGAACAGCCGCGTGAACAAGAACGTTTAAAGTCTTTTACTGTCTAGAAAAAAACTGCGGTACACGATCGCAGTGCAAGAGGCATAGATCCTCATGAGCCCCCGCCTCGCGGGGGCTCATGAGGATCTATGCCTCTTGCTGATACTACTTTGTGTCTATGTTCGTTGGACGCCTTGCCTCTTGCTGATACTACTTTGTGTCTATGTTCGTTGGACGCCTTGGAGTCGGATACTTAACAAAGATTTCCGAAACACAGACTTTCGGCGTCCAGTGGCAGGTTAAAGTCGTGAGTTACCTTGTTTTTCGTCCGAAATCGGTGAGATTACTTTTTTTTATTTATATTTTTTTATTTTTGGGAGGGGGGGGGGGGGGCACAATTCTCTTCTTTCAACCTGCCTTAACCCCACAACCACTACAAACTATACCCCTCCGCGGAAAAGACGAAACGGTAGCGTCAGTAGCACTCAAAGGGTTACAGAAACTAGCACCTAGAGACATTTGAATGTGACTGGTGCGCAGTTCTTCCCACAAAGTGGGGGGGGGGGGGGGCGAGGGGGGTGGGGGTGAGGGGAGGGGGTGGGGGGTGGATGAGAACCGACGTTACGGCAAAAAGTGTCGTGACCCTTATTGAGAGCGTCAGTAAAAGCATGCCATGGAGCGAATCTCAACTCTGCAAAGAGATAATTATGCGACGACCGTCATAGTTCGAAGGTGGTGCCAGAATAGTAGCTTGGCGTCCCCCCTTGAGCTATCAGGGTTAGCCTGTCTACTTCTTCAACTGTAATAATAGTCTTCAGAGGATAACTCCCAAAGGTCTTGGCAATTTTGACCTCAGGGCTCAGCGGGTTAATTGTGACCTTGACCCTTTGAATGTCGAACATCACCCAGATGCGAGAGGCGTAGCTCCTCATGGACCCTCGCATTGCGGGACTACGCCTATGGACCCTCGCATTGCGGGGGCCCATGAGGAGCTACGCCTATGGACCCTCGCATTGCGGGGGCCCGTGAGGAGCTACGCCTATGGACCCTCGCATTGCGGGGGCCCATGAGGAGCTACGCCTATGGACCCTCGCATTGCGGGGGCCCATGAGGAGCTACGCCTATGGACCCTCGCATTGCGGGGCCCATGGGACCCTAGGACCCTCGCATTGCGGGGGCCCATGAGGAGCTACGCCTATGGACCCTCGCATTGCGGGGGCCCATGAGGAGCTACGCCTCTTGCTGGCCTTGTTCTCTACCCGTGTTCCTAAAGCGACTGAGTTCTTTGGAGTTGAAATTTACAGTGATTGCATACACACAAATTAATTGCGGATCGGCAACGCCTTTTGCTGGACCATAAGTCTATTGCTTAGTAATAGATTAATTTTATAGCTGGACTTAGTTTGTATCTGTGTTCCTCGGGACGATTTAGTTCTTTCGAGGTACATTTACATGATTTCAGAAGATCGAACAACTTAATTGCGACCACTGGCGGTGCCAGTTCGAGACTTGCAGCATCCGGATTCGCGGCGTAAAGCCGCGAATCCGGATGCGGCACGTCTCGAAAGAGTTAAACTAGTTCCAAGACCATTCCCAGCATTCCCTGTTGATAGGTGTCAGCCATTTGCATGGAGTACTATGGCTGTATAAACTTTTGTCTTTTTGCCAATATTCTCACCTTGCTAACGCCAGAGAAATGTTCTTCGCAAAACCCTAGACACCCGCAAGACGCATAGATCTTCATGAGCCACCCATCATCTGCGTCTTGCTGTCGTACGCTGCAATTTACGTCCGGCTTGGTTTGCCCTCTGGAGTCAGAACAGGAAACTAAGCGAGAAAGGGGAGAGAAGTAAACGTTGTGTTTGTGGCGGGAAATGAGTGGTCTCAGTGACAAACTATGGAAGGAAAAAGCAAGCTGTGGCAGCCGATACCAGTTAGGCCGGCACGCAAGTGCAGTAGGCTTGGCAAGTCACAAACCAAGTAAGCGGCCTGCCCATGCAGCCGGCTTTACCTGGACTTACGATTCTCGTTAGAGCTGTTCTTAATTTGACAAACTTTTGATCGGCAAACCTAGATCGGAGAAGATCGGCCATCTTTTAGTTTGTTTCTTAATTGAGGTTAAAAGAACCTAGGCGAACTTCAGCAAACCAGGTTTGCCATGGTTTTTTTTCTTAACTGAAGTGCTTGATTCGGCGTACTTAACTGTCGGCTGCGGCGAAGGTGTTTGCCGCTATGCCGCTTCGCGATTTGAACGATGTTTGTTTTTGTACTCCTTGCAGTAGCGACCCCACAAACAGCGCTGCGCCTCCCACAAATCAATAAAAATAGGTCTTGTTCTTCGCACGAGTGAAATATCGGCGTCTGCCATATTTGTTTGTATCGGTGACTATCTTCTTATCTCCAACGCAGAAGAGGGTAAAAGTTTTGACCAATCAGAGAAAAGGTTCGCCTTGGTTTGCTCAACACGTTGAGCGCACGTTTTCCGACAGTGAACTATGGGTTGCCGAGGTTCGTGAACTACTTCGAACTAGGTTCGCCGTATCTTTAGATCGTCCAATTAAGAACCAAGCTGGTTCGCCCGAGATCGTGAACTCTAGATCGTCAGAGTTCGCGAACTAAAGTTCGTTTAATTAAGAACAAGCTTTAGGCATACGTCCAGGGCAGCCCGTCAACTTGGCCGGGCAAGCAACCAAGTTGCCAATGCAGCCAGCGGTCAGCAAAACCCCAGAGTCACAAATTCTCACGAGTTTCGGCAGCTGCAATTAAACCGTTCACAGCCAGTGTGCGTTTGCGTTAGTTAGTTAGTTCGGATTTAACGTCCACAGCACCGAGGAGATCATGGACGGCCCTGATGGGCGGGTTATGGGGGGCAGGGAAATCTATCGCCTATGGAGTACGACATGAACACTGATCAACTCAGGCGCACTCCAACTGTGCCACTTTGATTTACCAGGACCTTTCAACGGACACGCTATTGAACAAATCCGTTTTTCCCCCTGGATTGTGAGTCCAGCTACCGGGGCCGGGACGAGATTCGAACCCACGACCCGGCGATTCCCTTCGCTCTCCTGCTCGGACGTTTAACCGCCTGAGCTATTTCGGACTCTGCGTTTGCGTTTTGACATGCTTGTCAATTTAACGCCAAAGAACCCACGCCGTACAAGGAACATTGACATAAAGGGGTTTGAGCAAGAGGCATAGATTCTCATGAGCCCCCGCATTCGCGGGGGCTCATGAGGATCTATGCCTCTTGCAGTTAGGTGGTGTTCAGTTTTTCTCGGCAGCGAAGGGTTAACGGTTGAACTCGGTGATTTGTTCAGTACTGCAATTGTTTTACATTAAAAAAAAAAATTAACCCCCACATACTATAATCGTAATGTGACAGACCTCCACATAAATAAGTGCGTGAATGCACGAAAGACAATTGTAAAAAGCGTTTAAAGACAGGAATGCACGCGCACGCAGGCAAACGCAACACGCAGAACTACAACCATGAAAATAAGACACAAAATAAATTCAGTCGTGCAACCCTTTTAATTTCAGGCCCCGTCCTGTTTCGATAAATTTGTTATCTTAAATCTGTTAGAAATCTGAGCATAGCTTAGCGTTCTGCCGGAGAGAAATCCCCGAAAAGATAGCTACATATGAACTGTGATGAAGCTCTATGCTTGTGCATAGTGCTCGCACAGTAGGATTAGTACGGTACGGTTTTTGTTAACGGTTTGTTTGTGCCGATATTCCGTGTGGCACTAGACGCACGTTGAATTTCTAAGACATGGTTAGCACGGGATTTTTAGTGAGTTCTGTTTAGTGAGTTCTAGGCGGAAGCTGTGACTGTCAGAGGTCTAGATCGGGAGTGCGGGCTGTTTTGTCGTATGGAACGGTTGTGTTTGAGTTACCTAGCCCGCATTCCAAGACTCTGAAGCCTAGATTTCAGGTATGTTTCCATAAACGTAGTATTGATAGTTGTTTAGTGAAAGACAGTATGCGTGGTAAGATTAATGTGGTTGTATAGCGGTGTTCCGGTTTGGTTTAGTATAGTATGTTTAGAATGCGGTGAAGTAACCGGTGTTTTTGTATACAGTTGTTTACCGAGTTAGATGACTAAAGGAATATGAAGTGTGTATGTCTAAGCCGCTATGAAGATAGTACGTGGTTGGGTAAGCATAGTCTTTTCCAGGGTATAGAGTAATGTATAGCAAGAGTGTCAGTTAGGCTATAGTCTGTTTCAAGATAGTGACAGAGATATGGGGGTGATACGAAAATAGTTTTTGAAGCACGTGTGTGTGTGTGAATGAACGTGTGAGTTATTTGTATCAGCCAGGTTACGTGACGTTTCTCATTGATCCAATATGTTGTGTGTTTAGCAAGTGTTACGTTGGGACTTTTGTTGTCTATTCAGAGTTCTTGTAAAGAGTGGAAAGACGGACGCCGAGACGTCGAGTCACAGGTGGGACCTACGTGAGGTCATCCCTCCAGCTCTTCACTGAGAGTGAGTCTGACCGGGACCAAGACGCCCGAGTCAAAGCGAGAACTGCGCTACCGTACGAGAACGAGGACGTCCGTGCCAAAGAGACAGGACGGCAAGAAGCGTACGACGAAGGACTTTCACGCCTAGACGTGAGAAGGACCAACGTAACCAGGCAATAACATCAAACAGGTTGGAGACAGTGTGAGACTAAGACCTAGCCTGGCAAAGATATTGTGATTTGTGTGTATGTGATTTGGATGCAGTGGGGAAGGTGGAGTGTAGATAGTTGAGTCATTTAAGTTTTCTTTTCATTTATATTGTATAAAGTCACTTAGGAAAGGGAGCCCGTGTGTTGTGTTTTACCGCATGAATGCGCCCGTCTGAGTCAGTGGCGGTGTATGCGTCTTTTGCGCGAGAGTCTGACGTGCGACTGTGGGCAAGTGTGCGTGCGTTACATGAACCATTATCACATCAAGCACCCTTCTCGTATTGGCCCGATCTAAATCTGTGACGATGATAAAGTCCATGTGTCGGCATCACTTGTCAATCAACGGATGCTGTCGACAACTAACATAAACCCTCGCGTGTCCAATCAACACTCAACTGATAACGAGCAGTAACAATAATCACGGTGACACATTCACGTCAAAATCGAGCATTGATAAAATTAATTTGCGCCGCTCTGGGGCTTTGAGCCAAACGGCTGTAGGCCTTTACAACGCAAATTCACCTACCAGCACACTAATATTCAGCGGCTGATACCATCACTGTACAATGCCACAGGCGTGTAGCCAGGGGGACCGGATGCGTGAGCGAGCTCAGTCCTGCGACAGTCACTAAGCGAGGTGCTCCGCTGCGGCGGAGCACCTTGCTTTGTGACTGGCGCAGGATTTAGCTCGCTCGTGCAGCCGAGCCGCGCGCGGGCCTGCCGAGGCTGACGTGGGCCCGCGGACCGTTTGCTCACCGGGAAACAGTTGACAGTAAGCACGTGGGTGAAGCCGGCCTCGGTGCATCGGAAACTTTATCGCCTTACCCTCATACAGTGCCCTGAAATCTACTTAGGGCTAGGAAGTTCCCACGTTCACAAGTTCCGACCGAGAAGTTACGTTGATTGATAGGCTATTAATATGAACAAAACATTGTAGAGATATTTGTGTGTGTGTGAAATCATTTCTGCCCATTGTGGACTCAGTCGTTGTACGGTACAACCGGTACAACGCTTTTCAAATTCGCACATTCATTGATACGCTGGTAATAAATATCAGTACGACATTACAGTGCTTTCCGCATGAAGTCAGTTGTGCCCATTGTGTGAACTCGTTGCGCGGTACTACGCACGATTGTGGTCAGTCTTCAAACTCGCACAGGTGAGAGTACTCAATGATCGAAAATGTGGGATGGTCAGTCGATGATGTTGTGTGTGAAACTTTGCAATGAAACGATAACCATTAACCCCTTCCCTGCCGCAGTTGTTTTAATTTCTGAAATCTTTCTTCAGTTTTCAGCACCAAAAGTCACAACCGTCCAAAGAATATATAGGTACGATTTGGTCTCATCAAGAGGCATAGATCCTCATGAGCCCCCGCAGTCGCGGGGGCTCATGAGGATCTATGCCTCTTGCAGTCGGATTCCTCGGCAGGTGGGGGGTTAAAGGCCTATATTAACCCCTTGGATGCTGCTTACGAGACGGCCCGGTGGAAAAGTCGCTCTTTCCGCCGAACGGCGTCGTCAGTGGCATTCAAGGGGTTAACCCATTGTGCGTGCTTCCACCGTTACTGTTCCGAATACCGGAGTGGCTGCGTGCGCAAGGGGGTTAATGACCATGTACTTTACGGAAGAAAATCCTGTGTGAGAAAGCCTTACCGACGATCGGGATGTGAGGCACAAAATAAGTTTGACTGTGTTCTGATTATTCGAGTCATCGGAAACACTGACTCGAATGATGTCGCATTTCTTTTGCTCGTTCTGGTGCCTGTTCTTTCGGTTATCAGGCCCTTCACGTCTGGAACTCACTTCCATTGCATGTCCGTCTATCCTCTACAATGATGACCTTCAAAACAAATTTGAAAACCCATCTTTTCCAGGTAGCATATCAAGATTAGCTTAGTCTGGATGTGCTGCTTGGAAGTGTTGGCTGTTTTCTTATATGGGTAGCCCATTTAGGTAGGTCGTGTGTGTCAGTGTGTCAGTGTGTGTGTGTGTGTGTGTGTGTGTGTGTGTGTGTGTGTGTGTGTGTGTGTGTGTGTGTGTGTGTATGTGCGTGTTTATTTCGTGTTAGGAATGCGCCGGCCCTACATGGTGCGAGCAGGTGTTTATTTAAAGAGTGAGTGCGTGTGCGTTCTATTTTTTTTTTTTCCTTTTAAAAATTATTTGTATTCGCTGTAAAGCGCTCCGAGCTTGCTGTCCGTGGAGAAGGGCGCTATATAAAAACTATGTATTATTATTATTATTATTATTATTATTATTATTATTATTATTATTATTATTATTATTATTATTATTCCATCAATGACCAACCTCTGCAAGAGGTGGACGAGTTCACGTACCTGGGCAGCAAGGTTACCACAGATGGAGACTGCACAAGGGAGATCACCACAAGAATCAGCAAAGCCAACCAAGCCTTCGCAATGCTCAGTGAAACCCATCTGGAGGACCACAAACCTGAGCATCCACACCAAGCTTCGTATTTTTAAGAGTAACGTGCTGAGTGTCCTTCTCTATGGGTCAGAGTGCTGGAAATCCACTACTGCTACGGAACGCAAGCTGGAAGTCTTCCAGAACAAGTGCCTGCGACGGATCATGAAGGTCTTCTGGCCAAACATGATCACAAACGAGGAACTACGGAAGAGAGCAGGCGCAGACAGCATCGCTGAAACCATCGCCACACGGAGATGGAGATGGCTAGGCCACGTTTGCAGAATGTCACCCGACTTATTACCAAGGGTGGCACTGAGATGGACACCACAGGGGAAGAGAAACCGTGGGCGACCAAAGGAGACGTGGCGCCGAACCGTGGAGCGAGAGCTCAAGAACAGAGGCCTTGCTCTGCAAACAGCACCCAAAATAGCAGCTGACAGACAAAAGTGGCGCTCCCTTGCCGTCGCCTCAAGCACCAGACGGCGCAGAGAGGACTGAATGATGAATATTATTATTATTATTAGTATACTTATTGCATGACAGTGTTGTTTTTTCGGGTTTCGACACTATACTTTCCGGTGCTCCAGTGACGTGGGCTTCATTTTTGTTTTCGGTTCACTCGCGATGGCCGGATAAAGTGAGTCAATGTCTTTAGCCATCCGTCGTCCATGTTTTTTTCCCCCGTGGTGCTCATGTAGACGGGGGTGGTGGTGATGGGAGGGGGAAAGGGTTCTGGGGGTGGGTGGGTGGGGAGGAGGATGAATGTTTGTGTGTGTGTGTGTGTGTGTGGGGGGGGGGGGATTGGTTTGGTTGTCCCGACAGCAACACGACTGTCTCAGGACGTGCCTCTCGCTGCCTCTCTGGCAGCATGTAGTAAAGCCAAACAACACAAAAGAACAAGATGAGGATTTTAACTCAAAGTCTAACGTATTGTTTGGAGCTCAGATGCGTTTATCTTTTAGGAACATTCAGAGTAAATCGTATTTTTAGGCTTATTATGCTGGTCCTTTTCCCGTCATTAGTACGCTCTGTGGGCTCGTGTAGCGACAGGCACTCATCTTCTTCTACTCTAACCCATCCTCTGATCCACACACACTTGCACACAGAAATAAAGACTGACGGACACACGGCGATTCCCGTCATTCGTAAGCTCCGTGGTCTGGCGTAGCATAGCTAATCTGAAGAAGAAGAATAGCACGAGCAGCGAAATGACGTCACTTCAAGCTTCACGTCATGACATCATTAGCCCCACGACGCTGTGTTCATAGTGACGACTCGATGTTATACGTCACTCATCGCAGTACTAACATTTGACGTATCAGAGGATCAACTTTGCAATTTTCTTGCTGATTTTCACGCCTAGGGCTTACAGGTCACAATTTGACTTAATCCTACCCCAGGGCCGGGACAAACAGCAGGCTTATATGCAAACACTGTTTATGAAAAATCATGCGGGTATTAATGAAAAGATAGTTTTATTTGTAAAAGAAAAATTAAAGTTATGTTAGCTGTTTTACAAATGACTCCTTAAAAAGTGGTGCAGAACATTGTCTGATTTTCACACCTAGGGCATACAGGTCACAATTGACCTAATCGTATAAGACAGCCGAGACAAACTGTAGGCTTATGTAAATACCGTATACCAAAAAAAAAAAAAAAAAAAAAAATCATGCGATTACTAATGAGAAGATTGTTTGTTTTCTTAAAAAAACAAAACAATTGTTTAAGACTAACCCAAATTATTCGTAAAATTAATCCCCAAAACGTCATGTGCATGCTCCGGAATGCGCTCCGACCAGCCCCATTTCAAAGTCTACCGTATTTTTTAAATACGGTAGACAAAAACCAGTACGATATTGAATGCGTGTCGCCAGCCGGACTAAAAATGCGAAATAAACATAAGACATGCTACGGACGTGAAAAAAAGTGGAAGAAACTGAAACCAGATGAAAATTAGATTATAGTCGCGTGGGTGTGTTCAGATGTAGGCACAGATACCTATTTGACAATACGAATAACTGGAGCCGCTTGAAAAATAATATTTTGGGCGTGTTCAGATTTCTCCACGCAGATACTTACATTTTTATTATCCTCAACAACGGGAAGTAACTCGAATCTGTGTATGCGGGTCTGTGACTTTCGACCTTACGACGTCAGCCGTAAGGTCGAAAGTCACGGACCATCACACGGCCACGATTTCGTACACAAAAGGCAGAATATGTCTTTCGCGTGTTGGTATACAAAAGTATGAGAATGGAGAATGGAGATGGGACTGTAATTTCATGGGTGTGCACTTAGGCAGACAGACAGTGACTGATTCGTATACACTCTGTCACCGGGGACCATCTCTCTGAAGGGATCCTCATGAGCCCCATGCGGCCTGCTGAGCGCTGTTCGGCATAGATCCTCACGAGCCCCTGGAAACAGCAGCCTTTCGTTGAAAAGTGGTAGCGCGCAGCACTTTCTCTGACTTTGAAACAGCAAAGTTGCCCAAAGAAATGGGAACGCTACCAAGTTATGATGAAGATGAAATTCCATGCACAAGTGAAAAAAGTGAATAGTCTTGTAGTTGTCCTTTTTAAGCATGTTTCTTGCTTTGTTGGGATTGCCTTTTCACCTGCAACAAGCATAGATCCTCATAAGCCCCCCCCCTCCCCAAATCGCGTGGGCTTATGCGGATCAGTGGGCTTATTTTTGTCTTTGTTTTTCTGATGAGTTTTCAGGCGTTCGTATTTTGGATGGAATGCTACAATATTGAACCTTTTGAATACCGAGAAAATGCGAACACCGCTCAGCTCCAAGAGGCACAAAACTTCATGAGCCCCCGCATATGCGGGGGCTCATGTAGTTTTTTGCCTCTTGCTGGTCCTATTTTATACCATTTCTACTAAGATGCACGGAGTAGATTGGCGTACAACTGACTTCTGCTGGCTCCATTTGTATTTTCCGGTCTTAGACTGCTGGGTCATTTTGGCGTTGAATCTGCCGTAGTTTCAACAAAATAGTGTCCACTCCAGCGAATGAGGTTAATCCATTTTTTTTGGCGGAGGCTCTCGAGGATCTTTGCACCTTTCTCAGCCCAATTGCCATCAGACTCACTCACACAGAGGTGGCCGCAGACCCTTCGGTCTTGGTCCGGTATAGTGACAGTGAAACGTTTTCGTGAGAAATGTACACCTTAACTGGAGATAATTGTGATGTATGTGCGGCGTCACGCACCGCTCTCTGGGTTGGTGCAATGTAGCACGCAGCATGGCAAATCTCTATCTCGGCTGATGGCTGAAATATGTCAGTAAAAAAAAAAAAAAAAAGCCAACTCGTCGGGTGCTGCCCTGCAAGGACAGGCCGTCGGCCCGACGGCCTTTAGCGAACTGCGTATGTGCCAAGACAAGTCATAATGCATGAAGAACGGTTAGACCTTCAAACAGCACGTACGTTGAAAGGTTCCGGTACATCAAATTTATAAAGTGGCACAGTTGCAGTGCGCCTGAATCGATCAGTGTTCAGGTCATACTCCGTGGGCGGTACTTGTCCCTGTCCCCCATATAACCCACAACCCGCCCCTTAGCGTCGTCTGTGATCTCTCTTGTGGTGTGGACGTTAACGCCCTAACGAACGAACAAAGGAAGGAAAGGAACGAACCAACAAAAGAAAAGAACGAACGAAAGAAAGGCGAACAAACGAACGAAAAAAACGAAAGAAACGAACGAACTAAAGAAAAAAGAAAAGGGACAAACGAAGAAGAGAATAACAGGGACAAACGAAAAAAAGAAAGGAACGAACGAAAGGAAGGGACGCACGAACGAAAGAGAGGAACGAACGAACGAAAGGAACGAACGAACAAACAAAAGAAAGTAACGAACGAAAGAAAGAAAGAAACAAACGAACCAAAAGAACGATCAAAAAAGGGACGAACGAAGGAAAGAAAGGAACAAACGAACGAAGGAACGAAATAAAGGAACGAACGAACGAAAGGGACCAACGAAAAACAAAAGAAAGGAACGAACGAAAGAAAGAAAGAAAAAAAGAACGAACGAAAGGAGCGAACGAACGAACGAAAGAAAGGGACGAACGAACGACAGGAACAAACGAACGAAAGAACGAAAGAAAGTAACGAACGAAGGAAAGAAAAGAACTAACGAACGAAAGAAAGGAGCGAGCCAACGAACAAACGAAAGACAGCCTGGAAAGAAAGGAACGAGCAAACGAACGAAGCAAGCAACCAAGACCTTCACAGTGTGATTAAATGCCAGAAAAGAGAGAATTTGCCTTTAAAATAATAATTCATAGGTTTAAAAAAATAAAAATAACCAGGACAGACCAGATTACCAAAGTAAAATCCTTGTTATCCGGAAGCCTGTTTGTTTCTTGCTTACTGTCCTGCATTTTACACGCTTGGCAGTCAGTCTGCTGGCGGATTTCGCAGTGAACAAAATAGTCAGCAAAAAGAGGCTTCATCCTTTGGATTTCAACATGAACAACTTCTAAAACAAAGACTTTTATGGGAAACAAACATGGCCGTTTTAATACTATTATCTTCTTCTTCTTCTCGAGCGCCCTCACACTTGGAGTTTGGCTCTCAAAATGAAATTTGTGGTCTTCTGTAGCGCCTCCACAGGCCCGTACAGTTTCTCTTGTAGAGTGGCGGGTTTCGGCCATATCTCCTCCCTCAGCAGCTGGTGGTTCCCACAGTCCTGGAGGACGTGCTCTGTGGTCTGCTCTGCTTCTCCACAAGGGCACAGGGGAGATGGCACGAGGTGGAAGCGTCTGTGCAGGTGGAAATTGAGTCGGTTGTGCCCGGTCCTCAATAGTATTATTGACCTTGGGGGAAAAAAAGTAAACATGTTCCTTTAACTTCGCGCCAAAATCACGAAGACGGGATCAGACCTTTGGGCCAATTTAGACTGAGGTCACAATTAGCCACAGAGCCGAACCTTGTGGTGCGCACGCAGGATGAGTTTAACATCTTTAACGCCGGGGACGTGGCAAACAGATCCATCTGCAAGCGGCATAGACCCTCATGAGCCCCCGCGACTGCGGGGGCTCATGAGGATCTATGCCTCTTGCTGGCCACCTTCATACCGCGCGGAGTAGTCATCGGACTTTTCAGAGGCGGTGTGACGGTTTCGGCGATTTCGATCACGGTCACCGGCATTGAGGGAGTTAAAAAGAAGATTCCGCCACGCTTCGTCATATTCTCATTTGCGAGGGGCCTGCATGATATGCAACGGTGGTAACACTGGGCTGTCTGGAATTCTCACTGTATTGAAGGTATGAGAGACTTGTTACTATCACTACAGGTAGCCCACACATTGAAGGCCCACTACCGCCGTAACTGTTCAAAGATACACTTTTGTAACAGATGGCTATGAAACGCTACACACAGGTTCATTTAGACACAGGACAATCCAGTTCAACACACGTCGTCTTTATATCAAGTAACCTGACAATGACTCTGCTCCGTTCTATAAATACAACGATTTCAGTACGAGAAACAGCTAAAAATAGATTGACACGCTAACGGCTGCTCAGAATAAGTAAATGCGATTACGCGTGTGTTTTTTCTTAGTGTCCAAACTGCTGTTAAAGTTCATTAGGCGTGTCGTGCTGAAATGGGCCTTCAGGTTTATGCATAATGGTACTTTAATATCTACATACCACAATTTTGTACTGACGTAGTGTCGTTTTGTTAGAAATGTGTGTTGTTTTCAGGAAAACATGGCTGAAAGAAGCATTCAGTGTAGGTCGGGCAAACGACTTGAATGACGTGCGTGTAATCTTTGTCTGTGTTACTACTACTGTGAGAACTAAGTCTTCTGGCGTGAGGTCTGTCTCATACCAAGGACCATTTCTTTGGAATAAACTCCCGCAGTCCCTCAGATATCTTGAATCAGCCAATAGTTTCCGGCAGTATTTAAAGACGCATTTATTCCTGTAAACGTGCATTCACGGTTATAATTTGTCGTTGTCAGTGACAGCTGCCTAGCGTATCCGTTATTAGTTTTCTGGTACACGTATATCTTTGGTGTGTGTGAGCATTTCTTGTTGGTGTGTTCACTCTGCTAAGCTTATTTTTCTTGCAAACCAGATAGGTGAGGCTAGCACTGGCAGAATTGTACTCAAACTCTTGTATATCTTGTTGCGTGAGTGTGTATATATTAGGGCATGTAATATATGTTGTAGGATGCAAGTATGTCATTTGTACGGCGCCTAGAGCTTTTTATCGAAAGTTGAATCGCCTTAAAAATATACATTATTATTATTATTATTATTATTATTATTATTATTATTATTATTATTATTATTATTATTATTATTATTATTATTATTATTATTAAACTCACTGAAAGTGTGATGTTCTGTGCCTTATACAGACAAAGCAAACACTCACGAACTTTTACATGGTGATAAGTCAAGCGATGTTTTTTGTGTGTGCTTATCATTACCCAGAGCACACAGCAGATAGATGATGTCAAGGTGTCCGATAGCTTGCGCCATGGCGCCAAGCTTTCTGCATCCCTTGAACTACTGGTCGTGTGCATGCAATGCACTTCAGAGGACGGCAATTTGGAGTTTCGGTGATGGTTAGATGAGTTCAAAGACGATTGTTGCATTAACCTCTTGCTAATGAGAGAAAAAAGGAACAAACCCCAAATGCAAGAGGCATAGATCCTCATGAGCCGCCGCAATTTCGGGGACTCATGAGGATCTATCCCTCTTGCTCACTCCATTTCCGTTCTTTGGATGGATGGTTGTCCTGAGGCGTTGAATTATCAAAGATTTCAGACACAAAAACTGCGATCACTGTCAGTAAATGGGTTAAACCTTTGGGCTGTCGGTGGCAGTTAACCGCTACCGACACCCAAGTGGTTAAGTTATTTAGCGAGGTGGTTATTATTATTATTTTTTTTTTTTTTACATCTACATAGAAGAAAGAAAATCACATAAGGAGACAGACTTATTTTTGATTCATCAGCGCAGGCAAGCTTTCGCTCTCTCTGAGGTCAGTGGACTTGTATTGTCGGAAATGAATAGAGAACGGAATTCCCGCGATGAGTGTAGACTTAATTGCGAGCTGGAACGTACTTTTGGGATCTAATGCCAGGAGTCGTAAGATCTAAAATCACAGACCAGCGCACTTACGTAGAAACCTACACATAATTTTCTTTTATCAGGACGTTTTCCAACAGGCGCACGAAGTTTAAAGCGATCTGCCCTGGGGGCGGACTCTGGTTGCCAAAATTAGCGGACACTATGATATATGGGTTCTCAAAGTTGTCTTGCCTCAACTAGACTTTTGTACCCTTCTTTTCACAATCCGCGTGAGCAAGGCGCACGTGTCAGAGGTTTGCTTACTGCCCCTGGTGCGAGCCGGCAAAAACTCTCCTACGTAGGCCCACAAGGGGGAAACAAAGCAGAAACGTCTTTCATTTTACGATTTTGAAACTTGAGTAGTTAAGTTAGACCTTTCGTCCAGCATTACAGTAAGAACATTTTCAAGTCAAAACAATTTAAAGGAGAGAGTGCCAAGTATTAACCCTTAATAGCACGTACCTTTAACCCCTTAACTGCCGGGGCCAGGCGAACGCCACCCATCTGCAAGAGACATAAACCCTCATGAGCCCCCGCCGTCGCGGGGGCTCATGAGGATTTATCTCTCTTGCTGGTCCTGTGTCCTTTGTGCTTGGTTTGGTATTGGTACGGTGTCTCCAAGGCGCACATATCCATCTAATTAAAGATGCTCAAATAGGGATGGAAGCTGGAGCTTTGAAAGCCTGCTGCTACTAAGCGCTATTTTATGTGCAAACCTCCACCCGGCTATTAACTTCGGTGCATGTGAAATATTTCTGTTTCCATTTCACCGGCCCTACCGGGCCTTCTCTTTTCGATTACTGGTAATGGGATTTTTAACGTGCGCACTTGATGATCATGCGTGCCATACACACGCAGGCGAGACAGGCAACCGTAAGCCGCGTCTGTACGTAAATTTGACTCGATGGGAATGAGGAAAAGCCCACATCCCATTCCTGCCCACCAGGCGATTCGAACCCGGGATCTTACGACTGCCAGCGCAGTGTCTTATCCACTAAGCTACGCTCATCCACTGTGCTCATTTTGGGTTCCATATTATTTGTGTTTTTCACCGGAAGTCGGTCAGCGGGCAGTGGTTCCGACGCGAAATCCGCGTCCACTGGCAGTCAACAGGTTAATCTTTCTTCTTTTAAGTGTCATATGGCTTTATGTGCGTGGTACTGTGGTTTATTAGAGTGCGCTGTGCAGCCCAGTGCCTCAGTCTTCAGCACTCGGGGTTTCTGTCGGGGGCCGGTTACCGCCTCGCCCTTAACTCCTGGTCAAAAGGCCCTTTCTGGGTTAGTAAGCCTTTACTATGTTCCCTTTAGTCAGAGTACGTTGTGTTGGTGCTGTATGCGCTATAAACCCTTCACACGCCGTACGTCAAGGTTATGTACCTTGTATATCTGCTCTAGAATCGCCGCAGTCACTAACACGGCAGGCGTTACCGTCGGTAGCAGCCCTTGATCATGACCAGTCAACAGTTGTGTCCCCGGGATTTATCCCCTTACACTTCATAAAAGGGGGCTTAACCCTCAAAATCTTGGACTAAAAGGCGGGACAATCTACAGGCTTACGCTTCCCTGGCGCTTCTCAATGAAGCTGTTTCATGTCCAGGGCCGCCGAAGGGGACATATATTGACAAGTACTGCACACTTAACGCTGACCACGATGCAACATATGAAAGATATTAGATCTGGCTCATGGGTAGTTACTGATTAGCTTGGCGCCTGTACAGGCGCCAAGCTAATCAGTAACTACCCATGAGCCATAAATGTCCGCAGCTAGCACTTGAAAGGAAACAGTTTTACTATCGTTTTGATTGAAATATCTTTAGGTGGGAAAAAAAATGTATTTAGTGTGCGGTTGGGTAAATAGACATTTTCGCGCTTCGGTCTTTTGATTTGGCGAGGAAAAATGACTCGTTTGATCGCCGTTTTAGTGTCTTTTTGTGTCCGTTTTGTGTGAAAATTTCATGGTTATCCGACGTAACTGCCACTGACGCGGAGAAACGTGTTGATAAGATTTTCTTGGCCATGAAAATACCTGCTGGACGTTGCCTTCGGTAAAGGAAGGAAATTTGCTTTTGTATTTCGAGAACGAGGATTTATGTTTGCGTGAGTGTATTTCCTGACGTTCGTAGGCTACAAAAACTGTGTTGTTTAGACCTACTACAAAGTACTTCAGGATAGCTATCGTAAATCCATTTTCTATCTTGGGTTTTGTCCCGCACCTTCTGTGGTCCCAGAATCATAGCTGCTTTCACACTGGTTGCCTCCCTCGATTCGCTACCGAGGTACCGAGGCAGCGAATCGAGGGAGGCAACCAGTGTGCGCCGCTCTTTTTGGTTACTTACTTACTTATAGCCCGTAACGCCAAAGGCGCATAGGGCAGCAACGAAATCCCTCCACTTCAGCCAGTCACAGGCCAGAGTGCCGATCGTTCCCCAGGTGTGGTGGTGGTTTTTCAGTTCTTGTTCCACCGTTCGTCGCCAGGTGATCTTTGGCCGTCCTCTCTTCCTCTTACCATCTGGTGTCCAGTGTAGGGCTGTTTTAATGATGGAGCCGTCTTCTCTCCGCAGCACATGTCCAATCCCTCGCCAACGTCTTTTCATGATCGTTCTGGCTATGTCTTCTTGTTTGCAGCGGGAGGGATAGTAGGTCTTCGTTGGAGTTTTTGTTTGGCCAAAATATCTTGAGTATTCTCCTGAGGTTCTTGGTATGGAATGTGGACAGCTTGGTGAGGTCGTGTTGCGTCATTCTCCAGCATAAGGCTGCTCCGTAGAGGAGTACTCAGTGGTACAACACAGCTGTTGTAGCGTTTTAGCTTGGTGCTCACACTGTGTTGTGATGACTTCCAGATGTTGTTCATGCTGATGAAGGCACTCCTTGCTTTATTCAGTCTGTTCTGAATGTCTAGATTGCTTCCGCCATCTGGTGTGATGATACTGCCCAGGTACACAAAGCTTTCAGTAAAGGGTGAATCGTTGTTGTTGACTTTGATAGGAGCTTGTGTAGCGGTGTTCATGGTCATCACTTCTGATTTCTTCTGGCTGATCTTGAGGCCAACTTGGGAGCTGTACTGGTTCAATCTGTCCGTCTTGTCTTTTTTGATTACCATATTATAAACTCTTTAGGCTGGCGATGGTTTCTGGGAAACCCTAAGTTCTACTTAGTAGCGACAGGTCCCGGAGTTTTGGCAGATTACGGGTGTGTGTTGTGTGGTGGGCAATTTAGCTAACAGCTGATCATGTGGACGATAGCCTGTCACCGACTGCTTTACCGGTTATAAAGTGAATGCATCGTTCATATATTGATTGATTTATTGTTTCATGGCTGGCTGGCTTGATTAATGGACTGGTTGGTTGGTTGGCTCTTTGTTTGGTTGGTAAGTTGGTTGGCTGGTTAGTAGGTTGATGGCTGGCTGGCTTGATAGCTGGCTGGCGTGGTTGATGGATTGATGGACAGATCGTTATTTGGTTGGTTGACTGGTGGGTTGTTTGGTAGGTTGTTGGCTGGCTGGCTGGATTGCTGGATGGTCGGACTGACGAACGGATAAAATGATGTCTGTCTGTCTGACTGATCACTTGCTCGATTGTTTGACTAATTGATTGCTGCATGTTTCAGATCTAGATGAGGACCGCTAGGGATGCTGGGACCGGCGAGACGGCTACACGCGTGGTCACGTGACAGCCTAAGGGCCGCCCCCTCCCCTACCCTGCTCCGCCCCTGGTCTTTCCTTCTCCTCCTCCTCTCCTTCCACTCGTCTGCAGCAGGTGAGATTGGGTTGTTGGTGCTCTCTTGATTATATTGGTCTCGTTGTTGTGTTGTTGGCAGTGGGGACAGCGTTGTTGCTGATGATTTTTTTCCCCAGGATGGTCTTTTTAATTTGCTGGGGTTTGTGTGTGTGTGTCAGTGTGTGTGTGTGTGTGTGTGTGTGTGTGTGTGTGTGTGTGTGTGTGTGTGTGTGTGTGTGTGTGTGTGTGATTAATAATTCATAAGCTCTGTATGCTTGCGACGAGCAAAGGAAATACAACATTGTTGGAATCATCGGAAACACGTGAGTGTTTCCGATGATTCCAAAAATGTCGCATTTCTTTTGCTCGTCGGTATAGATATATTTTAACCCATTTAACCCCACGGCCGCCTTTCAAATACTTTGGAGCTGTCACCTAACCACTATATACCAACTGCAGGAGATGGATCGACCCATGATAATTCAATGGTAGTGCTAGATTAGCTTTAAGAATTTCCTTTGCTGAGTGGACTTATCCCTGAGTAACCATGCACTAACCCTTTTAGCCCCGGATCCCTACAGCAGCAGAGGGATCGACCATGCTGATTCAAGGGTAGTGCCAGATTAGCTTTTAGAATTTCCTTTGTTGAGTGCACATATCCCTGAGTAGCCATGCACTAACCCTTTTAGCCCTGAATCCCTACAGCAGGAGATGGATCGACCATAATGATTCAAGGGCAGTGCCAGATTAGCTTTTAGGATTTCTATTGCTCAGTGAACCTATCCCTGAGTAGCCATGCACGAACCCTTTTAGCCCTGAATCCCTACAGCAGTTGCGGGATCGACCATGATGATTCAAGGGTAGTGCCAGATTAGCTTTTAGAATTTCTTTTGTTCTGTGAATCTATCCCTGAGTAGCCATGCACTAACCCTTTTAGCCCCGGATCCCTACAGCAGGAGAGGGATCGACCATGATGGTTCAAGAGTAGTGCCAGATTAGCTTTTAGAATTTCCTTTGCTGAGTGGACCTATCCCTGAGTAGCCACGCACTAACCCTTTTAGCCCCGGATCCCTTCAGCAGGAGAGTGATCGACCATGATGATTCAAGAGTAGTGCCAGATTAGCTTGGCGCCTGACGGCGCCAAGCTAATCTGGCACTACCCTTGAATCATCATGGTCGATCCCTCTCCTGCTGTAGAGCGGCGGGACTAAAAGGGTTAGTCCTAGGGCCAACACAACGTACGCCCTAAAGTCGGCCTGCGCACGGATGGAGTGCGTAGGGGCCTTTCCTCGTGCAAGAGGTCCCGTCTTGAACTAAACTGAACTTTAAAGTTATTTCGGGTGGGGGGGGGGGGGTGGAAGGGGGGGGGGGGAACCCGGCTACCGCAGCGTGCCTTGCACACCTGGAGAGATTGATCTGGTTATTTGCCAATGCCAGGTAAAAGCCTGCAGGAATTTACTGTTCTTTTGAACCTGTGAATGTGATACTTTTGACAGACAATTAGCCTACTAAGCCCTCCCCCCAACTGACGCATAGTTGTGAATGAGCCTTCAATTTGTGTGCAGGTCTGTGATTTTGGATCTTACGGCGGCTGAAAGCCGCCGCATGGTCCAAAGTCGCAGACCAGTACACCGGTTAGTCGCGCTCGCACCCCAGAATCTTTGGCACAAATTTCGCTTTTTAGATACCTTGTGATGAAAAGAACTTAGCATGCATATGGTAACCATTTAAGTTTTGAAGGAGGTTCTTCACTCTCCACCCTTACACCCGGGTCTGCCCTGGGGGACTTGGGTGGGGTTAACTACTTTTTAGTTCCCAGGGTCACCCTGGTCAGCCCCACAGGGTGGGTTTTCCCCTCCGCTATTCTGGGGCATGTGTTTCTGTCTACCCTTGCCCCATTCACCTGTATTTTCCTTTTTTAAACTCTCCCTACTGTCTGCGCTGTCTGTAGCTCTTAACATTGGATGTGTGTTGCTAAATGGTCTTGGTTTATTTAGCGTATTTAGACCGGCTGGCGACATACATTCAATGTTCTGTGGGTTTTTTTTTTCACAAGCAGTGCAGGCACGTCCTGAGAAAGTCTTGTTGCTGTCGGGACGTTAAGCAATGTACAACCATGTACAACAAATACACTCTTACCCACACCCTCAAAGCAGGAGGAAATTGATTACAAAAGTTACGTATATTAGCTGCAAATGTGGTAAATAGCTTCAGTCAATCTATCTAGCGCTAACTGAAGTTAAAAATCTTCGAAGGTGAGAACAGCGCAGACGATTTCGAGATTCTTGAAAATGAGATAGGGCACGCGTCCGATTTTCAACAATTCATCTAAAAATTACTCATTTACAATGTTTTCCCATCATGAGGTGACGCGAAGTTTCTTTCACTGGAGAGGCCCAATAGCCTGAGTTTAAATATCTCGCTAAATGCATGTTGAAATTAAATTTCATTAGACGCCCAAGTGCCAAGCAGACGTGAACTTTTAATTCATGACTGGCAGGCTTCAATGCGTCTAGACATCTACACGTATAGCCTGAACGCCAGATGACCTGATCTGCCAGAGAAAAACAGATGAAAGTAGGGCCAACAAGAGGCACAGATCCTCATGGGCCCCCGCAGTTGCGGGGGCCCATGAGGATCTCTGCCTCTTGCAGATGAGAGGAGCTAGTTGGCTGTGGAGTGTTAATATCAGACATTATGGTGCCTTTCTAATGGAGAGACAATGGATGGGTGTTTTTGGACTATGTTAGTCATCAGACCATTCGGTACAGACTGAAAATTTGTGTATTTTTTTTTTTTTTTGCTAGCGCCATGACATCACTCACCGGTCGATTTCCTCCTCAAGAAACAAAGAGAAAGAAAAAAAGAAAGGAAAAGGATGAATGAATGAATGAATGAATGAATGAATGAATGAGGCGGGAAGACAGATTTTCAAGTTGACAATAATGTTGTTGCAAACTGTGGGTTGGTCGGGTGGCGCTGCTTTTGCGGTGGCCCACCTTCCCTCTGAAAAGCAGCCCACAGTAGAGACTACAATTAAAGGCTTGAAACCGTGGGTAGGTTTGGCCGGCGGCGCTGCACTGTGGGAAAAACGCCACAGCCCTGAATAGCCCGCAGGACGGCGATGCCACTTTAAGCGTTAAAAAATATCGAACATCGTCGGAACGGGAGACAGGTAATATGTCCCAAAGTCCCTGGATGCAGTCGTCAGCCAACGTCCATCTGCTAAGTGTCAATGTTAACCCTTTCCATCCAGACACACTAATGCATGAAATAAAATTGACTATGATAGTTCAAAGGGTAGTGCCAGAATAGCTTGGCGCCCATCTATTCTGGCACAATCCTTGAACTAAAATGGTTGATCTATCGCCTGGTCAAACTCCCAACTATTCTGTAATATAGCCTTCGTACAAAAATACATAATTTGAAACAAATTCAGCCTTAGGATTTAATAGGTTAAAGATATTTTGGTCAGCGGAAGGGCACAAGTCTGTGTGCTAGCCGTGGTCCTTGATTTTGAATCTTCGGCTTCGAGCCGTAAGGTCTTAAAGAACAGACCAGAATACAGGTAATAGAAAACCTTACCCGCAACTAGCCGCAGTGCTTGGGGTATTTTGTCATAATAAACTTTTGTTTGGAATCTAAACTCACCAAATATTGGCAGTATGCAAGCATCCAGTCTTTCAAGGCAGGGCGGGTATCGCGGAAATGCCAAGAATTGCCTCCCTTACTGGTGATTACCTCCCTTTGCGTACTTTCTTGGTGGCCAACCAAGAATACCAGAGATTCTCTGACAGTCTTCAGACAAACTACCTGTAGACTCCTTCCTACGAGGTGCACTAGCATATCTGATGATCCCAAGAACAGACGACAAACACTGTCGAGTTGTTTCAAGTATTACATGTGTATTTGTTGGCCGGGTGGTGATTTAGTTTAGATCTTCCGTTTAAAGACACATCACGGAATCATCGTATGCTAGTCTGTAATTTTGGACCTTAAGGTCCAAAATCAAGACTGACCAGCACTCATATTTTATACTCTTGTCAGACCATATGAGAATGTATACCACTTGCGGACTGTACCGCTAAATCTTGGAGATGGAAGAGTTTAGCCAGATGGCCGACTTCCCGCGTCTGAAAACTGCAGTTATCAATGAAATTGACCTTTTGCCAACAAGAGGCATAGATCCTCATGAGCCCCCGTAGTGCGGGGGCTCATGAGGGTCTATGTCTCTTGCAGATGGACGGGTGTTTGATGATGGATTCGTTGACTGACTGCCTCTGTTCGTTTTCAGCTGACACCTTTGTGGAACTCGCAATTAGGGTTCTAGCACTTCCCGTCTTTAAACTGCTCGCCCACCCAAAAAGACACAGGCGCGGATGGATAAATCTTTGTGAGGAGAACTGGAAAAACTGTAATTCATTAAAAATATAAACGAAAAGAGTTACTGCCAAGTGGTTAGGATACAAGAAAATAACCTCCACCATCCCCACCCTGGGCCACCACTCCCGCCCCTCACAACAACACCCCCACCCCCAAAAATAAATAAAATTAAAAAAATAAAAATTAAAAAATTAAATAAATTAAAAAAATCCAAACCTAAGCGACAAGAGTTACTCCCGAGGGTGTAAAATGCAAGAAAGTACCCATCCTTCCCCGCCCCCCCCCCCCCCCCCGCACCCATCCCCCATCTCCCAACGCTCACTACCACCACCCAAACAGCCGCCTCCCATCCCCCCCAAAAAAAAAAAACAAAGAAAAAAAAAAAAAAAAGGAAAAGGAAAGAAAAAGAAAAAAACCCCACATACAACAGCCAACAACAAACAAACAAAACAAACAACATCAACAACAAACAAACAAAACAAACACCATCAACAAACAAACAAAACAAAACAACATCAACAACAAACAAACAACACAAACAACATCAACAACAAACAAACAACACAAACAACATCAACAACAAACAAACAACACAAAAAACATCAACAACAAACAAACAACGCAAACAACATCAACAACATCAACAACAAACAAACAACACAAACAACATCAACAACAAACAAACAACAACAACAACAAACAAACAAAACAAACAACATCAACAACAATCAAACAAAACAAACAACGTCAACAACAAACAAACAAAACAAACAACATCAACAACAAACAAACAAAACAAACAACATCAACAACAAACAAACAAAACAAACAACATCAACGACAAACAAACAACACAAAAAGCAACGGGGAAAAGTAATAACATAAGATATCAATACATAATCTAAATAATACAGAAATTAACCACGCATTGGAAAACTGCTTGGTTCTTGTATTTCCGTGGCGTGTTTCTTTGTTAGTTATTAGTTCTCGCAATGCCTTTACGTCGGCACGATGTCCTTTTGCGCATTGGGTAGGTTGCCTGCCTTCAGTCAACATACCGTTAGCTAATACTGATCTACCTGGGTGCATTGGGTAGGTTGCATGGCTTCAGTCAACATACCGTTAGCTAATACTGATCTACCTGGGTGATTCACGTTTTCTGTAGGTTAAGGCTGAAAAAAAAAAAAGTAATTTGTTTAACTCTTTCTACCCCAGACACACCACAGCAAGATAAGGATCGACCATGATAGTTCAAGGGTGATGCCAGAATAGCTTGGCGCCTATGGGCGCCAAGCTATTCTGGCATCACCCTTGAACTATCATGGTCGATCTATGTCCTGCACTAGAGTGCAGTCTTCATAGGACAACGGTAAAATTTGGGGATTTCGGTGTTGGGGTAGAACGAGTTAATTTGCCTTTGTTTTCCGAAGCGTGCATCTTTTTTAACAGGTTATTTCTCCATTATCTTCTTCTTTGTTTGCCTTCATTAGCTGAGTTCAGTTCTTGTTTAGCCGGCAATACCCACAAGGGTAATATTTCTGTAGGCGCACAATCTGCAGACAGGCAGTGCTATAATGGTAGCACTGATGTCCTTTCTGTAGTGAAGAGTTAGTTAGTTAGTTATTAGGGTTTAACGCCGAGCAGGGAACCAAGGCCATCTCACGGCGGCTGTATTGAAAAGTACACATACCAAGGGAAATTACTCGGCGCTGGACACACACAGTTCGAACCCTTGCCCCCTCCTATCAGGCACACAATGGCCAGCCCACAGACAAATACACAGGTAAAGAACAATACTATCATATACATCCCTTGGTTGGTGTGAGTGTATTGAAATGGCATAGGCACTGCCAATAAACTGTCTCACGCATCCATCCACTGAAACATTGCGGCTTTCAGGCAAAATGCCTGTGCCTCAAGTGACGGTTTCCGACACTTGCGAGTCAGCTGTTGCGTTTCGCGTCACGGCCTGATGTTTTATGGCCGTTTTGATTTTTGGGAGATCCCAGAGGGAAGCTGTTTTTTATGGAAGAATTATAGACTATCCCACTTTGTGGTTGATAGTTTCAGTCGATGCTGGCACAAACTCCAAACTCCATCTCTTTCCTGTCTATAGCCGGCTGTAGGAGATGATTCAATCGACCATGATAGTTCAAAGGATGTGCCAGATTAGCTTGACGCCTTCAGGCGCCAAGCTGATCTGGCACTACTTTTGACTATCATGGTCGAGCTTTTGCTGCAGCTCAGAGTGCGTGGCAGGCAATTCAAGATCTTAGCCATTTGGCGCTGGGAATCAAACTATACCACACAGGTAGGGCACTCCGTCTGCAGAGAATAAATCTACCTGAAGTGGCCTCTTTAAACTCCGATGTATTTGCGCGCCACCATAATTAATTCCCGCTTCACAGGCTGACGGCTTCATTAAGCTCATCATTATTAGAGTTTTCTGATGTGCTGATGAGTTTCTGTGGGTGTGCGGGAAGGCGGGGGGGGGGGGGGGGGGGGGGGGTGGGGGGGGGGGATGCGAAAGGTTGCTTTTAAGAACTGAAGTTGTAGGCGCGATCCTAAACCTGAATCTGGTTAAAGGAACGATGCGATAAGTAGGTAGTGCCGCTTAAAGTAGAGAGCATCATGAACGCCCGCAGTCTGTCGCGCAATTTGGTCCATCGGTCATACCGTTCTTGGTGTAGAAATTGTGTACAGCAATCGCGCTGTACGGATTTAATGACGTGCAAGAGGTATAGATCCTCATGAGCCCCCGCTGCCCGCAGGGGCTCATAGGAATCTATGCCCCTTGCAGATGACTAAAGACACCAGTAATAGCGTGCAGGAGTCGTAGATCCTCATAAGCCCACCCCCCCCCGCCCCCCCCCCCCCGCCCCCCACCCCCCCGCCGTATCCTCTTCAGACTGCATGCAGGCCTGCTGCGCAAGTCACACGCCATTAAACGCCACTGTCGGGCGGACACCTTACAGTTTTGAGTTTCTTCTCAGTAGTGCTGTGCCTTTTATTCTTCCAGCTCCAGTAGCAGGAGATAGATCGACCGTGGAAGCGCCACGCTGGTAGTTCAAGACAGACCGAAGTCACTCAGTCTCTCGGCGGCGTTCAAGGCCAGACGTGAGGCCGCGCTGACAAGGAACTGCTGACCCTGAGGCGGGATGAAATTCAGTATCTATTGCTAGTGTTTTTACATGTCCTTTCAGGTGTGCGTGAGACGGATTGACCATGATAGTTCAAGGGTGGTGTCCGAATAGCTTGGCACCTACAGGCGCCAAGCTATTCTGACACTACCCTTGAACTATCATGGTCAAATCATGGTCGAATCACATCAGTAATGTCAGGGTATTATGGGTTGACTGTGACGGCGATTACCTCAAGGGTAGTGCTCAGTTAGCTTGAGACTGTGGCTGTGAGCGAGCTAAAGCCGCTAAACAGGAAGAATCGGCCATTGTTTCAGGAAAAAATGTTGTACAGGCAGCGGCCCGCGATGTTTTCATGCCGACAGCTCGGATTCAAACGACACATTAAGACTGCGTGCGACTGGGCAGATCGCACGCTTTGTCTTTTGCTTTGATCTCTTGATCGTACTCCATGTGTTGGCGGTTAGTTCGGGGTTCGACCATGACGTCGACAGCGCCAGAGTGATAATGGACGGCCCGTTATGAGGGGCTGGTTAACCCATAACATCCTCAGGGTGATTTTTAACAAATCTACTTACTGCCCTGTGAAGGCTACATTACAGATTAAGACTGAGATAGATCTCTTCTTGGCTTGACTTCGCGAACGAAGATTTTATAGGAGTTGTCCACGACGTCTGCAGGCTTGTTCGTGGCTGCGGAGGCCAATCCGAGACAGGCAGGTTCGACCGCAGTGGCTGCAGGGGAAGGTATGGCCAGGGTTCTGAGCTGCGGCATCTCTGTTTTTTCTCCTGAGCCGCTTGTCCTTAAGGCTAGCTCTGTGAGAGTCCTCAAAGGAGACAGCTGCCTTGTAAATGGTGGAGCGCCAGGTGTCACGGTCCGCAGCAAGCGAAGACCACTGGTGGTGGTCGATTTGGCAGGCACTAAGTGAATTCTTGAGACAGTCTTTGTATCTCTTCTTTGGTGCCCCTCTGTCACGGTGTCCAGTAGCAAGCTCGCCGAACAGGGTGATCTTTGGTAGGCGATGATCCTCCATCCTGGAGACATGCCCCGCCCAGCGGAGCTGTGTCCGCAGCAGCAAAGCCTCGATGCTCACAGTTTCAGCCTGTTCAAGGACCTCGACGTTGGTGACATAGTCACTCCAGTGAATGCCCAGGATGGTACGCAGGCAGCGCTGGTGGAAGCGTTCGAGGAGTCGTAGTTGGCTGCGGTAGAGGGCCCAAGACTCGGAACCATACAGCAGGGTGGTGAGGACCACAGCTCTGTACACGCTGATCTTGGTGCCTGTTTTCAGCTGTTGATTGTGCCACACCCGCTTGAAAAGTCGCCCGAAAGCGCTGTTCGCTTTTGCCAGCCTGCTGTCAAGCTCCTTGTCCAGCTTGGCGTCCGACGTGATAATGCAGCCAAGGTAAGTAAACTGGTGCACTGACTTCAGTTCAGACTCGCCAATGGTGATGTGAGGAGGGCGATACACTGTCTTGGGTGCCGGCTGATGGAGGACCTCTGTCTTTTTCAGACTGACCTCGAGTCCAAAGAGCTGGGCAGCATCTGCGAAGCAAGACGTGATGCGCTGCAGGGCTCTCTCTGTGTGTGCAACGAGGGCAGCATCATCAGCAAAAAGCAGCTCACGAATCAGTTGGTCTAGGGTTTTCGTGTGGGCCTGCAGTCGTCTAAGGTTGAACAGGCTGCCATCGAGACGATACCTGATGTACACTGCATCGTCATCATCGAGGTCCACTGTGGCCTGCTTCAACATCATGCTAAAAAATATGGTGAAGAGGGTCGGTGCCAGCACGCAGCCCTGCTTTACGCCGTTGAGAATAGGGAATGGTTCTGAGAGATCATTGTTGAGTCTGACCTGGCCTTGCTGGTCCTCGTGTAGCTGGACAATCATGTTGAGGAACTTTGGGGGACAGCCAAGTCGCTCCAGGATCTGCCACATGCCTTGCCTGCTCACAGTGTCGAACGCTTTTGTTAGGTCGACAAATGTTACGTACAGCCCTTTGTTCTGCTCGCGGCACTTCTCCTGTAGCTGTCTCAGCACAAAGACCATATCGGTGGTGCTCCTGTTTGCTCTGAAGCCACACTGGCCCTCTGGGAGTTGGTCTTCAGCGATGGCAGGTACCAGCCGATTCAGGAGCAGCCTTGCAAGGATTTTCCCAGCAATGGACAGCAGGGTAATTCCCCGATAGTTGGAACAGTCAGACTTCTCGCCTTTGTTCTTGTACAGGGTGATAACGACTGCATCACGGAGATCTTTTGGTAGTGTTCCTTCCTCCCAGCAGCAGAGAAAGAGGTCATGGAGCTTGTTGTGCAGTGCTGTGCCTCCATGTTTCCAGATCTCTGGCGGTATTCCATCAATGCCTGCTGCTTTGCCACTCTTGAGCTGGTGGATGGCTGTGAGGGTCTCTTCAGCGGTGGGCGGTTCGTCCAATTCAACCTTTACTGGGAGGTGTGGGATTTGTAGGACGACTGCTTCTTGAACAGTGCGCTCAGCGCTGAAGAGGCTCTGAAAGTATTCCGACCAGCGGTTCAAGATGGAAGTATTATCTGTGAGGAGTGCCTGGCCATTCGCGCTTCGCAGGGGACTTTGTACCAGGTGCCTGGGGCCATACACTGCTTTCAGTGCTTCGTAGAAGCCCCTGTAGTCACCATTGTCAGCACAAAGCTGGGTCCTCTGTGCAAGTCTGGTCCACCACTCATTCTGGAGATCTCTGAGCTTGCGCTGGAGACTGCTGCAGACGAGGCGGAAGGCAGATTTCTTCACGGGGCAGGAAGGCTGGGCTAGGTGGGCCTGATGGGCGGCTCTTTTTTTTGCTAGGTGTTCCTGGATCTCTACATCGTTTTCGTCAAACCAGTCTTTGTTCTTCTTTCTGGCGAAACCCAAGACTTCTGCAGAGGATTTTGCAATAGCAGTTTTCAGTTGTTCCCAAAGTGTTTCAGGGGAGGAGTCTACTGGGTCCGCTGTGTCTTTGAGCCTGCGCTGTAAATCTGTCTGAAAGGCAGCTTTCACATCGTCACGCTGAAGGCTGGCAACGTCAAGCTTTTTCTTGGGGGGCCCCCATTTCTTGGGTTTTGGCTTGAAGTGGAGCCTGAGTTTGCAGCGGACAAGGCGGTGGTCAGTGTGGCACTCTGCGCTGGGCATCACTCTGGTGAGGAGGACGTCACTGCGGTCCCTCTGACGCACTAGGACATAGTCGATAAGGTGCCAGTGTTTGGAGCGAGGATGCATCCAGGTGGTCTTTCGACTGTCCTTTTGCTGAAAAGTAGTGTTGGTGATGACCAGTTGCTGCTCCGCACAGAACTCCAACAGTAGGCGGCCATTGTCATTGCAGTTCCCCACGCCATGCTTGCCGAGGACTCCTTTCCAGGCTTCAGAGTCCTGGCCCACTCTGGCGTTGAAGTCGCCAAGGATGATGACTTTGTCGTCTGCAGGGGTACTCTGTAGGAGGCTGCGCAGGTCAGTGTAAAACTTGTCCTTTTCAGCAGGCTCTGCCAGGAGGGTTGGGGAGTACACACTGAGAAGGGTGACGTGCTGCTGGTGTCTCAGTGGGAGGCGCATGGACATGATGCGGTCTGAGTGGCCCGTTGGTAGGTTTTCCAGCTTAGTCGCAATGGATGTCTTGACCATGAAACCCACGCCTGAAAGCCGTCTTTCTGATGCAGGCCTGCCTGACCAGTAGAGGGTGTACCCAGCACCAAGTTCTTGGAGGCTGCCTTCGTCCGGAAGGCGTACTTCGCTGAGCGCGGCGATGTCGATGTTTAACCTCCGCAATTCATGGGCAATGAGGGCGGAGCGACGTTCAGGGCGTCCGCTGTCTGCTTTGTCGAGCATGGTTCGGACGTTCCAGCATGCTACGTTGAGTCCGGTCGTGGTCGTCATGAGAGTGGATCCGTTATTCTTTCTTGTTTTTTGACCGCAGGAGAAGATGCCCGTTGACCGCGGCTAGCCAACTGGGGTTGCGAGGGGACGAGCTTTGGTTAGGCCACCTTTTCTAGGCCCCTCTCCGTGTGGAGCAAGCAGTGCTGTCCCTAGAGAAGGCTGCTTGGTCGTTCAGGGTGTGCCGAGTGATGTTGTCATCCCCAGGTCAACATCAGGCGACCAATATCCTGAACCGCCTGCATGCAGGTTTGAGACTGCGGCTTCCAGTGACATCTTTCACCTGCCGTTTCGCCCCTCGCCCGTCGCTACAGGACTTGGAATGGTCAGTGTCATGGTCCGTGGACGTTTCCTAAAGCCTGCGCGGTGGAGCTTTTTGGTGGAGTGCAGTGTGCGCAGTACTGGCCCCACCCTTTAAACCCTTGGTTCATCTGCCATGGCCTAGCAAGCTGGGACGATGGCATCGAGGTCCTCGGGTCGTAGGTTTTATATCAGACTGTCCTTGTCCTAGTCTCTGGCTCAAAAGCCTTCCCCGGAGACACGGGGGCTTTGATGTCAGGGGTTTCCTCCCTTAGCCTTTCCGCAGCCAAGCGGCCAGGCCTGCAAGGCAGCAGGGGACTCGTGGAGGGCGGGGTCGTCTATGTCCCGTGCAGATGTGAACATCTGCCCACTGCCACGAAGACTGAGATAGATAAATATAAATCATTTTACCAGAATAGCTTGGCGCCTCTGGCACCACCCTTGAACTATCACAATTAATTTTATTTTAAGCGGATTGGCCCGGTGAATCAGGATGAAAAGGGTTAATGGGGGAGATGGCCCACCGTTGCCTATGGAGTACCCCTAGAACGTCGATGAATTCAGATGACTTGCAGCCACTGTGACATTTTAAGTTGATTTACCATGACCTCTCAACAGGACACGCTATCAAACAGGCGACCCAAGCCCCAGTCTTTTTGCCTGGTGAGAAAGCTGGTAAGAAGACGACGGAACGTGCACCTGATCGTATGGACTGGCAAGCCGTTTAGTCCTCCTTTTCCTGACCTAATTGTGATTTAGGGACAAGCTCTATTGTGTAACGCAATGCAATTCTAGTCAATCTTCCCCAGCGCGTGGTGCAGCTCATGAATATGCATGAGGGACACCGCAGAGCAGACGTCAAGATGGCGCGGGCAGTCCCGCAGTTAACTTCCGGTTGCAAGAGACATGGGTTCTCATGAGCCCCTGGTGACTGCAGGGGCTCATGATAATCTGTGCCTCTTGCAGAATTTACCTGCTTCAATTACTTTCCCGTTCGTTGCAGTCGGTGGAGTCGGGTTTGTAAGCAGAGGACATTTGATGTATGTGAAAGTTGCCATGTGCTAATTTCGAGGGGCAGGTAACTTTCAGGGTCAGAGCCCTCGCCGTGTCGTATCGTGGGTGGCCCCCCCTTTATTGCCTCAGCCATAACTTTTCATGTGCAATGGGCGTATATTCTCATGAACCCCTGCAGAAGCAGGCGCTCATGAGAATCTATGCCTCTTGCTGGTAAGAATCTTCAGGATTTACTTGTCTTGTCTCCTTAAGCGGAGGAAGTCATGAGGGTTATGCCTGTAACTCAGTGTCTCGGATCTGATGGTAATTTTCTCGCGTGGTGTGACTAACATTATGGCGACAAATGGGCACAAGACATTTTCATTTCACAACCTTACTGGCACTCGCGGGGACATTTTGACTGCCTTCCTGGTGGAAGACGTGTCCCTACGCGACCTACGTGAGTCCACCCCTCTCCCCCCCCTCCCCCTCCTCCTCCGGTTCAAGTCGGCCTGAGTTTTTTCCTCCTGTTTTGTGGTCTGGGTTGAGTACCTGTCGAATAGGTCCAGGCAGTTCAGGTCCCCAGTGCGCACAAGGCCATCGGGCCGACGTCGGCCGCCGTTGGCCCGCGCACGGCTGTAAAGCCGTCTAGAATTGTCAGGGATGGGGGATTGGGGGGGGGGGGGGGCGTGTTTTGCGGTTAAGGCCCAGTTTGAAGATGGCATTATACTGGCCTGTGATTTTGGAATTTATGGCTCGCACCCGTGTATGTCCAAAATCACAGACCAGACTGTTTGTATGTCCGCATTAAAAATCTGTACTGAATATTGGTTGAATCGTTTCGCAACTCATGCCACCATCATAGGATTGGGAGGTTTTCATTTTTTATTTTTTTACACAATTGTCCAGCGAAAGGAATCGGAGCTGCATTTTCCTGGGGAAGACTTACCGCCAGCCAAATCATCAAAAGGCGGAGTGTGTGTGTGTGTGTGTGTGTGGGGGGGGGGGGTAGGGGAGAAATATACGTGACTTAATTGATAAATAATTTGTGTGTGTGTGTGTGTGTGTGTGTGTGTGTGTGTGTGTGTGTGTGTGTGTATGTGTGTTGGGGGTGGGGGGGGGGGGGAGCGGGTGGGGGCGGAACCGGCCCGGAACCCCTGCACCCTCCCCCCCCATCTTGATCCGCCCAAGACAATCACCACGGCTTACGAAAGAAAATATGACTAGGGAACGTGCGCTCGCAACAAAGAGGTGTCATGATTAGTGCCGGAGTTAACTCTTTCGAGACGTGCCGCAACCGGATTCGCGGCTTAAAGCCGCAAATCTGGATGCGGCACGTCTCGAAAGAGTTAACCCGTTCAAAGCCAGCTAACGCTGTGCGTCACCAATCTTCGTTCATTCAACCCCCCCCCCCCCCCAAAAAAAAAAAAAACAAAAAAAAAAAAAAAAACGGCCAAGCTGTCCCAGGAGCATGGATTCCAAGTGGTGTCAGCAAGAGGTATAGACCCTCATGAACCCTCGCAACTGCGGGGGCTCATGAGGATCTCTACCTCTTGCAGATGGGCGCTGGTTTTTTTTTTTTTAATAATTTTTTTTTATCAGCACTGAACGGATTAATATTTTGATTCTTAATTTTGTTTCAGGGTCGTCGGGATGTGCAGACGGCAGTCGGGAGGCCCTGCTGGGGATGGAGTACGTGGCGGGCTGCGGGGGACACTGGGAAGGTCACGTGACCAACGCCAGCGCGCTCTGCGCTCCGGGCTGGCGCGTGTGCGCGTGGTACGACCGCGAGTTGCTAGGCAACCTGACGTGGGACGTGGCGACGTCATTTCCGGGCTGTTACGCCTTCAACGCGGCCCATGACGGCGGCCGGTGTCGGGAATGCCGCGATGACATGGAGCAGGTGGGACTGGGACGGGGGTCACTCCACATTTAGATTATTGCTTGTGTGTAAAAAATGAAAACAATTTGAGAATATTTCTAGACAAACATGTAAACAAAGTTATAAAGAAAGAAACAATCAAAGAAAGAAAGAAAGAAAGTTGTAGACAAACAAAACAAAACTATGAAACAAACATGTCAAACAAACAAACAAAGCATACCAACCAACCAACCACCCAACGAACCAACCAATCAACCAACCAGCCAGCCAGCCAGCCAGCCAGCCAGCCAGCCAACCAACCAACCAACGAACCAACGAACCAACTAACCAACCAACCAACCAACCAACCAACCAACCGACCGACCGACCGACCAAACAAACAAACAAACAAACAAACAAACAAACAAACAAACAAACAAACAAACAAACAAACAAACAAACAAACAAACAAATAAACCAATAAACAAACAAACAAACCAATAAACACAATCGCCAGAGGACAAGTCAATAATAATGTTTTACCTACACGAAGGTAATGCTTGGACCTGCCCGAATCTTTTAGTGAACATTTTGTTATGTCTTCCACACCACCAGGACGACCTGGCCGGAGTAGGCAAAGGCTGCACCCACAAGCACCGCGGACAAAAGTCGTGTATCAGCGGTGGGCGGATCGACTCCAGCTGTTGTGTAGACTCGCACTTCCACAGAGCCTGCACGCACCAGCCGGGACTCATGACAGGCGCACTCTGCTGCAGGATGCCCGGTCAGTTGCTGTTTCCCCAAGACGCAGAAGGCCATCGGGCCGGACGTCGGCCGCCGTTGGCCCGCGCACGGCCGTGCGCGGGCCAACGGCAGCCGACGTCCGGCCCGATGGCCTTCTGCGCATTGGGTTCTTGGCTTGGCTCATCACCGTATAAACAAGTTGACAAGGAAGTTGTCGGCACATTCGTCCAAGTGTAGACAGTTTTCTTCCAACTTCGGTCACTGGTCTGGCGAATTGTAACTGTCTGGGCTACATGGCAATAAACGCCATGGGTTAATTCCATCTTAAACCCCTTCACTGCCGAGGAAGATTGAACACCGCCTATAACTGCAAGAGGTATAGATCCTCATGAGCCCCCGTCGTTGCGGGGGCTCATGTGGATCTATGCCTCTTGCCGAAGCCGCTTTGCACCCACGTGCCTTTTAATGCTGGAGATCTTTGGCTTTGAATTTACAATGATTTCCAAAAATGATTTTCGAAAACCACAATCTTAGTCCACAGCAGTGAATGGGTGTCATGCATCAGACTATCCAGGCTGATTGAGGTCTGCGGTACAGCAAAAAAAAAAAAAAAAACATGAACAGAATTAGAAAGTTGGTGTTTCTTCCTCTGCGTCGTATTCTTGTGGGACATCAAATGGGTTATGAAGGCAATGTTCCGAGCCTGTCAGGGGCGAATATGTGGGGGGTTACAAGGGTTCCGGACCCCCCCCCCCCCCATCCTCCCCGAGACCGAAAATTCTTTATAATGCTATAAGAAAGTCCCTTTTTGAGGTGTTTGGAACCTCCCCTCTCCCTGTTTGATATTTTGGCGAGGTTTCACACACACGCTTTCTTCCCCCTCCCCCTTCCTTCCCTTTCCCCCATTCCCCGTTGTTTGATATTTTGGCTAGAATTGAGAGCCTTGACACAAACGTGCCTTCCTACCCCCCCCCCCTTCTGCCCTCCCCCCCTGCCCTCCCTTCCCCTCCCCCCCCCCCCCCCCCCCCCCCCGACCCTTCCCGTTGTTTGATTTTCTGGGCACTGGAAGACGGTCTAGCTTTTGTGTAAGGTTGAAGGTCCCAAACAAAAGCTTGGACCCCCCCCCCCCCCGACCCTTCCCGTTGTTTGATTTTCTGGGCACTGGGAGACGGTCTAGCGGCTATTGTGTGAGGTTGAAGGTCCCAAACAAAAGCTTTTACCCCCCCCCCCCTCTCCAGGTAACTGATCCGCGCCTATCTGTCTTGAAGTCAAATGTCTGTCTGTTTCCAGTGAAGCCGCCGGTGATCGTGGTGAAGCCCCCGGAGCGGATGCACGTGTACACGGGGCTGATCTTCCTTCTGCCCTGTCAAGCCTCCGCCATGCCGCCGCCCCGCGTCACGTGGTACAAGAACGGCCAACAGATGGCCACCGACAACCCTAGGGCTTCCGTCCTCTCGTCAGGTGCGTGACAGCGCGCAACGCCTCATTGGCCAATCAGTGTGTATAGCTGCCTTGCTGTTAACCCACGATCTAGATGGCCGTAATCCCGGCGACCCCCCAGAGAATTTAACCCTTTCACTGCCACTGTAGTACATTGTACGTCTGAAATTTGTGTCCGATTCAACGCTGAAAGAGCGGCTCCACTGAGCTGTCCCATGAACAATGGATACATAGTGGTTTCAGCAAGAGGCATAGATCCTCATGAGGCCCCGCAATTGCGGGGGCTCATGAGGATCTATGCCTCTTGCATTAGTGTGGTGTTCATTTTCTTTTTCGACAGCGAAGGTGTCATAAACGAATCTCTGGAATATTCCAGGGACTGAAAGTTGTTATGGCCGTGAGGTTACCATGGGTGAAGATCATCCCCACTGAGTGGTGTTGGCTGAAGTCAGCTGATGACAGCAGCCCGTGCCAGGGGCAAGATAAATATAGTGAGAATGGAAGTGAGCAGACGATAAAGATTAAAAGAAAGAATATTTCGCTCTTTAACGACCATTCCAGTGCAATCTTTTAATCTTGCCTGGAAAAAAAAAATGAAATCAGTCCAGACCAAAATGGTGACTGACTGCCAAGCTTGTTAAATGCAGCGAACACAAATGAAGAAAGAAATTTGCAAACCACCGCCATGCAAAGTTTGCAAATATAACTGAGTGTCCAGATCATCCTATAAGCCTGTGGCTTGTTTTGATCTGATGATAATTGATGTATATTCTTTTTATGTATTTTGCAAAGTACTATTTAAACCAAATGAAGAAAGAATAAGAATAAGAATAAGAGTACTTTATTATCTCGAAAAGAGAAATTCGGTTGTGGTACATTTATAACAAATATTACAAACAAGACATAAAAACATTATAGCATAATTATGAACATTTTCTCCCTGCACTTGCACAGGCCGCTACAAATTCCAAATGGATATAAAGTAAACGCTACAAAATCTTTACACATAACTCTTACACATCTCACACAAACATCTTTTATGGACTGAACTGAGCGTCACTTATACATTCACACCCACCTCTACATATGCATACATAATACGCGTGTTTCAACCTAGTCCTAACCCTCACTACTTATTATACAAACATCTCAGTACATTATTACACATTATTACACAAGCTGCATAATTAAAGTCTACCGTAGTAAAATAATTAGTGGGTAAACACTCAGTAACAACAATCCCGGTATGTCCATGTTCACCACGCTTAGAAACACACAGGGTGTTGTAACTGTCTTTTCTAAGCGTGTTTCTTTCTCTGCCTGGGTTCTTCTCGCACGCATTAGGGCACTCGGAACTGCAACGTTTAATCCCATCGCCGCACTGAGTCCACCCGGCCATGCCGCCTCCATGCAGCAAGATCAAACCAATGAAGATATCACCGAGCGTGCGCCGGTCCGTGAAACTGGACCATACGGAACTAGGCCGTAAGGTGCAAAATCACAGACTAGAAACCCCCTACAAAGATACCAGCAAATACCTTAGAGGAAGACATAGGGCGGACACCCCCTTAAGTTATTTCAGAAGCGCTGACGGTCTGTTACGATCTTAGGGATGCTAAATAAAGAAGTCCCTTCTGCGCCTTCCCGTCTCCTCCCTTTGCAAGAGGCATAGATTTGCATGAGTCTTTGCAGGTGCAGGGGCTCATGAAAGTCTGTGCCTCTCATTGGCAGCGGTGAAGTCCGTCTGCGTCCTCAAATTGACGATTTCCTTCGCGAGTGGGTATGCAACCATTAAAAGTCCCTTCTTTTGGCGTCGCCTCGTCACTTACAATCTATCGTAGTCTGAGCTCCTCCGCACGAGAAAGACAGGTGCAAATGGGACACGCAAGAGGCATAGATCCTCATGAGCCCCCGCGAATGCGGGGGCTCATGAGGATCTATGCCTCTTGCAGATGTTATGCGTTTGAGAAGAAAGCGAAAGACGCTGTCTGGACCACCTGTTCAGAATGTCAGTCGCGGCCAATCGCGGTAAGAACGTTAACCGGGGGTACTTTATGACGCATTTGTTTTCTCATGAATGCCGCTTTGTGAAAACATCCCCCAAAGAATATTCTGCATCGCTTCTGCAGTTCGTCATCCAGCCCCCTCCCCCCCCCCTCCCCCGGCCCCTTCGTTTGCAAAGGCGGAACAGCTGGAGGCCAGCCGAAGAAAAATAGATCCTCATGAGACTTGTGACTGCGGGGGTCTTATGTTAATTGGGCTGTGCATCACTCCACATCTGTCACGCAGTTGATGATGCTGCATGTTGAGCTGTATTCTCCTGTAACCTGTGTTGCTGCCGCAGTCGTAGACCGAACACTCACAGGGTCACTCCGCAGGGAGAGAGCCTGGACTGCTTTGCATGGCTGCTTGTTATGACCTCACCAAGCAGGCGCACGGCCGGTCGCACTCCGACTTCCTATAAACCGGCTTAGGTTGCGTGTGTGGCTGCTTTTAATTACCCCACCACCAAGGTCCCCTTCATTCCGACTCAAGTTCAGAGCCGCCGTGAGATGGCCTTAGTCGCCTGCTCGGCGTTGAACCCAGATAACCGAGTCCGACTTTTCCTCTGCTTTCAGAGATTGAAATTCGTTATGCCGGGAGCTCATCGTAGCTAAAACTAATCCCCGCACATTGCTATAACAACAGTTGCTGTAGCCCCCAGTGGTGTTGGCTGAGAGTCGGCTGACGACAGTAGCCTTTGCCATAGGCACAGACGATCACAGACAAACGTCAGCCCGTACCGGTTTACGGGAATACTCACTAAATAGACCCATTTGGGGAGTACGTCACAAATACACTTCTATTCAAATGAAGATGCTTAACATCTCATTTGAATCAGATAGAAGTGTAGAGTAATAGACCCGTTATATGGGAGTACTCTACAAGTACATTTCTATTCAAATGAGATGCTTAGCATCTCATTTGAATAGAAGTGTACTTTTGGCGTACTCAGTCCCCGCATGGGTCTGAGGATACACTCACAAACGGTACGGAAATCCTGTAGAATATTTATTTTGACGACGGCTGGTATAGTCTGCTTGCACAGATACCGTAGAAAGTTAGTGCGGATTTTACAGTGGGCAGTCCTAACTGGGAGCCGGATAACTCCCCATTGCTACTTCCTCTGCCGCTAGGTGGCAGTGCACATCTGTGCTCAAGCAGGGTAAACATGCTAGAGGTTTGCAAGCTTTCCCTCTTGTGTCCACAGCAAAACATCAGCAGTCCGAGACTTAATCTTGAACGATTCCCCTCCTCAGGAGGCAAATGGCGGCTGTCCGCGGCAGCAAGAGGAATAGATTCTCATGAGCCCCTGCATCCTGCAGGGGCTCATGAGAATCTATGCCTCTTGCGGACAAAATGGGCAAAATGAGAGAATAAAAAAGGGAAATTTTCGACATGTTCATACCACCCACAAGAGCATGCCGAATAGATGCACTGAGCTTGTTGGATTGTAAAACAGTACGACTAACCGCAGCGAACTCCTTATCATGAACAACTCGGATATAAATGGGCATAGTCTATTCATTGGACATCTTCCCGAGACAGGGACGATTGAAGATCTAAACCTCCTAGGGTGGCAGATAGGGATGGCAATTAAACTGACCTTAGCTGTCCAAAGACAAAAAAACAGCAGTGTGAGAAATAATGTTGAATGTATTCGTGTCGGAACAAAAATCTTCGTCTACAGACCGTAGAGGTAAAATAGATGATCCTTGCTAAGAGGAGGCATAGACTCTCATTAGCCCATACAGACTGCATGGGGTCATTAGGATCAGTACCTGTGGACCTTAGAAGAGTTTGGCTATCAAACATCAAAACAACAATAGCAACAAAAAGTCATAAGGTTTGAAAGGCATCTCCTATAAAACTGAAACTTGCCAGAAAGAGACTTAGATCCTCATGAGCCCTGCAGGTTGCAGGGCTCATGAGGATCTATGTCTCTTGCAGATGGAAAGGATTAGCTGTTGCAATGAATCTTGGCAAAGGGACGGAGTATGAAAATGTCACAAAGCCAATCTGCAAGCTGAAATACCACAAGAGGGGCCGCGCTTACGTCCCCTGGAGAGCTGTCTCGGAAGCAGTTATTCCCCTTAGCGAGTGCCTGTTGGTGCAGATCTAACCACAGGCGGATTCACAAGTGGAATGCAGGGATGAGATGGGGGCGGGGCGGGGGGGGGGGATGTGAGTGAGAGGGGGTGTGGTGGTGGTGGTGGGGGGGGGGGGTGGGGGTGGGGGGTGTGGTGTGGTGGTGGGGTGTGGTGGCGTGCATTTCACCGGCGCAGAAGTGTAGATGGGGGTGGAATATGGACGTGCCAAACCCTTACTATATGGTATGGCCATAGAATATGTCTATCTACATGTATTTGAATACCTCCTTTTCTGAACTGGGTCACACCTCCTCTTGGTGAGCCATACCATAAAAGGATACTTGATCCATACCACCGTTAGGCCTAACTGTTAACCCTTTTAGCCCCGAGTCTCTACAGCAGGAGATTCAATTGCCCATGATGATTCAAGGATAGCACCAGATGAGCTTGGCGCCTTCAGGCGCCAAGCTCATCTGGTACTACCCTTGAATTATCATGGTCAATCCATCTCCTGCAACTGGTACATAGTCGTTAGGCAACACCTCCAAAATTTGAGAAATGGGACCTTGGGGCTAAAAGCGTCAAGGTGCTGAGTACATCTCTCGTTACAAGCAGACACATTGGCAACGTTCCGCGACAAACGGGCTTATACTGTTCTTCTTCTTCGCTCTTAACCCATTTAACACCAAGGCCGCATTTCTCAAATTTGGGAAGCGTCACTTTACGACTGTGCACCAGTTGTGGGGGGGGGGGGGGGGGATCCACCGTGATAATTCAAGGGTAGTGCCAGATTAGCTTGGCACCTTCAATTATCATGGTCGATTCATCCTGCCGTAAGGCGTTGGGAATAACTGGTGCTAGCTAGGGTCTCAACCACCTCCCTAAGGAGGACTACTGGCTCCGCCGCTGCGCCCTAATGTACCCGTGACCCCGCCTTTTGTGTGTGGGCGCCCGGACAGGTAGACGTCAGGTGTGCTTGAGCAGGTAACAGTCCACGATCAACAGCGGCGATAAAGAACACGCGCAACACTTCCGTTGACTGCCTCCCCCCGCCCTCCCCTCAGTTTTAGAAACTGCTCATTGAAGAGCGCACCCGGTGTCCTGCTTAACCCCTTTACTGCTGAGGAAAACTGAACACGGCCCACCTGCAAGAGGCGTAGATCCTCATGAGCTCCCGCAACTGCGGGGGGTGTGTGGGGGGGGTGGTCTGATGAGGATCTCTGGCTCTTGCGTCCGTGTTGCTTTGACGGCTGTGGAGTTTTAACAATCTGCGTCCACTTTCCCTACAGCAGGGTGAATCGACCATGATAATTCAAGGGTGGTGCCAGATTAGCTTGGCGCCTGACGGCGCCAAGCTAATCTGGCACTACCCTTGAATTATCACGGTCGATCCATACATAATTCTAGTAGGCATGATACATTCGGGGGCGTGTTTTTATTTTTTTTTTATTTTTTTTTAACCTTTTGGCTCTTGGTATCGCTATCCTGCACGAGCATGGGGAGCGGAATAGCCTCGACAAAAAGCTCTACAGACAGCAAAGGGTTAAGGGAGTGGGAGGTGGTCCTCGATCAGAATCAGGTCGAAGACAGTTGGTGGTGCCCCGTGACAGTTTGGACGCCCAACTGTGTGCAGAAACCTTTCCACTCGATTGTCGTCAAGCACACATTTGATGACCACGGCGCAGGCCGTCGATTACGCTTGCCTTCCCGTCAATTTTTTTTTCTCCGTTCTATGGCAGCCCCGCGAACCCAGGATGCCTTGGGCAGTTGATCTATGAACCCCTATCATACTGAGGCTAAAAGCTTCAAATGTGTACGCTGCCTGTTCAAGCTACATTAAAGTACTTACAGATAAGGATAAAGGCCAATGGCTTTAGTTCAAGGGTGGCGCCAAGCTATTCTGGCACCACCCTTGAACTATTTTAGTCAAACTTATTTCACACACTGGTGTATTCCGAATGATGAGAGTTAACTCCTTTCCTGCCAACGTAGGTACATTCTGTTTGTGAAACCTGTGTGCACTGAGCGACCAAAAGCCACAAACTGTCCAAAGAACGTGGACACAACGTGGTCTCAGCGCAAGAGGCGTAGATCCTCATGAGCCCCCGCAGTCGCGGGGGTTCATGAGGATTTATGCCTCTTGCAGTTAGATCGCGTTAACCTTTGAAAGGGTTACAGTCTTCGCAGATGCACGTCAGCCTTAGGCAAAAGCAATCTTCAAAACGAAGGCGAACTTCGAATTAAAAAAAAAATCCAGGGAAAAAGGACGGGCTTGTTCCATGGCATGTCCGTTGAAAGGTCCTGGTAAATCAAAGTGCCACAGTTGCAGTGCGCCTGAATTGATCAGTGTTCAGGTCGTACTCCATAGGAAATAGATTTTTCTGTCCCCCATAACCCGCCCGTCAGGGCCGTCCATTATCACTTTGGTGCCGTGGATGTTAAACCCCGAACTAACCAAGGATTTCAAAAAAAAAAAAAAAACCACCAAAAAACCCAACGGTTTGGAGTCTCAGTTTTCTGCTGTTGCAATGCGAATTTGTCACGGTAATGTACGGGGACAAATTGTGGGCCCGGGTCCTCTAAAAAAAAAAAAGTCAGTGTCCGACTTCGCTACAAGAGAAAGTCGTCTCAGTATAATTATCACTGGCCTCGCCATTGTAAAACGAACCTGTTAGCCTTTGCACGTCTGTTTGGTTTAGACATGACATGCAGACAGCTGCGAGTTCAGTGCGCTAAGTATTAACCTTTCAAGGCCCAGTGCCATACGATGCATTTTACAATCGTTCACTTAACACTACTGAAGTCACGGAAGGCTGGGAGACTATACCAGGCAAAGGTAGTGCCTGATTAGCTCGAAACTTATTTTTGTTGTGCAAGATACTTTCGGCCAGTATAATTGTAGTGTTGGTTCGCTATAGGCCTCGACTGATTTAAAGTACCATTTACGCATAAATCTCAAGACACATTTCAGCACCATTTGTATTGGGTACGCCTTGTCGACACACGTAAAGAACTTTAACAGCAGTTTGGACACGCAGCAAAAGCACACTCGTAATCGCACTTATTTTTTTCTGCCGCGCAGTCGTTAGCGTGTCAATCTATTTTTAGCTTTTTCTCGCACTGAAAGCGTTGTATATTTTTTCTAGAACGGATTGGAGTCACTGTCAGGTTACCTGTGGTACCGGTTTAAGGCCACTTTATAAATCTCAAATACAAGTGATCAAAATTTCCGAAATCTCAGTAGCTGAGCTGACCCTTCGCACCACGTGAATGTCCTGTGCCGTACTGTGTTTGTCTTCAGAGTGAATGCGTGTGTGTCACGTGAGCGTGCGTGTACTGTTCAGTTCGCGGCGCTTTGAGCCGATTCGCAGAATTGGGTAAAGCGCCTATATAATAACCGGTATTATTATTATTATTATTATTATTATTATTTATTATTATTATTATTATTATTATTATTATTATGTACCTGATATAAAGACGACTTGTGCTGAACTGGATTGTCCTGTGTCTAAATGAACCATAGCTAGACCTGTGTGTAGCGTTTCGTAGCCATCTGTTACCAAAGTGTGTCTTGGAACACATACGGCGGTAATGGGCCTTCAACAACCTGCTAGCACTACTTGCAAATCATGGGAGGCTGTGTGAGACTGACACAGTCACCAGAGACTTTATTAGCTCAAGGGTAGTGCTTGATTAGCTTGGCGCCTACGGCGCCAAGCTAATCAAGCTCTACCCTTGAGTTGTCATGGTCGATCCGTCTCCCGCTATTGCATAGGAACTGATGGAATTCGCAAACAAGCGTTTTGAAGAGAAGGCACTGTCATGTCTGATGTTGACAGGTCTGTTGGTTATCTAAGCATTGGTTTGGCGGCTTCTATAGATTGACAGCAGATACTGAATATAGGTTTTGGCTCCTGGTTCAGTCGGGGAAGAAATCTCTCCACCCCCACCCCACCGCCACCCCTCTCCACCCCCTCTCTCTCTCTCTTGTGCGTGCGTGCGTGTGTGTGTGCTGTGTGAGTGCATGATTAAAAAAGTGTCTGTGTACCTAATCATTTATCCTTGAGAAATAAAGTTTCATTTCATTTCATCTCTCTCTCTCTCTCTCTCTCTCTCTCTCTCTCTCTCTCTCTCTCTCTCTCTCTCTCCTCTCTCTCTCTCTCTCTCTCTCTCTCTCTCTCTCTCTCTCTCCCGCCGTGAGATGGCCTTAGTCGCCTGCTCGGCGTTAAACCCAATCTCTCTCTCTCTCTCTAGTCTCTCTCTCTCTCTCGGTGTGTGTGTGTGTGTGTGTGTGTGTGTGTGTGTGTGTGTGTGTGTGTGTGTGTGTGTGTGTGAGAGAGAGAGAGAGAGAGAGAGAGAGAGAGAGAGAGAGAGAGAGAGAGAGAGAGAGAGAGAGAGAGAGAGAATATAGGTTTTGGCGCCTGGTTTAGACTCTCTCTCTCTCTGTCTCTCTTTCTCTCTCACCCACCCTCACTCCTCACACAGACACGCACTAAAAGAAAGTCCCAACAAAGATAGAAACACGCCTAGAAAGGACAGTTACGAAACACATTGACCTTTCTAAGCATGTTTCTTTCTGTTGGGATTTTCTCTGCAATTTACATGCTTGGCCAGTCCCGCGACATTCTTGGTCTGGTTACCGGCACACAGAGACAAACTTCAGAGAATGGCGGCAGGAATTAACGATTGGCAGAGTGATTCTTAGGGCACCCCCGCTTTGTTTAAAATGCAGTTGCGTCGCTCTGATGCACACGCATATTTCACGTTGACAAAAGTTGGCTGGGCGGCGCTGGTCTGTGATTTTGGACCTTCGTTCATATGGTTAATGGTGAACTTGTCAGCACTGTTCAGTAAGTCATTGTGCCCGACGTACGAAATACCCACAGTTTTGGAGTTATCCTCTGAGGACTGCAATTACAATTCAGGAGACAGATCGACCATGATAGTTCAAGGGTGGTGGCAGAATAGCTTGGCGCCTATAGGCGCCAAGCTATTCTGCCACCACCCTTGAACTATCACGGTCAAGCCACATCTTGCTGTGATGAGTCGCTGGCAAAATAAGTTAATGGTTAAAATGTCAACACTATCCTGACACTGTCAATCAGACAAAACGCCAGAATGCAACGCAAAATTCACTGGCCACTGTACACATACAACCTACCTTACACAGGTAGCCTAGACAGGTGCTATTGTTCCAGGTGAGAGCGTCAGTTGTTTTTTCATGGCTTTGAAACCAATCCCAAGTGTAACTGGCGATTTGTTTGAATGAACCTGAAACAGTACCGCTTAAAATCACGTACAGCTGCCTGTTTTTGTTTGCAACAGTCTTACATAAAACAGCAGCCAGCAGTCTACTCGGAAATCTAGCAAAAGGCGCTAAGTCGATTTTGTGGAGAAGCGAGATTTTCATTGTATTACAATGAAAATCTCACTTTTCAGAAAAATGGACTTACCGTTTTTTGCCTCCACACTGTGTACATTATTTTCTCACTCTGAGGATGTACGTGATACAGATTTCTGCAAGAGGCATAGATCCTCATGAGCCCTGCCGTGGCAGGGGCTCATGAGGATCTATGCCTCTTGCAAACGGAAAGGTGACGGCTGAAGGACTTCACTTTGTTCGATTTGTCAGCAGGAAAACGAAATGACCAGTCGGATGTCACTAGCCAGTGCGAATGGACATATGTGTGCAGACATTTAGATGACATCCCGGTGCGCAAAAACCCATCGGGCCGACGTCGGCCCGAAGGCCTTTAGCGCTTCGGGATCCTTCCCGAAACACGTACTGCTAAATATACTAACGGTCAAAACTTAAGGGCCACCCTACTTTTTTTGGTGTCATTGTTTATCGTCGCAAGTACGCTAATAAAGTACAATGCTCTTTCGATCCAAATGGGTTAAAAATCTACCTTAGACAGTCCACTGTACAGGGAACAATAGACAACAATTCATCAATTTCCTCGAACGTGTCAAATGCACGTGAAACATCGTCAGAGCACTGAGCACTTCTGTTTCGCTACAAATACCGGTACAGTAGGGGCATAATTGTCACTTTCCTGACCATGCCACCACGACGAAGCATAACGCCAGTATATCAAGGCCGGGCGCTAGCATGGCTGCAGAATGGAATTTCCGGACGAGAAGTTGGGGTCTTGGGGTGTCCCATTCAGTGATCCAGAGGCTGCTGGCACGATTCCAAGAAACTAGAAGGGCAGAACGACGACCCTGCTCAGGACCCCAGCGCTGCACCAGCAGAAGGGAAGACATATACCTCTGTGTGGCGGCTCTGCGCGACCGAACTGTCACGTCAACCACTCTGAGACGTCAACTGATGCAAGCTGCAAACGTTAACGTCAGCAGAAGCACAGTCTGCCGACGTCTGCGCAAAATTGGCCTGGCTTCATGCAGAGCAGCAGTGAGAATACCCCTCACTCCAGCTCATCGCAGAGCCCGGGTTGCCTGGTGTCGTCAACATATGAGGTGGAACAGACTCCAGTGGACTCAGGTTCTGTTTACTGATGAGTCACGGTTCACTGTGTCCTTCAACGACGGCAGGGTGAGGGTCTGGAGACGCCAGGGAGAGCGATTCACGGATGGATGCGTCCAAGAGCTGGATCGCTATGGAGGAGGCTCAGACATGGTCTGGGCAGGCTTCAGCAGGGAAGGCAGGACCTCCCTCCACGTCATCCGAGGCACCCTGCCTGGACTGCGCTATCGGGACGAGATTATGCAGCCCCTCATTCAGCCAGCTCTCCAAGCCATAGGCAACAATGCTGTTCTGCAGGACGACAACGCCCGACCTCACCGCGCCCGTGTGGTGGATGTGTACCTTGAGCAACCGGGCATCATGAGGATGGAGTGGCCAGCTCGTGCACCTGATCTGGCTCCCATCGAGCACCTCTGGGACGTGCCGAGGCAACGTGTAGTCAGCAATCACCCCCACCTCAAGGTATCCCCCAGCTCACTCAGTTCCTGCATCAAGAGTGGGAAGCGATCCCACAACATGTTCTCCGAACCCTGGTGAACTCCACGCGTCAACGCTGCATTGAATGCTTGGCTGCAAACGGTGGGTACACTCGCTACTGACTGGACCAATCTTGTGTGACTTTTCAAATGAGGGGTGGATGAACATTCTAACGTACTGCTGTTGTTACAATTGCTTGATTTACTCAAAACTTTAATGAAATTGTTACTGAATAAATTAGCAAAGTACCGACTCCAAGTTTTGTTATATTATTTGTGTGGTGTTGTCGGTGCGTCTGCGATAAAAAGTGGCCCTTAAGTTTTGACCATTAGTATATATAGTTGCTGTTCATCATTGTCTTTAAGCAGAAGAGGTGTACAGTCTCTCGCGCAAGCCCGCTGCGTCTCAGTGCAGGATTCGTAGATCCTCATGAGCCTCTGCAGCCTCAGGGGGCTCATGATTATCTATGCCTTTTGCTAAGAAGAGATCGGCTTCTGTTGTTCTTTGAAGTGTTGGGACTAACCCCTTCAATGCCGTGGACGCAGATTGCGTTTTTGAAATTTTTGTTAATTCAGAGCCGAAGATTCCAAGTTGTCCTAGGACCATGGATACAAAGTTGTTTCAGCAATAGGCATAGATCCTCATGAGCCCCCGCATCTTCGGGGGCTCATGAGGATCTGTGTCTCTCGCAGTGGGATCGTGTTCGCTTTGTCGCAGTGGGATCGTGTTCGCTTTGTCTCGGTTGTGAAGAGGTTAAGCGCATGACTGAGTACCCGAGCTTTATTGAGTCAAGCGAAAACCTTCTATGTATATGCCGCATATTGCACATGCGTCCTGGCACGAGTGGAGTCTGGATTCTTCAATCAGTCTTGAACACCAAACGCGGTGTGCCTTTACAACCGGTTTTCAGGAATCGATGCATAATTATTATGACGAACAGATCTCTTTATCGCACCGGTTGCTCTTTATCGCACCGGTTCTGTCGCACCGGTTGTCTCCGTTGTTTCGCTACTCAGTAGCGAATCAAGGGAGACAACCAGTGTAGCCTATTGCATGACAATCGGAGTTGGGGTGGGGGCTAAGGGAGGGGGGAGGAGGTGGGGGGGGGGGGGGCGTAACTCGGGTGTTTAGCATCCTATTGTGATAGCCTTCAGGACACGGAGAGAAAACTTCACACGAAGACAGCAACGCGTCTGAGAGAAAACTTCACACGAGGACAGCAACGCGTCTGATGGCGGTCGAGCAGACAATTATCACTAAACAACCTCCTGGCTTCTCCACCCTGTTACTGGGTGGCTTTTCCACCCGTTTACCGGACTTTGCAGCTTACTGCTGCCTAAGTTCATCAAGTTCTTTAAGAGTGGGGGGCGGGGAGTGGGGGTGGAGGTGAGGTCAAAGGAAGGTCAAATGCTTGCCGCGACGTCACTGCACACGATGAATTCGTTTTGCAAACACGAATACTGAAAACGAATGATGAAACGAGTCTTGCAGGCCAGAATGATCACGGTTTAACCCCTTCGCTGATAAAGTGAGCACGACACAACTGCAAGAGACATAGATCCTCATGAGCCCCCGCAGTTGCGGGGGCTCATGAGGATCTATGCCTCTTGTGGATATCGCTTTGTAGTCGTGTTCCTTGGACGGCTCTTTGGCGTGGAATTCACAAAGATTTCAGATACACAGTGTGCAGCCACTCGCAACGATTGGCTTCAAACAGTCAGCCCCAAGGTCCCGTTTCTCAAATTTTGGAGGTGTTGCCTAACGACTGTGTACCAGTTGTAAGAGATTGATTGATCATGATAATTCAAGGGTAGTGCCAGATGAGCTTGGCGCCTGCAGGCGCTAAGCTCATCTGGCACTACCCTTGAATTATCATGATCGCTCCATCTCCTGCTGCAGGGTCCCGAGGCTAAAAGGGTTAAACTGCACCATCGATAGCAGCAAAATTAAATAAATAAATAATAAAATAATGAATTGTTCACCAGGCGTCTTTCAATGTATTTTTTATAACTACGAATTGCTTTAATTCAACTCATTCTACCCCAGACACACCACAGCAAGATATGGATCGACCAGGAGAGTTCAAGGGTGATGCCAGAATAGCTTGGCGCCTACGTGCGCCAAGCTATTCTGGCATCACACTTGAGCTATCATGGTCGATCTGTGTCCTGCACTGCAATGCAGTCTTCAGAGAACAACGGCAACATTTGGGGGATTTCTGTGTTGGGGTAGGATGAGTTATTGTTGTTCTTGTTTGCTGACCAGGTGACCTGTTGGTGACGCTGGCCCGCAAGTCGGACACCGGTTTGTACACGTGTGAGGTCATCAACGAAGAAGGGTTCGACATGGCCAGCTCTCACGTCACAGTGGCAGGTAATGACGTCACCAGAAGTTTAGGACTGAAATCAAACATGTGGAACGAAGGGAAGGAATTCTCATACAACAATGCTTTGTTTAACTCATTACATCATGGGGAAGATTTTAAAAAAAAATCATTTATTGTCCTGTGAAGGCTACGTTAAAGATTAGTAGATATGCCAACCATTTTAATTCAAGTTAGTTAGTTAGTTAGTTATTTGGGTTTAACGCCGAGCAGGCAACTAAGGCCACCCCAAGGCGGTTTTTTAATTCAAGGGTGGTGCCAGAATAGCTTGGCGCCTCAGGCGCCAAATATTTCTGGCGCCACTCTTGAACTACCATAGTCAAATTTATTTCAAGCAATAGTGTATCAGGATGAAAAGGGTTGCTCACACATATCTATTGACTGAAGGAAAATGGGGAAAAAGTAGTCAACTCAAAATTAACAAAATCTGTATGCTGATCTGTGATTTTGTAACTGTGGCCCATCATGGTAAAAATCACAGAACATGCAACATACATTCTGTCATGATAATTTTCAAAATGAATTTCGTACGGCCAATGAAAATAATTCTTCCTCTCTTCAGAGTACACCTCAGGCTGCGCAGACGACAGCACGGAAGGCCTTCACCTTTACCGTAACCTTCACGCTTGTGAAGGTCGTTGGGAAGGTCACGTGCGCGAGGGCAAGTCTCTGTGTAAGCGCGGGTGGCGGGTGTGCAACCCCAAAGATTCGGACGCTTTGCACCAGCTGACCTGGTTGGATGTCTTCGACTTGTCCGGATGCTACGCTTACAACGCGGCTACAAAACGGGGGCAGTGTAAAAAGTAAGGGACTGTATGGAAATCAAACACCGTCAAAATCATGCATGTACTGGTCTGTAATTAATCCATATCATACTGAGTCTAAAAGCTTCAAATTTGTACACTGCAAGCTACATTATAGTACTTGCAGATAAAGATATAGACAATGGCTTTAGTTCAAGGGTGGTGCCAGGAGAGGCGCCAAGCTATTCTGGCACTACCCTTGAACTATTTCATTCAAACTTATTTCACACACTGGTGTATTCCGAATGATAAGGGTTAATTACGCCCCACCTAAGAATGAATAAACGACGGAACACAATCGACTGAGCTAACGAACAGCCAACCAACGAACCTACTAACCAGCCAGTCAGTCAGTCAATCATTTATTTGAGCCCTTCAGTGTGTCGGATGGACACGAAGGCCACCCAACTGCAAGAGGCCAAGAACCTCATGAGCCCCCGCATCTGCGGGGGCTCATGAAGTTCTTGGCCTCTTGCTGACCCTAGTCATATCCGTGTTCAGTCATTCGGTGTTGAAACTGCCGCCCTGCATTGAACACACATAATTTTGGCGTCCACTGGCTGTGAAGGGCTTGGGCGGATTAAAAAAAAAAATTGTTGTATGTTGTAAATTCATCTTTTGGCAGATTTCACTCTTATGGAGTTTTTTGGTTTTCTACAATTTACCTTGCAAACCGTTTGTCACCTTTTCGCCTTGAAAAGCTTATTTCTCTCTCGTAACTTGATTTACCTCCATTCTCGTAGACAACCACTCTCATCTATTTGTAAAAACCTGAATGTTTCAGGTGTAAGAGCGGTCGCATGGCAGGTGTGGGACGAGAGTGTATGTGGATGAGGCACACCCAGAGCTCGTGCTTGGCGCGTGGGCGCGTGGAGGTGCTGCATCCGCGGAACAGCACAGGTTGTGCTTACGTAGAGGGCGTGACGTCAGGAGTTTTGTGCTGCAAGCGCAGGAAGAGGAAGGGGAAGAACCACGTCAAAGCTGGCGAGTGTTTTACTGATGGAAAGATCCCAGTCTTCGTGGTAGAAAAAGGGCATCCCCTATAGCAACACGCCTTCGGGCCCGCGACGGCCGCAGTGGTGCCCGCGCACTCACGTGCGCGGGCCCCACTGCGGCCGTCACGGGCCCGATGGCCTTTGCTTTCTGGGATTATGACATGCTGACTGAGCCATGGTGACGTTCGCCCGTGAAGTGAAACGCCACACGTTTCAATAATAAGACCTATTTCACTAATAACAAGGTAGGACTTGACAAATGTTGCATATAACACAGGTCAGAGGTCCTGACAGCACTGTTTGCATGTAAATTACTTCGCTTATAACAAATTTCGGGCATAACAACAACAACAAAAGCGGTGAACCCCTGGCGATTTGTTATAACCTAACATGTCATAAGAAAGACAATGACAATAATAATGATAATAATAATAATAGTATTAATAATAATAATGCATGGAATAATAATAATAATAATAATAATAATAATAATAATAATAATAATAATAACGTATGGAATAATAACGATAATAATAATATATATTATTATTATTATTATTATTATTATTATTATTATTATTATTATTATTATTATTATTATTGCATTTTAAAACTTTCTTTTCACTGAGATTTCACGTTCTAATTCAGATTTTTTTTTCAGGTCAAAAGGTGGAGTGTTTGCCAGCGTGTGAAAATGGCGGCACATGCTCGGGCCACAACCGCTGTCAGTGTCCCGATGGATACAAGGGTGCTCGTTGTCAGAACGGTAAGTATGTCGACACTACGTGTACCACCACAATCACACACACCCTAAGCGTCACCCTCCGTTTCCTGTTCCACCCTCTGTTTCCTCAGTGTTCCACCCTCTGTCACCACAGGCATGGAATAAACGTTGCGGAACTCGAGCACCATGGTGCTATTTCCTACTGACTACCAGTAGTTTAGAGGTGATCATCTTAAGCCTGTGTCTGTCATCCTGTTTCTTCTTCTTCAATTCCAGTTTACTGTCCCACTGGCACTAGTAGTTATCCGATTTTCATCAGTTTTGACGAAGTTCTGTAGTTGTTGTTTTGGCGTAGGTTTCCCCTCCTCCTTTCTCATCCGGGATTGGGACCGGCAACGGCGGAGTTCTGTCATCCTGGTAGTAGACAGTCTTTATAAACCTTTGTCATCCTGATAGAAGACAGTCTTTTAAAACCTTTGTCATCCTGGTAGTAGACAGTCTTTTTAAACCTTTGTCATCCTGGTAGTAGACAGTCTTTTTAAACCTTTGTCATCCTGGTAGTAGACAGTATTTTAAAGCCTTTGTCATCCTGGTAGTAAACAGTCGTTTTAAACCTTTGTCATCCTGGTAGTAGACAGTCTTTTTAAACCTTTGTCATCCTGGTAGTAGACAGTCGTTTTAAACCTGTGTCATCCTGGTAGTAGACAGTCTATTTAAACCTTTGTCATCCTGGTAGTAGACAGTCTTTTTAAACCTTTGTCATCCCGGTAGTAGACAGTCTTTTTAAACCTTTGTATTCCTGGTAGTAGACAGTCTATTTAAACCTTTGTCATCCTGGTAGTAGACAGTCTTTTTAAACCTTTGTCATCCCGGTAGTAGACAGTCTTTTTAAACCTTTGTCATCCTGGTAGTAGACAGTCTTTTAAAACCTTTGTCATCCTGGTAGTACACAGTCTTTTAAAACCTTTGTCATCCTGGTAGTAGACAGTCTTTTAAAACCTTTGTCATCCTGGTAGTAGACAGTCTTTTTAAACCTTTGTCATCCTGGTAGTAGACAGTCTTTTAAAGCCTTTGTCATCCTGGTAGTAGACAGTCTTTTTAAACCTTTGTCATCCTGGTAGTAGACAGTCTTTTTAAAGCCTTTGTCATCCTGGTAGTAGAGAGTCTTTTTAAAGCCTTTGTCATCCTGGTAGTAGACAGTCTTTTTAAACCTTTGTCATCCTGGTAGTAGACAGTCTTTTTAAACCTTTGTCATCCTGGTAGTAGACAGTCTTTTTAAACCTTTGTCATCCTGGTAGTAGACAGTCTTTTTAAACCTTTGTCATCCTGGTAGTAGACAGTCTTTTTAAACCTTTGTCATCCTGGTAGTAGACAGTCGTTTTAAGCCTGTCATCCTGGTAGTAGACAGTCTTTTTAAACCTTTGTCATCCTGGTAGTAGACAGTCTTTTTAAACCTTTGTCATCCTGGTAGTAGACAGTCTATTTAAACATTTGTCATCCTGGTAGTAGACAGTCTTTTTAAACCTTTGTCATCCTGGTAGTGGACAGTCTTTTTAAACCTTTGTCATCCTGGTAGTAGACAGTCTTTTTAAACCTTTGGCTTTCGGTAGCGTTTTTTCTTGTCGCGATGATTCCTTCAGGCAAAAACCGCTGCCGACAGCTAAAGGGTTAACCCATTTAGCCCTGGCGCTACTACAGCAGGAGATGGGTCGACCATGATAATTCAAGGTAGTGCCAGATTAGCTCGGCGCCAAGCTAATCTGGCAATACCCTTGAATTATCACGGTCGATCCATCTCCGGCAACAGGTGCATAGTCGTTAGATGACATCCGCTCCAAAATTTGGGAAATACGGGCGCCGGGCTGATTGAGTTTAAGTGCCAATGCACCTACCAGGGCTCACACAATGCACACGTGGGGCAAATGTGAATAGAGTCATCGGGCGATATTTAGTCATGTGTTTCTGCGCACACTGGGTCCAGTTTTCAACAGCCGGTACTTGCCTGAAGGCCCCGCTACACACGCCAGGTTTTGAGGCCGATTCCCGATCAGTTTCGAATCGGTAGGTGATCGGACCGGACTGCAAAAACGTGTGCACTGCCACACATTCCCCGACTTTATTTAGCCGACCGGTTTGAAACGAAGATCAAAGTCGTACCTGTTCTGCAAAATGGCTGCTAGTTTTGACAGTGGTGATGATGTGCTTGCATTATCAGCAGTTTTGCATCATATTCGGGAAAGAGGCGTGCGAAACATCAGCAACGGCGGTGGTACTGATCACAACAGGCGTGTTCCGCCATTTGCAAACCGTGCCGGTTGTGCCCCGATTTTGAAGCCGATTCCTATCCGATTGCGATCGGATGACGTCAATTATCCGATCCGGTCCCAATCGCCTGGGAATCGGGTGTCTAGAGCCTGCTCTATTTTCCGATCCGAATCGGTCCCGATCGTAAGCTTCAACCAATCAGAGCGCGTCTCGCAAATCATGTCGTTTCAGCACGGTTATCAAATGGCGGAACACGCCTGTTGTGATCAGTACCACCGCCGTTGCTGATGTTTCGCACGCCTCTTCCCGAATATGATGCAAAACTGCTGATAATGCAAGCACATCATCATCACTGTCAAAACTAGCAGCCATTTTGCAGAACAGGTACGACTTTGATCTTCGGTTCAAACCGGTCGGCTAAATAAAGTCGGGGAATGTGTGGCAGTGCACACGTTTTTGCAGTCCGGTCCGATCACCTACCGATTCGAAACTGATCGGGAATCGGCCTCAAAACCGGGCATGTGTAGCGGGGCCTTTAGTCCAGACGGCGTTTTGTCTGAGCTATTTTTAGCCCCACGCGAAAATCTTGCGACCATACAGTGGGAAAGTTGGTTGGCAGTTACTGGCTCGGACAAGTTAGCTGCAACTGGAGGATGGTGTCTACAGCAGGTCGCCTGCTACAAATTCTTCCTGCTATTTTCGGAGTTACATACCTTTGCTTACGGAAAGAAGAAAGGGCGATGAGACATTGCTTACATAGGATTACATAAACTGGTAAAAAGCGTGGCACAATGTTCGTGAAAAGCCGCGAGATTTTGTTCATTGTATAGCAATCAGAATCACGCTTGTCACGACTACGGATATAAATATACCATCCAGGGGCGGATCAGTTACCTCGAGGTGGGGGGGGGGGGAGGGTCCAACCTTTTGCTTGGGACCACCAGCCTCATAATACAAAAGGCCTCCCCCGCGGTAGACCTTGCTTCCAGGGGGGTTGGGGGGGTGGGGTTGGGGGGGGGGACGTGCGTGTTAGACCTTGCTTCCAGGGGCCGAAAAATCAAAAAGGGGTGGAGAGGGTGGTGGTGGTGGTGGTGGTGTTCCAAACACCCCCAAAACGAGACTATGTTATATGTTATAGCATTTAAAAGAATTTTGGGTGGGTGGGGGGGGGGGAAGGACTCCCTCCCCCCCCAGATCCGCCACAGCCATCTTTTGCCAAATCATGGCAGAAATATAATGATGATATTCACTTGTAAAGCGGCGAAATCTATCTTATGCTATCTTATGCTCTAGGCGCTTTGGTACAGGTTTTGTATACTGACGAGCGAAAGAAATGCGACAATTTTCGAATCATCGGAAACACTAACGATTCGGAAAATGTCGCATTTCTTTTGCTCGTTAGTATACATTAGAGACAGAACCCAATAGAAGACTAACGATTCTGACGTGGCATCTTTCAGCGATCTGCGACCCAGGCTGCGGAGCGAAAGGTGTGTGCATCAAGCCCAACACCTGTAAATGTCACAGTGGCTACGGCGGCTCCCTATGTCGCCAGAAGCTGCAAAAGTGCAAACAGCCGTGTCTGAACGGGGGCCGGTGTCACCAGGGCAAGTGCAGGTGTCTGTACGGCTTCTGGGGGCGGTCCTGTCAACACGGTAGGTGATCGTGAACAAAGTTGTGTTCCTGTGGTCAGTGTTGAGGTCATTGTAACGGTTAATCGTCACTTTGGTACCGGTTTCAGGCCGAAATCTCGGTAGCTGAGCTGACCCTTTGCACCACGTGAATGTCTGGTGTTTGTCTTGTTCTGTGTTTGTCTTCAGAGTGAATGCGCGTGTTTCACGGGAGGCGTGCGTGTTGGGTTTGAGCCGATTCAGTCGCAGGATTGGGGAACGCGCCTATAATTATAATGACCGGCAATATTTTTTTATCATATTATTATATTACGTGTATTATCATTATCATTATCATCATTATTATTATTATTAATATTATCATCGTTATAATTATTAACCTCTTCACTGATGGCGCAACCCGAACGCCACCCATCTGCAAGAGACATAAACCCTCATGAGCCCCCGCATTCGCGGGGGCTCATGAGGATTTATGGCTCTTGCTAGTTCTATGTTCTGTATGCCTAATTGTGTCCCCTTTACATCTGTGTTCCTCACGCGAATGTCGGTCAGCGTGCAGTCGTTTTTGACGCGCGATGCACGATCCGTGGCAGCAAAGGGGTTGAAATCATTTGTCGTCATCGTCATCATCACGTCAACATCATCGTCAACATCATCGTCGTCATCATTATCATCATCTTCTTTTTCTTCTTCTCCTTGTTCATCTCTGTCTTTTATTTATCTTTCCCTTGCCTCGACATACTGATGTAGAACTGAAAAGAAAATCATCGCCTGCTCACATTCAACTTTTTTTTGTGTTCAAAATTTTCCCCCAGTGATTCAACACGTGGTGCTGTCTAAGCTCAACAGGACTGACAGATAGAGGTCAAGGCGCGGTCACTTTGACCCGAAGGAATGCAGGTCAAGGTCACAGTCACAGCACGTGAAATACGCGTGCAACGCGGCGTAACGAGGTACGCTCCAAGTATGGTTGTGTCTCCTGGGTCTGATGCCACACTGCCAATACACCTCCGTGACAAGAAGGAGAATGATGTACGCTACGCCAGCAAGAGACATAGGTCCTCATGAGCCCCTGCATTCTGCCGGGGCTCATGAGGATCTATGCCTCTTGCTATTAAAGGTTCAAGCTGCCTATCGTGAACTGTACGCCCGATACGAGTTTTCGCCTGGAGAAACTGGATGAAACTTGACAATATGAAAGAGATATGTGAGAAGTCGCAATTTTGCGGCGGATGTTGGCTCGCGTGTGGTTCCGATCACCTACCGTACGCCTGAACGGAGACCGCAGCAGGACGAGATAACAATCATGACGACCTTCGTGAAGTCGTTTTTTTTTTTGCGGCGGAGATATCTTAATGAAGTTAAAGGATTCAATGAATGATTAAAATCTCCACAGCAGGACAAGACAACAGATATGATGACCAGATGTCGCTTTCTACGGCGGAGGCTGCTGCGTACGTGTGCTAAGTTTAACAATCTCCGCAGCCGCAAAGACAAGAGTACAAACGTAAACAGTTAGGTGATGTTGTTTTGTGGCGCAGACTACTTTGTGTAGAAAGTTGTATAGTTGGAAGCTTCGAAATTTTCGCCGCGGGCGGAACTCTGGAACTCGATTACTTGGAGCTGGTGTGACCGCAAAACACCGAAAGGCAGTCAGAGCCTTGCAATATGCACCTACTACCTCCCTAGGAAGTCCTAGTGTAGGCATTCTGCTGAATTCACTTCAACTAATAAGCACCTCCATCGGACCCCAAAACCACTTAAAGGCCAGTAAGACTTTGTCTAAATCTTCAAATCGGTCTTTGAATTCAGAAATAGTGTGGCGCAATGACGCATTGCAGTGCGGGTCTGATATTTGAAAGACAAAGCAGTTTGGCATAGTGTAAGGAAGGTCCCAGTGCGCAAAAAAGGCCACCAGACTGAAATCGGCCGCGGTGGGCCCGCGCACGTTCGTGCGCGGGCCCACCGCGGCCCACCTCAGCCCGATGGCCTTTGCTGAGATCTTTCAATCACTGTTATGAATGAAAGGACCTCAGTACTGCAAATGGCTGTGCTATCTATGGTACACAGGGTACGTCCCAGTGACCACACAATCCTCGGGCCGACGCAGGCCCACAAATGGCACGCGTCGGCCCGGGGACCTTGTGTTCACCAGGATTATGCTGACATGTAGCATATCAATGTCTGCGAAACTTGTATTGCATTTACAGAGAGAGCGGACCTAGGTAGCTCAGTTTTTGGAGCGTTGGACTCTCGTCCGAAAGGTCGTGGGCTCGAACCTAGCTAGCCCCTTTTTGGTGCCCCGTCTTTGAAATCACCTTCGTGCTGGACAGAAGACGTTAAGCTCTAAACGTTTAACGTTTTGCATTTAGAGACAACAGCTTTAGAAGAAATGGCACGCTGTGGTACTTACACTTTCAGAAGCATAATTGTAATGGGCACATTGTTGCACACGGTTTTCTTCGATTGAAAACGATTAGGTTGGACCCAGACGCCGCGAGCCTCGTCCCAAAAGATTTTGCGGAGCAGTCACAGTGGCTGCCAGAATCCATCGGAAGTGCTTCACCGGAAGTTGCTGCACAGGAAGTACCGTCGTAATTCCCGGATGTATATCACACGCCACAACTGACTTGTGGCCACACAGGACAATTAGGTTATGCCCCCTTTTCACACACTGTTATCTGTTAGCCTCCTGCAGCATAAACTATGAAGGAAGAACCTTTCTGCCAAAACAAAACATCCACGCGGAGCGCCGCATCACCGGAGAAACATTTTCAGCAATTCTTAAAAAAAATTAAGAGTTAGCATTTTTCACAACACTCTAATGCACTAATTACCCCATGACAAAACTGTCGTCTGCCGCAAGCCTGCATACAACCGTGCACATGCCCCAATTAGGCTCCCATGAACACACTAGGTCGACTAAAATTATCCAGATTTTGCTCTTTTTCACACCACCTGTCATGCCTTTTGTTGCTGAAAACGCCAAAAAAAGGCAAAAATTTTGAAGTTTTACATCCTAAGAAATTTGCAAAAAGGGAGGACATTTTTTAAACTATTTATTGCGGAAAAGTTACTACATGCAGCGGAAGCAATTGCCCTGTGTGGCCTGTGAAACGAGTCAGCTCCCAGTGCATAAAAAGGCCTTCGGGCCGACGTCGGCCGCCGTTGGCCCGCGCACGGGTGTGCGCGGGCCAACGGCGGCCGACATCGGCCCAATGACCTTTTGCGCATTGCGTCAGTAAGGGAATGAAAAGCGTTGTGTTTTCTGATGCCGCCAGTGTTTATTTGAGGACTTCCCAACTCTAGAGATTACCTAGTATGAAAGATTTGCTTGGTGTGTATTTATTTTAGACTTCTATCAGGAATATTTTGAACATATTTGCAGATCGATGAGGCATCAATCGAAAATTAAGTTTGTACATTTTGTATGCTTCTTATCGTTTTTGATCCTCCTAATGATGTAATAAAATTAGAGAGATCACTTTCTCCACAGTGCTAGAAATCCAAACAGTAATTTTAACCCATTTCATTGTCGTGTGTTATTGTGGGCAGATTAACCCTTTGCTTGTCGGTAGCGGTTTTAGTCGCGATGATTCCTGTAGGAATCATCGCGACTAAACCCGCTACCGACACGCAAAGGGTTAAGGCTGGGTTTCCATATAGCTACGGACAGCGGTGAGATAGGCGACACGGCAAAAAAAAGGTAGCTGAGCGGCAGGCAAAAAATAAATAAATAAATAAAATATCGCTTAAAACGGCTACCGATAAACACTACTCCGATACGAAACCGACCCGAATCCGAAGCGGGTCCGAAACAAAACAAAAAAGTCGTGCAAGTCATTTTCATGTTTGTGTGTTTCCATATGTCCGATGCGATAAACGAATTCTCATCCGGCTTCGAACACAAATGACGCAATCTTTGAATGAAAAATGCATCATCTCATCGGGTTCGGATCGTATTGGATTCGTGCTTATGGAAACGCAGCTTAATTGTGTTTCCATTTAGGGTGCGAGAGGCACATCGAGCCCCTATTTAAGGTTTAAAATCGTCGCGATTTGTTGTCGCGTGGTGAAAGCCACTCTTTCTTCACAGCAAAATCGCGACTGAATCGCCTTTTAATCGATTGGTGGGGCGATACAATTTTGTCTCGCCGCTGTCGTCTGTCGCACCGCAATCGATAATCGCAATCGATTCCTGTCGCTGCCGTCAACTGAATGCTTTCTCGTCTCTGCCGCGCCGGTATATGGAAACACCCCCTAACTGTGCATTTCCCGCGTTTCCACAATTGTGCTGTTCTGTGATTTTGGGCCTTACGGCGCTAGCGCCGTAAGGTCCAAAATCACAGACCAGCACACACGTTATGTAAAGTCCCATCTTTGTAATCAATCCCACACGTTAGGCTGTTTTTCGAGTGTTGTGAATGTTCACGACTGCGTCATTGTTCAGTCGTACGATTCAACAAACTATCGCTCACAGGTGTTGAGCGGTCAGTCGCTTTTGAGTGGTCATACCTGGAGCTTTGAATCCCCCACGGTCTATCTCCGTGGCAATGGCATTTGGGGATCTCGTGGAGCGAGGTGTGATCGCTGTGCAAAATTCATACGAGTCTGGCGCCCTGAAAACCACCCTTCATTCCTTTAACCCTCTCCCTGTCCGCATACTTTTTAAAGTGTCTGCAGACTTTTTAAAGTGTCCGCAGACTTTTTAAAGTGTCCGCAGACTTTTTAAAGTGTCCGCAGACTTTTTAAAGTGTCTGCAGACTTTTTGAAGTGTCCGCAGACTTTTTGAAGTGTCGTGTCCGCAGACTTTTTGAAGTGTCCGCAGACTTTTGAAGTGTCTGCAGACTTTTTGAAGTGTCCGCAGACTTTTGAAGTGTCCGCAGACTTTTTGAAGTGTCCGCAGACTTTTTGAAGTGTCGTGTCCGCAGACTTTTTGAAGTGTCCGCAGACTTTTGAAGTGTCCGCAGACTTTTTGAAGTGTCCGCAGACTTTTTGAAGTGTCCGCAGACTTTTTGAAGTGTCGTGTCCGCAGACTTTTTGAAGTGTCCGCAGACTTTTGAAGTGTCCGCAGACTTTTTGAAGTGTCCGCAGACTTTTTGAAGTGTCCGCAGACTTTTTGAAGTGTCGTGTCCGCAGACTTTTTGAAGTGTCCGCAGACTTTTGAAGTGTCCGCAGACTTTTTGAAGTGTCCGCAGACTTTTTAAAGTGTCCGCAGACTTTTTAAAGAAAAATTTAATGAAAAAGAAAATCATTGTAAATTGAACGTGAAAGATCCCCAAAGGAACATGAAATATGGATTAAAATTTGATTTAGCAAGAGGCATAGATCCTCTCGAGCCCCCGCCACTGCGGTAAGTTAGCGACACTGCGGGGGCTCATGAGGATCTCTGCCACTTGCAGTCGGGTGGTGTTCAAATTGTCTCTGCAGTGAACGGGTCAACACACTCTGCCCCAGGACGAAATCCCCAAATTGTGAAGTTGCCCTCTGAAGGACTGTATGACAATTCTCGAGACAGAGCGAGCATGATAGTTCAAGGGTGGTGCCAGAATAGCTTGGCGCCTATGGGCGCCAAGCTATTCTGGCACCACCCTTGAACTATCATGCTCGATCCCCGTCTTACTGTGGTGCGTTGGGGCTGAGTAAATTACAGAAATTACAAAGGGCGTTTCGTGGCTTGAGACGTAGCCTCTTGATAACAAATAGCAGCCATACCCGGCCGCTCTGAAAACCTGTCGATCCATCTCATGAATGACAGTGGCGGTTTCTCAGGCTACGAGGTATGACAGCTGTTAATGAATTACTGTCGAGCGGCCATACCTGGCGCCCTGAAAACCCAGCTGTCAATTCTATCAATGAACGACAGTGACGTGTCAGTGCGACAGGTAGGCTATGACCGCTCTCGAAATGACGTAATGGAATTTTCGGAGCGCCCACCGCTCCAAAGCGATTAACCGTTTAGTACCTGTGCTATAGATGTTGTGGACTTATTTGGTGTAACATTTTCATTCATATTAATACATGTTTAAATTTAAATAGTGCATTTTTTTATGTGCGAACGTCAGTTTTTATAAAGAGGCATTTTCTACAGCAAATCCATTCCCATAGACTTATATCATTGTACATATTGAGATTACACAAAATCACAGATCTATGTGAGTGTGTTTACTGTTTTTCCCCCTGTATAGGCTCTTTATTTGCGCTGTCTTGTACGCAGAGAGCTGCGATACGTAATTGTTTGACGTCACACGCAGTGTTTTCACCGTGTGACGTCAAAAAAGAACCGGAATTACTGTTGTCAATTCAATGTTGTACAATTCTTTCTATGTTAATCGTGTTGAGAACGTAGATGGTTTTGTTGTTTTAGATATATGTACATGAGCAGAAGCACATCTCTATACTGAAGAGCAAAAGAAATGCGACATTTTTGGAATTATCGGAAACACTAATGCTCGTCAGTATAATGTTGTATATCATTAACTCCTTCAAGGCGCACCGCATCAATAGCTGCGAAAGTGTCGTATAACGTTGCCTGTGACCTTGAAGGAGTTAAGATGTGCTGGTCTGCGATTTTGGACCGTAAAGCTTGAGGCCGTAGGGTGCAAAATTACAGAACAGCTATTTCTCCGTGTACATTGGAATTAAGGTCCCATGCCCATTTGTTTGGAAACCAGTCTACGAGCTTCAGTCTACCAGCTTTCGTTGCAATGGAACACGTTTTGTATTCGTTTCAGTTCTCGTGTAGCATCAGATCTTTACCTGAAGTCGTCAGTTTAGGATAAGCATACTGATCTTTATGTTGAAGTTGTGTTATCATGCAGTTTCCCATTTGGTCACTTACCCTGAAATGATATATATATATAAGAAATTAGCCGCCTCAATGAATGTATCGGTCACCGGCCTGTTTTCTTTGGTTTGTCGTTTGTTTTTTGGGCGCGGCTACGATTGGTGGACAGTGCCAGAGCATGAAGGGGGTGGGGGTGGGGGAAGAATAGGGGGTGGGAGGGGGGCGCTGAGGGGGTTTAGCGGAAGGATGTGGTTAAAAGTAGTAATATGAAACAAACGTAAGTGAGGCGAGGTATAACGATCTTGTGTAAACAATCTCTATTACCTGAACTTTTCAAATAGTTACAAATGCAGCTCTAAACTGTTAATAGGAAAATACAACTTCTAGAATGCTCAGTCTGCTTTTCTGAAAAGGTGAAAGCGACTCAAGTAAGGCAGATGCAGGCAGGTTGTCCGTCATGCAGGCTCGTAAGTGTACCGACTTGTACGCAGGTAGATGCGATACTACGTCATAATGGACGTCTGCGTGTGACGTCAATTATGACGTATCACAGCTGCCTGCGTCCGAAACAAGTGCCAAGAGCCTGCAACAGTGCGACCCAAATCTGTAGCCCATCACTCAGCGTGTTAGTGTTCTAGCGGAATGTAGTTTTAGGATTTGTGTCAATAGCTATCTTGTGTTGACAATTTTTGTTACCGTTTTAAAACATGTTGGCAAGTTTAGAATAAAGTACAAAAAACCCGAACGAGTGCATTTATCCCATGCTGTATAGTACCAGTCTTTTAAAGACGTGCGCGTTACAACAATTTGCAACCAGCAACATCACCGACACCTCCGTACGCAATCATCCACACTGACGGCAGATTCTCACAGTCAACAAGAAAAGTACCACCAAGAAGAACGCATATTTCGATTTAATGTTTATTTGTTGATAAATCAAGGAATGTTATATACTGACGAGCAAAAGAACTGCGACATTTTTCGAATCATCGGAAACACTGAAGTGTTTTCGATGATTCGAAAAATGTCGCAGTTCTTTTGCTCGTCGGTGTAGAACACTTTATTTAATGGTGGTCGAGGTCAGCTTAGACTGACATCAGGTTAATACCACGAAGATACGCGGGTTTTTACGATGTTTAGAGAAAGCTAGGTGCGATTATTTGCCAGATATGTTAAAAAAGTATCCATGGGACAGGGCTATTAGGTCCGTTTGCAATATGTTTGCCCTTTGTGCATGCAGCTCCGAGTACTGTACCTTGTGGCTGCGTGGTCCCTCGGTTTTCGTTCGGAAATCAGAAAGTTACAACGGCACCAGTTGCGATGAAAACAGTGGATGAAAAGCCAGGACAAACATGCGGCACCGCATGTCTGTCCTTGTCTTTTCATCCACCGTTTTCGTCGAAACACGGTGCAATTTTGACTTACTTCTGATTACCGGAAATCGTCTGTTAGGGGAGAGGCTTTGATATTGGAACGCGATCGTAACACTGTTCATAGTTTCCAAACGGCAACCTTCAGAAAGACGGCATTAAGGTCAAAATTAAACACACAAGATGAAGATTGCCGTCACATAAACAGTAGTACGTAGTATACAATGACCGTGATATATTTTGCAAACAGAACTCCTGCCAGCGTTCCAGGAGCCATGTTAAAGTTTGGATAGGGAACGCTTGAGTGTGGATATTGGAACGCATAGGAGCCTACATTTAGCATGAGCATGCTACTTACTGGAAGATTCAGTAACAATTCAGTTACAAGTATACATATCTATAACATTCGCCGATATGGGTCTGTTTAAGGCACCGTTCCTCAGTCCTCAGTGGTCTGCTCGGCGTTAACTCATTCAGCCCCGACACACCGAGGCAAGATATGGATCGAGCATGTTAGTTATTATTATTCTTATTATTACATGGCATTTATATGGCGCATTTCTCATATTTATAATATAACCCAATGCGCAGAATGTAGGCGGGAACTGAACCCAACAAGCACGCTCACGTGAAGCACGCGCATTCACTCACACACTGTACATCATAAACACAGAATTCACTTGGTGCTAAGGGCAAGCTCAAGCGAGCTACTGAATATGTTTTTGGAAATTCAAATCGTTTGTATTTGAACTTTAAGTTGGCTGAAACTTGTACCAAAGTGGAGGGGAAGGAAGAACCGGAGTACCCGGAGAAAGAACCCCCGACGGTCCGCCCGAATTAACGGTGACACTTACTAGAGGAGAAAAGTCCGACGCCGGAACTCGTAATCGAACCTCGCACCGTTGGCATTGGTGGCAGGCGCCTTAACCACTGCGCCACGGACCGCCCCTAGGCGCCAAGCTATTCTGGCACCACCCTTGAACTATCATGCTCGATCTGTCTTTAGAATTGTCATACAGTCCTTCAGGGGAACTTCAAAATGTGGGGCATTCGGTCCGGGGGCAGAATGTCTTAAACCCCAATAACTGAAGGCTGGTTGGTTGGTTGGTTGGTTGTACATTGCTTAACGTCCCGACAGCAACAAGTCTCAGGACGTGCCTGCACTGCTTGTGAAAGAAAAATAACTAAACAGAATATTGAATGTATGTCGCCAGCCGGTCTAACACGCTAAATAAACCTAAGACCATTTAGCAACACACATCCAATATCAAGAGCTACTGACAGCGCAGCCAGTAGGGAGAGTTTAAAAAAAGGAAAATACAGGTGAATGGACCAAGGGTAGACAGAAACACATGCCCCAGAATAGAGGGGGAAAACCCACCCTGTAAGGCTGACCAGGGTGACCCTGGAAACTAAAAAGTAGTTAATCCCACCCAAGTCCCCCAGGGCAGACCCGGGTGGGGGACTAACTGAAGGCTCCTGTGACGCATTTTAAACACATAAGTATCAGTACGTTATGAAAAAATACCAAATTGATCATCTTCTCTTTGCGTGCGGTGATGTTGCCCATTTTGTAAACGGCTCTGTTTTAGTGGCGCCGTCTACTTCTCCAATTGTGTTTCTTCTAAACCACAGGGGAGTGGGTGGTGGTAGTGGTGGTGGTGGTGGTGGTGGTGGGGGGGGGGGGGTGTAGGAAGGCAAGGTCTGCCAACCTCCCCCCCCCCCCTCCCCCCACCCCCTCGATTCCTACGCTTACTAGGGACTCGGAATATCTCACCCTTGCAAAGCGCAGACCGGGATCGGCTCTTGAAGGCATTTCGGTTTGACTCGTTTGCGGCAAGCCGCATCCGGATGTGCGGCTTATACCGACACAAAGTGCCTGGCTTATGCCGCGCATCCGGATGCGGCTAGCCCCGAATGAGTTGATCAGATTGGACAAAATTAGAACATAAAAAACAAACGTAAAACTGGACTAAGTTACTAAATGCTCGGTTCATGCCGCGCTTAGCATACACTTAACTCATTCAGCCCCGACACACCACAGCAAGACCTGGATCGAACATGATAGTTCAAGGGTGGTGCCAGAATAGCTTGGTGCCCGTAGGCGCCAAGCTATTCGGGCACCACCCTTGAACTGTCACGTTCGATCTGTCTCTAGAACTGTAATACAGTCCTTCTGGGGGCAACTTTAAAATTGAGGGATTTCGGTCTTCGGGTAGAATGTGTTAATTTCAAGACAAATACGTCGGTGTGACCAAAGACAGTATACAAAGTAATGATCTAATATCTTTGGCGTGATTCATGCATCTGCAGCTTACAGCTACACGACAGCGTCGGGTGTGCGTGCGAGAGCATGTGTGGATGAATCCGAATGAGTGCAATGAAAACCACAACTTGAAACACACCAAAAATATAGACAGGCTGGCAGGAGATAATAGACCACACAAATAACAGACCTCGGCAAATCAAAGTAGATAATATGCAAAATTAAAAAGAAAGAAAGAAATTAAGACTTTTTAAAAAAAGATATACAAAATTATTTAATTCAATTTTGCACAGAGCTGCGGGCCCGACCTTGTTCGCAGCGGACCCGCACTTGTTTTGCTAGAGTTTTATAACTCAGCTCCTCAAGTTCACTGGGGTGAGTTGCATGGGCGAGCTTAGTCCTGCGCCAGCCACTAAGCAAGCTAGCAAGGTGCTCCGCGACAGCGGCTGGCGCAGGACTAAGCCCACTGATGCAACCGACACCTGGCGCCCGACTGACAAACCGCTGGTGCCCCGCCGGAGCTCGTCATGATTGCGGTGTGGATCTGGCCGCCGGGTCAGTACCGCGGACTGGGATCTACGACGGCTGCTACGACCCGGATGGGCGCCGTGGGTCCGCGCTCGAGTTGTCACGGCCATCAGAAAAGCGCTGCGAGAAAATTATCTCTGCTAAGTTCTCCGTGCTGCAGACATCTTGTCTCAGTGGCTACGCGGCGAGCAAGTTCTACAACTCTTGCGAGACAAGAGACCTGCAGCACTGGCTAATCATACAGTCAGTACTGAATTCAGTACAAACAGCTCAATCATATCAAACTAATGCCCTTTAACCCTTTGCGTGTCGGTAGCGGTTTCAGTCGCGATGATTCCTGTAGGAATCATCGCGACTAAAACCGCTACCGACACGCAAAGGGTTAATACCGTAACACGAAAGCTATGTTATACGGTAAACGGCCTCGTTTTGTCACCAACAGTCAAGGGAGGCAATTTCAGGACTAAACATAGATGGCAAAATCTCAGTTCACTCCCTTTACTATTGTCACTTTACCTGTCTGACACTAACGACAGCAAATGTTTTAGCTTCATATAACACGAGTGAACACAAAGCAGCGTGCGCTGAACACAGCAAGCTTCAAGACAGCATCTTTGAACTTGCTTACATCAAATAAAAATGCCGCACGACTGATACAAAAAGGTACAACCTGTGCATTTGTGGTTTACAAATTTACGATATAATGCATTAATTCGCCTACCTTGCTTACTCCATAAGCAAGTGGTTCTTTAGCTTTGGGTCACCGGTCAAGCCCACATCCATCTTGGCCGGTCTAAAACGCTCGACTGGCGAATCTGTCATCTGACACGTGACAGCGCCCGTGCAAAACGCAACTCGAACAACTCGTGCTACCCTCGCTACTATACAGACGAGCAAAAGAAATGCGACATTTTTGAAATCATCGGGATGATTCCGACGCCCAAAAATGTCGCATTCCTGTTGCTCGTTAATATATATATATATATCCCACACTCCCACCACACGCGCACAGGCGTTCAAACAATATAATCCACCACACGAACATAGGCGTTCGTCACACTGAGTCGCCGGCCAGCGCTAAGCCCTTTTACTGCTGGGAAAATTGTAAGGCCGGATACATGTCTTTTGCATATGGGTGGCCTCACACTCAGCGATTGCCTCCCACGATTCCCTTCCTTAGCGGCCGCGAATTGTTATAGGCAACCAGTGTGGGATGGCCTTCGCTGATAACTACAGTGGCCCTACAAAAGAAGCATGTTTTGTAAGCTGTCTGTGAAAGACAAAAGAAAAATTCAAACGTAATAAATCAAAACACTGCAATGTGCCCGAAAAAGACATAAAGTACCGGAAGACAACAGCGCATTTCCTGTTAATTAACTCTCTGCCTACTAAGTAACATTTCTGTATTATGCACTCTGCCACTAAGTAATTTTGTTAACCCATTCAACCCTGATGCACTACAGCAGGAGATGGGTCGACCATGATAATTCAAGGGTAGTGCCAGATCTGGTCGATCGTAGTGGTCGATCCACCTTCTGCAACAGGTGCATAGTCGTACTAAGATGGCGCCCGCCAAAATGTGGGAAATACGTGCGTCGGGCTGAATGAGATAAGAGTTAATGTCTGGTTCCTGTGCGCATGCCAAGTAATAGCTTGCAACGACACATTCCGCGCTAAAAATAGCCAAGCACACACACACACACACACACACACACACACACACACACACACACACACACACACACACACACACACACAGCAAAGCGAACCTTGGCTGAATCTCGCCGCCGATAGTGTTCTAGGGAAGGTAATCTCGCGGCGCCTGAAGTCGAAATCCGTAGGCAAAGCCGGAGCTACAATTCACACTTTCAAATCACTATAGACATTTTAAAAAAAATTAAATCTTTTAGCCCAAGGTCCCATTTCTCAAATTTTGGAGGGGTTAATTAGTTAGTTATTTGGATTTAACGCCGAGCAGACGACTAAGGCCATCTCACGGCGGGATGGGTAAAAATCTGTCCACCAGACTAGAGGTGTTGCCAAATGACTATGTACTACTAGTTGCAGGAGATGGATTGACCATGATAATTCAAGGGTAGTGCCAGATTAGCTTGGCGCCTTCAGGCGCAAATCTAATCTGGCACTACCCTTGAATTATCATGGTCGACCCATCTCCTGCGGGTAGTGCGTCAGGGCTGAATGGGTTAACAAAATTACTTCCTGGCAGAGTGCATAATAGAAGGCGCCAAGCTAATCTGGCACTACCCTTGAATTATCATGGTCAATCCATCTCCTGCTGTAGGGACTCGGGGCTAAATGAGTTAAAAAAGAGAGAAAAAAAGCAAACACTCGTGTTTAAATGACAGAGAAAAAAAAAATCAGCACTAAATTAAGCTTGTATGGTGTTCTTTTTTTTCAAAGCCGGTTCACTGGTTGAACTTTCAACCGTCCGTGAAAACAATGAAGTACTCAGGGTAGGCCTGAACATCGCTGTACGTGACGAAGATGCTGGGGTTTGCCACGTCGTCCACTGTGCTGTTGTACCGCTTGCCTGTGGCGTTTGGAATTTCCGGCGGCAAGCGCGTGTTCTGGTCGCCTACAGTGTACTCTCCCACCAGCACCCGACACATGAACATGTGCCTTTCGCCGGCTAAATTGGCCACAGCGTAGGAGTTACGGCTGGAGTATTCAGCAGTTGTAGCGAAGTAGGCACCTTGGCCGTAGGCACTCCCTGAAAATCAAAACTAGCCTTAAAGGCCCACTACCGCCGTAACTTTTTATTAGTAGGCACCTTGGCCGTAGGCACTCCCTGAAAATCAAAACTAGCCTTAAAGGCCCACTACCGCCATAACTGTTTATTAGTAGGCACCTTGGCCGTAGGCACTCCCTGAAAATCAAAACTAGCCTTAAAGGCCCACTACCGCCGTAACTGTTTATTAGTAGGCACCTTGGCCGTAGGCACTCCCTGAAAATCAAAACTAGCCTTAAAGGCCCACTACCGCCGTAACTGTTTATTAGTAGGCACCTTGGCCGTAGGCACTCCCTGAAAATCAAAACTAGCCTTAAAGGCCCACTACCGCCGTAACTGTTCAAAGATACACTTCTGTAACACACGGTTACGAAACGTTACACACAGGTCTAGTTATGGTTCATTTGGATACAGGAGAATCCAGTTCAGCACACGTCGTCTTAATATCAAGTAACCTGACAATGACTCCTTCCGTTCTATAAATACAACTCTATCAGTACGAGAAACAGCTAAAAATAGATTGACCCGCTAACGGCAGCGCAGAATAAATTAGAGCGATTACGCGTGTGCTTTTGCTGTGTGTCCAAACTGCTGTCATAGTTCATTAGGTGTGTCGACAAGGCATAACAAACACAAATGGCGCTGAAATGTGCCTTCATATTTACGCGTAATGGTACTTTAACTCAACTAGTCCCGACACACCACCGGAAGGCGTGGATCGACCATGATAGTTCAAGGGTGTTGCCAGAATATCTTGGCGCCCGTGGGCGCCAAGCTATTCTGGCACCACCCTTGAACTATCATGGTTGATCCATGTCTCCTGAATTGTAATACAACCTTTCGAGGACAAAACACCATTTGGGGTTTTCTCGACGTTGGGGGACGCAATATTGTTGTGAGTTTATCATAATCATGGCCGGTGCTCGTATGCAATTCCGGACCCTACACCATACAGACAATACAACCGGGGCTCTAGGCTGCATTGGTCAAAATTCACAGACCAGTTCGCATATTTTACGAGAGACACCTGCATTTGACAGACCACACTTTGGGGTCTGGACTGAGCCGTACCCAACTCTCAACTGCTAAATCACTCGCTGTGCCTCTGCTTTCAGGGTTGCAAACTCAGGTTTACACGCAGCAAGAACGGCACAGCCCTTATGACTCACGTGTCAGCATAATCAATCTGACCTGTGTGACCTTGACCTTTCCGGCAGGTCACTTAAGCGAGTAAATGTTCAAGCGTCTTAAGGGTGAGTAAAGGGTTGGCAGGTGTACCTGCCGAATAAACGTTTTCTCGAAATTACATATCTTGACCCTTGACCTTTCTGAGGGCTAATCATGCATAAAAAGGTATTACCAGCAACCGTTGTGCTACAGTTGATGGAAAAACTGCGTGAAGATGTCGACGAACAACAGAATAAAATACGTAATTGGTTAATCTTTGTGTGCTTGTTAACCCCTTCACGGCCGAGAAAGAGTGAGACATATGCAACTCCAAGAGACATAGACCCTCATGAGCCCCCGCGGTTGCGGGGGCTCATGAGGATCTATGCCTCTTGCCGATCCCATTTCGTATCCACTTTCCTAAGGTGGCTGGGGCTCCTTGGCGCTGAGTCGGCGCCGAGTTCACAAACAGAACCTGCTCACACTGGCGGTGAAGCGGTCAAACTTACTGGCCTTGTCGCTGTAGCTGCGGTTGAAGCCGTATCTGATGATGCTGTCCGCCACCTCCCCCCTGGTGCCGTGCCACATGCGATCTTTCTCGAACAGGCGCCCCTCGGGGAAGCTCTTCTGCATCATGTGGTACAAGGCCATGTACTGCTTGTACAACATGGCGTTCTGCACGCGCTGAATCTGAACCGATTCAATATCAAAACTGCAGGGGCGGATCAGTTACCTCGAGGGAGGCGCGGGGTGTGTGTGTGTGTGTGTGTGTGTGTGTGTGTGTGTGTGTGTGTGTGTGTGTGTGTGTGTGTGTGTGGTTCCAATGTTTTGTTTGGGACCTTCAACCTGATACAAAAAGCCTCCCCGACGCCTGACCATCCAGGGGCCGAAAAATCGAAAAGCAGGGGTTGTGGGGGGGGGGGGGGAGGGCGGAAGGCGGGGGTGGGGGGTGGGGTGTGTGTGTGTGTGTGTGTGGGGGGGGGGGGGTAGAGAGGTCTTAAGACTCACCATTCGCCCAAATATCAAACACAACGGGGGAGTGGTGGTGGTGTTCCAAACACCCCAAAAAGGGACTTTGTTATAACATCTAAAAGAATTTTGGGTCGGGGTGGGGGGGGGGGGGGGGTGGGGGGGGTTCCGCCACCCTTGTAACCGCCCCACCCCCTCAAGATCCGCCCCTGAACTGCATCACAGAATTCTGAGAAATAAAACGTCTTAAGGCTATGAACGTAACCCCTTCCCTGCCACTGTACGTACACTTTGGTTTCAGAAATCTTGGTTCATTCAACGACCAAAAGCCGACACCGTCCAAGAAACATAGATACACATGGGTCTCGGCAAGAGGCATAGATCCTCATGAGCCCCCGCAGTCGCGGGGGCTCATGAGGATCTATGCCTCTTGCAGTTGGGTCGAGTTATGAAGACTTAAAGAAGACGTAAAGCAGGCCATATACACTACGAATGTTACCTGCCGTGCTAATCTGTCACTACGCTTCAATTATCATGGTCCATCCATCTCCTGCAACTGGTGCATAGTTGTTAGGTGACACCTCCAAAATTTTAGAAATGGG
>BTPG01000002.1:324673532-324831408 GCA_036245525.1 Semisulcospira habei
TTCATTTTTTGAGAAAAACGATAGTTTCATTGTTATACTATGGAAAGCTCGCTTTTCTCCCTCCCTCCCACCTCCCCCGGAAAAAAAGAAAAAGAAAAAGGTTTTCACATATGACGGCAGATATTCAAGTGGTTTAACTGATTCGCAGATCGCTGCCCCCAGATTCGCGGTACAAAGCCGCGTATCCGGGTTCTGCGACCCGCGAATGAGTGAATAGTACGCCTCCCAAAGGCAGAAAAAAATATGATAAATGTAGAGGACGCAATAAAACATGGCCCATCATCAACTCACGTTCTCGTGTCGCACGGCCGACCTCCCCTGGTTTTCCATCTGTAGGACAGCAAAGACAAGACAGGACAAGACAAGATAAACTTTATCGCCACATATGCAGCACAAACATTAGGAACATTATGTGGGAAATCAACAAGCATCCACTGTCAACACATACCACAAATAAACGTCACAGTCAAACTGACTCTGAAACACCGAACCGCATAATTTATAGGCCCTCTATCCGCCTGCAGAACACGCATCTAAGTTGAATCATTCGAGACGTGCCGCCTCCGGATACGCGGCTTAAAGCCGCGTATCCGGAGGCGGCACGTCTCGAATGAGTTAATAAAATTTATAATAATCATAACCTATCACGCGCGTATACAAACACCTAAAACAAGAAACAAATAGTGCCAGTAACACTGGCACATTTACCTTTGTTTACTGTCAGTCTGGCGCCTACAGATGCTGGCTGTTTCTGTGTCTGCGCTCGCAGTGCGGCAAGGGCCGATCCCCGGAAGATGGCTGAATTGTCCGGGCTGCTTAGGCCTCCAGCTACGTCATGCACATTGGTGTTGACCTTGCCTAGGAATTTCTCCAGCACGGGCGTGGGTTCTAGGATCTTGCACTGAAGGCGGTGCTCAATGTCCATACGAGTGGCCGTCCACGATCTGGACTGAAGGAAGGCGGCCATGGAAGGCTGCGTGTAGGTCTTGCTGATGTGAACGATGCTCCTGGAGAACATATAGTACATTCTCTCCGCAGCGTCCACACAGGGCTTGTTACCCTTGACCCTAATTCGGGCCTTGTCCTCGTCAAAGGTGACATTGTCGATGGTCACCGGCAAACCGAGTTGCTTCTCCCGCAGGTACAGTTTCAGGAGACCGTGGAGAGGCTTCTCCAGATCAAAGGCACGTTCCTGCATGTTGTTTTCCAACAGGAAAGTCTTCAGTTGCTGGTGATCCTCTCTGATGGTTGTGCTGACACTGACCATGGTCAGGCAGTCCTTGTCCTCCTGTAGCAGCATCAGGCCTTTGTTCCTCTGCAGGAGGGAAGCCTTCAGTTCAGCCCAGGCGGGCAGTGTGCGAGCTTCAGTGTTTTCTTCGCTGAACCTGATCACCCGCTTTTGGACGGCGTTTCTGAAAGCCACCTGTATGGCCTCTGCTCGCCGGCCGTCAAACGACATGATTTCTACGCCATCGGCGATAAGTTCCAATTGCCCCTCGGGGTCCTGCTCCAAGCACTTGGCAAAAACGGTGCTACGTGCATTGGGGTCTTGCAGCAGCTGAGCAGCGAGATCGACGTCCCAGGTCTGCTGGACGGACACGATGCTAGAGAGCACCTCCAGCAGCTTCTCCTTGGCGTCTCGGATTTCATCATTGACTCCGGTCAATTCCACAACCCCGTCATCAACATTGACGTCGGCTGTCAAATCTGGAAACTGCCCACGGATAACCTGCCAGATGTTGTGACCCTTAATCATGGACAACTTCCCTTTGCCCACAGCGATCACCTCTTTTCGGTACATTTTCCTTTTGTTCAATGAACTCTGAACTTTCTCAGTGGTCTGCCTCATGGTCGCAACAAGAGGTTTTTCTACTTTGTCATAAATGATGTAAATTGTTCCCATCTGTTTGTCGTAGCGGATGCCAACAGCATTGTCAGTGGCCATTTCTCTTAGTGGTTTCTCGGCTGCGCTGAACTCTTCAGCAGTTGCCTGAACCTCCTCCACACAGATGCACTGAAGAAACGTCCGCAGCACATTCGTGGCTTTCTCAGGCCATGCCCCGATCAGCTGGCGACCTCCCGCCTTCTCTGGTGATAGGCTGCAGCAAAGCCTGGCCCTGTCAGGTGTTTCAAACGCCAGGACTGCGTCACTTTCCTCCAGAGATGACTGTAATGCGTCCAGGCAACCAGGGATTTCTTTCAGAAGTGAGATCTTCTTTTGATCGGCATCGGGAATGGTGACAGGACCAGGAATCTGTGGCGTGGGCTGGTCACATCCCCCACTGGGTCCCAGGCACTCCATGTAAAGAGTGACGTCCACGTGCCGGCCATTAATCACGTGCTCTCGGCTGGCCACTCTGGCCGCAACTGCAATCAAATCAAACAGAAACACTCTGTGTATGTTCATTCTAGCCCCTTTGTGCATGCAGCGACCAGTGTTGTTTACAGTATCAGCGGCTGCAGGTGCAAGAAGGCTCGGGTTCCAAATTTTTTTTTAATAAAAGAGGAGCTGTAATCTCGTGAACCTATTTCCCCAATGCGCAAAAGGCCATCGGGCCGATGTCGGCCCGATGGCCTTTTGCGCATTGGGTCCAGTTGTCGTTGCTGATTCTTTCCTGGGACGATTACTCCCAGCGTCGCCCAGCAGAGTGAGAAGATTGCATGTTCGGCTGCCTGTAAGCATGCCACCGTTGAGAACATTTTTAGTGAACACTAGCGTGTTCGAGGAAGAAGAAGATTTAGTGTTCAAGGAAGTGAACACCAGCCAGCTGCAAGAGGTATAGATCCTCATGAGTCCCCGCAGTTACGGCAGGGGGGCTGATGAGGATCTATGCCTCTTTGCTGACACCGCTTCGAGTCCACGTTCGTGGGACAGCTGGGGATTGTTGGTGTCGGAATTACCGCAAAGTGCAGAAACACAGTCTGCATCAGCTGAACAGGGTTAATGTGGCGAAACTCCGACTTCAGGGGAACCCTATTCCAGTGAGTATTGACCCCTTCACTGCACACCACCCAAATGCAAGAGGTATAGATCCTTATGAGACCCCGTACGAGCTGGGGCTGATGAGGATTCATGCCTCTTGACGCGACCAATTTGTGTCCACGTTCCTTGGGGAAGGTTGTGGCTTTTGGTTGTTGAATAAACAAAGATTTCAGAAACAAACGTGCGTCCAGTGGCAGGGAAGGGGTTAATGTAATTAGCACCTACAGTAATAATAAAGCACAAGGCGTTGCCACTTAAACCTCCTCACTGCAATGAAAAATGTGAACACCATCCATACAATTGCTAGAGGCAAGGAATCTCATGACGTGTGTGGCACCCATCCGACAGCATTTCCAAAGACAAATTTCACCCGCGGAGTTCCGAATAAATGTGAACACCGTTCAACTGCAAGAGGTATAGATCCTCATGAGCCCCCGCTGTCGCGGGGGCTCATGAGGATCTATTCCTCTCTCTGACACCACTTTGAATCCATGTTCTTGGGACAGCTATTTTTTGTGTGTGTGTTGAATTGTCGAAGATTGAAGAAAGACCGTCTGGCACTGAACGGTTAAACTCACCATCAGGCTCCAGAAAAGTGACAGTGGCGTATGATCCATCCCCAGCCATCTCCACGTCAGACGTCTCACCCCCACCACTCCGGCGCGCGTTCTCAAAGTACATTTGCAGGGCGTCTTCACTCACGGGGCTGCCTTGGGAAAATCCGCGCACCAGTACGGTAGTTGTGACTGGCACCTTCTGGATATTCAGCTTCTGCTCCATGAAAGGCCTTCTTGTCAGGGCCTTGTGGACTTGCTCAAAATCTTAAATAGGTTACAATAAAGATGCTTTAATAAAATGAAAACAAGCAAGGGATGAGACTCATTGAAATTCGGAGGTGCTTGGCCGGTTGAGCGGCGGTGGTTGTGGGGAGGGAGGGGGGTGGAGGGGGGGGGAGGGGGGAGGGGGGGAGGGGGGATCGACTGAATGCCAAACTCAGTCAAATAAACGTGTGGCGTTGGACTGATACTGCTCAGAACCAGCATGTGTTAACCCCTTTGCTACAAGTGATCGCAAATTTCGCGTCTGGAACAAACTTCACACTCATCGACTTCGTATAAAAAACACAAACTATATCCGACCCAAAATATGCGTACAGAACATGGGATCAGCAAGAGACATAGATCCTCATGAGGCCCCGCATTCGCGGGGGCTCATGAGGATCTATGTCTCTTGCAGCTGGGTAGCGTTCCCCTTGCCCCGGCAGTTAAGGGGTTATGCTGCACGAAGAAAGCCATACCTCGCATTTCTGACTCAGTTGAGACAGGACCAAGACAATATACGTTATTGGTAGCATGGGTTTACTACACGGACTCTTGTAGGCCTGAGAGAGGTCGATGGAACCATTGTACCCCGAAGGCCTTCAGGGTACACAGGTTCCTTTGACCTCCCCGAAGACCTACAAGTGTCCGTGCAGCAAGCCCGTGCTACCAATAACGTATTTGTTTTCACTCCTCCGCTATTTTAATGAAAGAAATCAAGAAGAAATCGTCCGACCTGGATAACGCCAGACAGAACTGACGTAATTAAAAAAATTTCATGACGTTGCCGTCTCCAGTAGTGTGCCTGTTGTTTCGAACAACACTAAGTAACTTTGTGCTTTTGAACGTTTTGGTGATTTTTCACACAAACAAAACTGGCATCCAAGACGCGTCAGAAAGAAGGCTACAAAAAGTCCGCACATTAGTCGCTACAAGGGTTTTTGTAGCTCGGTCACGTGGTACAGTTTGCGCTAAAGACATGAGATTGGCCGTGTGACGTAGGGATAAAAACAAACTTACTTATGACTTGCTGAAAGATGACAACAGCTGTTCCCTCTTCTTTGCCCAACAAAATGCGTTTCACGTCTTCCCCTGTTTTCGCCTCCACCAAGTCCCGTAGCTCGTCACTGGAATTAATTGCTGGTAGTCCCGTGATCAGAATGTGGTCTCCCATCATCTTTGGTGGTTTGTGAAGTTGTACGGTCAGCGTTTGACCCTCCAGTGTTTGCTTCCTGGAGACCACGCTGGCTGCATCTGCGGAAAGATGAACACACATTAACTCCTTCACTGCCGAGGAAAAAAAGGCAACACGATCCAACTGCAAGAGACATAGATCCTCATGAGCCCCCGCGACTGCGGGGGCTCATGAGGATCTATGCCTCTTGCCGAGAATAATTTGTTGTCTTGAACGGTTTTGGCTTTTGGTCGTTGAATGAAGAAAGGTTTCAGAAACAACAAGGGGTTAATTTTGCGCATAAGAGATGTGGCAGACATTCGTTTTGTAAAAGAATATTCACCAAATATGCAAGAGGCATAGATTTTGATGAGCCCCTGCACACTGTGTCATGAGGATCTATGCCTCTTTTGAACCATTTAGCAGTTGTGTGTTCTTCCAGTGGAGGTAGAAAGATGTTCAGTCTGCAGAAAATAATATAAAAAAATTATAATAATAATTATAATAAATAAATAAATAAATAACTTTTAAAATTTAAAAATAAATAATAATAATAATAAATAATAATAAATAATAAATAAATAAAAATAATAAATAAATAAATAAATAAATAAATAAAGGCTCGTTATCTGACCCAAACCCGAACCTATGTTACAAAAATGCGACAGACTCAGTTCAGTTCGTTTGGCCCATACGCGCTCCGCACAACCAATCAAAAGTCTTCCGTGAATTCCTCACGACATCGTCTTTATATACAATATGACGTAATCTGTTTGGGTGCGTGCAGTGCAGAAAACCCCAGGCCTGTCACTCCAAAGACATGCCTGGTATGAAATGTTTTCTCAGCAGTAGGTAAGTAAAGATGATGCTGGTAATGAACATAATTATTTTGATAGTGTCTCCCACAATGTCGGCATATACGTAAGACAAAGCCACACACAAAAAATGAAAGGTTTACACACGAGAGAATAAAAGCTTATAACTTCCAAACTGCACTGAAATAAAATCTCAGGAAATAATCTGAGTTACAGATTAGCTAAAGAATTCCGATTATAACCACAATTTGTCTTGTTAGTTTTTCTTGCCGATATCAGTAGAAATTCGATCTCCGCTCGAAAATGTGCCCTTGTCATTATTTCCGGTAAAATTAGCTCCCTTACCTGCAATTGAAAACCTGGGGATCCTGACAACGCAGAAGACGTCTTAAGTGTGACATTATCAACTGTCAGCTTGGGAACATGCCCAACCCTTACGCCGCCTCCCCTCCCCCCCCCCCCCGCCCCCTTTTAAAAATAACCCAAGTTCAGTTCATGTAAGTTTTAACCCTTCTGTTGTCAGGTTGTCAGTGATCAAGAAATTCGCGTCTGGAATATTTGCACACCGGACCGACGATTCCTGCGAAGAGCGCAATCTGACGGGGACCAAATAAACAGGCATAAACAACACAACAACAAGAGACATAAGCCCTCATGAGCCCCCGCGAATGCGGGGGCTCATGAGGGTTTATGTCTCTTGCAGATGGGTAGCGTTCAATTCACCTTGTTCCGGCAGTTTAAGTAAAATTTTACATTTCTTTTTTTAAAATTTCAATTTAATTTTTAAAAAAATTATTTTATTTTTTTACCGTTAGCATTTTCAAACGTGACGAAGACAACCCCTTGCTTGGCGTCTGTTGTGACACCGGCCACCGGCCCTCCCCCTGAGCGACGCTTGTTCTCGAAGTAGTAGCACAGCGTGTCCTCGCTAACCGGAAGCGTGAGACCTCGTACCGCAACGGCGTTTAAGCCGCTCGAAAGTTCTGCGCTGGGGCGCGAGTCTCTGGCTGAGCTGGGTGCTGATGGCGTTGGCACCGCGACGGTGATGTTTCGCGCCGTGGATGTTTTGCCACGCGAGCTTTCAAGGCTGGCAGACGCAGCCCTGGCTGGTGTGGGCTTCGACGACGGTGTCGGCAGAGTCACGGTGATGTCTTGCCCGTCCAGCTTGAAGCGCTGTCTCTCCAACACTCTCCTGGCGTCTGGGCAAAGGAGTGAGCACTGCTTTAACCCCTCCGCTGCCGAGGAGCATTGACTACCACCCAGCTGCAAGAGGCACAGATCCTCATGAGCCCCCGCAGTTGCGGGGGCTCATGAGGATCTGTGCCTCTTGCTGAAATCGCTTTGTATCCATGTTCCTTTTGACGGCGAGTTTTACAATGTTTTCAAAACACAGTCTGCGTCCACTGGCAGTGAAGGGGTTAATTTAACCCCCTTGTGCATGCAGCCACCATTTACTGTTTACACAAGGCGTCAACTTGCTTGAAAAAATTTCAAATACATATAGTGTTGTGGCGATTACTTAGGCGCCAAGCTATTCTGGCACCACCCTTGAACTAAAATGGCATTGTACATTACAATGGGTTAATGTAAATTCTTTCAAGGTCCCCTAAACTAGTCAAATTTACTTCATGCAATAGAGCATCAGGATGAAAAGGGTTAATAAATCAACGTACCATCTGCATCTTCAAATGTGATCACGGTGACACCAGACACAGGATCCAACTGTATGTCCTTTGTAGGACCTCCACCACTTCTTCGTTTGTTTTCAAAGAAGAATTGCAAAGTCTCCTGCGTAGTTTTTGCCGACAGACATCTGACCTCTACAGTGCAAGGGTCGGGGGGAGGAGTGGCTGCAGAATCATGGGAAGGTGGTGTGCTCTTAATCGGTGTTGCTGTCGACAGGCTGACGGTCACCTTGCTCTTAGAAATGGTTGTGATTTCTCTGCAGAATATCTTGTACAACTGGGAACAAAAAACAAAAATAAAAAATAACATAATCATACACAAAAACAAACAAACAAACAAACAAATGCCAAATTAAAAATGAAAGTTGAATAAATTTCCTACCAAACAAAAATTAATAAAACAAAAATTCACAGACTTTTGCTGAGTGCATACCAGTATAAATAATGGTTGACTTAGCTGAAATGATCTTTTTCTGCTACTGTGTGTTGTCGCTGCTCACATTAAGGGGAAAGTCGGTATTCTCTGTGCCTTACATGATATCTGTCCATGGGCATAGGCTTTGGTCCCCTCACTATACTTCAGGCCACAGTTATATCGCTTCTATGGAAACCGGACATGCTCAGCACAGTAACTCACATTAACAATACCTGTTCTGCGACATACCAAAGGAAAACAAAAACCTGTGAACAGATCACAACATACCCGTGGCCTGTAAAATATCGCAAGGACCCAAGATAATGTGCACGGATAGGGATCAAATAAAACACTGCGGAGTTAACCCTTTCAGCCCTAGGCCGGACCCTGCAGCAGGAGATGGATTGATTATGATAACATTGAACAAATAAATCAGCAAATATGAACAAAACAAATAATAGTTGACTGTAAAAAGAAAAGGCAATTGCCCTTAACATGCCAGTCGTGCTTGTTATGTGCTGTATAGACTCGTGAAAATTGATGCCTCTTGCAGAAGAAAGAGGGTGAACCTTGAAAACATTGTACCTTAACCCACTGCATCATGTGGCTTAAAAAAATAATTACTTATTGTCTATAAAGGCTACATTACAGATTAGGAGGTAGATCAACCATTTTAGTTCAAGGGTGGTGCCAGAATAGCTATTCCACTGTTTTCGTGTTTGCAGGTTTGTCCGGGTTTTTAATCCACTGTTTTCGTCGAAACACGAGCAATATTGACTGACCTACTTCTGAATTTCCGGGAAATCGTCTGCTCACTCACCCGCAGGATCAACAAAAGTGACGAGTGCTTCCCCTTTTGCCGAGTCCAGCTGGATGTCCTTGACCTCTGCCCCGCCTCCCCGCTCGCTCTCAAAGTACAGCTGAAGTAGATCCTCAGACGCGCTGGGTTTGAGGCCCGACACTCTGACGGTAGCTGATGTGCCGGGCGGTTTGTATGGTGTCACAGTCAGCACGGTGCCGCCAACTTTGTGTGATCTCTTCAACACATCAGCGGCAGCTGTGGGTGGTAAAAAAAAAATTATTAAAAAAATGAGCAAGCACATAAACTATGAATAAAATAACCAATATTCAGATATAGAGGGGTGGGGTGGTGGTGGTGGTGGTGGTGTGTGTGTGTGTTGGGGGGGGGGGGGGATTGCTGAATAAACAATATCCGGATCCTTTCAACTTGAAACCTCAGAATCAATGTAATGCTAACCGGCGGTGATCCGCAGGGCATGTATTCTTACCGGTTTCAAAGACAAATACCGGAAAGGAAGATGACAACCGGTAGAAAGATACTGATTTTCGCCCCCTCCTCCGTCGTTTGAGGTGTGGCTGGTACCATACTGTTCCCCTCGGCGCCTACCCCCTCCATTTGCCTTCGGACCGATTGTGTTTCAGCATAACCACCATTGAAGTTTGACATAATGAGTTTGGCCGGTACTAATTAGAACAAAGATTGCCGGAATCTCATGCAGCGCGAAGAAAGTCTTTTCTTTACCGTTCAGATGTTAGCCCTTTGCGGCGAGTCGATATCGGTTTTAGTCGCGATGATTCCTGTAGGAAGGTATGGGTTGTGTTCCTGTAGGAAGGTATGGGTTGTGTTCCTGTAGAAAGATATGGGTTGTGTTCCTGTAGGAAGGTATGGGTTGTGTTCCTGCAGGAAGGTATGGGTTGTGTTTCCTGTAGGAAGGTATGGGTTGTGTTCCTGTAGGAAGGTATGGGTTGTGTTCCTGTAGGAAGGTATGGGTTGTGTTCCTGTAGGAATCATCGCGACTAAAACCGCTGCCGACTCGCAAATGGTTAGTAGTGGTTTTTGTCAAGATGAGTCCTGCAGGAATCACATCTCTAGCTACTGACAGCTAAAGGGTTAGACAAGCATCCCAATGACTGACACAACCATCAAAAGCGGAAAAACTGACATTCTGTACGCAAAATCTACGCTACAAAAGAATCCACCAAAACGCACTTAGAATCCATGTGCCTGGGACATCTAGGGTTTTTAGGTCTCTAAATTAAGGAAGACTGCAGCAAGACAGTCTGCCGCATTAACTGGCACTGAACATTCAGCCCTGACGCACTACAGAGATGGGTCGACCATGATAATTCAAGGGTAGTGTCAGATTAGCTTGGCGAAGGCTGCTTGGCATTTCATACAGTGATCACATCACAAACGAGGAAGTGGGAATCAAAATCAGGCAAGCCTTCGGGCCCAATGAAGATCTATTAGCCATTGCGAAAAACCGCAAACTGAAGTGGTATGGGCATGTCACGCGTTCAGCAGGGAGAGGAAGACAGAGGAAAAGATGGGAGGACAATATCTCAGAGTGGACAGGACTGAAGCTGGGCGATACGCTAAGAATGACAGAGAACAGAGAGGAATGGAGGGAGCTGGTTGCCAAGTCATCAGTGGTGCCCCAACGGTCGGCAAGACTACGGGATATAGATAAAAAGATAGATGCACACACACACAGACACACACACACACACACACACACACACACACACACACACACACACACCCCTTTAGACACACACACACACGCACGCACACACGCACGCACACACACACACACACACACACACACACACACACACACACACACACACACACACACACACACACACACACACCAAAACTTACTTTTGGCCTCAACAAAGGTGATCACAGCCATTTTCGCCACCTCATTCATCTCCACTTTTTCTATGGAGCCGCCACCTGCCCTCTTGCTCTCGAAATACATCTCCATGAGATCTGGGTCAAGGATAGCCTCGCTTCCGCGCACCTCTATTTTGCGCGCAAGGTCAGCTGACTCATTTGATGCATGCTGGTCCGACAATGGCGACGCCTGGCGCAGAGGTCGGGTAACGCTGAGCGATCGCTGTCCTATTTTGTGTGGGCGCCCCAGAACACGATCCGCGACTGGAAACGGGACAAAAGCAGACTTGAATGACAAAAAAAAAAAACAACAAAAAAATCATATTTTACCCCGAATTCATTTACTTCACAGAGAGTGCAAAACGTTAACTCTTTGGCTGTCGGTAGCGGTTTTTGTCGCGATGATTCCTCAGTGCAGGCCGAACGAGTCATCGCGGCAAAAACCGCTACCGACAGCCAAAGGGTTAACTTGTGTTGAAATAAAGACTTACAGCAGGAGTTAGACCGGGTATGAAAATTCAAATTATGATAGTCAGGGGTCACAAAACAAGGGCTTTTTGGTGTAATTATGATTGTTGATAATGTCATTGGTAGATTTTTCTTTCCCATTTACACTCTGCAACGCATTCTGAGACACCCGTCAGAATCATGGGATAGCGAGATGATGACCCCCCCCCCCCCCCCCCCAAAAAAAAAAAAAAAAAAAAAAAAAAAAATAAATAAATAAATAAATAAAAAAAAGATAAATAAATAAATAAAATAAATAAAAATAAAAAGAAAAAAAAATAGCCCCTGATAAAACACGCCATCGGTTTGCAATGATCTGAAACCTCTGACGCCCAAAGTCTTCAGATATATCAAACGTCATATACGATATATCAGACAAATTGTGCGCACTTCGAAATCAATGTCAGAGTAGTTGTCTTTGATATCGAACATACTCTGTAAAATAGAGTCGACTGTAAAATATCGGACGTCGACATACAGAACACACATTTCGTACTAATAAAGTATTGAAATAAGCTGAGTTATTGTCCATGTAAGATCAAACCTGAAGGGTCTTCGAAGGTCAAGAGGATATATCCCTGTTGCCGGTGATCTGACACATTGACAATGGCGCCACCCTGTGATTTCCTCGGGCTCTCAAAGTACAGCTGCAGCAATTCGATATCCATAGAGGTGTCCACGCCGCTCACATGCAGTGTGGACAACATCTGTGGCGATGGCCTGTATAAACCTTCGAAGAAAACAACAGAGGGATAACAAAGGTAAGCTGTTCACAAAATCAGCTCAAAATTTCACAATAATAATAATAATAATAATAATAATAATAATAATAATAATAATAATAATAATAAGCGCATTAAATAGGCGCTTTATCCCAAATGAAAATCGGCTCAAAGCGCCGCCGCGAACTGAACCCAACAAGCACGCTCACGTGAATCATGCGCATTCACTCACACACTGTACATAAACATAGAACATTCACGTGGTGCTGAGGGCAAGCTCAAGCGAGCTACTGAAGTTTTGGAAATTCAAATCGCTTCTATTTGAAATTTGATTAAGTGGGCTCGTGGGGGAGGAAGAGCTGGAGTACCCGGAGAAAGATGATTCTGATTACGACGACGACGAAATTGTCGCAGATGAAGCTAGTCGTAACTCTGTAGCGAAAACCACTGAGTTTTCGCTTAAGAATTATCGACTGGCTTCATAATCTCTCCACCTTTCTTCTTCTGTATCATTCTTCTCCTCTTCGATAATTTCATCAACGTCGTAGTCAGAATGATCCTTGTTATCACCATTATCATCATCATCGTTGTCATGCCGCAGAGAATAGTTTTCGTTTTGGTGTGATGAGGCATTTGACCCGCCCTCGCTAAAATTCAGATTAATAATACTGTCATCTTCCTTCTGGTGACCTTCAAAATTCACAGGCTGTTGTGGAGAGTCTGGCACTTTCTGACTCTAAGCAGTCTTGTGGGGAGAGGGGTGGGGGGGGGGAGGGGGCAGGGGCGGGGGAGGGTTTGGGGAGGGGGGGGGTGCGAGGAGAGACTAGAACATGGTTATAATGTCAGTATATTCTAAATTTCAGAAAACAAGAAAGACCTCAGTTTCGAAATGTAGATTTTGTTTTCTCTATTGTGTTGCGTACAGATGTTGCTAACACCATGTAATTAACTCTTTTAGCCCCGGGACCCTGCAGCAGGATATGGATTGATCATGATAATTCAAGGGTAGTGCCAGATAAGCTTGGCGCCTGAAGGCGCCAAGCTCATCTGGCACTACCCTTGAATTATCATGGTCAATCCATCTCCTACCATTGGTACATAGTCGTCAGTCAACACCTCCAAAATTTGAGAAATGGGACCTTGGGGCTAAAAGGGTCAAGAAAATAAGAAAAATAAACACTTCGGGGAATTAGACCCTAGCTCACGTACTTCAGAAGACGAAGAGAAATAGATAACGTTTAGAGTCTACAGACTGAAAACATCGCGTATATTATTTATTTGTCACCTTTCTCCAACATTAATCACTCAATGCTTTACCAAACATCTGGACTGTTTCACATCTTGTACAGTCCACCCTAAAGGTTTGCTGTTGTCGCCCGTCACTGCTAGTGCTCGCATATTGTATTCCTGAAATCGTTGTCATATTAAACCCAAGAGCCCTAACCCCAGTAGCAAAAAGTCTTGGGGCTCACTGCGGCCGTCGTGGGCCCGAGGGCTTACTGCGAACCGTCCAAGGAACATGGGTACAATGTGGTTTCAGCAAGAGGCATTGATCCTCATGAGCCCCCGCAAATGCGGGGGCTCATGAGGATCTATGCCTCTTGCAGACGAGTAGTAATACGGCAGTAGAGTTGTCAACTTCATTCTGGAGAATACGATAGCATACCTGTTCGCGGCGGTTGAGCATTGGCACCAGCCATCATGCTAGGGTTTGACTGGCGTACAGCATGTGACGCAGGCGATCCCTGGACCCTCGAGTTCATCATGAAGAAATCCCGCTCATGCGAGGTTCAGTCCATCATCCCTGTGAACACTAGGGTGACGCTCTGAGAGTTGCCCGGGAATCCATTCTGAAAAGGTTAAAGCGACCTGCTTCAGGCAATAAAAGGGGTTAATATTTGGCAATGTATAAATGTTAGTATGTCTTTCAATAAAGCTTGACAAAGTGATGACTTATTATGACACTCGTACTCGAAAATTGTAAAATGAAAGACGTTTCTGTTTTCTCTTCTCCCTTGTACGTAGGAGAGTTGAGTTCACTGGACTGGAGGGCGGTAAAAGACCTCTGTTACTCACATAATAATTATTGTGAAGAGAAGGGTAGATATTTCTTAGCTGCCTCAAGACAACATTGATAACCCGCTGTATTGGCAAATTTGGCAATCAAAGACAGCCCTGGAGCAGATCGATTGGCAAATTTGGCAATCAAAGACAGCCCTGAAGCAGATCGATTGGCAAATTTGGCAATCAAAGACAGCCCTGAAGGAGATCGATTGACAAATTTGGCAATCAAAGACAGCCCTGAAGCAGATCGATTGGCAAATTTGGCAATCAAAGACAGCCCTGAAGCAGATCGATTGGCAAATTTGGCAATCAAAGACAGCCCTGAAGCAGATCGATTGGCAAATTTGGCAATCAAAGACAGCCCTGAAGCAGATCGATTGGCAAATTTGGCAATCAAAGACAGCCCTGAAGCAGATCGATTGGCGAATTTGGCAATCAAAGACAGCCCTGAAGCAGATCGATTGGCAAATTTGGCAATCAAAGACAGCCCTGAAGCAGATCGATTGGCAAATTTGGCAATCAAAGACAGCCCTGAAGCAGATCGATTGGCAAATTTGGCAATCAAAGACAGCCCTGAAGCAGATCGTTTTAAGGAAATTGGTGAAGACAGCCGAGCACATAACGCTTAACCCATTTAGCCCCGAGTCCATACAGCAGGAGATGGATTGACCATGATAATTCAAGGGTAGTGCCAGATTAGTTTGGCGCCTTCAGGCGCCAAGCTAATCTGGCACTACCCTTGAATTATCATGGTCAGTCCATCTCCTGCAACTGGTACATAGTCGCTAGGCAACACCTCCAAAATTTGAAAAATGGGACCTTGGGGCTTATGGGGTTAATGAATAAAGAAATAGGTCGATTAATTGATCAGTCTACAGATTTCTATTATTTTTCATCCGCACTGTATCACTCGCTCACTCACTTGCTCACTCACTCGCTAGTTCGCTCGCTCGCTCACTCACTCACTCACTCACTCACACGATGGATGGATGGATGAATGAATGAATGAATGAATCAATTAATCAATCAATCAATCATCAATCAATCAATCAATCAGTCAATCAATCGATCCGTCTGTCCTCCAGTCCCGTCGGTCCATTAGTCAGTCCACCGGTCTGTTCGCCAATCAGTCAGTCAAGCAACTAGTCAGTCACTCAGTCACTCAATCACCAACTCACTCTCACACACTCTCTCGCACTCACTCACTCGATCGACCAATCAACATGTCCGTCCGTCTGTCCTTCAGTCCGTCGGTCCGTCAGTCAGTCTATCTGTCTGTCCGCCGATCAGTCAGTCAACCAAAGAGTCAATTTATTTATTCAGTCAGTCCGTCCGTCAGCCCGTCAAGCAAGCAATCAGCCATTACGAATGAGTTTACTCATTCCACACCAGGACCAAAATCCCCCAATTTTGAAGTTGCCCTCTGATGGGACTGTATTACAGTTCTAGAGACAGATCGAGCATGACTGACAGTTCAAGGGTGGTGCCAGAATAGCTTGGCGCCCATAGGCGCCAAGCTATTCTGGCACCACCCTTGAACTATCATGCTCGATCCATGACTTGCTGTGGTCGGGGCTGAATGAGTTAACTGCTGTTTACCATGAAAGCACGATGACACATTCGCTCAGTACTCCCTAAACTCACAGCGGTGAAGGAAAACCAAACGATACTTGCTGCGACACAGATAGATAAGCGGGGGGTAGTTGCATGTGACAGAATCCTCTTACACACGCAGTCACTGGTAAGTATAACACATCTACTGTCGACGATATCAGCTGCATGCACAAGGAAGTTCATCTGAAGAGGACAACTCACCTACAGGGGCGGATCTGGGACGTCGGAGGGGGGGGGGGGGAGGGGGAGGGAGGGAGGGGGAGAGGTTTAAAGAGCCCTCCCCCCAAAAAAAAAATAAAAAAAAAAATTGTAAAAATAAAGAAGAAGAAAAAGTGCGTATACATCGTCGTGAATGACATGTTATAAATTAAATGAGCAGAAGTGTTAATGTGACACAGAGACTCAGTGAGCAAACACCCCTCTCACCCAACCCCCCACGCCCGCCCCCCCTTCCCCCCCCCGGCCCCCCCCCATTGTACCAGTACTGAGAAATAGAACATTTTCTATGGTGGTAGACGTGTTTCCTCAAACACAATCCAATCATTAATGTATTCATATGGATAAATGCCCTCTTTCGCTAGGTCGCCCTCAAAATATTTACTGGTATTAGGATAAGAATGTTATTCTTCAGTAAGACTGGCAAGGTCAGATGGCAGATGAGACACAGAGTCATAAAACACCAGTTTATTTTCTAGCCTAAATGCCCATTTTTTTTCTCCTGTGGTCTGCGCAATACAGCGCCTGCATGATAATATGAGAATCATATCCTTTTAACTCATTCAGCCCGACGCACTTATTTCCCAAATTTTGGAGGCGTCATCTAACGACTATGCACCTGTTGCAGGAGATGGATCGATATGATAATTCAAGGGTAGTGCCAGATTAGCTTGGCAGTGGAGGAGGAGCCCGTGCCCCCTAGGCTCCCCCCCCCCCCCCTCCGGATACTACACTGTGATCTGATGTAAGCGTAAAGAAATCCTTTGGACATAAATCGTTTAACCGGCTGGCAAATATTTCCTCATATGTACAATAAGCATATTCTTCTAAGTGTACACACCCAGGAAGCATACTCTTGATTTGCTCTATGGATTTGTAGTTTAATTCATCTTCGAGAATTATATCTAATATTTCTTCTCCATTAAATATAACTGAATGGCTAAATAAGTCGCAAAAGTAATCTGAACCATCAACTGATTTCGTGCCCGTCATTTTTATATGTCCGACAGATAAAGAAATAAAAATCATTATATGTATATCTGATTATTTAAAAAAAGTTGTTCACTTCCCTTGTAATAAGCTGAAATACCAGTAGTCCATGGTCTATTCAGAAACACGAACTGCGAGACACTCAACGTCAACAGCGACGCTACGCTTTACAAGCCTGTGGCCGCATTGCAAGTTTAACCCCTTTTAGCCCCGGATCCCTACAGCAGGAGATGGCTTGACCATGATAATTCAAGGTAGTGCCAGATGAGCTTGGCGCCTTCAGGCGCCAAGTCATCTGGCACTACCTTGAGTTATCATGGTCAAGCCATCTCCTCGTCTGCAACTGGTACATAGTCGTCAGGCAACGCCTCCAAAAGAGTTTGAGAAACGGGACCTTGGGGATGAAAGTGTAAAGACTCACAAGATCAAACAAGACGCAGAATTCATGTCTCATGTAGGACGGTACGCACCAGACTGAATGAGACGCACAAGATCAAACAAGACGCAGTATTCATGTAGGTACGCACGCGATTGACTGTGTAGATGAAATGACTCGATGACTCTGTCTCCGGTTTTCCAGTATCAGCTCTAGCTGTTTTCATCTGCGCAGTAAATGTGCAGTATGACTAGACCTGCAGCCGGTGAATAAACACCCACTGACTGAAATAAGCGCCAAATAAAAATAGCAACTGGTTAAACGCTGACCCTGTCGAGTCTTCATAGCTGACGGGAGTGTTGATGTTGGGCTCACGAGGAACCGGCCCCGAGAAGAGAAGAATGATCTACAGAAAAAGAGAAGTGGAGGGAATATGAAGCTAGTCGTAACTCTGTAGCGAAAACCACGACAGTAGGCCTACTTACAGATAAGGATATAGACCAATGGCTTTAGTTCAAGGGTGGTGCCAGAATAGCTTGGCGCCTAGAGGCGCCAAGCTATTCTGGCACAACCCTCGAACTATTTTAGTCACACATATTTCACACACTGGTGTATCATTCCGAATGATGAGGGCTAACAGATCAAACTCAGGTTTATTCCATAATCTTCCTCTTTCCGAGGTGAAATCAAACAAAAACTATTTTGGTTATCTATAACATTATTAATAATAATTAATTAATATTCCTCAGCTTGTGCGTAGTGCCTGTTTCAATCCTTTAGGTGTTGGAAGTAAAAGAGTGGGGAAGTGAAAGAGGTATTTCTTTTTATGAGTGCGCATTTGGAAAAGTGTCTATGACCTTTTCAATAGGATCTGACTTGTGATTATGTGTCACGCCAAGGTGCATTAATGGAGTGAGTTTAGAGGTTTATAAGAGTGCATTACCAAGAGTTGTAAAACTCATTTTCAGGAGTGCATAATCAAGATTTTATTATTTAAGTAAATATGTTTGTTTATTATTTTTTGTTAACTTATTTTAAATTCATTTATATATTTTCTTACATATTTGCTGAGAGGATTTTAGGCTTTTGGGTTGATTTTATATAGTTTTTGATGGTATTTTTTATCACTTTCGCCCACTTAAAATTTAGGGTAAAATGTTCTGTTTTGTTGAAAAACAGGTTGATTTTCATAGTTTTGGGGTTATTTTAACCCCCTAATTTTCGTTGATTTTGTCCAAACAAAAAACGCCTATCGGCCTAAAACAATGGCCAAAACTGCGTTTCCTGAAATCCCACTGAGGAATCCAAACGAACATCGGTGTAACAAAATTTACTCATTCCGAAAAATATGTGTCACTCGTTGAACTGTATAATTTCTGTATGTGTTTCACGACTGTTTCAGAACGTATGATTAAGCGCAAGTGCAAAAGGGCCTAGTTTACACCATTTTCTTCTCATCCCAGTACTTTTCATTGATGTCCTGCCATACACAAAAAAATGTTTCCTCAGGCAAACGTTTCGGAGGTCTGATTTTTTAAAAACTCATTCAGCCCGACTGCCGTATTTCCCAAATTTTGGAGGCGTCATCTGACGACTATGCACCAATTGCAGGAGATGAATCGATCATGATAATTCAAGGGTAGTGCCAGATGAGCTTGGCGCCGACAGGCGTCAAGCTAATCTGGCACTACCCTTGAATTATCATGGTCGACCCATCTCCTGCTGTAGGGGGTTGGGAAGTTTTGTTGTTTTTTTTTTTGGTTGTTGTTTTTTTTGGGGGGAGGGGTGCGGGGGGGGGGGGGGGGGGGGTAGGGGGATTTTTTTTTTTTGAGCGTTTTTGGGACATTGCTTTAAAAGCAAATTACACAAATTCCGTTTTTGCTATATTTTGTTCGAATTTTGTTAGTTTGGGGGATTTTTGTTAACCTTTAAGAGGGGCTCCCCTCCTGTCGGTGAAAGAACATATTCTCTCTCTCCTCCCCCCCCCCCAATCCCCCCCCCCCCTCCTTTTTGATTATTGGCAAGTGGGAAGCCGAGCAAGTTCCGTCCACTGAGCACCGTCTGTGTCAGGTAAAGGGTTAAAGGTCCCCCACATACAGTTGGAGCCCCCTTCGGGAGGTAACTGATCCGCCCCTGAGCTATGCGAGAAGTATGCTCGGCTTTCTATTACCGGTACGAGTGTTGTCTCGGTCTGCTTTGTACACACGTGTCTGTACTACAGCCCAATAAACAAAGGTCCTCGGGCCGCCGTCGGCCGCAGTAGGCGCGCGGGCCTACTGCGGCCGACGGCGGCCAGAGGGTCTTGGGCTTCCTTGGATCTAGGTGATTTGAGCCGACTAAATGTACAAATAAACAAATTGTTTCTCACTCCTCTTATCCAAATGTCGCGTGTGCACATCTCGCTATCTCAGTGGTTCTCAGTGACACTGACGCGGATATCGCGGTATGCAAATTTGAGGTCCTGAGGCCGACCGGTCACTGCAGTTTTGCCGACGCCGCACCCATATGTGGCAGCCATGTGACGGCCAGCTATGACCGATGCCAGCCTATGATCATTTTGCTTAGTTGAATCGGTTTTGCACTGCAGTTTATCAGTGATACACATCTTTTCTGACAGCAAGGTAACTTTGAACTGAAACGTACGTACTTTATCGTCCTTTGATTGTCAGCCTGTCACAAGCTTCAATATCAGCGTACTCGCAGGGGGAGAAAACCCTAAGTTACGACACTTATGCTTCAACATGCCCCTTAGCGTCGATTCAGGCGCACGAAACTCTTGCCATAACTGCCATAGCTTCGGTTTTCTCCCCCTGTGATGTACCTATGTAATCTCTCTTACCGCTAGATAACTTTTAACTGATATGTAAACTGATTATATCATCTGCCGATATTTGGCAAAAGAACCACTGAGAAAAGCGAGATTTTCATTGTATAAAAATTGTTACTACGTTTGTGGTTGTGTTATTCTTTTTAGGGCATGTGTGTGTTAGTCATAGGAAAAGATCCCGTGTTCAGTTGTTATTTTAGATAAGAATCAGGTACCTTTTTAGTGTGATTCGTTTTCTTTTGCGGAGAATTGGATCGATTTTTGTTGTGTAGCTAGAATGTTGCATATTTTTTCACTACATTATTGTAAAGCCCGACATAGTTTAGGTGACCTCAAATATGACGCCAAAGATTTGTAGTACACACGTTGGCTACATTTCGCAACACTTACGGATGCGCCCAGATGAACTCGGATAGTAGATAGATCTAGAGAGTTCTTTTTAATGATTATTAATGAGTTTTGGTTACGTTTTCTTTTCTGATTGGGCGAGTTGTGTAATTTGCCGGATTCATTCTGGAAATCTGAAATAGTATAAAAGACTGAGAGTGTTAGGAAATATGTACGTACATTGTATGGGAGACGCAGCGTATCAGTGTTGGTGCATTGTATGGGATAAACAGTGTATCAAAATTGTGGATGCATTGTATGAAACAGTGCATCAAAGTGTGGATACATTGTGCTGAGAATAAAGTACTGTTGGAACCATGTGTGACGAGTTGCAAAGCCTTGTGCGTACATTGTATGGAAGACGCAGTGCATCAGTGTTGGTGCATTGTATGGGAGACACAGTGTATCAAATAAATTGTGGATGCATTGTATGAGACAGTGTATCAAAGTGAGGATGCGGCATTGTGCTGAGTGAGAATAAAGTGTTGGAACCACTACGTGTGACGAGTTGCAACTGAGTGAGGTTTCTTTACAAGAACTTTACGTGAGTGTGTCATCCGGTGTGATTGCATCTTACTACGACGACGACTACCACGTAACAAGAATGAATCGCTCTTCTCAGAATGGACATGCTGGGTTTTTTTTTTTTTTGTTGTTGCCAAAATCATCATGTAATGTTATAGCGCATGACCTGCTATTACTGATTTGTGATTTGACACGTGACGTTCCAAATAGTCACAGACAAGCGCCAAACCTTCAGCCGCACCGCGGACGGAACCGTCCACGTGGCACACACGCAGCAACACACACTGACGCAGACACACACACAGACCACGCATACAGACACACACACTCTTGCGAATCTGGGACAGTACCTGCACCCACATTATTAGTGGCCAATATCAAGGTTCGACTTTGTTAACTCATTCAGCCCGACGGCCGTATTTCCCAAATTTTGGAGGCGTCATCTAATGACTATGCACCAGTTGCAGGAGATGGATCCATCGCCTGCGTCAGGGCTCAAAGGGTTAACCCTTTGTCTGCGGGTAGCGGTTTTTGTCGCGATGATTCCTGTAGGAATCATCGCGACAAAAACCGCTATCCGGCCACAGACACAGGTTTAACCGTGACTGAGCTCATTATCATAGCTTTAATTTTTGAGTTTGATTTGTGTGTACCTTTTCAGTACAGGCAGATCACCTAGCTGATTTGTTGTAGTGATGTTGTGTGCCGACATCTTTGTGAGCGTCGTGTGAAAACATGACCGCATATTTGAAACGAAGCGCCACTAAACCACGATGATTGCGTACTGTCTCGTTATTGTGTTGTACTATTTTTGCTTTTGAAAGACATGCACAGTCAGTGTAACAACAACAACAACAACGAAAATAGTATGACTGGCAACAACATAGGAACAAAATGATAGTACTCCGATGTGAGAAAACTGTTTATCTCAGACTAATAAGCCAAGCTTTACAATCAATTCATAATCCGCAAAATGAATAAAATAGAGTACACATATACGTGATAGATAGTCGAGTTTAGCTGGGTTAACTAAAGGTTGAACGCAAAACAAAAGACAAGGGAAAAGTTGCTGTCAAAATGTGAAATACCAATCGCGTCCTAACGATGCGCGCGCCACTTTGAAAACCAAACACTTAACCCTTTCCGCCGTGTACGCGATCACACGGATTGTGTTTCTAACATGTTAACCCTTTTAGCCCCCAGGTCCCACTTCTCAAATTTTGGAGATGTTGCCTAATGACTATGTACCAGTTGCAGGAGATGGATTGACCATTGGATAATTCAAAGGTAGTGCCAGATTAACTTGGCGCCTCAGTGAAGGCGCCAAGCGTCTGGCGCTACCCTTGAATTATCATGGTCAATCCATCTCCTGCTGCGGACTCGGGGCTAAATGGGTTGATTCCAAGGTTTACTGCACGCTGATACAATACAAAGTGCCATCAGCGAGATTTTCTTTTTGTCTGTAAGACTTAACAGGCCAGTAATCAATCATTTCTTTAAATCAGTTCAAGATGCATAGCTGAAGCTCATGTGTATCTTTTGCAGTAGGATCATGTTCAGTTTATCTCATCAGTGAACAGGTTAAAAGGACCACACTGCTTGAATCGGCGGCGCCACCTATCTATCTCCGAGTTTCTGGATATTTATTCCACTTGCGAAATGTTGCTTTGACACATTGTGAAGTGTCGTCTGCTACTGACGAGCGACTTTCAACAACGAACGAGATCGAGAGCGAAATCAGGGCAGATAACCATGCACCTTTCACCATAAGCATAACAACGCTCCAGACATCTCCAAGAGGCATAGATCCTCATGAGCCCATCTATGCCTCTTGGAGATGTTTGGAGCGTTATCATGCTTATGCTACCGACCGGTTATCTGCCCTGATTTCGCTCTCGTTCCGGCGAAAGCACAATTTATTTCATCTTCTTAAGTAAACTGTAGAATAATTTTAAAAAAATTCTGGAATAATATTTAACTCCGTCACTGCCAGTGGCCACACACTGTCTCTCTGAATCCATTGAAAATACAACACCAAGGAATGCTATCTGTCTCATGAACACCGATACACAAATAGGTTAGCAAAGAGGTATAGAACCTGCGGGGGCTCGTGAGGTTCTATGCCTCTTGCGTGAAAGTGGTGAACAATTATCTTGGCAGAATAAGGGTTAATGGTCATTTTTCGAAAATATTTATTGACACCTCCATCAAAGGTGCACAAATGTCTCAATCATACTTGATCACAGCCTGGACAGTGGTCCACAAATCACATTGTTAGCAATAAAAGTCAATATAAATCACAGAGAAAACATATCTTAAAATATTGTATAAACTGAAAGCACAAAAACCCAAAACAAACAAACAAACAAACATACAAAACAAACAAAAAAAGCAAACAAACAAACAAAACAAAAATCGATGAAAGACTCTTACAACTGAAACACATGGTGATAAAAACACAAATGGTGGACTCCAAAGGAAGAGACAGACATACGTTTATAATAATGAAGTACACATATATCTACATGGATACCTGACGTCTTCAGTTTCCTCTTTCACACCAAGTAGTTAAAAGCAGGAGATGGATCGACCATGACCGCTCCCAGGGTACAGCCAGCTCAGTTTGGCACCTATCCATTTCATAGTGCAAGAGTAGTGCTTGATAAGACAACTCTTCCCAGAACAGACCCTCAGGGTTCGTGCCTCATTATCTGCTGGCACCTCTCCTGACGCCAGGCTGATCAGGCACTACTCTCGAGCCATCAAGGTCAATCCATCAAAAGTGACAAGTTTCTAACATAGTGCTTAGTGGACAATATAAGCATTTAACTGACAGTGGTCACGGACTTTGTTTCTCTCATCTTGGCTAACCCTTTCCATCCTGATACGCTATTGCGAATATATATCTGATAATGACAGCTCAAGGGGAGTGCCAGAATAGCGTGGCGTCCAGAGGCGCCAAGCTGTTCTTGCACGACCCTTGAGCTAAAATGGTTGATCTATCTCCTATTCTGTAATGTAGCCTGCATAGGACAATACACAAATCTGAAAATGTCAGCCTCAAGATTTAATAGGTTAATTCGACACCAAAGAGTCCCTCCCAGCAGCCCAAGGAACATGAATACAAAGTGGTGTCAGCAAGAGACATAGATCCTCATGAGCCCCCGCAACTGCGGGGGCTCATGAGGATCTATGTCTTTTGCAATTGGATAACCACAGTGAAATGTGTCTTGGAATCGCAATAATAAACAAAATATGTAGTGAAGTACCCAACGGAGAAAGAAACACGCTTAGAAAAGACGAGTACAACACAATTTATTAATATTTCGGGTAAATACCCTTTGTCAAAATAGACAAACAAACAGAGAGATTAGCCGCTACTTATCTTCATTGGCAGAAGCCGGGAATGTGGCAACTCCTTGTGTTGTACCCGTGTTTTCTAAGCGTGTTTCTTTCTCCGTTGGGTACTTCTTTGCATATTACACGCTTGGCAGTCACCTTTTTGGTTTGGATTGATAAAATATGTAGTGTAACAAGCATAATAATATACATACACTAACAACCAACAGTCAGTGTGCAAAAACACAATGTGTAAAAGCGATGTAAGGTGCAAAAACCAAAACAAGTGCAAAAATACACACAAATGTGCTGGTCTGTGTGATAACGGATCTTAAACACACCAGCAAGCAAAAGGCCATCTGGTCCACATCCGCCACAGCTTGGCCACACATGGCTTTGTGTGGGCCGAGTGGCCAATATCGGCTCGATGACCTGTTGATCACTAGGTAAAGCAATAATGTCAACAACAAACAAAACAAAAAAACCACACTTGCACTCATAACACTGAAGCAAACGTTTATTAGATCACCTGTTGATCACTAGCCAAAGCAATATGTAAACAACGACAAAAACCCGCACTTGCACACATGAAACTGAAGCAAACGTTTGTTAGATCACAAGCAGAAGAAAACCCACTTGCGCACATAAGACTGAAGCAAACGTTTGTTAGATCACCAGCAGAAGAAAAAAAAACCCACTTGCACACATAAGACTGAAGCAAACGTTTGTTAGATCACAAGCAGAAGAAAAAAAACCACTTGCACACATAAGACTGAAGCAAACGTTTGTTAGTTCACAAGCAGAAGAAAAAAAACCACTTGCACAGATAAGACTGAAGCAAACGTTTGTTAGATCACAAGCAGAAGAAAAAAAAACTCACTTTAACCCTTATCATTCGAAATACACCAGTGTGTGAAATAAGTTTGACTAAAATAGTTCAAGGGTAGTGCCAGAATAGCTTGGCGCCTCTAGGCGCCAAGCTATTCTGGCACTACCCTTGAACTAAAGCCATTGGTCTAAATCCTTATCTGTAAGTACTATAATGTAGCCTGCATATGGCAGTGTACAGAATTGAAGCTTTTAGCCTCAGTATGATCTGGGTTAACCCTGGCAGTACCAGTTTTTGTCACAATGATTCCTGCTGAAATTATCGCGCCTAAAACCGCTACCAACAGCCAAAGGGTTAAGCGATAGACAACAATATCTGCATGAACGGAGTAAAAGAAACACGTACACTTAATCATTTAATCGTTATAACACAATAAAGAAAAGCACCAAAAACCATGAAACCTGATAATAATTACAATATAACCAATTCAAGGATAACTTTAAAAAAAATGCACCTATAAAAGAAAAAGACAATCACGTGCACGGTTAGTGGCTCATGTTAAAGAAATGCGCAAAAGTGAAAAAGTTAATAACATTTCTTCCAATTATGTGGACAATAAAGTATATCTCATCTTATATATCTTTAACTCATTCAGCCTGACGGATGTATTTCCCAAATTTTGGAGGCGTCATCTAATGACTATGGACCAGTTGCAGGAGGTGGATCGACCATGATAATTCAAGGGCAGTGGCAGATAAGCTTGGCGCCGACAGGCGCCAAGCTCATCTGGCACTACCCTTGAATTATCATGGTCGATCCATCTCCCGCTGTAGCACGTCAAGGCTGAATGGGATAAAGCACAAATATCCACACACAATTAAATTCTTTTAAAAGAAGAAGCAGAACAAAAACCTATAAGGAGTATGGACAGTGAGCAAGCATTCGAGAACAAACTATTTAGAACACATGATGCAACAATTTTTTCATATGTCTTTTTTATGCCCCTATTTTCAAAAACAAAACAATGGAATACAACCAATGTATTGTTGTACACTTCAGTTCACATAGAAATGCACGTACACTCTGCAGGTGACCTGCAAAATGTTAATTAAGGAATGTATGTTTAACGTACACCTTTCCCTTATTTAAACCCACGGACACATTTGCCCAATTGTAAAAGGTGTCACATAACAACTATCAACCATATGCAGGAGGTGGATGGACCGTGATAATTCAAAGGTAGTGCCAGATTGGCTTGGCGCCTGGTGCACTGCCCTTGAATTATCATGGTTGATCCATCTCCTGCTGTAGCGCGTCAGGGCTAAATGCCCTTGTCAAAGAAACACATACACACACCCTAGCCACCACCCACCCCCCTCCCCACAACCCAACACCCTTTCCCCTTACCCAGACAATAACAAACACAACCATTTAGCCCTGAAGCACTACAGCAGGAGATGGGTCGACCAAGATAATTCAAGGGCAGTGCCAGATTAGCTTTTCGCCTGTCGGCGCCAAGCTAATCTGGCACTGCCCTTGAATTATCGTGGTCGACCCATCTCCTGCAAACTGGTGCATAGCCATTAGATGACGCCTCTTACTTACTTACTTACGCCTGTCACCCCTACCCGGGTATAGGCCGTCGACGAGAGACCTCCAGCAACTCCTGTCCTGTGCTTCTCCTTCGATTCTACTCCAGGTGGTTCCCAGTCTCTTGATGTCTGCTTGGAGGTCTCGACGCCAGGAGTTTCTCGGCCTACCTCTTTTCCTCTTTCCCTGGGGGTTCCATGACAATGCCTGCCTAGTGATACTGGAAGCTGGCTTTCTCAGACTGTGACCGATCCATCCCCATCTTCTTCGCCCAATTTCATTCTCTGCTGTTATCTGCTCTGTTCTCTCCCAGAGTCTCACGTTGCTGATCTTCTCTGGCCAGTGGATTTTCAAAATTCTTCTAAGGCAACTGTTCATGAAGGTCTGTACTCTGTTGACTGTGGTTTTTGTCAATCTCCATGTCTCTGCTCCATATAGGAGAACTGCTTTTACATTGGAGTTGAAAATCCGGACTTTGGTGTGTTGTGACAGCTCTCTGGAACTCCACACTTTTTTCAACTGGAGAAAGGCTGCTCTGGCTTTACCGATTCGTGCTCTGACATCTGCATCAGTGCCGCCTTTTTTGTTTATGATGCTCCCGAGATAGGTGAAGGACTCCACCTCCTCCAACGGGGTGCCAGCAAGCAAGACTGGTTCTTCCCTGGTTGCGTTCAGCCTCATTGTCTTTGTTTTCTGTTTGTGAATGGTGAGGCCCACTTGGGACGAGATGTCAGCAAGCCTCGTGGTCTTGTCCTGCATTTGTTGATGAGTGTGGGACAGTAATGCCAAGTCGTCTGCAAAATCGAGGTCGTCAAGCTGTGTCCACAGTGTCCACTGTATTCCACTTCGTCTGTGCTCTGTGGTCATCTTCATGACCCAGTCTATGGCCAGTAGGAAGAGGAACGGAGACAGCAGACACCCCTGCCTGACACCAGTTCTGACCTGGAGCTCTCTGGTGAACTGCCCTTCGTGGATCACGCGACATGTCATGCCATCATAGCTGCTCTTGATCAGGCGGACGAGCTTTGTGGGTACACCGTAGTGTCGTAGGAGTTTCCACAGAGTCTCTCGGTCCACGCTGTCAAATGCTTTCTCATAATCCACAAAGTTGACGTACAGCGGGGAGCTCCACTCCAGAGACTGTTCCACGATGATGCGGAGAGTGGCGATCTGGTCTGTACATGATCGGTTCTTCCTGAATCCTGCTTGCTGGTCTCTCAGCTGGGGGTCAACGGAGCTCTTCATTCTCTCTAGGATGATCCTGTTGAAGACCTTTCCTGGTACTGACAGCAAGGTGATTCCTCTGTAGTTGGAACACTTGCTGAGGTCGCCTTTCTTGGGAAGCTTGATTAGGTATCCCTCCTTCCAGTCAGCTGGCATCACCTCCTTTTCCCAGATCTTTCCAAACAGTGGGTACAGCATCTCAACTGTTGTCTCTAGGTCTGCTTTCAGAGACTCCGCTGGGATGCCATCTGGCCCTGCTGCTTTGCCATTCTTCAAAAATGCCACTGCTTTTCTGATCTCTTCCCGGCTGGGTCTGTCACAGCTGATGGGTAGGTCGGTTTCTGCCGGCTGGATGTCGGGGGGGTCGGGTGGGCTAGGTCTGTTCAGTAACTCTTCAAAATACTCGGCCCATCTGTCGAGTTGGTCTGCTCTGTCTGCAATAGGCTTGCCTTCTTTGTCTTTTACTGGTCTTTCTGTATGGCCATGCTTACCCGACAATCTTCTGGTAATGTCGTAGAGCTGTTTCATGTTGCCGCTGCCTGCTGCCTTTTCTGCCTCTGCTGCCAGGCTGTCTGTGTAGGCCCTCTTGTCTGCCCTGATACTCCTCTTCACCTCGCGGTTGGCTTCCCAGTATTCCCCCTGTGCCCTTACTTTGGCTGCTCTCGTGCGACTGTTGTTGACCGCTGCTTTCTTCTGCTTCCTCGCTTCTATCTTCTTCAAGGTCTGTGCCGACAGCCAGTCCTTGTGGTGGTGTTTCCTGAACCCTACAGTGTCTTTGCAGGTTGAGTTCAGCGCCTCTCTAACTGCCTTATGACGCCTCCACAATTTGGGAAATACGGCCGTCGGGCTGAATGCGTGAAATAATTTCATGCAGAATGATCACTTTCAGTGGGGTGGGTAATAAGTGCAAAAGTTGCTGAAAGACGATATAATAATTACCCCCTTCACCGTCAGAATTTGCATATTCTGTTCTTGCCCAAGGAACGTGGATAAAAAGTGATGCCAGCAAGAGGCACAGATCCTCATGAGCCCCCGCAGATGAAGATCCATGTCTCTCACAGTTGGATATTCGTTAACCTTTTCTTGGCAGTGATGGGGTTAATGCGAAATGAATGCTCGGAGATGCATGCCCTTGGCTTCACAACTGTGCGAAAAATTCATTTTTCTCTAAAAGGTATTTTTTTGAAAAATACTTACCGATGACATGACTCCCATGTAGTCATGTCATCGGTAATTTTTTTGAAGAAACAAATTCATTTTTCTCTAAAAGGTATTTTTTCGAAAAATACTTACCGATGACATGACTACATGGGAGTCATGTCATCGGTAATGTTTTTGAAGAAACAAATAACACAACCTAAAACACATACAAATGAACAAGCAAGAAAAGACACAATGAACAGTTGACGATAAAAAGTGAACTGTATGTAAGTATTGTTGCAATACTGCGTTACACTTTAGCAATGCCAGCAGGGAGTGCTCGATCATTTACGAATGCAGCATCCAGTGGAACTCTCTTCCCGACTGCACGCATGAAATGAGCGTTGCCTGATTGGTCACCTCCTGGCACTGCATGGCTATTTACTAGTACTTCCGCGTTAAGAGGTGACCAAACACGCAATGGTCATACCATGCCTGTGTTCCTGACGGCTACCTGTTTTGACAAATTCTGAAAAGGCCTCAAGAGGTCAGTGAATTGTTGCAATACTACGTAACACTTTAGCAATACTACTTTTTTCCTAATTATTGCAGAAGGTGTGTTCTTGTAAGCTCTGTGCTACAAATCTGCCAGACACTTTTGATACATGTCAAAAACAAAAACAAAATGGTAATGAGGTAACTTAAAATATTTAAAAACATCCCTCCAGAAAATCACATGCTGAAAAAAATAATCCCCCCCCCCCCCCCCCCCCCCCAAAAAAAAAAAAAAAAAAAAAAAAAGGGCAATTGTTTCATTAATTTCCAACCAATGAACTCAAAAAAGAGCTATTTAAGAACAAAACTCAACAAATACAGGCACCAGCATTATAAATCCAACATGACCAACTGCACATAAACTGCTTTATTTAACTATTTTCATCTTGATACACTACTGTTTGAAAAAAATTGGACTATGATAGTTCAAGGGTGGTGCCAGAATAGCTTGGCACCTCAGGCACCAAGCTATTCTGGCACCACCCTTGAACTAAAATGGTTGATCTATCTCCTAATTTGTAATGTAGCCTTCACAGGACAGTAAGCAAATAAGCCTCAGGATGTCATGGGTTTAAGTTGCCTTTTCCAGGCTGGATGTGATATGTGTACAAGAGGGGAACTCGCTTGCAGAGGCTTGCTGCAAGTCCACAAAAATATTCACATTTCAGTTCACAGCACATCTTTCAACTGTCCTTGAAAACAATGAAGTAATCTGGGTAGGCCTGGGCGTCGCTGTAAGTAACAAAGATGCTGGGTTTTGCCACGTCGTCCACTGTGCTGTTGTACCGCTTGCCTGTGGTGTTTGGAATTTCCGGCGGCAAGCGCGTGTTCTGGTCGCCTACAGTGTACTCTCCCACCAGCACCCGACACATGAACATGTGCCTTTCTCCGGCTAAATCTGCCACAGCGTAGGCGTTGCGGCTGGAGTATTCGGCTTCTGCGGCAAAGTAGGCCCCTAGTCCATATGCACTCCCTGAAATTGTCAAACCCCAGTGATTACACTGTATACACACTTGGAAAGGTACATTGCATACACTGGTTCATGTAGTCGCGTTTCTAAGCCCGTCACACTGAGCACGGGTGCACCTCAAGGTTGTGTTTTGTCCCCTATGTTATACTCTCTTTTTACCCATGATTGTACATCAACGGATGATAACTCCCTTAAAGTTAAATTTGCCGACGACACCACCTGTTGAAGGTTTTATTTTAAACAACAATGAAACAGCAAACAGAGAAAGAGTAGATGAACTTGTTGGCTGATGTTCTGACAATAACCTTGACCTGAATGTGCCTAAAACGAAAGAAATGGTCATGGATTTCAGGAAAATCAAAAGTGACATTGTTCCCCTCATTATTCATGGTAGTCATGTTGAAATTTTTGATTGTTTCAGGTTTCTCGGCACCCACATCTCAAACGATCTTAAATGGGAGAAAAACGTTGATTCTTTAGTGAAAAAATCACAGCAACGACTGTATTTTCTCAGACGTCTTAAAACGTTTGGCGTCAACAGACAAAATTTGACCAACTTCTACCGGGCAGTTATTGAAAGTATTTTGACCTTCTCCCTGACCGTTTGGTTTGGCAGTACCACACAGAAAGAGCGATCCAAATTAAACAGAGTAGTAAAAACTGCATCGAAAATCATAGGTATCGATTTGCCCTCGTTAGAGTCCCTTTTCCACGAAAGAATGCTAAAAAAGGCTAGATCCATCCTCCGAGATGATTCCCACCGAGCCCATGAGTTGTTTGAGATGTTGCCATCAGGGTGCTGTTATAGAGCGATTGGAACACGCACGAGTCGTTTTAAAAACAGTTTTTACCCAACTGCTGTCCAGGCTTTTAATAATGCAAACAAACGCCAAACCTGACCCATGTAATGTGTATATATTTATTGAAAAATTATGTCCCTTGGAGCTACTCTGATTGAGTGCATTTTTTGGCTTGGGCGACGCCTTTGTTATAAGTAATGAATAATTGTACCACAAAATTGCCTAGGTGTTGCCTTTTCAAAATTAGTCAGTCTTCTTCCACTGCAACACCCCATAAAGCTTTAGGGATGCAATCCACGCTGGACTAGTGGTTGCTACCAGTCAAATTCTGGAGGCGGCTTCTAGTATATGCGTTGTGTTAGCAATTTCAGGTTACGCTGTATGCCTACCTGATGAGACCCACCTTGGGTCGAAACCGGTCGTAGGCGGCAAAATCTTAAATCTATCCAGCAGGTCCAAGATCTGTTTGGGAATATTCATGCACTAGCCTCCCCTCTCGGGGGGGGGGGGGGGGGGGGGGGGGGGGGGGAGGACTGGATATTCTCCAGCGGGTTGCGGGGCGCCTGGGGGTAGTCCCTATTACTTTATGTAGTAGGTGTTCAGTGGAAGGCTCAAAAGATCTAATAAGCGATGCAGTCACAAAAGGACAGCTGATGTCCTGATGACACAATGCAAGCTTACCAGCCTGGATTTCCATGGCATTAGCACAGCATTCTCAGAATTTATTGAAAAATTATGTCCCTTGGAGCTACTCTGAGTGCATTTTTTGGCTTGGGCGACGCCTTTGTTATAAGTAATGTATATATATATATACAGTATTGCCCAGCTATCCGCAGCACCGCCTGCTCGGCGTTAAACCCAAATTAACTAACTAACAGCTATCAGCACAATATACTTGATCTACATGGCTGTGCAGAACACACTTTTAGCTTTTAGTTACGGAGCGGTAGGGTGAAACTGACTCGAATGCAAGATAAGCCATCGGTGGCAATTAATCATTAGTGCGCGCCTAGTCATACTGACTGGAAGAACTGTTTATGATACTAGAAGAGAATGCTCTTCCAATAGCCTACTACTAAGTGTATCTGCTGTCAAACATCCCACAGGGTATGTAGAAAACTGAGGAAGCAAAGTAAGAGAACATTACACACAGGCCTAACACTTACACACATCATTAGTCCCGCAACAGAGATTATAGAAGGAATAGTTGATGCCAGACATTGACCTAGATAGCCTGCTCACAGCGGGGAGTGACTGCATACCACAGCAGCAGGTGGCTGGCCAAACTAATGTGTACGACTGAAATAGGGCTAACTGAACTGCTGTGTCTATGATGCAAGTGACGTGTTCAGTTTTATATTACCATACGCCTATGCAATTTGTGTTACTGTGAAATCGTGTTTATTGCCTTTATACTTAGACCACAATACTTACTAAGGCATACGGTGTGTGTGTGGTGTGTGTGTGCAAGTGAGTAGCTTAATTATATTTTGATGTGTTTAATGTTCTTCCTTTTATGTTGTGCAGCACCGCAACGATTTCCTAATGTATTGTTGTTACATATGGCAATAAAGTTCTATCATCACTTGGAAAGAAAACTTGTTTTGTGTAATTTGTTATGTCAAGGGAATATCGTTATTGTAGTCACTTAACCACTTCACTGCTATTAGAAGCTGACTGTTTTTTTATAATTCTGAATTCAATGTCAAAGAGCCCCATCTGTTAAGGAACATGGATCAAGTGGTTCCAGCAACTGCAGGGCTCATGGGGATCTATATTTCCTGCAGATGGGTGGTGTTCAATTATTCTCAGCATCTCATGGGTTAACTCTTTTCATCCTGATACACTACTGCTTGAAATAAATTTGACTGACAGTTCAAGGGCGGTGCCAGAATAGCTTGGCACCTCTGAGGCACCAAGCTATTCTGGGCCCACCCTTGAACTAAAATGGTTGATCTTTCTTCTAATCTGTAATGTAGCCTTCACAGGACAATAAGCAAATGTTATAAAAGTCAGTTTCAGGATGTAAAGGGTTAAAAACACAAAGGAATGAGTCTTTAATCAGAGATCTGCCAGACAGCAAACACAACTAAGTTACATTCACATAAACACCCACTATTGGGCACTTCTGTGCAAGGGGTGCGTTGGCTGCAGGTTGTGTTGGCTGCGCTCCATCCTGCCCTTGAAGGTCATATTAGCAAAGACTAGTCATAGAACTGGAAGTCAGGACAACACGATACAGGCAACAGTGGCACTTCTCACACTGATCTGATAGGACATGGTTTCTATGGGTAAACCCCTAAAATCCTGGAATATGTTCAGTTCAGTTCAGTCAAGATGGGATCTCTGCACTCTGAAAAGCCCATACGCACTCCACCCCGCCCATCAGAAGTCTCTCCAGAGTTCCTTTCGATATCATACCAATACTGATCTAGTTTACAATGGATCTCTCACGTCCTCTCCAGTCACGCTCTCTGCCTTTCTCCACACCTCTGCTTTAGAGGTGATGGACTGTGTGGTGCCCTTGGCTCTGTTACTAGAAATGCTTTCTCAGGGTTCTAACCATATCTGATCTGCCCATCCACAGCCCCTGAGTGACCTCTGCCTTACCAGCAAGGGTGTCTGCTCCATCACTGCCCTAGACTCCAGCATTTCCTGGGAAGTACACCCACAAAAGTCTTCTGGGCCTCCCATTCCTGTGTCTATTTTTTGCAGCAGTCATTTTGAGTCTGTGAGAATTATGACGTGACTGGTTTGACTGTCATCCAGCGAACAATTAATTTCAAAGCATGAATAACCACCTCCATCTCCATAGTTAGGCTTGAGGTCTTGGCTTTGTAGGCTGCGCTGTCTTTATATATGGTGCTGCCTAAGTTTGACTGTAAAGCCCCAGCCTGACTGTCTGTTGGTGACTGAACCGTCTGTGTGTATGATCATATCTTGGTGCTTGCTGTTCTCTTTTAACAGCATTCTGACTTTTGCTTCTGTCTTGCCCGCTGGTCATTCTCCAGTGTTTTCCCAAACGTTCAGGTATGATGTTTGGTACAGATGTTGGAACTGAGTTGGGATTCGTTCATTTTTTTAAATTAAATTTCTTCAGCTCTGTGACTTCCCACACCTCTTGTATCGAGTCCTCCACTTGACCCATCCATGACTCACCCCTTGTCAGTCTGCTGCCTTTTTTGTCTTTGACTTCTTCATGGAGCAGATTGCTTGGGTTTCTAAGGCTCTAAAATATGCTTTGACCTGTTCAATCTTCTGTGTTGTCTGTGGTGGGAGGTCCAGCATGTACCGCCTTGCTTCGATCAGAGTGTCCTTCGATGTTCCCATGATCAATCTCATTGCCTCGTTGTGGACTCTGTCTGGCTTTTGCAGATTGGTCTGTGACAGTGTTGTCAGTCCCAGCCCGTAGTCGATTCGACTCAGAGTACTATGCTCTGGTACAGCAGAAACAGACGTCGCTGCTCAATGCCTTTTGCTGCCATTTAAGACAAACAGGCTGTGCCTACATTTCAGAACCGTTGAATCCATGTGCTTTCAGTCAGCATCCTGTCAAAGTTCACACCCAAATACTTCAGTTGGTGAGTGCACTCGATCACTATAATCTGCCAAAGTTAACAGAGGTGATTGGTCTGCCTGCCACTTTGTTGTCAAGGTACACCACAGCATCTAAGCCTTTTCAGGGTTAACTCATTTCAGACGTACCACCTCCAGATATGAGTCATAAGCTGCGTATCCGGAGGCGGCATGTCTCGAAAGAGTTAATGAATGACCCTGTCTCTCTGCACCACTTGGATGCCTCGTACACCTGAGCCTGCACCATTTCCGTGGTCTCCTTCACAGTTATATACACTTCAGTCCAGTGTCGGCAAGCGTGAGGACGTTTGCCAGACCGTTACTGTTCAGGTCTGTGAGGCCCTTGATGTATATGTTGAGCAGCACAGGTGACAGTGGAGACCTCTGTGGCAGGTCCATAGACAGCTGTTTTGGCTCAAGAGTTCTAATTTCCCATCCTCCTGACCACAGTTCTTTGCGTGAGTGCTGCAGCCATCCACCGTGTCACCACTTTGCTGAATTCGTACTGCAGCCAACCACTGTGTGACCACTCTGCTGACTTCATACTGCAGCCATGCACCGTGTGACTGCTCTGCTGACTCCGTACTGCTGTAGTAGGTCAACTAGCGGTTTGTACTGCACACGAGTGTATACATCTTCTAAGTCTACTGCACTGCAACTGTTTCCTCCTTCCTTTGAAAGCCCCCATAGACGTTATAGGCAAATGCAGCCGTGTTTTCCCATGTGCTCTTTCCTGGTCTGAAACCATCTTGGTTGGGCGGTAACACGACCCCCCCCCCCCCCCATCCCCCATCCCCCCCGTCTTCTAGGACTCTTAATGCATTCCATGAGTTTCCCCACAGTGTTCTGCATTGCGATTGCCATTAGCTTCGTGCGGCCCTGTCCTGGTTTGGTTAGGGCAATCAGGTAGCTGTGGGTCCAGTCTTCCGGCACATGGCCTTTGGCAAAGCTATCCTGATAGAGACTGATAAAGAGCTCCGTCCTTTCTTCATCTGTCAGGTTCCTTAGGTCAGAGTCCAGCCCCAGCGCTGCGTCGTTTCAGCTTAGTCTGACTGCTTCAAGTCTTCGTCTGTCAGTTTGTCTGGGACATATTGTGCCATGGCCTGATTCTGGGCATTCTGTATAAGTTCACTCACAGAGCAGATGGTTGGACATTGTTGTCAGAAAGCACAATGTAGGTCAAATGGGCATACTGACTGAAGTGACTTTTACACTAGCAGCGCACGGTTACATAAGTTAAATACATGCACACTGGAATGGTCATTTCAAGCCCGACTGATCCATTTGAGAAAGCAACACCTTTGACTTTTGTTTTGAAGCTCAGCCTTGACCTGCCAGTTTAACCCTTTTAGCCCCGGATCCCTACATCTTGGTATGTCTGACAATGGTACATAGAGGGACTAACTTACATTTTGTTTAACCCATTTAGCCCCAAGTCCCTAGACTGACCATGATAATTCAAGGGTAGTGCCAGATTAGCCTGGTACCTATCCGACTTGTGATGCACGCCGGCGTTACAGCCAAGACTATTTGCTTTGTTTCACGACAGCGCGTTAACCACAGGAAACTGAAGGGTAACGTGTCACACTTTGCATCACAAAGAGTGTGTGGTGGTCCTGCGTTTATACCCTTGATTTATCATGGTCAAACCATCTCCTGCAAATGGTACATAGTCGTTAGGCAACACCTCCCAAATCTGAGAAATGGGACCTTGGAGCTAAAAGGGTTAAACTGTTTTCCTATCACCTCACATGCAGCAGTCATTAAAAAAAACCCAGATTTTTCATCCTTCTCAAATGTTCTCTACTAGAAATTACCTCGGCTCAATACATAATTTAAATCACCGAACAGCACAGTGAAAAGGTCGTCTTACACAAAGGTGCTGAAATAAATCTGTAAAACCTCATTACAGTACTGTAAAACCTGTAACACTCACTTGCTAGATCGCTATAGCTTCTGTTGAAGCCATATTGAACAATGCCATCCTTAAATTCCCCTTTGGTGCCGTGCCACAGCCGATCGTTCTCAAAGCGACGGTCACTAGGGAAAGTCGCCTTCATCATCTGCTTCATGGCCATGTACTGCTTGTATAGTGTCACGTTCTGCACACGCTCAATCTGCAATACACACAATATAACATTAACACATTTAACCCCAACACCCTACAGCAAGAGATGGATCGACTCTGATAATTCAAGAGTATTGCCAGATCATCTGTATCATCCCAATGTGCAAAAGGCCATCGGGCCGATATTGGCCCACACACAGCCGTGCGCGGGCCAACCGCAGCTGATGTTGACTCGATGGTGGGATAGTCAAACCATCTCCGGCAACTGGTACATAGTTGTTAGGTGACACCTCTAAAATTTGGGACATGTAGCCTTGGGATCTAATGGGTTAAATCTCACTTGAAATTTAACCCTATCAATGCTGCTGAAGACTAAGTGTGTTTCTGAAATCTCTGTTAAAAAAATGAACACCAAAAAAACGTCATCCGTCCAAGGAACATGGACACAATGTGGTTTCAGCAAGGGTCATCGATCCACATGAGCCCCCGCAACTGCGGGTGCTCAGGAGGATCTATGCCTTTTGCTGCTGGGCTCTGCCCAAAGTGTACCATGTCAAGGGATTAACATTTTCAGATGTTTGCTGTCAGCACCAGTCCCTCAGGAAAGCCGCTCTATCTGCCAGAGGCGTATCGTAGTACGATGGCACATAACAGAAAAATGAAAGTTGCACAGAAAATGCTGTGATAGCTGAAATTCACAAAAGAAGTGGGTTTTCAATGCTTGTACTGACTTAAGCAAGACTTTTCCACCCTTTTTCACACGCCACGTAAAATGGCACACATGACAGAGGTGTTGAAAAGTCCATTTTGTGCTTTGTGGGACGCTCCCTCCTAAATAGATGAAGGAAAGAACAGCAGAAAGCATTTTATTTTACAACATTCACATTTCATAATCAACCCTTTTAGCCCCAAGTTCCCATTTCTCAAATTTCGTAGGTGTTGCCTAATGACTATGTCCCAGTTGCAGGAGATGGATTGACCATAATTCAAGGGTAGTGCCAGATTAGCTTGGTGCCTTCAGGCACCAAGCTAATCTGGCACTACCCTTGAATTATCATGGTCAATCTATCTCCTGCTGTAGGGACTTGGGGCTAAATGGGTTAAACAAAATGTAAGTTAGTCCCTCTATGTACCATTAATGTCAGACATACCAAGAACATTTATAAAGGAGATTTTATGAACTAGTAACCTTCAGATATCTGTTTTACCGTAATTACCCTAAATATCTGACCGCTCCAGTGGTCTTCGCTTGCTGTGGTCCGTGACACCATTTACAAGGCAGCTGTCTCCTTTGAGGACTCTCGCAGAGCTAGCCTTAAGGACAAGCGGCTCAGGAGAAAAAACAGAGATGCCGCAACTCAGAACCCTGGCCATACCTCCCCCTGCAGCCACTGCGGTCGAACCTGCCTGTCCCGGATTGGCCTCCGCAGCCACGAACAAGCCTGCAGACGTCGTGGGCAACTCCTATAAAATCTTCGTTCGCGAAGTCAAGCCAAGAGATATACCCTAAATATCTGACCGCTCCAAATATTTGACCACAGCCCATTTTTCACAAATTTTCACCCCCCCCAAAAAAAAAACTCCAAAATATTTTACCACCACCCAAAAATGATGTCTTCAAATAATCGACCACCACCCAAAGTGCAACAAAATATTCATCCAATGCCCTTCAAAAAAGTTTTAAGATCTCCGCTCGTGAAGTCTGATTTCAGAACGATTAATGTAGTACAAACCCGTCAACGAATCCATGCATTCACGCCGTGCAAGCACTGTGACACACAGTGCTCAGACGTAGCTCCACCCGTACTACAGTACTGCGTATTCATAGTTTTAAATATAGACCAGGGCCGACATACATTGTCATGATTTATTGCCAGTGCTGCAGTGCTTGATATTCTATGCTTGTTGCAAGAGAGACTACCAGTATGATGATAGCAGATGGCAGCTATTTGATGCCTTACCCTGCCTTTCGCAATAATATTAATAATAATAATGTATATTTTAATGCGCCTATACTTTCAAATCGATAGAAAAGCTCTAGGCGCCGTACAAATGACATACTAACATACATACACCTTGCATCCTACAACCATATATTCCCTAAGTAACATACACACTCACGCAACAAGATATACAAGGAACATAAACTTAGCAGAGTGAACACAACAAGAAATGGTCACACACACAAAAGATATACGTGTACCATAAACTAATAACGGATACACTAGGCAGCTCTCACTGACAATGCAAAATTATAATGGTGAATGCACATATAAAGGAATAAATGCGTCTTTAAAGACTGCCGGAAACTATTCGCTGATTCAACATATCTTAGGGACTGTGGGAGTTTATTCCAAAGAAATGGTCCTTGGTATGAGAAAGACCTCTCGCCAAAAGACTTAGTCTGCTGAGGAATGGAACTGTCTTGAAGGTGTGTACAAATGAAGAAGCTCAGAAAGATAGACAGGTCCAGTAGAAGGAGACAGACAGGTATGACAGATGGACAGAACTTTGTATGTACTGTAGATGTGATAGCCTCGTGCTGGCACCATACGGCGTTGAGGCGCGTCCCCTGGGTGGTGGATAGGGGGTCCCTCGTGAGAGGGGTGCACCAAATGAAATAAGGTGCCGTGAACCAACATGGTCTAAGGGAAGGTGACCCCGACAGAAAACCCCTGGTCCTCCTAGTAAGGGGGTTGGGCGTGGGGGTAGCTTCCCCACCCTGCAAAAAAGGAAATAGCTACAAAAACGCCGACGAAAAGACTAACAGTAATTCCTTTCCTGGAGGAGGAAGGTTCTTCTACCAGAAGACTTATGACGTCCTGTGGTGAAAGCCGGAAGTCTTCGGAAGCCACAGGACCGAGCCGCCTATCTCTATCCAGGGATACAACCATGGGCAAATGGAACGTTAACCCCCAGGGAAAGAGGAAAAGAGGTAGGCCGAGAAACTCCTGGCGTCGAGACCTCCAAGCAGACATCAAGAGACTGGGAACCACCTGGAGTAGAATCGAAGGAGAAGCACAGGACAGGAGTTGCTGGAGGCCTCTCGTCGACGGCCTATACCCGGGTAGGGGTGACAGGCGTAAGTAAGTAAGTAAGTAGATGTGATAGGCAACCAATGGAGTGAACGCAGGATGGGTGTGATGTGGTCTGACTTCTTTGCCTTGACAACAAGCCATGCTGCTGAGTTCTGCACGCTCTGGAGCCAATTCAGAAGGTACTGAGGACAGCCACACAGTACATGAACCTCTTCAAGCACTTAAAAATGTGTCGGCCTCAGTCCTGCTTTACATCATCACATTGAAACTGTATCTGGGTTTACGTCTACGGTAAGATGTCGCTGGCTGGCTGCACAACATGCTGGGTTACCCCACGTGGACAAATGGATTTCTTTTTCCATTGATTTTCGCATCAGGGTAACAATCTGCATTGGTTTCTGTGTAGCTACAGAACAGATCTCAGTCTGAGCAATATGTGTACTGTGTATGTCTTGGTACCTATCCGACTTGTGATGCATGCCGGCGTTAGAGCCAAGACTATTTGCTTTGTTTCACGACAGCGCGTTAACCACAGGAAACTGAAGAGTAACGTGTCACACTTTGCATCACAAAGAGAGTGTGTGGTGGTCCTGAGTTTATACAACTGTGTTCTAAGAACCAAGTCGCAGTCCTGATTGTGAATGGCACAGGTCTATACAATGCTCAGGATGAAAATCTTACAATTAGATCAGATTCACGGTGATCGGCCACATTTAGTCCCCTTCACTAACACAGCAGGTAATCAAGTAGCATAGTAAAAATGGCATAACATAGAGCCAGTAGGACATCCAGCTGCTATGAGCCCCTGCACTTTACAGAGACAATCTATTATTCATGGAGATGATGGGCAGTTCGCCTGTAGACTCTCTGTGCCAAGTACTCAAGTGGGGGGTGGGTGGTGGGGGTGGAAAGTGAAGGCAGGGTCACGGTTGTATTAATTTTCCACAGGGGCAGGGTGGCACATGATGTGACATTCTACAGCCTCTTATTTGTTTCTTCAAAAACATTACCGATGACATGACTACCTGGAGTGTCCACTCCTTGCTCAATTCTAGCCTAAGAACCCGTTGTGTAACACAACCCGGGAGGCACTCAGGGAACCCCCAGAGGGACCGAGAGTTGTCTCCCGCTCCTACCCACCAGCCCTATTCACCTGTGAACTCCAGTCACGCTTCTTAGGCTCACGCGTTTAGACGTGTTTTCTCTAGCCTCTGGACTTGGATTTTTGTTTTCGACCGGTTCGGTCTGCCTGCGTTTTTCGTCTTGGGTGACAGCTTCGCTGGCCTTAGGTTCTTCTGTCCTGCGTTTCCTTGGCGGCTACACTTCGTGCGTGTTGAAGGGTATCGCTCCCACTGACTTCGCCGGTCGTGCAGTGGGTGTCATGGAACTTTCTCCATCTCGTACCGCGCCGACTGAGAGGTAAGGTAGTTAGAGGAGCCTCGGCTGGTTGCCCGGGCGGGGCACAGGCACGAGCAGCTTGCGTTTACTTCACTTCTTCCTCGCTATGGGGTTATTTCTGGGTAGCCTTTGGGCGCCGCTTGGTTTTTGCCTGGTTGGCTGAGGAATGTTTTTGCCCTGGCGTTGGGGGGGCTACTCGCGCCTTGCCAGTTGCGAGGAGTGAGTCTCGTTGGGCCATACCTAACCTTACTTAGGCTTACGGTTAGACGCTCTGTGTTGTTACGAAGGCTTGAATTCTCACTTGTTCCGGCAGGGTTTATTCCCCTTCGCCTTGGTTTTAATCGGATGGTGTGCATAAGACCTGTTTAACTTGTGGGCCTTACGCCAGGGTAGCTTACGCGGGGCGGTTACCGGGCTGGCGCTACGTGCCCACACTGGTTTGACATAGATTGAGTACAATGTGCGTATCTTTGTTGTGTTATGCGAACCCGCGCTTGGGTCAGGGCAGGTCCTTGTAGACACTCGCCGAGTGCCTTCATGTTTTTGTGTGTTGCAGTGGCCTACTGATGACCTGCACACAATGCGGAGGCTTCCAGTGGCCGTCGGATAACCATACAGTCTGTCTCCTGTGCGCTGGGTGTGCTTCCGACCACACTTGTGACGTCTGTGCTACCTGGCCGGAGCTGCGATGGTCTAATCTCTGGAACTTTTATAGGAGGGAGCCTCCTACCCTCTCGGGTACTTTGAAGGTTACTGAGACGCCTTCCGATGTGCCCCCGGCACCGGACGTGCGAGACCAACTTGATCCGACACAGAAGACGCCACTGAGTATTCAACGGACTGGTGCACAGGGTGGGAGTTCGACCGGCAAGTCCGCCTCAGTTAGAGAGCGCGCCCGGACACAGCTGTTGAAGAAGCAGATAACCCGCCTCTCCCAAGAGCCTGGTTTGCTGAGACGCTCTTGGCGTCCCTCGTCCACCGTCGGTCCCCACTCATCTCTGAGGAAGCTGCAGGGGTCCCCTTGCCGGCAAGAAACCCGCCTCTCCCAAGAGCCTGGTTCACAGAGACTTACATGCACTCGTCTGGAGCCTCCTGCGGGCAAAGATCGCACACGCCGGGATTCTACTCGCCGTTATCGCTCTACTTCACGTGATCGTAGGAGAACCTTCTCCAATCGTCGTTCGACGGTTCAGGACTCCCCGCGTTACAGACGGTTGTCGCCTTCTTCACGTTCCCCTTATCGCTCGGACTCCCGTTCGTCCCGTTCCTCTTCCCAAATACCGGCCACTTCCCCTTTGCCTCGTCCTCACCGTTCCGCCCCTCCTCATCGCAGCCGTTCTCCTCGTCGGGTCCCGCCTTCGAAGCTCCGGAGTCCCTCACCGCGTCGTTCCATCTTTCGCTCTCCCCTCCGGAGGGAGTCGTCGACCTCTGCGGTTCGCCGTCAGCGGGTTTTCCTCCCTCGGAGCCCTCGTCGCCCTCCTCGGTCGCCGGTTGCCAGACACCCGGACTTCGACTCCCTGAGTTTGATGGCTGACGACCCCTCGGACTGGTTGCTCGGACGTCTCAGCCGTTCTGTCTCCCTCTTCTTCGGCTTCCAGTGCTTCCGCTTCCGTCAGACCGGTTTCTTCGGCCCGGATGGACACTCGGCTAGCGCTGGACGAGGCTTCCAAGCTCATCGCCGCCTCCCTGCCGGCGGATGTTTGCCCGGCGTTGCCACCGGTGAAGAGGAAGATTTCCGCCTTTGTGGACGCGGATAGGAGCGTCAAGAGGTTCAAGTCCCTCCCGCAGCCGCCTAGTTTTTTTTATCTGCGGGACGCCTTCTCGTCTCACCTTCTGTCAGAGACTCGGAACTCGGACTTCTTCGCGGACGGGAGATGGCCTCCCGCTCTCGACATCGCCTTTCAGCAGAATTGGTACGCCGGCCATTCACAGTCGTTCCTCTGCCCGCTGCCACCCGTGGATCCTGCCGCTCTGATTCAAGCCGGAGGTGGTTCCTTGCTGAAACGGTCCTTCCCGAGGGGACTGGATAGGACGGCGTCGCTAGTGCGGAACACGCTCGCCTGCTCCGGGTTCCTGGACTTGCTGACCCAGGCGTTCATTTGGCATCTCGAGGAAGCTTGGCAGCCTTCTCTGTCTCCCCTCCTGGGAGACCTACTCGTCATGGCTGAGGCTGGGAACCGCGCAGCTTATCACTCTTCTGTTAACGCGATGGCCGCCGCGTCTAACTGCGACCTTATGCGACAGGACGCTGTCCTACAGGCTTGCAGTGGAATGCCGACCGACCTGTGTACTCAGCTACGTCGGGCCCCCCCTGGGTGGTTCTCTGCTCTTCGGTGAGACGTGGCAGTCGGTGAAGGACTCCAACCCCGACCGTTGGCCTCACAAGGCGGTCAAGCAGCGCTTTCCCCCCGCCCGCACGGTCCTGGGTCGTGCCTTGCGGGCCCGTAAACCTGTCTGAACCTCGGACCCGTCTGCCCCGCCACGAGCTGCATTGCGTCGTCGCCCGTCCTTCGGTCGCCCTGGCCCGCCTAACGCCCCTACCCCCTCCTGGCCCCATCCCTCCCGTCGCCCTGGGCACGGGTGGGCCACCTGACTTGTCCCCGGTTCCTCCTCCGCCGACCGTCTTCGGGGCTCCAGTCGGCGGAAGGCTAGCAAGATTCAGCAAGGAGTGGCACTTGCTGTTTCGAGACGAGCCCTGGGTGTTGGACGTAGTGACCAGAGGATTGCAGATCTCCTTCCGATCCCCCCCTCCTTTGCGCTCCGTTCCGCTTTGGACAGAGGGTCCTTCCGACGACCTCAAGGCCGCCGCTCTGCGTGGAGAAGTTGCGGCTCTCCTGGGGAAGCAGGCCACAGAGTTAGTGCAGCGTCCGGACTCGCCCGCCTTTTACAGCCGACTGTTTGTGGTCCCCAAACCCGGCGGCAAGTGGCGACCTGTCATAGACCTGTCGGCGCTGAACACCTTCATCGCGGCCCCTTCCTTTCGGATGGAGACGACCAGAGCGCTCCGTGCGGCGGTTCAACCCATGGACTACGCAGTCAGTCTAGATCTGTCCGACGCCTACCTGCATGTCCCCATGCACGCGACTTCCAGGCAGTACCTGCGCTTCGCGTTCGAGGGAGTGATTTACCAGTTTTGCGCCCTACCGTTCGGTCTCAACCTCAGCCCATGGGCCTTCACCCGCATCATGGATGCCGTAGTGGCCAAGGCAAGACAGTCGTCTTCCAGCCCGACGTCGAATTATCTCGACGACCTGCTCTTGAGGAATCAAGTGGAAGCCGCTCTTGCGACAGACAGGGACGCCTTGAGGCGGTTGCTTCACCAGTTGGGATTCCTGGTCAACACGGGAAAGTCGGATCTCACCCCGGCGCGCCACTTCATCCATCTCAGCATGGAATTTGTCACGGACCGCAACAGGGTGCACTTGCCAGAGCCACGGATTTTGAAGTTATCCTCACTCGCCGCGTTGTCGCTCAGCAGCAGGCAGCCCCCACCAGGGTCTGGCTTCAGCTCCTTGGCCTGATCAACGCAGCAGCGGATCTTATTCCGCTCGGGCGTCTCTACTCCCTACCGCTACAACTTCATCTCCTACTGCTCTGGCGTCCCTCCTCAGGCGACTTGACCACCATGGTCCCTGTGTCCCCGCTGGTACGCCCCCATCTCTTACGATGGGCCGACAGGACTTGGTTGGCTCTGGGAGTTCCCCTTTCTTCTCCATCCCCTCACCTCTCCCTGTGTGTCGACGCGAGTCGGGCTGGTTGGGGAGCCCACCTGCTTCCGCAGTTTGCCACGACGTCCGGCCTCTGCCCCCCGGAGTTCGCGGACAAGCACAGCAACTGGCTGGAGCTACAAGCGGTGTGGCAGGCCATCATCGTTTGGGAAGAGCAACTCAGACACCAGCATCTCCTCGTCCTATCGGACAACTCGACGGTTGTGGTGTATATACAGAAGCAGGGAGGAACTCACTCACCCGATCTATGCATGCTCCTGTATCGGTTGATGCGCTGGTGCGAGGACCACGATCTGACACTCAGCGCCCGTCACATTCCCGGTCGCCTGAATGTTTTGGCAGACTCTCTGTCCCGTTGCGGACAGCTGATTCACACGGAATGGACTCTACGCCAGGACATTTTCCGTATGATTTGCGCTCACTGGGAGACCCCGATGGTGGACCTATTCGCCACGAGGTGGAATCACCAGCTTCCCCTCTTCGTGTCCCCAGTACCAGATCCACTGGCATGGGCGGTCGACGCCTTATCCATCCCTTGGGACGGACTCATCGCTTACGCCTTTCCCCTGACAGTCCTCGTTCCCAAAGTCCTCCTGAAACTGCGAGGAACAGATGCGATCCTGCTCCTGGTCGCCCCGTTCGCTTGGACTCGTTCCTAGTCCACCGACCTGATCAGCCTCGCCACTCACCCTCCTCTACTGCTCCCCACGCCCCGCACTATGCTCAAGCAGCCACGTCAGGCGCTGTTCCAACCTTGCCCGGAACGCCTGCTGCTACACGCCTGGAGGTTGTGCGGCAAGCCCTCTCCGCTAGAGGCTTCTCGGGTGCGGCAGTGGAAGCGATCGCTACAGCCCGCAAGCCCTCAACTAGACGTATCTATGAGGGAAAATGGAGGGTTCTCTGTGCATGGTGCAGCGACCGTAGTCTCTCCCCCACCGATTTGACAGACCCCCAGCTTGCGGACTTCTTCCTCTGGCTCTTCGGAGACCAAGGACTGGCCCCAATCACCATCAGGGGATATCTCTCGATGATTGCCGATACCTACCGGCATCTCGGCCGCGCGGACCCCGGCGCATGCAAGGACCTAGCGGACCTTATGACGCACTTTGGCCTACAACGACCTGCCTCTTGTTCGCTACTTCCCCGCTGGGATTTACCGTGGGTTCTTACCTGGCTGAACTCACCACATTTCGAACCACTACCTCTAGCCAGCCTTGCAGATCTGACACGTAAGACATGCTTCCTGCTGGCTCTCGCCACCGTGGCACGAGTAAGCGAGCTTCACGCGCTCTCAGCACGGCCTTCCTGCCTGCTATTTCGAGTGGATCGTTCCGTCCAACTAGTGACGGACCCTGCCTTCATTGCCAAGACTAGGTCTCCACTGACGGCACCACAGGTTATCACCTTAAGACCGTTACGCGGGACCAACTTCCCCATAGAGACCAGGCAACAAGATCCTGTACGAGCCCTTAGAGTGTACTTGCGCCGAACCAAAGCCGTCAGGAGAGGACGCTCACGCCTCTTCCTGCCTTTAACACCTGGAAGAAACGACATTACTGCCCAGACAATCTCTTCCTGGCTACGCTGGGTTATTCGCTCAGCCTACATCGATCTCTCCCCACAGGGAGCGAAGAGATTAAAGATTCGGGCGCATGAAGTACGAGCAATGGCCACGAGCGTCGCCTTCGACAGGAACTGCGCTGTCAAGGACATCGTGGCTGCGGTGGGCTGGCGGTCGGAATCTACGTTCGCCCGTTTCTATCTACGGGATCTGGCAGGACAGCGAGACAACCTCGCCTTGGTGGGGGACATCACGGCGGCGCCACACTCCCTCCCGGCGCCTCGGGCGCCGTAGGTACGCACCTATTAGGGAGTGAAGAGTGTCGGAGGAGAGGAGGGGGCCATGAGCCTAGAGAGACCCTCTGGGGGTGCGGCACCCTCCTCCTATTCAGCATTCTCCAGGTAGTCATGTCATCGGTAAAGTTTTTGAAGAAACAAATTCATTTTTCTTTAAAAGGTATTTTTTCGAAAAATACTTACCGATGACATGACTCGAAGGACCCTCCCACCTGCCCCGCTTGCCGCTGGTGAACCTAATTTCGTGACTGGAGTTCACAGGTGAATAGGGCTGGTGGGTAGGAGCGGGAGACAACTCTCGGTCCCTCTGGGGGTTCCCCAAGTGCCTCCCGGGTTGTGTTACACAACGGGTTCTTAGGCTAGAATTGAACAAGGAGTGGACACTCCAGGTAGTCATGTCATCAGTAAGTATTTTTCGAAAAAATACCTTTTAAAGAAAAATGAATGTTTTGCAGATAACCTTTGAACTATGCATATTTCAAGAAAACGGTAAGAACAAGAGGTGATCATCACACTTGGACTTAATTTATTTTATATTTTCTGTGGGTGCATAAACAATGATTCAGCCACTAAAATCGGGATCAGATTCAAACACATTCGTGCATGAACCTTCCCCCTGTGGGTACTCCCATTTGGGATGAATAACGGCTGTTGGTGTTTTAACTCTAGCAACGCAAAACTAACACGAATGGGTCAATCGGCGTGCGTGTGCAAGGTAAACTTAGTGCCTCGAAATCTCAACCATGCCACCTCCGCAGGCAAGCAACTTTTTCAAAATTCCTAAATATTCGACCAGAGCTGAAAATTTGGAAAATTTTCATGTAAAAAGTGGTCGAATATTTTGGGTAATTTTATTGTATATATACCTATCCATACAAAAACAACAACAAAAACCTGCAATCTGACCTTCTGAATCTGAACAGTTGGATTGTTGACGCTGTTCTGGAATGCTGTAGCTACCTGGATGTACTCTCTGTCACTAGCATTGAGTGGAACACAGTCGATGACTTGTCCTTTCATGTCCCTCCAGTTGTCAGGCAGCGGGGCATCCATGGCCGACTCTGCAAATGTAATGAATTATTGCACCAATTATCCATATCTCATCTGAGACGTATAACTCGTCTGCTACATACAGACATGTGGCAGATTGGTATGAAGCTGTACATAGAACATCTACAGTGTGCTAACCCCTTCACCGGACAAATCTTGTCAGTTTCTGAGCTCATGGTAAATTCAACACCAAGCAACCCTAATCAACCAAGGAACACAGAAACACAATGGGGTTAGATAGACATGGAACTTTGGAAGCCTCCCGACCTGCTGATGAGGGTTCTATGTCTCTGGCAGAACTTTGGGTGCTCACTTTTCTTGGCAGTGTAGGGGTAAAATTCATTTTTCTCTAAAAGGTATTTTTTCGAAAAATACTTACCGATGACATGACTCGGATAACCCTCCCTCTTGCCCCGCTTGCCGCTTTCGAGCGAAGTATCAGACTGAATGGTCTCGTGACCGGATCTGGTAAGGCAGGTATGGGGAGATAACTCTCGGCCCCTCTGGGGGGTTCCCCGAGGGCCTCTCGGGTTGTGTGGGCACACAACGGGCAAGTAGGCTAAAATTGAGCCTAGAAGTAGATATTCCCATGTAGTCATGTCATCGGTAAGTATTTTTCGAAAAAATACCTTTTAGAGAAAAATGAATTTATTTCCTCAAAAACATTACCGATGACATGACTACATGGGAGAATTGCGAAGAGGAGGCGGGTGCCGCCCACAACTCCCCCAACAGGACAACGCCGTCCACCCCGTGGCACACTCCCGACAATTTTAGCGAAGTGCAACCTACGGTGCCGGTGGCACCGGGAGGGAGTGTTGCGTCGCGGCGATGTCCCCCCCCAGTGCGAGATTCTCTCGCTGGCTAGCCAGGTCCCGGAGGTAGAAACGGGCAAGACCGACTCGGTGTTTCAGCCCACGGCTGCCACGATGTCCTTGACAGTGCCGTTTCGCTCAAACGCGACGCTCGTGGCCATAGCTCGTACCTCGTGTGCGAGAATGTGCGGCCTCTTAGCTCCCTCAGGGCTATCTCTTGATAAGCGGAGCGTATGACCCAGCGGAGCCAGGAAGAGATCGTCTGGGCTATAATGTCACGCTGTTTGGGTCTTAGAGGTAGGAAGAGGCGCGACCGCCCCCTGCGGACGAGCTTAGATCGCCGCAGATAGATTTTAAGGGCGCGCACGGGATCCTGTAGCCTGGTCTCCTGGGACCGGGGTCGGTCTCTCAGCGGCCTAATGGTGATCACCTGAGGCGGAGTTAAAGGCGACCTGTTATTTGCCAGAAAGGCCGGGTCCGTGAGGAGCCGGACGGAGCCGTCTGTTCGGAACTGCAGACCGGCAGGGTGTGCTGAAGGCGCATGTAGCTCGCTCCCGCGCGAAGCGGTAGCAAGTGCCAGCAGGAAACAAGTCTTGCGTGCCAAGTCCGCGAGCTGGGCCAAAGGTAATGGTACGAAGCGGGCGGAGTTCAACCACGTGAGCACCCAGGGTAGGTCCCAGCGAGGAAGGAGTGAGCGGAGTGTAAGGCGCTGGGTGCCGAAGTGTCCCATAAGGTCGGCTAGGTCCTTGCAGGCGCCCGGATCGGGTCGTCCCAGGTGCCGATAGGTGTCCGCCATCATGGACAGGTAACCGCGTACCGTGATGAGGGTTAGGCTTTGGTCTCGAAGAGCCAGAGAGAGAAGTCCGCCAGCGGAGGATGAGTCAGATCCGTGGGCGTAAGGCCAAGATCGGTACACCAGGAACAGAGGACTCGCCAGTTCCCTCGTAGGCTCGAAGGGTCGACAGTCCCCGGGGCGCAGCGATCGCCTCCATAGCTGCATCTGAGTCTACTCTAGCTCCGAGGGTTTGCCGCCCAACCTCCAGGCGTGAAGGAGGAGCCACTCCAGGCAGGGGTGGAACAGCGGCTGGCGCGGTTGCTTGAGCATGGTCCACGGGGTGGGCAGCAGCAGGGTCGGGTCTGTGGCGAGGCTGAGCAGGTCGGTGATCCAGGAGCGGTTCCAGACGAGCGGTGCGACCGACAGGAGGAACGCCGAAGAGCCCCGCAGTTAGAGGAGGACTTAGGGCATGAGGACGGTAGGGGGACCGGTATAGGCCACAAGTCCGTCCCAGGGAAAGGAGAGCGCATCGACAGCCCAGGCAAGGTGGTCGGGAATCGGGGAGACGAAGAGGGGAAGCTGGTGGTTCCACCTCGTGGCGAACGAATCGGCCTGGGGAGTCTCCCAGCGGGCGCAGATCATCTGAAAGATGTCCTGTCGCAGGGTCCATTCCGTGTGTAGGAGTTGGTCGCGGCGAGACCGAGAGTCGGCCAAGACATTTAGGCATCCGGGAACGTGCGGGGCTTGAAGGATAATGCTCCGGTCCTCGCACCAACGCATCTTCCTGTAGAGGAGCGTACACAGGTCAGGGGAGCGTGTGCCACCCAGCTTCTGGATGTAAGCGACCACGATCGTGTCGTCCGAAAGCACGAGAAGCTCCTGGTGTCGGAGGAGGTACTCCCCGGCGTGAAGGGCTCGCCATACGGCCTGCATCTCCAGACAGTGGGTGTGCTTTTTTTTTTTTTTTTCTTGGTGTGCGCCCAGTGTGAGGGCCAGGGGCCCGCCTGGAGGGGGAGAGGCTCAGGGAACTCCCGACGCTAGCCACGTAGGGCCGGTCCACCGACGAAGGTGCGGCCGGAGCATCTGGGGCACTGGGACCGCGGCCGTCAAGTCTCTGGAAGACGTGAGCCAATGGAGAAGATGCAGTTGAATTGGCCGGGAGTAGAGACGCCCTAGAGGGATAAGATCCGCTGCGGCGTTCATCAAACCCAGCAACTGAAGCCAGACTCTGGCGGGGCCTGCATCCTCCCGAGCTAACTGGTCGGCTAGATCAGCAATCCTCTTGATCCGGGGCACCGGAAGGCGTACCGTGTTGAGGTTGGTAGGGAGTTCCATACCCAGATGCACAACCCGGCGGGAGGGAGAGATCCGACTTGCCATCGTCTACTAGGAAGCCCAGGTGTGCCAGGAGGTGCAAGAGAGCATCTCTGTCCGTGGCTAGCGCGGTCTCCGATTGGTTGCACAACGGAGGCCGTCCAGGTAGTTCGACGTGGACTGGAGGAGGACTGTCGGGCTAAGGCGACTAAGGCGTCCATCCGCCAAGTGAAGACCCAGGGGCGGAGGTTGAGTCCGAACGGCAATCCTACCGAAGGCGCTCGAGCGGTGCGCACTAGTGTCCTGAACAGAAAGCGGAACGGAAGGAGTCGGGGGCGCGACCGAGTCGCGCAAGCTAGGGCTGACGTCTCTCCTGGCCAGACTCAGTGAGTAGGGCGCTACGCCGGCGTACAGATCCTCTGGAAGGATCAGCGGGCTTAACGGGGAGAGACGGGAGAGGAAGGCCAGTCACGTTGGACGGCACATGGCGGACTGCTGCAGGCCGGGCTCAGTGAGGCGGGCGCTGTGCCGGCAAACAGACCCTCCGGAAGGGTCAGCGGGCGTGGCAGCAGTGGCAGTCCTCTGATCAGCCATCAAGTGACCTGAAAGTGGAACGGAGGGAGTCGGGGCGTGACCGTGTCGCGCAAGCTAAGGCTGAAGCCTCTCTTGGCCAGACTCCGAGAGCAGGGCGCTATGCCGGCGTTCAGATCCTCCGGGGGGAGCGGCGACGATCCCGGCGAGGCGAATGATCCCTCCAGCGACGCTCGAGGGGCGAGCGTGAGTGTCTAGAACTGACGGTGGGAACGGGATGAGTCGGGGGCGCGACCGTGTCGCGCAGGTTGAGGCTGACGTCTCTCCTGGCCGGACTCAGTGAGAAGGGCTCTATGCCGGCGTTTAGATCCTCCGGAAGGATCAGCGGGCTTCTCGGGGAGAGAGAGAGGATGAAGGCCAGTCAACGTGGGACGGCTCATGGCGGACTGCTGCAGGCCGGGCTCAGTGAGGCGGGCGCTGTGCCGGCAAACAGACCCTCCGGAAGGGTCAGCGGGCGTGGCAGCAGTGGCGATCCTCTGGTCAGCGCACAACGCCGGGTCCCGACGAGCAGATCGTTCCGAGGGCCGATGCGAGGAAGGGCGGTCGTTACCGAAGGGGCGGCGGAAGTGTCCACAGGAGCCGGACGAGAGATAGTAGACGGAGGTCGCTCTCGCCGATAAACTCCAGAGGTCCGACCAAACGTCTCCGGCCAAGTCGCACAGACATCCCGAGGAACGAACCGCCGACCCGTAGAGACTGAGTCGCCGAACAGCAAGGATCCACCCAAGGGGGCACGGTGAAGTTGCGCTCGCAGGTCCGACGGCAACGTACTGCAGGGGCGGAGCAGGGCATCTCGACGCATGAGGTCGCAGTTGGCCGAAGCCACCATCGCGTTGACCGAGGAATGGTAGGCGGCGCAGTTGGCGGTCTCCGCGAGGACCAGCAGGTCTCCTAGGAGGGGAGAGCTGGAAGGATGCCAGGATACCTCCACCCGACGAACCAAGGCTTGAGTGAGGAGCTCCATAACACCCGAGCAGGCTAAGGTGTTTCGGACCAAGGTCGCTGTCTTGTCCAGGCCCCGCCGCGGGGACCGCCGCAGCAGAGTCAGACCGCCGGCTAGGGACACCGCCGAAGGGTCCAGCGTAGGCAGAGGGATGGAGAAGGCCTGGGATAGTCCAGCATACCCGTCCCGCCGAAAGATGTCTAAATCCGCGGGCCAGCGACGGTCGGAGAAGAAGACCGGCTCCTGGGACGTGGCCAGCTGTAGGTGCGACGAAAGGACGTCTCGAAGACCCTTAAAGCCGGGCGGTTGGGGAAGCGACCTAAACTTCTTGACCTGCCTCTCCGCGTCAACGAAGGCGGCGACCTTCCTCTTCAGCTCCGGGGAAGCTGCCGCGTGCGAGGTCGAGCGATCCTCCTCGTCCAACAGAGCCGAGACCGAGACTTCGGGTAGCAGGCTGAGCGCATCGTCCTGCAGGGGGCGTCGAGAATCCCGCTGACGGTGCTCGCGAGGCGAGCGAGAGCGCGGGCGTCTGGAGGAGGAACGGTGAGGATCAGGGTCGCGGCTGCGTCGCGACGGACGGTGCTGACGTCTCTCCGGGTCCTACTCCGAAAGTAGGCCACTATGCCAGCAAGGCGATCCTCCGGAAGGATCCGCGGGCTTGGTGCGGGGAGAGTGGTGAGGACGGCTCGTCAACGACGGACGGCTCAAGGCCAACTGCTGCTGGTCACTCTCAGTGAGACGTGCGCTAAGCCAGCAAACAGACCCTCCGGAAGGGTCAGCGGGCGTGGCAGCAGTGGCGGTCATGTGGTCAGACAAAACTGCGAACCCCGAAGAGGGGACCGTTCTGTGCGGGAGTGGCCGAGGAAACAGCCAGGGCGGCCAACGTGTCAAAGGGCGCTGAACGCTCGTAAGCCGGGCGGCACGCTCTCGGCGGTAAAAGGACCAAGGTCCGCCCACATAACCTCAGGCCAGGCCGCACACCGCTTACACTCTGGTATCAGATTCAGTCCACCCAACCAATTTCAAATACAAACGATTTTGCACTTCCAAAAACTACAGCAGCTCGCCTGAGCTTGCCCTTAGCACCATGTGAAAGTTCTGTGTTTACGTTCCGTGTGTGAGTGAATGCGCGTGACTCACGTGAGCGCGCTTGTTGGGCCCAGTTCGGGGCGGCGCTTTGAGCCGATTTTCAATTGGGATAAAGCGCCTATTTAATGTGCTTAATATTATTATTATTATTATTATTACACCTGCGGTCCGAGGAACCACCGAACGCGGTAGGGAGACCGAGTGAGTGTCCGTCGGCCACCTAAAGTCATCGCACCGGGAGCACGACATTATCGAAGCGTAGGCGGGCTCCCGGTGAAAGCGTAATGGGGCACTCTCGGAGGGCTAACGGGGCTTTAAACGGGCTAACACACACGGAGCCCAAGGCCCACGTGCAAAACGGGCGCGACACGGCAACAGCCGACCGTGAGCTAATCAGGCACTACGCACTGAAACGAACCCCAAAGCAAAAGCAGGGAAGCACCCACAGGCAGCCGGCTCTCAGCCCGAGGGCCGGCCGAGGGAACTACCGCTACCTTACCTCTGCAACGAAGGGAAGGGGGGGAAGGGCAGTCAAACCGCCGTCCACAGAAGCAGAAGAATCCCCGCAAGTGGCCCAACGAAGCAGGAAGAGAAGGCCAGGTAGAAGGCAGGGTAGAAGCGGGCGCAGAGCACACGAAGTCGGCAACAAGCGTCGGTAGGCAGAAGACCGGTCGGGGCAGCGAGAGCGCGGGCCAGACACGTCTTCTCTCCACGAGCGAAGTAGAAAGACTGAATGGTCTCGTGACCGGATCTGGTAAGGCAGGTATGGGGAGATAACTCTCGGCCCCTCTGGGGGGTTCCCCGAGGGCCTCTCGGGTTGTGTGGGCACACAACGGGCAAGTAGGCTAAAATTGAGCCTAGAAGTAGATATTCCCATGTAGTCATGTCATCGGTAATGTTTTTGAGGAAATAAAGATTGAGATTCCCATAAGCAGATACAGGACTGGGAGGGGGCGGGGGAAGACCGAGTGTGCTTGTGCCACATGGCCTGACTAGCCTGCAAGGCGTTAAACACTAATAACTAAATAATAGCTAACAATTACTAACGAACTAATTTGCTTGTGCCATCTCAAAATGACCCCCTTGTCAACTCCCTCCCCCTCCCCCCCCCCCCCAACACACACACTAACTCACGTGCTGCTGTGTGCTGGAGATTATCAAAGAGCAGACTCTTGAAAAGGTCTTCACTTCTGATGACCTGAAGGCACAAGGGGGAAAAGTGTTTTTGCTTCTCGCCCTTGGTGCTCCAGGTCATCAGAAGGACACAGCTTTAACCCCTATCATACTGAGGCTAAAAGCTTCATGTGTAAACTGCCATATGCAAGGTACATTATAGTACTACAGATAAGGATATAGACCAACGGCTTTAGTTCAAGGGTAGTGCCAGAATAGCTTGGCGCCAAGCTATTCTGGCACTACCCTTGAACTGTTTTAGTCACACTTATTTCACACGCTGGTGTATTCCAAATGAAAAGGGTTAACTCACCCTTGATTTTATCCTGCCTGATAACACGCATCGGAGCCAGTTCTTCTTCATCTTCATCTTTCGGAGGAACTTCTGATCTTTCTTCCATTGTGTTGAAGTCAATGATAAAGGCCGCATTGGCACTGTCCAATACTACCGCCCTCGGCTCATTATTTCTAAGACAAAACAATTTGTCTTCTTTCAGACTCTTCACACTTATTCTCATTAGCCTATCCCTATATGCCTTTTTCCCTGGTTACCCGTTCTCATGGGAATGGAAGTCTCCTTATCACAAGTTATAATAATAATAATAATAATAGCGGTTATTATACTGGTGCTTTACCCAATTTTGCGAATTGGCTCAAAGCATCGCGAACTGAACCCAACACGCATGCTCATGTGACACGCATGCGTTCACTCTGAAGACAAACACAGTACAAGACAGACACAGGACATTCACGTGGTGCGAAGGGTCAGCTCAGCTACTGAGGTTTCGGAAATTTTGATCGCTTGTATTTGAAATTTATAAAGTGGCATGAAACCGGTACCAAAGTTACCTTGTTTTCTCAAAACACATTACTGATGGTATTACAGTTAGGAAAGTCCCTTAGCTAGCATAATTTTAGCCAAATTTTGGTTGTGTCCGTATAAGGGAGTGTTGGCAGGAGTGGGGCGCCATAGACCAGGCCATAACCAGAATAGCCTCCCCTTATTCCCATCCGGTACAAGATTACCCGGCATACCCCAGTTTAGTTCTTAGCTAGCACTGTGGAAGGTTGTGTCTGTTTCGTGCTCTACGTTTTGTACTTGGACCGGTCAACTGACGACCTTGGCTTACTGTTAGTTCTTTGGAACTTTGGAACTTTTGGAGCTTTGAATCGTGACTGGGACCTCTAGTGCTCACGCCTGTGACAGTTCTCTCTTCGTCGGCCTTGGGGACTCACAGTTGCCGACGGGGTTTTTGCTGTTGGGACTGCGACTCGCGGCCTTGCCTGACGCTGCTTCGACCCTTCGTAACCGGCCCGGTCGTGCCTTTGCGGCGAGCTTCTACGACCTTCTGCGGTGGTTTCCACTTCGCTGGAGAGACGTGGGTTTGCTCCTTTTTCCGCCATGGCCAGGTAATATCTCGGTGAATGCCCTCGACCAGCGCTCTGGGGTGGGGATGAGCGCCAAGCGTAGGCATGCGCTGTGCACTCGTTTGAGTTCGATTGTGTTCGATTCCCTATTGCATGACCTCAGAGGCCACACTCGCTCGTTCTTCATTGTACCCTCTTGTTGCAGTTACCAGGTTCGTACCTGCACGATGTGTGGCGACTTTCAGTGGCCTTCTGACGAGCATGCGGTTTGCTTACCCTGTTCAGGATGCGAATCGACCCATACATGTGTTGTGTGCGCCCCATGGCTGGAAGAAAGATGGTCGCAGCTGTGGGGATTTTACTGCCGAGAGCGCCCGATTCCTATCAGAGACCGACTGGCAGAACCGGCCCAGAGTAACAAGGTGGGACCCAAGTCAGTGGCAGTGACTAAGACGTCCCGGGCCAGTAAAGCATGTAAGTCGCAAACTATCGCGGAGGGCCCTCCTAAGGTTCCCCTTACCGTGGCGACCAAGATACCTTATCCCGAGCACTTGTCAGCGGGAGGGATCGCTGACAAAACCCTCCTTGAGATGGCTAAGACCAATGATACTTCCGCCGGGCTGGCATCGGCAACCGAATCTACAATGCTCCCAGTCCTGGCCCAGCTGGCGGATCGCAGACGTGACAGGCAGAAGCGACCACGTGCGGGTAGTCACACAGTGACCCACGAGCCTCGTCCACACCGGGACACGGCCTCGAGAGATGACCGCTCCACCGCCCGCCCGCAGCCCAGAGTGGAAATGCGATGGACTGACCTGCTTCCTCCACGGCAACACACTGGCTCTCGTTTCTCGGACGGACCTGAATCGACGGCTCGCCCCTCGTCTAGATCCCAGGTTAGTGGGGGCATTTCTGTTTCTTCCACATGTTTACTTGTAAACAGCCCACACGCTAGGCGCAGCACTGAGAGACGACGGTCTTCCCCTCGTCGGGATCCTGATCGCCGTTTTCGTTCTCGGGTGGTTAGCTCGTTGTACTCGAGTAGTTACCCTGACCCACGCAGAGACACGCTACGCGATGGGAGCCAGCAACGACGGACCAGTACTGTGGGACCACTGCGCCATGTTAGTCCTCACTCTTCTATTCGTTGTTCCGCTCCACAGGACCGCCAGCCAAGGCGACGCTCGTCCTCGCGGTTGGCACCAGACTTACGTCAGACCCGACCAGCTTCTCACAGTTCTTGCTCTTCGCGACGCAGCCGCTCCCCGTGGGATCGCCGCCCTGTCTCGCACGCTGGCTCTCACACTTTTGCTGCTCCGCGGAGGTCCCCTCGTCGACTCAGCGGACGACGACCAGATCCACGACAGCCCCTGCACCCGTTGGTCCCGTGAAGGCTCCCGACAACTCTGTTCTCCCCGCTCGCGTGGATGATGCCATCAGTCTGGCTCCTGAAGACTCGGTGTCGGCCTGGCTTGACGCCTCCCCTACTCGTTGCTCGCGTTCACCGGAAGATGTGGAGATCCCTCCAGCGTCACTCGGACACAGGATGGAGATCGTGCGGGCCCTTGACGAAGCTGCTCGGCTCATTGCGGATTCTCTGCCTTCGGAGGACTGCCCTCCTTCTCCCCTTACTAAGAAGAGAGCCTCGGCATTCGTGGACGCCGAGTTTCACGCTAAGCACTTCAAGTCCCTGCCGCAGCCTCCTGGGTTCCAAGACATTCGCGACGCCTTCTCCGCTCACCTGCTTCAGGGATCCCTAGGGGACTCCGGGTTCTTTTCAGACAACAAGTGGCCTGCAGACCCGGAGATAGCTTTGCGGCAGAAGTGGTACACCGGGAACATTCGCAAGCCTTCGCATGCCCTCTCCCGGCGGTGGATCCCCCGGCGCTGTCCTGTGCCAGCCTGCTCCGATGATCTGTCGTCGCTCCTGGCCATAGTCCGACGCGTCGAGGAAGCGTGGAACCCTACCATCGCCCCGCTTTTAGCCGACATCCTAGCCGTGGCTGTTTCAGGCAACCGTGCGGCTTACCACACCGCTGTCAACACCATGGCAGCGGCGGCGAATTGTGACCTTATGCGACGAGATGCGGTCTTACAAGCCTGCTCCCTACCTCTGGAAATTAAGAACCAGCTACGCCGGGCCCCTCTCGGCAGCGAACTCCTCTTCGGCCCCCACGGGCAGTCCGTCAAGGAGGCAAGTAAGGATTTGTGGCCCACCCGCGTCGCTCCGCCCCGCTTTCCTCCAGCCCGCAGGCCTGTGGGTCGAGTCTTGTGGTCCTCCAGACCCTCCGCTCACCCCTTCACCAGTCGTAGACGTGTTCCCCCCCGACCTCCTGCCTTCGGTCGCCCCCGTCCGCCTAATCCCGTTTCCTCGGACGCCCCCACCCCTGCTTGGCCTAGACCTGCCCAACGTCCCTTCGGGCGAGGTAGGGCCCGCTGACTGCCTTCCGACCCCGCCTCCGCCGACCGCTCCCGGGTCTCCTGTCGGCGGGAGGTTAGCTCTACACAGCGCCGCTTGGACGTCGCTGTTTCCCGACGACCCGTGGATCCTGTCAACCGTCTGCCAGGGACTACAGCTGTCCTTTCGGTCTCCCCCTCTGCTACGCCGTTCTCCACTCTGGACGTCGGTGCCTTTGGATCAGCTCAGGGCCGAGGCGCTGCGCAACGTGGTGGCCGCTCTGCTCCGGAAGAACGCCACGGAGGTGGTGCTGTGACACGACACTCCAGCCTTCTACAGTTTGTCGTTCCCAAGCCGGGGGGCAAGTGGCATCCGGTCATAGACCTTTCCGCCCTGAACAAGTTCCTAGTCATTCCGCATGGAGACCGCTCGAGCCCTTCGGTCCGCGGTGCAGCCCATGGACTTTACCATCAGCCTCGACCTGTCAGACGCTTACCTCCATGTTCCTATGCATCCGGCGGCCAGACGCTTCCTTCGCTTCGCCTTCGCCGGGGTAGTCTACCAGTTCCGCGCCCTCCCCTTCGGTCTCAACCTCAGCCCGTGGGTGTTCACCCGGATCATGGACGCCGTCGTAGCCAGGGCCAGACGGACGAGCTCAAGTCCTACGTCGAACTACCTCGAAGACCTCCTCCTATGGAACCAGGTGGACTCCAATCTGGAGAGGGACCGAGACGCACTCCTAGTTCTGCTCGACTCCCTCGGGTTCATCGTCAACAAGGGCAAGTCCAACCTTTCGCTGTCCCGCCACTTTGTTCACCTGGGAATGGAGTTCCACACCAACCTCAACGTAGTGCAGCTCATGGAGGTGCGTATCCAGAAACTCAGCGATCTGGCATGGCAAGTGGCACACCAGGACAGGGTCTCTGCACGGGTGTGGTTACAACTACTGGGGTTGATGAGTGCAGCCGCCGACCTGCTCCCTCTGGGACGCCTCTACTCCCGGCCTCTGCAGCTGCACCTGCTCCTTCATTGGCGACCCTCGAAGGACGACATCGACGCTCTGATCCCGGTGCTCCCGATGTTACGTCCACACCTACTTCACTGGGCGGACCACATCTGGCTGGCCCCTGGAGTCCCGCTTTACACACCGCCTCCCCACTTGTCCCTCTGTGTTGACGCAAGTCTCACCAGTTGGGGAGCTCACCTTCTGCCGTCGTTCACCACAGCCTCGGGTACTTGGCCCCCAGATCTTCTGACCCGACACATCAACTGGTTGGAGCTGAAAGCGGTTTGGCAGGCCTTGTTGACGTGGGACTCTCAACTCCAGGGACATGAGCTCCTCGTGCTGTTCGACAACTCCACAGTCGTCGCCTATCTACAGAAACAGGGTGGGACGCGATCTCCCTCGCTGTGCATCCTCCTTTACCAACTGCTTCGCTGGTGCGAGGATCGGGGCATCACCCTGTGGGCCAGACACATTCCGGGGCATCTCAACGTGCTCGCCGACTCCCTGTCGCACCGCGGACAGCTTCTCCACACCGAGTAGACGCTTCGTCCGGACATCTTCCAGATGATCGGGGCCAGATGGGAGACTCCCATGATCGACCTTTTCGCGACTCGATGGAACCACCAGTTACCGCTGTTCGTCTCGCCAGTGCCAGATCCACTAGCTTGGGCGGTCGATGCGCTTTCCATTCCCTGGGACGGGCTCATCACCTACGCATATCCCCCGTCGGTGCTGGTCCTCAAACTCCTCCTCAAGCTCCACGGCTGCAACACGATCCTTTTCCTGGTGGCGCCCTTCTGCTGGACCAAGTCATGGACTACAGACCTATTGAACCTAGCCACGTGCCCGCCCCTACAGCTCCCCACTCCTCGCACGATGCTCAAGAAACCGCGACAGCCGCTGTTCTATCCGTGCCCAGAGTGTCTCCTGCTCCATGCCTGGAGGTTGTGCAGCAAGCCCTCGCCAGCAGAGGCTTCTTTATTGCGGCAGTGGAAGCTATCGCTACTGGGCGCAGACCCTCTACCAGACAAGTTTATGAGGGAAAGTGGAGAGTGCTGTGTGATTGGTGTGGTGACAACAACCTCCCCCCCACTGATTTGACGATGCCCCAGTTGGCGGAGTTCTTCCTCTGGCTTTTCAACTTCCAGGGATTGGCGCCAATTACCATTCGGGGATACCTTGCCATGATCGCGGACACCTACCGTCACCTGGGCCGAACTGATCCGGGTGGCTGCAAAGATCTCGCTGATCTGATGGCGCACTTCAGTCTACAACGCCCGGCGCTGCGTTCGCTGTTGCCTAGATGGGACCTACCTTGGGTGCTGACGTGGCTCAACTCCGTCCGTTTTGAACCCCTGCAGTTGGCGCGCTTGCCGAACGTAACTCGAAAGACGTGCTTCCTGTTGGCCCTAGCTACGGCTTCCAGGGTCAGTGAGCTTCACGCGCTGTCCACACGCTCAGATTGCCTGCAGTTCCAGACAGAAGGCTCCGTGCAACTGCTACCGGAATCATCCTTCCTGGCTAAGACGCGGTCGCCCTTGACGACCCCACAGATGATGACCATTCGCCCGTTACGTGTGACAGACTCCACCCGGGAGACCAGACAACAGGACCCGGTGAGAGCCTTACGTGTGTACCTGCGCCGGACCAAGCCTCTGCGCAGAGGACGCCTATTTCTCCCTTTGTCCCCAGGTAGACGTGACATATCAGCCCAGACCATCTCCTCCTGGATCCGATGGGTGATCCGCTCGGCTTATCAGGACCTCGCCCCAGACGCAGCCCAACGTATGAACATCAGGGCGCACGAGGTCAGAGCCATGGCCACAAGTCTCGCTTTTGACTACAACTGTGCAGTCAAGGACATTGTGGCGGCAGTGGGATGGCAAGCTGAGACCACATTAGCCCGATTCTACCTGAGGGACCTCTCCACCCAGCGGCAGAACCTCGCGCTGGTGGGAGACATAGCAGCAGCACAACACTCCCTCCCGGCGCCATAGGCGCCGTAAGTATCTTAGCTAAAATTATTGGGAGTTTGCTGCGGGAGGGCGGGTCTGAGGGATGTGTCGTTGGCAGTAGGGGCACTATAGCGGCACCCACCTCCTCTTCGGGATTCTTCCTAACTGTAATACCATCGGTAATGTGTTTTGAGAAAACAAATGAATTTTCATAAAAATGATTTTTTTTGAAAAATACTTACCGATGGTATTACTCGAAGGTCCCTCCCACCTGCCCCACTTGCCGCCAGTTCGCTAAGAAACTAAACTGGGGTATGCCGAGTAATCTTGTACCGGATGGGAATAAGGGGAGGCTATTTGGATTATGGCCTGGTCTATGGCGCCCCACTCCTGCCAACACTCCCTTATATGGACACAACCAAAATTTGGCTAAAATTATGCTAGCTAAGGGACTTTCCTAACTGTAATACCATCGGTAAGTATTTTTTTTAAAAATTCATTTTAATGAAAAATTCATATGTCATAAGAAGGTAACATGTCATAAGTAGGCTCAACTTATCACATGTTACCATGACAACTTTACTCACTGAGCAAAATGTTTTCCCTCACGTTTCTCAGTACAAGCATACCCCTATCTTCATTTAGTCAAACCTCTAAGCAAAAAAATGCCAATAAATAAACAGTTTCAAGGGTTACACCACAACACACTGAGAGAAGAAATCCATGTTAACCCTTTTAGCCCCAAGGTCCCATTTTTTAAATTTTGGAGGTGTTGCCTAATGACTATGTACCAGTTGCAGGAGATGGAATGACCGTGATAATTCAAAGGTAGTGCCAGATCAGGCGCCAAGCTAATTTGGCACTACCTTTGAATTATCATGGTCAAGCCATCTCCTGCTGTGGGGATTGGGGGCTAAAAGGGTTAAGTGAGCGAAGCTTACAGGGCACATGTACATATACATATGGAATGATATGCGATGCAGTACACTTATGTAATACCGGTGTATAATTTGTGATTAGCCCAGACACAAACAAACAGTAGAGTATTAGAGACTCAGTACAAAAGGCACACACCTTTAGTGGGTGCACTCTCCATGCAGACCAAGTAGGGGAGTACGCCACAAGTACTGGTGCACTTCTTTTCAAATAAGATGCTTAGAGCATCTCATTTGAAGAGAAGTGTACTTGGGGGTACTCCCTACATGGGTATAACTGGGAGCTGAGCATCCTATTCAAATGGAATGTACTTATGGCATACTCCCCAAGTGGGTTTATTTAGGGAGTACTCCCACAAATGGTACGGGAAATCACCTGTATGCCATTTCTATCTTGTAGTTGTTGATCTTATCGTAAGGTATTAGGTGCTCTCCATATTCATCCACTTCCATCGCACTCCACTGGACCTATGAAAAGACAAAACACAAAAAAATATGCTTAACTCATTCTACCCCAGACACACCACATCAAGATCAGGATCAACCATGATCTGTGTCCTGCACTGCAATGCAATCTTCAGAGAATGGCGAAATTTGGGGATTTCAGTGTTGGGGTAGAATGAGTTAACCAAGTAACAACCCAGTGCACAAAGTTCATTGGATCGCCGTCAGCCGCCGTTGGCCCGCAACTGTCCATGCATAGGCCTACGGCGGGTGATGTCAGCCCGATGGCCTTTTGCATAATGGGAGGAACAAAGCAACATGAACTCTGCTGCAAGGTCCAAAATCAGAGACCAGCACATATATAATAACATTTATGCCTGGGGACAGAACTTTCATTAGGTGACGCTTTGGCCTACACTTTGCTTCAATCATTTGGACATTAAGGGTCTAGGGTGTAAAGTTGAAAATCACAGACCACCTAGTAAATTAACCCATTATCCACAGCTGCATTTCCCAAATTCTGGATAGGGGTTGACCTATGAAAATTCAGGGGTAGTGCCATATTAGCTTGGCACCTGATAGCGCCAAGCTAATCTAGCTGGCACTACTCTTAAATTATCATGGTCAATCCACCTCCCGCTGTAGGGTGTTGTGTGCTGGGGCCAGCATGTGCGTTCCATTACATTATTATTGTTTTAGATAAACAAGCATCACATTAACCCTTTTCGCCCCGGGACCCTGCAGCAGGAGATGGATTGATCATGATAAGTCAAGGGTAGTGCCAGATGACCTTGGCGCCTTCAGGCGCCAAGGTCATCTGGCACTACCCTTAAATTATCATGATCAACCCATCTTCTATAACTGGTATAGTCATTAGGCAACACCTCCAAAATTTGAGAAATGGGACCTTGGGGCTAAATGGGTACATCTGACCACCATTCCACCAACCGATTCCTTGACCTGAATGGTTTTTTTTTAATGTCTGCATTAAAATAAAAACATTATTTTAAGAAAATAGTGGCACGATTACTTGACTAAAGATCAATTAATTGACAATCTGATTGATTCACCGATTAGCTGGTGCAAATCAATAAAAATCTAAAATAAAAAATCAGCTCTCTATGTGTGGAGGCTCAAACTGAGTGACATTTAGGGCTTCTGCATGAAATAGTAGTCAAGGAATGCTACACTTTAGTGCTCTTTGTTAGGAAATAGTCATAACCATTGCAGTCAGGGAACTTAATTATTGTGTGTTAGATTTCTGGACATCAACAAACCTGTTGTGCCATGACATGAGCGTTCTGTTTCAGACGGATCTCCGCCTCTGCATCCATCATTATGCGATGGATTGCGATTTTGTCCACATTTTCTTGAAAGCCCCGCAGCTCTATTCGACCAAAGGTGAAGTTGAGGGTCAAGTCAACAAGCGCCGTCTTGCACACATTATTTAAGGTGCTTTCCTGCAAAATGCAATACATGTGTATGCATAATTTTGCATCTTAAAAATATTTCACATATAAATTTGCAACATTATCAACAGACATAAAGAACAAAATATTTAACACACCGAGTCCCAAGTTTGAAATTTAAAAAACCTGGGAGTTGCCCAGTCCTTGACCGTGTTTTACAGAAGACACATGACCATGATAGCATAGTGCCAGCAAGGTGCGCTTGTTGTAATGCATCTTAGTTAACCCATATCATACAGAGGCTAAAAGCTTCAAATTTGCACACTGCCATAATTATGCAAGCTACATTATAGTACTTACAGATAAAGATATAGACCAATGGCTTTAGTTCAAGGGTAGTGCCAAAATAGCTTGGCGCCTCTAGGCGCCAAGCTATTCTGGCACTACCCTTGAACTATTTTAGTCAAACTTATTTCACACACTGGTGTATTCCGAATGACAAGGGTTAAGCAGAAATTTGTATGAGTCTACATCGATGGATCCATATGTCAATGGATCCCCTAAGCAATACGTGTTATACACAAATCAGTTAAACTCATGGATAATTAATGAAAGTCATTAAATTCAAACTAAATTAAAGACTATTGCAGCAGGCCCATTAAATCCCCCCACCCACCCCCACCTGCAAACATACAAACCATGACCCTAAAAGGATTTGCCGCAGAAACATAACAGTTTGTCTGAATCATTTTGTATGACATGTTTAGTGTAGGGGATCCCTCAACAGGGGGATCCATCAACACAGCATGGGATTACTTCCAGCTGATTCCTAAAGGCATCAAACTAACCCAGTGCACAAAGGTCATTAGGCCGACGTCAGACGCCGTTGGCCCGCGCACAACCATGCCCGGGCCAACAGTAGCCGACGTCAACCCTATGGCTTTTTCATGCATTGGGTAATCTGGCTCTTAAACTATGAAGCCTGGTCAATCTGCCACAATGCAGACGTCCCTTAACTGAAGCTGTCAAGGGTAGGGGGTAGGAGGAAGTAAAGAGCACGAGTAAGGGAGAGAACAGAGCATAACACACAGTTTTCTCCCTTCATAGTGCTTTTATACCAATGTACAGTGAGTGGACGCTCTTACATTCACGTCATCCCACTGTTCCAGCAGTGTGACGTCATGTTGCACTTTTATCACCCGTTTCTTGTAGCCTTCCATCAGCTCTGCCTCGGCCTCCCGCACCCTCCGCTCATCCAGTCCCAGAAACACCAAACTCACTCGACCACGTGTCTGTTCGAAATATAAATCTGAGAAAAGAGTACACATTACATATTAGTTGGCAGTACAAACTGAAAAGTTACCATAAATTTATGTGCCGTTGCCGCCATTTGTCTTAAATTATTTCACTCATATTGTACTGTGCACAGCCTTCAACCCTCTTGACCGCTGAGAAACAGTGAACATCAGTGATGCAAATGCAAGAGGCACATATCTTTATGAGCCCCTGCAGGTGCCACTACTAACATTATACTTTACCTCTTTCACTGCCAGATTTATACAGAATCTGCTGTTCCCCATGCCAATTTTTGTTTTCAGCTCTGTGAACTGCTGGACGGTGGGTCTCTGTAATTGCTGTATCTCAGGCATTCCAGATGTTTACTTCAAGTTTTGTGTGTAATGGGGGCACGTGTTAATATTATGACAAGTTCATATTCATGATTGTAACTTTGACTGATTGATTACAAGGACAGCCTTTACAATGTTTACAATACACGTAGAGCATTAATTTCTTTTTAAAAACCAAATTAAAAATTAATTTTTCTTTAAAATGTATTTTTTTGAAAAATACTTACCGATGACATTACTAATTGGAACCTTCGCTTAACTCATCAATTTTCGCCCAAAAAAACTTACTGTGTCCCTCATACTAGGGGAGGCAATCACTGGGGAGCCATAGCCTGGATACCCCGAGTGGCCTCCCATAGTACTGTATCCGGTAGTGCACTCACCCTTTCCCGCCAGTGACTGAGCCTTAGCACCACTGCGGCAAGCGGGGTAGGAGGGAGGGACCTTTGAGTAATGTCATTGGTAAGTATTTTTCGAAAAAATACATTTTAAAGAAAAATTATTTTATTTTCTCAAAATCATTACCGATGACATTACTAATTGGAATTGCGAATAGGAGGTGGGTGCCGCAAGTTTGGAACCCCTCCCATTGCCCACGCAGAGCGCGCACTATCGAGGCCCCTCCCTATGCGCCCACTCCCGACAATTTTAGCTAGGCGAACCTACGGCGGCTGAGGCGCCGGGAGGGAGTGCTGCGCTGCCAAGATGTTCCCCACAAGCCAAGATAGGTGCGCTGGCCTGATAGGTCTCGTGGGTAGAAGCGGGTGAAAGAAGATTCGGCCCGCCAACCCACGGCTGCCACAATATCCCTCACTGCACAGTTATGGTCAAAAGCGGTACTCACTGCCACTGCTCGGACTCGGACTCCATGAGTCCGGATGCACCTCTTTTCCGCTTGTTCTGGGACGAGCTCTTTATACGCCGAACGGATCACCCCAAGTATCCAGGCCGAGATAGTTTGTGCCGAATTGTCTCGTCTGCCCAGAGCCAAGGGCAGGAGAGATTGTGATATCACTCATTGCACAGATCGGCTAACTTTCCTTTTGCGATACTCGCTATCCCTCCTCGGACTTCATGAACCCAGGTGCGCATCGTACGGCTTGCTCTGGGACGAGCTCTTGTACACCAGCCGAATCACCCAGCATAGCCCGTACAAGAATTCTTTGTGCCAAAATGTGTCGTCTGCCCAAAGCTCAAGGGCAGGAAAAGGCGTGAACGCCCTTGTCTATGTGGCTTAGTTCTGCTTAGGTACACTTTAAGAGCCCTGACAGGGTCTTTTAGGCGCGAGTCCTGTGGCTCATTCATCGCCCCGAGATGTCGGACTGTTACGATTTGTAAGGCCGACATAGGAACTCGGTTCTTAGCCCAAAAAGGCAGGGTCCTTCAGCAGTTGTACCGATCCATCGGTCCTGCAAAGGCAAAAGTGGGACGTACTGAAAAGGCATCGATCTCGCTAACCGCGAGGCTGTGGCAAGGGCAAGTAAAGTGCAGGTCTTCCTGGTAAGATCTCCCAACCGTGCTAAAAGTAGAGACTCAAACTCTTGGAGTTGAGGCCAGGCGTGTAGAACAAAATGGACCATCAGATCTGCCAAGTCTTTGCACGCTCCCGAATCTGGCCGTCCCAGGTGTCTGTGCGTGTCTGCCCCCATAGCCAGATCACCCTGGATGGTGATGGGAGCCAATCCTGTCTGAAGAACAGCCACATGAAAAACTCGGCCAACTGCTTCCTTGGTTATGGTTAGGTCCGTGGGGGAAGTCGCTCCGCGGCACACCCGGACTGGAGAACGCGACACTTGCCTTCGTAGACATTACGAGTTGGGACCCTTCTGGCTGCAGAGGTTGCTTTCACTGCAGCACCCAAAAGCCTCTAGCTGAGAGGGCTTGCTAGGCAATCTCCAACCGTGTAATAGTTGCTCTGGGCACATGTGGAACAGCTGCTGCCTTGGCTGCTTGAGCATCGGACTCGGCGTGGAAGGCATCCGAGGCAGCAGTCCCTGCGTTTCTGAGTGCTCTAAGGTACTAGCACTGCGAGTAAGACAGGAGTAGTCAGCGAGAAACCGCACCTCCCTTTGCGCGGGTCGATCTTTCCAACGATGAGCGTTAGCCACACCTCCTTCATCTACAGCCAGTAGATGAGTCTGCCTGTCTGCTCTCCTGTCCAGCTGAATGAGATCGCGCCAAAATGCGGCAGTAGGTGGGACCCCAAACTGAGCGGCTCGCGTCCGTGTAGATAGCTACTTGAAGAGGAGGAGAGAAGACGCCAGCCAGGTAATATCCGACCAAGTCGCTGAACAGACTGTACTAACTCCATCACAGGTACCAAGGCCACAACATCGCCCGAGGAGGGGCGCCAGTGTAGGGGCAGAAGAAGCTGAATCGTCCTCGCATAGTGTGTGACTAGGGACGAAGATCCGTAGCCGCATTAAGCAAGTCTAACAGATGAAGCCAGGCCCTGGCCGGGAGAGCTTCCGCGTAAAAGGCTCCAAGTGACGCTTCCATAAGAGTCTGAATCGGTCCGCCTGGCAGTCCTCCTCAATGGAGGTCGGTCAAGCATCTCATACCCAAGTGGACAATTTGGCATGACGGAACCAAGTCGGACTTGCCTCCATTGACTAGGAAGCCTAGGTGACGGAGTAGAGCTAGCAGAGCATCTCTATCAGTTACAAAAAAAAAAAAAAAAAACGCTCGTAATGTGGTTCCGTAACCGCCGGTCGTCCAGCTAGTTGGACATCGGACTGGAAGCTGCTCGTCAGATCCTGCCAACACACCGTTCAAACCTGGTGAAGACCCATGGAGAGAGGTCCCGTCTAAAAGGTAGAGCCTGAACTGGTAAACTATCCCGCGCCGAATGCCGCGAAGCTGGCATGCAGAATCTTGTCCGCTAGGTCAAGGTTCCTTTTCTACTGCGCTGTCCTAAGGACGCATCGCCACCCTCTGAGCTCTGGCTGCCTCCATCCTGCAAAACGGTCCGAGGAACTTGTTTAGCGTCGACACGTCGAAGATCCGCTGCCAAACCCTCCGGCTCGGGGACGAGAAGAGTCAACCGTAGCATGCCGTGCAGACAGGACGCAAAACCACCTCTGTGGTCATCTTCTGTAAATGGCCGTCACCCCGCCATGTCCCGTCCTCCCGATGCTCGCGTCCACACCGACGCTTGACTAATGGCTGTGCCGCCATCTCCAGTAACCTTCTGTCTCTCTTTCCTCTTCTGCAATCTTCTTCTCTTTTAATCTGTTCCTTCTCTTTCCTTCCTTCCCGTTCACCCAGAGAGACGTGGGCCAAGGAAGTCGTCTTGTCTAAACCTCGTGTCAGCCCATTGGATGAGCCCTGCCTGTAGCCAGGCATCCTTTCCACCGCCAAGAGGTTACAGGAAAAACTAGTAGAGAGTCGCATACCACCGCTGGTGCGCACCGCCGCCCTCAGTGGAATGAAGTCCATCGCTGACACAAGAAAAGTCGGACGCTCAATCTCCTCTCCCAGCGCTGACACTGAGTCCTCCGCAGGTAGACTGCGTGCCTCCTCGTCATCCACGGCGTGCTGAGATGTTGCTGTCGCTCCTGGTCCTAGTACCGAGCGAAGAAGAAGAAGAAGACCATGATCTGCGATCCCCCGACGCGGGCTGCGTCGGTGTCAACGGAATGCCGCCTCTGTCCCTTGGCTATCATTCTAGTGGTCCTGGCGCTGACATCGAAGCTGTGTCTCCACGTAAGAGCAGTCCCCACCAATCCATCCGACGATCTGCTGCAGTTACCCATGCGGCTGCGTCGGTGTTTCTGTCAGACTGCGCGCCTCCTCGTCATCCTGCATTCACTGAGGAAAAAGGCTGTCTCGGTGTCAACGGGATGCCGCCTCCTTTCATCGGTCATCATCTGTGTGGTGCTGTCGCTGATGTTGAAGCTGCCTCTCTCTCTCTGCTGCGGTTCACCCGTGCCTTTGCGTCAGTGTCCTCGTCAGATTGCGCGCCTCCTTGTCATCAGCCGTGAGCTGAGATGTGGTTGTCTCGGTCGTCACCGAGTGGTCCCGCCGCTGACGTCAAGCTGCGTCTTCGCTGCCGCGCGATCCCTGCCAAACTGGTCCCAAGATCTGAAGCTCCTAGCTGGAGTCTCTGAAGCCCGGTGTCTAGAATAGGTCTGTGCCACGCCGCTCCAGAACTTGTCTGCCGATCCGTCGAAGGGGAGAGAGAAGATGAGACATCATCACTAGAACGGAAATCGCCGTGCGCCATCCCGCTGTCATCGAGCCTGCGTCTCCTGAGTAGAGCGACGGCTGCCCAACCGGTCTGAGTATCTGCTGCACTTAGCTGGAACTCTGAAGCCCATTGCCGCGGCGAAGTCCGTTGGCGCGAGACGCTTGAACTAGTCCTCCGATCATACGATTAAGAGTAAAAAGACGAAATGTCAACACGATAACGGTCTCTGCCGCATGTAGACTCCACACGCTGTGACCATTCCTTCGATCGTGAAGATCGAACACTATGGCATGTCTGTGCTTCGGGGGTGTGCTGTCTATTAGCTCTATCTCTCCACTCTCCATACGACGGCTCATCGAACTGACCACACTGGTCCTCTCCCGAAGGAGGCTATTATCGCCAGTGGCGCCACTCTGTATCTCTGGACCCCAAAATTTCTTTTTCTCTTCCTATTATCTTACCATGTAACCTATCAATTTTGCGTCTTGAAATCCTTCCCCCTCCGAGAGAGGTTTCGAAGGTGTGACCCTGTCCAGGCACTGGTCTGGCCTACGGCAGTAGGGCGCTCTCAACTCCGAGGGGGGGTCCCCCGCTTCTGCTGCCTGGGTCCTCTTATAGCCAGGAGGGCTTCCATTTGACCCAACGAAAACTCTGCAGAGGGACCAAGCTCTCAAAGGCCTTAATCATAGGGTGGCGAAAACCTGCCTGGCCTATTTCCCCTTCTGTGGATTGAAGGGTATAAATGAGCTCTTGGTACTGTGAGGGATGGTGACTCCCTTAGGCTGCTAAAGGCTCAATCGTCCGCGCAGGACGAGGCAGCTCTGCATGAAGCACCAGAGGGGGCAGCAGGACCCTTTTGTGCCGACAAACACACGATGTCTGAATTGCCTTTCTTTGTTTCACATTCAAAGAAACGGATGCGCCCTGCGCGCCAGCCTTTCTCCCTGTGAAAGGCCCATAGTAGTGACCCACGGTCTGAATTTGCATTTCTTTGTTTCACATTCAAAGGAACAGACGCGCCCTGCGTGCCGGCCTTTCTCCCTGCAAAATTACACATCACTAGGCCACTGGAATTCGCCACACCGGGTGTAGATCCTCACCTGAGCACTGTAACATAAGACAGACATAGGCCTTGCAAGAGTCCCCGACCGGTCGTGTACATACAAATTCGGAAAATTCATAGAATTCGGGAAATGTCGTCACCCGGTCAAACTCCAGCTGAGGCAGTAACTGAAGCTTTACCTGTCCATGCTTTGAATACAGAATCACAAACCCACACAAGCACAGAATAATCCTTTCTTTTTCTTTTCCTTCCTTAACAGGACCAAGAATCACACAAGTAGAGTTCACACAGTCCAAGGTCGGAGCACGAGGTGCACACAACTGACCTAACTGAGCTAAGCGAAGTCACTGGCGGGAAAGGGTGAGTGTGCTACCGGATACGGTAGTACGGGAGGCCACTTGGGGTATCCAGGCTATGGCTCCCCAGTGATTGCCTCCCCTAGTATGAGGGACACAGTAAGTTTTTTTTTGGCTAAAATTGACGAGTTAAGCGAAAGTTCCAATTAGTAATGTTATCGGTAATGATTTTGAGAAAATAAAACAAGAAACAAAATATGGTCGGTACACCTTACCAATGCACAGTAGGCCATCAGCCCAACGTCACTGGGTTGTGCCTATTTTTTTTTAAACCTAGAAAACAAGACATGGGTAGTATATCTTTACCTATTTAAAAAAAAAAAAGTCAAAATAAACTTTTCCCACAAGGAACTCACATTGTTTCACTCCAGCCTGTGTAGTACTGACGACCTCCTCCTCTGGTTCTTCATCTGTAAAACAGGAAAGGTAACTGTGATGAACTTTTGAAGGAAAAACTAATTGCCTGTGTATTTAAATATGTGTCCATGCACTATTATAGTTTAACCCTTATCATTCGGAATACACCAGTGTGTGAAATAAGTTTGACTAAAATAGTTCAAGGGTAGTGCCCAGAGGCGCCAAGCTATTCTGGCACTACCCTTGAAATAAAGCCATTGGTCTATATCCTTATCTGTAAGTACAATAATGCAGCTTGCATATGGCAGTGTACAAATTTGAAGCTTTTAGCCTCAATATGATAGGGGTTATAGAGTTTGCTACATGTAAAAAAAACGTTAACACAATCTTGAGTTTGCTACATGTCAAAAAAACGTCAACACAAAATCCAACTACAAGAGACACAGATCCACATAAGCCCCCCGCAGTTGCAGGAGCTCATGTGGATCTATACCTCTTGCTGATGCCACTGCGTGTTCATGTTCACTGGATGGCTGGAGCCATATTAACCTGTATCATACCGAGGCTAAAAGCTTCACATTTGTACACTGCCACATGCACGCTACATTATAGTACTTACAGATAAGGATATAGACCAATGGCTTTAGTTCAAGGGTGGTGCCAGAATAGCTTGGCGCCTTGAGGCGCCATGCTATTCTGGCACTACCCTTGACTATTTTAGTTAAACGTATTTCACACGCTGGTGTATTCTGATTGATAAGGGTTAACCCACATCATACTGAGGCTAAAAGCTTCAAATGTGTACACGGCCATATGCAAGCTACATTATAGTACTTACAGATAAGGATGTAGACCAGTGGCTTTAGTTCAAGAGTGGTGCCAGAATAGCTTGGCGCCTAGAGGCGACAAGCCTTTCTGGTACTACCCTTGAACTATTTTAGTCAAACTTATTTCACACGCTGGCGTATTCCATTTGATAAGGGTTGACTAAACTTTCTGCATCCACCGTCAGTGAAGGGGTGAAATCCATGCAAGCATCTGTAAGGATCAAATTCTCATACCAGCACACATGCAGGTCCCATCTTGTGTACTGGGTACTGCCTTCACAGTGTCAATCAAAATCAAAGTCTAACAAGCAATGAAATATGGTTGAAATTTTTTTCACCTGACAAGCCCTGCCGCACTACAGCAAGAGAAGGGTCAACCAGGATAATTCAAGCGTAGTGCCAGATTAGCTTGGCGCCATCAGAGGCTCATTGGGTTAAAAAAAAAATAGTTGTTAGGTAACGCCTCCAACATTTGTGAAATGCGGCCATGGAGTTAAATGGGTAAAAAAGGTACACATCAGGATACATACTGGAGAGAATCATCAGTACCACTGGTGCACACACATGCAGTCAACAACTATGGAAAGTATTATTATTAATAGGGCTCGGCAAGCTGACGTCATCACGCCAGTCGTGGCAGCCATCTTGTGAGGATACGGGACTTAGCGCTCAGAGGGAAATCCGCTGTTTTTGTAATGCCAGGAAAGTCCTGACGTACTATAAGCAATAACAGCAAGTCTTGCCATCACTGGAGAAAACCGCTCACCAGAATCTGTTTGTTTTTTTTTGGGTTTGTTTCCAAAGAGGAAGAAAAATGAAGAAAAACGTGCTGAAACACTTTTACGTTACTATCTCACGACTATAGGTATCCTCTTAAGATGGCGGCTGACGCGCCGACGCTGCTAGGCAACGCGGGGAACTTCCCGAGCCCTATATCGTTTTATTATTTACCCCTGACATGCTATGACAGGATGTGGATCGATAGTTCAAGGGTGATGTCAGAATAGCTTCAATAGTTCAATAGTTCTATAATAGCGTCAATAGTTCAAGGGTGGTGTCAGAATAGCTTCAATAGTTCAATAGTTCTATAATAGCGTCAATAGTTCAAGGGGAGTGTCAGAATAGCTTCAATAGTTCAATAGTTCTATAATAGCGTCAATAGTTCAAGGGGGGGGGGGGGGGGGGGGGGGGTTTGTGTCAGAATAGCTTCAATAGTTCAATAGTTCTATAATAGCGTCAATAGTTCAAGGGCGATGTCAGAATAGCTTCAATTGTTCAATAGTTCTATAATAGCATCAATAGTTCAAGGGGGGTGTCAGAATAGCTTCAATAGTTCAATAGTTCTATAATAGCGTCAATAGTTCAAGGGTGGTGTCAGAATAGCTTCAATAGTTCAATAGTTCTATAATAGCATCAATAGTTCAAGGGCGATGTCAGAATAGCTTCAATAGTTCTATAATAGCGTCAATAGTTCAAGGGTGATGTCAGAATAGCTTCAATAGTTCTATAATAGCGTCAATAGTTCAAGGGTGGTGTCAGAATAGCTTCAATAGTTCAATAGTTCTATAATAGCGTCAATAGTTCAAGGGTGGTGTCAGAATAGCTTGGCGCCTACAGGCGCCAAGCTATTCTGACACCATCCTTGAACTCACATGGCCGATCTGTCACAAGAACTCAAAGGATATACAAAAACTTAATATGTAAGTTATGGGGACCTGAAGGCAATACAACACCGGAACGTGTTCTGTTGCGTAACACAACAGGATAGCCGCTAGCACCAAGAATGTTTACAGATGGAGCAGAAGTTCGGCCACAACAGAGTGCTTGCGTTGAAAAAAGCAAGCATTTGTGGCATCACCAACTAAATTTCTCCAGGGTTGAGAAAAGTTAATGATGTCACAAATACTGTTTTAAAGTTAAACACTCTATATTGTGGCTGATCGAATGCTCTGGTTTACAAAATTCTCTCTGCTAGCAGACTCTCTTGTGTTAGACTACAGTAAGTCTGAATGTTGTGTTAAAGTACCATTACGCATAAATCTTAAGACACAATTCAGTACCATTTGTGTTTGTTATGCCTTGTCTACACACCTAATGAACTTTAACAGCAGTTTGGACACACAGCAAAAGCACATGAGAAATCGCACTTATTTATTATGCTCACCCGTTAGCGAGTCAATCTATTTTTGGCTGTTTCTCGTACTGAAAACATTTGTATTTATAAAATGGTGTGGAGTCATTGTCAAATTACTTGATATTAAGACGACCTGTGCTGAACTGGATTATACTGTGTCTAAATGAACCGTAAGTAGACCTGTGTGTAGCGTTTCATACCCATATGCTACACAAGTGTATCTTTGAATGGTTACGGCGGTAGTGGGCCTTTAACTCTGGGTCAGGTTTACTAAAACAAACCTGGCTTCTGTGAAATGCTCTGCTTCAGCAGCTCTTTGTACTTGTTATGCTCTTCTTGAAAGACCTGTGAACAGAACGTAACTTCCATAAAAAAGGTTGTTTACACATGCCCATGTAGCATCAAACGCAATTAACCCCAAGACCTCACCACAGGAGATGGATGGACCGTGATAATTCAAGGGTAGTGCCAGATTAGCTGGGTGCCTGACGGCACCAAGCTAATCTGGCACTACCCTTGAATTATCACGGTCCATCCATCTCCAGCAACTGGTACATAGCTGTCAGGTGACAACTCCCAAATTTGGGAAAAGGGGTCTTGGGGTTCAGAGGGTTAAAGCGATCTTCTTCAGGCAATGAAGGGTTAATAATTACCAATATCTAATTTATAAATGTTCTAGGTATGCATCTCACAATAATACTGCACTAAAGGACCAACAGGTGTCTCTTGGCTTGACTTCGCGAACGAAGATTTTATAGGGGTCATCCACGACGTCTGCAGGCATGTTCGTGGCTGCGGAGGCCAATCCAGGACAGGCAGGTTCGACCGCAGTGGCTGCAGGGGAAGGTCTGGCCAGGGTTTTGATTTTTGACATCTCTGTTTTTTCTCCTGAGCCGCTTGTCCTTAAGGCTAGCCCTGCGAGAGTCCTCAAAGGTAACGGCTGCCTTGTAAATGGTGGAGCGCCAGGTGTCGCAGTCCGCAGCAAGCGAAGACCACTGGCGGTGGTCGATTTGGTAGGCACTAAGTGACTTCTTGAGACAGTCTTTGTATCTCTTCTTTGGTGCCCCTCTGTCACGGTGTCCAGTGGCGAGCTCGCCAAACAGGGTGATCTTGGGTAGGCGATCATCCTCCATCCTGGAGACGTGCCCCGCTCAGCGAAGCTGTGTCCACAGCAACAAAGCCTCGATGCTCACAGTTTCCGCCTGTTCAAAGGACCTCGACGTTGGTGACATAGTCACTCCAGTGAATGCCGAGGATGGTACGCAGGCAGCGCTGGTGGAAGTGTTCGAGGAGTCGTAGTTGGCTGCGGTAGAGGGCCCAGGACTCGGAACCATACAACAGGGTGGTGAGGACGACAGCTCTGTACACGCTGATCTTGGTGCCATTTTTTAGCTGTTGATTGTGCCACACCCGCTTGAATAGTCGCCCGAAAGCACTGTTCGCTTTTGCCAGCCTGTTGTCCAGTTCCTTATCCAGCTTGGCGTCTGACGTGATGATGCAGCCAAGGTAGGTAAATTGGTGTACAGACTTCAGTTCGGACTCGCCGATGGTGATGTGGGGAGGGCAATGCTCTTCCTTGGGTGCCGGCTGATGAAGGACCTCTGTCTTTTTCAGACTGACCTCAAGTCCAAAGAGCTGGGCAGCATCTGCGAAGCAGGACGTGATGCGCTGCAAGGCTCTCTCTGTGTGTACAACAAGGGCAGCGTCATCAGCAAAGAGCAGCTCACGAATCAGTCGGTCTAGGATTTTGGTGTGGGTCTGCAGTCGTCTGAGGTTGAACAGGCTGCCATCGAGACGATACCTGATGTACACTGCGTTGTCATCGTCGAGGTCCACTGTGGCCTGCTTCAACATCATGCTAAAGAAGATGGTAAAGAGGGTTGGTGCCAGCACGCAGCCCTGCTTCACGCCGTTTAGAATGGGGAATGGTTCTGAGAGGTCACTGTTGAGTCTGACCTAGCCTTGCTGGTCCTCGTGGAGCTGGACGATCATGCTGAGGAACTTTGGGGGACAGCCAAGTCGCTCCAGGATCTGCCACATGCCTTGCCTGCTCACAGTGTCAAATGCTTTTGTTAGGTCGACAAATGTTACGTACAGCCCTTTGTTCTGCTTGCGGCACTTCTCCTGAAGCTGTCTCAGCACAAAGACCATGTCGGTGGTACTCCTGTTGGCTGTGAAGCCACACTGGCCCTCTGGGAGGTGGTCTTCAGCGATGGCAGGTACCAGCCGATTCAGGAGCAGCCTTGCAAGAATTTTCCCGGCAATGGACAGCAGGGTAATTCCACGATAGTTAGAGCAGGAGGACTTCTCTCCTTTGTTCTTGTACAGGGTGATGATGACTGAATCCCGGAGATCCTTTGGTAGTGTTCCTTTCTCCCAGCAGCAGAGAAAGAGGTCATGGAGCTTGCTGTGCAGTGCTGGGCCTCCATGTTTCCAAATCTCTGGCGGGATTCCATCAATGCCTGCTGCTTTGCCACTCTTGAGCTGGTGGATGGCCTTGAGGGTCTCTTCAGTGGTGGGCGGTTCATCCAATTCAACCTTTACTGGGAGGTGTTGGATTTGGAAAATGACTGCTTCTTGAACAGTGCGCTCAGCGCTGAAGAGGTCCTGAAAGTATTCCGACCAGCGGTTCAAGATGGATGTACTATCTGTGAGGAGTGCGTGTCCATCAGCGCTTCGCAGGGGACTTTGAACCAGGTGCCTGGGGCCATACACTGCTTTCAGTGCTTCAATGAAGCCCCTGTAGTCACCATTGTCAGTGCAAAGCTGGGTCCTCTGTGCAAGTCTGGACCACCACTCATTCTGGAGCTCTCTAAGTTTGCGTTGGAGACTGCTGCAGATGAGGCGGAAGGCAGACTTCTTCACTGGGCAGGAAGGCTGGGTTAGGTGGGCCTGGTGGGCGGCTCTTTTTTCTGCTAGAAGTTCCTGGATCTCTACGTCGTTCTCGTCAAACCAGTCTTTGTTCCTCTTTCTAGCAAAGCCCAAGACTTCCGCAGAGGATTTTGCAATAGCAGTTTTCAGTCGTTCCTAGAGTGTTTCAAGGGAGGGGTCTGCTGGATCAGCTGTGTCTTTGAGCATGCGCTGCAAATCTGTCTGAAAGGCAGCTTTCACGACATCACACTGAAGGCTGGCAACATCAAGCTTTTTCTTGGGAGGGCCCCCTTTCTTGGGTTTAAGCTTGAGGCAGAGCCTGAGTTTGCAGCGGACAAGGCGGTGGTCAGTGTGGCACTCTGCGCTGGGCATCACTCTGGCGAGGAGGACGTCACTGCGATCCCTCTGACACACTAGGACATAGTCGATAAGGTGCCAGTGCTTGGAGCGAGGATGCATCCAGGTGGTCTTTCGACTGTCCTTTTGCTGGAAAGTAGTGTTGGTGATGACAAGTTGCTGCTCTGCACAGAACTCCAACAGTAGGCGGCCATTGTCATTGCAGTTCCCAACACCATGCTTGCCGAGGACTCCTTTCCAGGCTTCAGAGTCCTGGCCCACTCTGGCATTGAAGTCGCCAAGGATGATGACTTTGTCGTCTGCAGGGGTGCTCTGTAGGACGCTGCGCAGGTCTGTGTAGAACTTGTCTTTTTCTGCAGGCTCTGCCAGGAGGGTTGGGGAGTACACACTGAGAAGGGTGACGTATTGCTGGTGTCTCAGTGGGAGGCGCATGGACATGATGCAGTCAGAGTGACCCGTTGGTAGGTTTTCCAGCTTAGTCGCAATGGAGGTCTTGACCATGAAGCCCACGCGTGATAGCCGTCTTTCTGATGCCTGACCAGTAGATGGTGTATCCAGCGCCAAGTTCTTGGAGGCTGCCTTTGTCCAGGAGGCGTACTTCGCTGAGCGCAGCAATGTCGATGTTTAACCTCCGCAATTCATGAGCAATGAGGGCGGAACGACGTTCAGGGCATCCGCTGTCTGCTGTATCGAGCATGGTTCGGGTGTTCCAGCATGCTACGTTGAGTCCGGTCGTGGTCGTCATTAGAGTGGATCCGTTGTTTTTTCTTGTTTTCTGACCGCAGGACAAGATGTCCGTTGACCGCGGCTAGCCAACTGGGGTTGCGAGGGGATGAGCTTTGGTTAGGCCACCTTTTCTAGGCCCCTCTCCATGTGGAGCCAGCAGTGCTGTCCCTAGAGAAGGCTGCTTGGTCATTCAGGGTGTGCCGAGTGACGTCATCCCCAGGTCAACATCAGGCAACCAATATCCTGAACCGCCTGCATGCAGGTTTGGGACTGCGGCTTCCAGTGACATCTTTCACCTGCCGTTTCGCCCCTTGCCCATCGCTACAGGACTTGGAATGGTCAGTGTCATGGTCCGTGGATGTTTCCTAAAGCCTGCGCGGTGGAGCTTTTTGGTGGAGTGCAGTGTGCGCAGTACTGGCCCCACCCTTTAAACCCTTGGTTCGTCTGCCATGGCCTAGCAAGCTGGGACGGTGGCATCGAGGTCCTCAGGTCGTAGATTTTATATCAGACTGTCCTTGTCCTAGTCTCTGGCTCAAAAGCCTTCCCCGGAGACACGGGGGCTTTGATGTCAGGGTTTTTCTCCCTTAGCCTTTCCACAGCCAAGCGGCCAGGCCTGCAAGGCAGCAGGACAATGATTTATTTTCGAGGTTCTCTCCTCTAGATCCGCCGTGTTTAGCCTGGGGGCTAGTGCTGCCCAGTTTTTGGGGTCACCTCAGAGAGGATGTCGCCAGGGACCATGCACGGGCGGTCTTGGGATAGAGGGATGCTATGCTAGTCCGGAGGGATTACACACAAGGGTGCCTCACAAAGGCCAAGAGGCCCTAGACTAGGGGGATCCCGGGGGAGGCACTGTAAGAGTTCCCCACTACCCGCACCACCAACGCATCTCATCTCCTGGGGTCCCCACCCTTTGAGTCAGGCAGAGACCCCTTGACCCCCTACAGGTACTTTTGTTATTACAGACAAACCTGTGTAAAACGACCACCCAAGGGACTGCACTAAATATAGTGGTTGTCTGACAGGCGGTCTTTTCACACAGCATCAGCAAAGTAACAGAAAGAAGCAGATGGGACCTTGCCCTTCACCTAGTCAGGTGCTTGCCTAATTAGCCCTTTTCACACTACAGCTCTACACTTTAACCTGACATTCCTACTGAGGGAGGAAGTTGCGAAAGATCAGACTACAGTTCTAGTACCAGTAAAGGTCTGTTACAATTCATTTCTTTAACCGAGAGTTATAGTTTATTTAATTAATCGAATGAGTGAATGATGATGCCATGTGTTGTATGGGCCGACAGTGAATTTCCCCATGAGGTATTAATAAAGTATTATTGTATTGTATTGTATTGTACAGATCACACTGTAGAGAAACTTTTGCTTGAAATAAATTTGACTATGACAGTTCAAGGGTGGTGCCAGAATAGTTTGGTGCCTGAAGCGCAAAGCTATTCTGGCACCACCCTTGAACTAAAATGGTTGATCTAGTTCTAATCAGTAATGTAGCCTTCATAGGACAATAAGCAAATTTAAAGAAAATAAACCGCAGGATGTTCCTGGCTAGTGGTCACCTTGACAGGTTTGACTGTAATTGTGAAGTTTGAGAGTCATAAATTAAAGACTTTTCTATCAGTAATACAAGAACCAAAAACAAAAGGTACAACCCGCCCTGTTGGGCAGGTAAGTACGACCATGGCAACTAAAAAGTAAACCCCAAACATGTACCTTATGGCAGACCCAGGTGGGTGGATATAATAACAAAAGAAACAAAGAAAACAATTACAATAGCAAAATCATCTAAAGAACGATCTGACGTACCTGCATGTTAGTTTCATCTTTTTTGTACACGATGAAAAACACATCAGAAATATGAGTATCCCGGTGCTGCTTCCCATAATCCAAAACAGCTTCGAACATGGTCTGAGCGACAAGTTGAGGTGGGTACTTCAGCGTCCCTGTACCAAGCACGGGCAATCCGATAGAGCCAAGCGGAACTTTCTCTGACTCTCGAAGGGCATCTGCCGTTGTCAGGCATTTTGTGACTGAATCGCGCACCACCTGTAAACGAAAAGGTTAACCCCATCACTGATGGGAAAATGTGAACACAATCCAACCGCAAGAGACACAGATCCTCATGAACCCCCGCATTTGCAGGGTCTCATGAGGATCTATGTCTCTTGCTGACCCTACTCTGTAACAGTGCTCCTTGGGTGGCTGGGGCACTTGGATGGCTGGGGCACTTGGGTGGCCGGGGCACTTGGGTGGCTGGGGCACTTGGGTTGCAGGGGCACTTGGGTGGCTGGGGCACTTGGATGGCTGGGGCACTTGGGTGGCCGGGGCACTTGGGTGGCTGGGGCACTTGACTTGGGTGGCTGGGGCACTTGGGTGGCTGGGGCACTTGGGTGGCTGGGGCACTTGGGTGGCTGGGGCACTTGACTTGGGTGGCTGGGGCACTTGGGTGGCTGGGGCACTTGGATGGCTGGGGCACTTGGGTGGCCGGGGCACTTGGGTGGCCGGGGCACTTGGGTTGCAGGGGCACTTGGGTGGCTGGGGCACTTGGGTGGCTGGGGCACTTGGGTGGCTGGGGCACTTGGGTGGCTGGGGCACTTGACTTGGGTGGCTGGGGCACTTGGGTGGCTGGGGCACTTGGGTGGCTGGGGCACTTGGGTGGCTGGGGCACTTGGGTGGCTGGGGCACTTGGGTGGCTGGGGCACTTGGATGGCTGGGGCACTTGGGTGGCTGGGGCACTTGGATGGCTGGGGCACTTTGGGGATAATTTAACAATGATCTCAGAAAGAAAAAAAATCTGCATCCACTGGAAGTGAAGGGGTTAACACAGGGAGATTTCAGAATTGGAGAATTGTCTTATGACGGCTACATGACAGTTCTGGAGGTAGCTCAATGATGACAGTTCAAGGGTGGTGCCAGACTAACCTGGCATTCCTACTGAGGCGGGAAGTTGTAGAGTTTTTCTTGAAATATCACGCTACGGTTCGCGAGACACTTTTATCAATTAAAAAAAAAAAAAGGGAGTAGGCAGGTCTGGATCAGTGTTTTCAATGAGTTGTATTATGCGGATTCATATTCATGTTTCAACATGTCAGTAAAATAATGGGGATTTGGATTGTTAGTACTATCATCATAAGTTGTAAATGATAAATTATATGTAACTATCAGGGAGGTATATGCTGAATTGTTATTGCTTTTTTTCTAAATTTTCGTGCATTATGTCCCTTACCCCACAAAGCCCTGATGTGCTGCGATGCGATATAGATGGGCCATAGTAATTCAAGGGTGGTGTTGGAGTAGCTTGGCGCCTAAGGCGCCAAGCTATTCTGACACTACCCTTGAACAATCATGGTCGATCTGTCTCTAGGACTGTGACATAGATAGACCTCAAAGGATTTTTGCAAATTTGTGGGACCACCAAGGCCAAAGTGTGGGATTTGATATCAAAATGGGGGAATTCACTGATCCGGCGCACAAAGAAAAAAAACCCACAGAATGTAGGCGCCACTATGTCCGCAGTGGAAATGGTGGTCGCATGTTGTGCAAAAAGCAAAATCGTCACCTCTTGACGAAGCAATAATGAACGATCATCGCTCCGTGTACAATGCACTAAAGCAAGTCATGAGCTTCGGCTTTTTCTTCTTTCCATCGTCAGTTGTTGTTGTGTCTTTCCGCTTCGACATGACGCCCGCGTGAGCACACAACATGAGGCTGAGAGTAAACATGTACGAGTAAATTTGATTTTGGCAGGATTCTGACTTGTCACAATGCGTGAATTGGGATCAAAATGGGGGAATGTGTGAATCGGGTCTGAAACGGGGGAAAAAAATCATGCAAAATCCGTGATGGTAGGCAGATTTGCTGATCCTGATAACCCACTACATCCTGAGGCTGCATTTTTTAAATTCACCTATTGTCCTGTGAAGGCAACATTACAGATTAGGAGACAGACCAGCCATTTTCGTTCAAGGGTGGTGCCAAAATAGCTTGGCGCCTGACGCACCAAGCTATTTTGGCACCACCCTTGAACGAAAATGGCTGGTCTGTCTCCTAATCTGTAATGTTGGGTGGCTGGGGCTTGTGGCCTCGGGCGCCAAGCTATTCTGGCACGGCCCTTGAACTGTCACAGTCAAATTTATTTCAAGCAAAAGTTGATCAGGATGAAAAGGGTTATTGAGGCCTCTTACAGTTTTGATTGTGTCAGCGTCAGAGCTCTCCGGCAAGGTGCAGTGGAAGATCCGCTTGCACATGAGCTTCTGTGCGCCATCTTGTTGTCCCGGTCCCGTCACAGCAATTTCTCCCATCTGGATCCCCTGGGGGTACTTTGTGCTGCACTCCTGCTGGAGTGTGGGACCCCCCACACCCAGCAATGCTTTGGATACAAGTCCGTTGGCCAGAAGGAGATTGGGGTTGGTGGAATTCACAAGAATGTCATGCTGCACAGATCATCATGAAATATCATCAACTTTATCCCAATACGTCCTGAAGCTGATTTTTTTTTACAATTTGCCTATTGTCCCGTGAAGGATACGTTACAGATTAGGAGACGGATCGACCATTATAGTTCAAGGGTGGTGCCAGAATAGCTTGGCGCCCTGGCGCCAAGCTATTCTGGCACCACCCTTGAACTAAAAAGAGTCAAATTTATTTGAAGCAATTGTGTATCAGGATGAAAAGGGTTAAAAGACAATGCCACAAATCAGAAGTAGGTCAAAACTGCACATTTCACGAAAAACTGCATAAAAAGCCCGGATAATCAGGCAGTATCATGTTTGTCTGGGCTTTCAGTCCACTGTTTTCATTGAAACATTTGCAATTCTGACCCACTTCTGATTTTCAAAAGTCTGCTGTATGACTTTCTTAATGTTGCTTCAGTGCACTGTAGAGTGCAAAATAACTTATTTTTCACCCAAAATACTTTTTAGGAGACCGTACCCCGTGTACACTGTCTGATGTTACACTGTACCCGAGGTGCAATGTCTTGTATTAAACTGTACATGCTGTACACTGTCCATTGCCAATGTACATCTAGCTCAAATCTCGCTTCCTACGACACAGCCCATCATGCCGCAGACTCGCTGGTTGTCTGGAGAGTTGGCATAGATCCACATTATCCAACACAGGGCCTAATGGCTCTTGACAATCTTTTAGACCTGAGGGTGTATTCTTACTTTTGTATGGCGCTTTGCCATGTTAAATTGTAGAGGGCTCATGAAGATCTTGTGTGAAAGCAACATGCATAATTATGTCAGCTTGAGCAACAGAATCTCCTTCACCTAGTTATACTTTACAAGACTCAAGAGGGTCTCAAGTTTGCACAGGCCCATTATAATCTATGCCTCGGGGAATGTAAAGCATAAGCACAGTTATTCTTAGCACAAAACTACTCTCAGTGAAACACAGATCCTCATGTCTCCACTTATAACTCATAACGTGGTCGACAGTAACCGGGTATTGCTGAATCGCACAATGCATATCAAGATCGGTCTCCACAGCCCAATAGAGTTAATCAGATAATTTTCATTAGCCAGTCTAAGTAAAACAAAGCCAGCCGGTCTGAGATAGGTCTGTCTGAGTAAACAAAGTGAGTCGGCGACAGCTTTGGGCGGGGGGGGGGGGGGGGGGGGGGGGGGGAGGAGGGGGGGAGGGGGGGGGGTAGAGGGGAGGGGGAGGGGGGGGGGGGTAGGGGGAGGGGGTGGGGGAGGGGGGGTTGGAGGGTGGGTAGGGGGTCCCGCCAAAACAACAGGCCTGATTTCTCTATGTGCTCTGCTTTGTCTGCATTGAATCCCACACGCCACAGAGCACAGATCTTTATTATTCTTACAGCCTTCTCATGGGCTCATGAGCTCCTGCCACCTAGGTCAGATCAAGAAGATCTGTGCGTCTTGTTGAGACTGAAAAATTTGTTTCACAAGAAAAGTTGTGCTGAAGCAAGTTTGCAAAGAGCATAGAACTATGTGTTTCTGGGCACCCATGAAAGATACTGCAGATCTCCACAGCAAAGCTAGCCCATGAGCATCTATTCCTCTTGTGATAGCTTGACTTTCGCCATAAAGGTATGCACGAACCCTGCTGAAAAATGAATTTTTCATTAAAATGCAATTTTTTGAAAAATACTTACCGATGGTATTACACATAGGAAAACACCTAGCTGGCATAATTTTAGCCCAAATTTGGTTGTGTCCGTATACGGTATCGTTGGCAGGAGTGGGGCGCCATAGACCAGGTCATAACCCGAATAGCCTCCCCTTCTTCCCATCCGGTACAAGATTACCCGGCATACATCAGTTTAGTTTTTTAGCGAACTGCGGCAAGCGGGGCCGGTGGGAGGGACCTTCGAGTAATACCATCGGTAAGTATTTTTCAAAAAAATGCATTTTAATCAAAAATTCATTTGTTTCTCAAAACACATTACCGATGGTATTACACATAGGAAGAATCCCAAAGAGGAGGTGGGTACCGCTATAGCGCCCCTACTGCCAACGACACAGCCCTCAGACCCGCCCTCCTGCAGCAAACTCCCGATAATTTTAGCTAAGATACTTACGGCGCCTATGGCACCGGGAGGGAGTGTTGAGCCGCTGCGATGTCTCCCACCAGCGTGAGGTTCTGCCGCTGGGTGGAGAGGTCCCTCAGGTAGAATCGGGCAAATGTGGACTCAGCTCGCCATCCCACTGCCGCCACAATGTCTTTGACTGCACAGTTGCGGTCGAAAGTGAGACTTGCGGCCATGGCTCTGACCTCATGTGCCCTGATGTGCATGCGTTGGGCCGCTTCTGGTGCGAGGTCTTGGTAGGCCGAGCGGATCACCCAGCGGATCCATGAGGAGATGGTCTGGGCTGAGATGTCATGTCTACCTGGGGACAAAGGGAGAAATAGGCGGGTACGTCCTCTGCGCAGAGGCTTGGTCCGGCGTGTACCGGGTCCTGTTGTCTGGTCTCCCGGGTGGAGTCTGTCACACGTAACGGGCGAATGGTCATCATCATGTGGGGTCGTCAAGGGCGACCGCGTCTTAGCCAGGAAGGATGATTCAGGAAGCAGTTGTACGGAGCCGTCTGTCCGGAACTGCAGGCAATCTAAGCGTGTGGACAGCACGTGAAGCTCACTGGCCCTGGAAGCGGTAGCTAGGGCCAACAGGAAGCACGTCTTTCGAGTTACGTCCGGTAAATGCGCAAACTGCAGGGGTTCCAACCGGACGGAGTTGAGCCACGTCAGCACCCAAGGTAGGTCCCATCTAGGCAACAGCGACCGCAGCGCCGGGCGTTGTAGACCGAAGTGCGCCATGAGATCGGCGAGGTCTTTGCAGGCACCAGGATCTGTCCGGCCCAGATGACGGTAGGTGTCCGCGATCATGGCAAGGTATCCCCGAATGGTAATAGGCGCCAATCCCTGGAAGTTGAAAAGCCAGAGGAAGAACTCCGCCAACTGGGGCATCGTCAAATCAGTGGGGGGTAGGTTGTTGTCACCACACCAGTCACATAGCACTCTCCACTTTCCCTCATAAACTCGTCTGGTAGAAGGTCTGCACGCAGTAGCGATAGCTTCCACTGCCGCACTAGAGAAGCCTCTTCTGGCGAGGGCTTGCCGCACAATCTCCACGCGTGGAGGAGGAGACGCTCTGGGCATGGATGGAACAGCGGCAGTCGCGGTTGCTTGAGCATCGTGCGAGGTGTGGGGAGCTGTAGGGGCGGGCATGTGGCTAGGTTCAACAGGTCCGTAGTCCACGACTTGGTCCAGCAGAAGGGCGCCACCAGAAAGGATTGTGTTGCAGCCACGGAGCTTGAGGAGGACTTTGGGGACAAGCACCGACGGGGGATAAGCGTAGGCGACGAGCCCGTCCCAGGGAATGGAAAGGGCGTCGACTGCCCAAGCTAGTGGATCTGGCACCGGCGAGACGAACAGCGGCAACTGGTAGTTCCAACGTGTGGCGAAAAGGTCGATCATGGGAGGCTCCCATCTGGCCCCGATCATCTGGAAGATGTCCGGACGTAGCGTCCACTCGGTGTGGAGAAGCTGTCCGTGTCGAGACAGGGAGTCGGCGAGCACGTTGAGATGCCCCGGAATGTGTCTGGCCCGCAGGGTGATGCCCCGATCCTCGCACCAGCAAAGCAGTTGGTTGTCACGGTTAGTGACTGTTTTGACAGAGGTAGTCGAAAGTTACCGAAGCACCGGTCAGTGTAGGAATAGTGAATTGTTTTCATGTTGGTAGAGACGGGTTAGTGTTCCTTGTTTTGCACGTGCGGGGCGCGCTAGTGGATACGGTAGTGTGTTCACTGCCGAGTTTACGTTGTCGGTAGCAAGGGAATAATAGTTTAGTTCACAGCTGTACTCGGTTAGACCAGGTTGTCTTGCCCAGCTGACTGTTGGTAGTCAGTGACTGACCGTTTGTGAGAGTCAGTGACACAGCACCAGTCCAGTCCCGTGGTCGTTGGAGGCCGGAGACTGGGATTATTGTGCCTACGGGTGTCGGCGTTTGCGACGGGTCGCAGAGGAGGTAAGTGCGTAAAAATCCTGCGTGCAGATGTTTTGTTATGTTCAGTTTGTTATGGGTGGTTTGTACTATGTGCTAGGTCTAGGGGTATCGTGGGGGGAAAAGGAGGGTAGAACTCGATGGGTGTTAAAGGGAAATATTGTTTTGGCGTTACTGTTTGGTTCTGTAATTATTAGTTATTTTTAACTGTTTAGCGAAATGTTGCATTGGTTAGTGGAATGTGTTGGTTAGTGAAATGTTGTATTGGCTGTTGTGGAAGTGCAGAGAATGTTAGGAAGGGTTATATGTAGTGTTTGAGAACTTTCGTTGTTTTGGTTTATGTGTAAATTTTGGAATGATTTGGAAAGCACATGTCACATGAGTGAAGGTCAAGTGCTTGAATGGTTAGTGGTAGTGTTTTTGTAAACCAAGCAGGGTGGGTATGGTGGATGGCTGTTTTTAGGACCCTCTGGTTTACGTTGCTTACAGGGCCGTTTAGGCTTCTGCTTTTGTTTTGCATTTTGGACATTCGGGGTCGGGACCGGCTGGAGGGCCGACGGGCATTAGGACCAACCACGCCTCGCTGGACTGAGTGTCGGCGTGGAAGGGGCGCGGTCATCTGTACTGCCGAAGCTGCCGTGTCGCCATTGCAACCAGACCTCATGCCAGGGAAACGGAGAGAGAGAGACAGAGAGACAAAGACCCGCGAAGCTGTACGACCGTTAAGGAAGCCGGACGGGAGGGATCCACAGGCGTTCGTCGACTTACCACGGTGGTCCCATTCTTATTCAGCTTTCCGTCACTCACTCTGCCTTGGTGTAGTTACATGATTCTTGTATATGAACAGTATATTGTAAATAACGTTTTTCAGCCGTCAGTTCGGAGGGCTGTAACCTGACTTTTTATTGCTATTGTGGAGCAACAGTGCTGCGTAGCGTGGGGGAGTGTTTGTTTTCACCACTCGATGCAATGCTGATGCTGTGGAAGTAGTATTAACCTTGGTTTAGTTTTTTCCTTTTGTTTTTTCTTTTCTTTCCTTTTTTTTTTCGGGAGGGGGAGGGGAGTAGGGGGCAGGGAGGGGAAGTGTCGGTGGGAAGTGTGGGAAGGAAGGAAAGGGGGAATAGTTAGTGTAATAGTAATAAAGATCGAGTGTACGTGTAAAGTAAATGTGTTGTGTTGCTTGTGCTGAGCTGTAACCTGTCTTGAGGCAAGACGCTAGGGTCCTTTATCTCTTTTTTCTCTTCTACTCCTAACCTTCATTCTCGTCTATCTCTCTTTAGTCGGGACATTTGGGGGTTCTACTTTTATTTTATCTTCCATTCTCGTCTGTCCCTCCCTAGTCGTGACATTGGTAAAGGAGGATGCACAGTGAGGGCGAGCGCGTACCGCCCTGTTTCTGTAGTTAGGCGACGATTGTTGAGTTGTCGGACAGCACGAGTAGCTCCTGTCCCCGGAGTTGAGAGTCCCATGTCAGCAAGGCCTGCCAAACCGCCTTCAACTCCAACCAGTTGATGTGTCGGGTCAGAAGATCTGGGGGCCAAGTACCTGAGGCTGTGGTGAACGACGGCAGAAGGTGAGCTCCCCAACCGGTGAGACTTGCGTCGACACAGAGGGACAAGTGGGGAGGCGGTGTGTAAAGCGGGACTCCAGAGGCCAGCCAGATGGGGTCCGCCCAGCGAAGTAGGTGTGGACGTAACATCGGGAGCACCGGGATCAGAGCGTCGATGTCGTCCTTCGCGGGTCGCCAATGAAGGAGCAGGTGCAGCTGTAGAGGCCGGGAGTAGAGGCGTCCCAGGGGAAGCAGGTCGGCGGCTGCACTCATCAACCCCAGTAGTTGTAACCACACCCGTGCAGAGACCCTGTCCTGGTGTGCCACTTGCCGCGCCAGATCGCTGAGTTTCTGGATACGCACCTCCGTGAGCCGGACTACGTTGAGGTCGGTGTGGAACTCCATTCCCAGGTGAACAAAGTGGCGGGACGGCGAGAGGTCGGACTTGCCCTTGTTGACGATGAACCCGAGGTAGTCGAGCAGATCTAGGAGTGTGTCTCGGTCCCTCTCCAGAACGGAGTCCACCTGGTTACGTAGAAGGAGATCGTCGAGGTAGTTCGACGCAGGACTTGAGCTCGTCCGTCTGGCCCTGGCGACGACAGCGTCCATGATCCGGGTGAACACCCACGGGCTGAGGTTGAGACCGAAGGGTAGGGCGCGGAACTGGTAGACGACCACGGCGAAGGTGAAGCGAAGGAAGCGTCTGGACGCCGGATGCATGGGAACATGGAGGTAAGCGTCTGACAGGTCGAGGCTGACGGCAAAGTCCATTGGCTGCACCACGGACCGAAGGGCTCGAGCGGTCTCCATGCAGAATGATGGGGCGGAAAGGTCGATGACCAGACGCCACTTGCCCTCCGGCTTGGGAATGACAGACGGCTGTAGAAGGCTGGAGAGTCGTGTCGCCTGACCACCTCCGTGGCGTTCTTCTGGAGTAGAGCGGCCACCTCGTTGCGTAGCGCCTCGGCCCTGAGCGGATCCGAAGGCACCGACGTCCAAAGTGGAGACCGGCGAAGTGGAGGGGGAGACCGGAACGACAGCTGTAGTCCTTGGCAGACGGTCGACAGGATCCACGGGTCGTCGGGAAACAGCGACGTCCAAGCGGCGCTGTGTAGAGCTAGCCTCCCGCCGACAGGAGACCCGGGAGCGGTCGGCGGAGGCGGGGTCGGAAGGCAGTCAGCGGGCCCTACCTCGCCCGAAGGGACGTCGGCAGGTCTAGGCCAAGCAGGGGCAGAGGCGTCCGCGGAACCGGGATTAGGTGGACAGGCGCAACCGAAGGCAGGCGGACGGGGGGGGGGGGGAGACGTCCACAGCTGGTGAAGGGGTGAGCGGAGGGTCTGGAGGACCGCAAGACTCGACCCACAGGCCTGCGGGCTGGAGGAAAGCGGGGCGGAGCGACGCGGGTGGGCCAAAAATCCCTACTTGACTCCTTGACGGACTGCCAGTGTGGGCCGAAGAGGAGTTCGCTGCCGAGAGGGGCCCGGCGAAGCTGGTTCTTAATCTGCAAGGGTAGGGAGCAGGCTTGTAAGACCGCATCTCGTCGCATAAGGTCACAATTTGCCGCTGCTGTCATGGCGTTGACGGAGGTGTGGTAAGCCACCCGGCTGCAAGAAACGGTCAAGGCTAAGATGTCGGCTAAGAGAGGGGCGATGGTAGGGTTCCACGCTTCCTCGACGCGTCGTACTATGGCCTGAGTAGCTAAGTCCAAAAAACCCGCAGAAGCGAGGGCATTGCGGATGAGAGTCGCCATCTGAACCAGGCCAGGAGTGAAGACCGATCGTCGGAGCAGGCCAGCACAGGACACCGCCGGAGGATCCACCGCCGGGAGGGGACATGCGAAGGCTTGAGAATGACCGGCGTACCACTTCTGCCGGAAGGCTATCACCAGGTCTGCAGGCCATTTGTTGTCGGAGAAGAAACCAGCATCCCCTAAGGATCCCTGAAGCAGGTGAGCGGAAAGGGCGTCACGAATGTCTTGGAAACCAGGGGGCTGCGGCAGGGACTTGAAGCGCTTAGCGTGAAGCTCCGAGTCCACGAACGCCAAAGCTCTCTTCTTAGCTGGGGGAGAAGGCGGGCAGTCTTCAGAAGGCAGAGAAGCCGCAATGAGCCGAGCAGCTTGTCTAGGGCCCGCACGGTCTCCATTCTGTGTCCGAGAGTAGCTGGGGGGATCTCCACCTCTTCCGGCGAACGCGAGCGACGACTAGGAGAGGCGTCCAGCCAGGCCGACACAGAGTCTCCAGGAGCCAGGCTGATGGCGTCATCCACGTGAGCGGTGAGAACAGAGTTGTCGGAAGCCTTCACGGGACCAACGGGCGCAGGGGCTGTCGTGGAGCGCCGCGGAGAAGAGGCAGTCCTGGCATCAGGCCGTCATCCACTGAGTCTACGAGGTGACCTCCTCGAAACAGGGGAAGTGTAAGAGCCATCGTGCAGGACACAGAGACGATCCCACGAAAAGCGGCTGTGGCGCGAAGAGCGGGAACTGTGATAAGTCCGTCGGGTCCGACGTACGTCCGGTGCCGTCCTCGTCGCCGAGCGTCGCCTAGACTGGCGGTCCTGAGGAGCGGAACCATGAAAGGAACGAGGACTATCATGCAGTGGACCCACCGTACTGGTCCGTCATGTCGGACTCCCGTCGCGTAGCCTGTATCTGTGTGGATCAGGGTAACAACTCGAGTCCGACGAGCTAACTGCTCGCAAACGAAAGCGGTGATCAGGATCCCGACGAGAGGAAGACCGTCGTCTTTCCTTGCTGCGCCTGGTGCGTGGGCTGTTGACAAGTAAACGAGAGGGAGAAACAGACATGCCCCCACTAACCTGTGATCTGGACGAGGAGCGAGCCATCGAAACAGGCTTGTCCGAAAAACGGGAGCCAGTGTGTCGCCGTGGAGGAAGCAGCTCAGTCCGTCGCTTGTCCATTCTGTCCTGCGGACGAGCGGCGGAGTGGTCGACTCTCGAGGTCGGGTCCCGTTGTGTACGAGACTCGTGGGCCACCGAGTGACTTCCCTCACATAGTCGCTTTTGCCTGTCATGCCTGCGATCCTCCGACTGTGCCAGGACTGGGAGCGTCGTAGGGTCGGAAACCGAAGCCCGCCCGGCGGAAGTATCATTGGTTTTAGCCGTCTGAAGCATAGTTATGTCAGCTATCCCTCCCGCTGACAAGCGCTCAGGATAAGGTATCTTGGTCGCCACGGTAAGGGTAACCTGAGGAGGGCCCTCCGCGATAGTTTGCGACTTACATGCTTTACTGGTCCGGGACAACATAGTCACTGCCACTGACTTGGGTCCGACCTTGTTACTTTTGGGCGTCTCTGTCAGGCGGTCTCTGAAAGGCGTCGTACGCTCTCTGCGGGACAACAAAGTCACTGCCACTGACTTGGGTCCCAACTTGTTACTCTTGGGCGGCTCTGTCAGGCGGTCTCTGATAGGCGTCGGACGCTCTCTGCGGTAAAACCCCCACAGCTGTGACCATCTTTCTTCCAGCCATGGGGCGCACACATCACAAGTATGGGTCGATTCACAGCCGGAACAGGGTAGGCAAAATGCATGCTCGTCCGAAGGCCACTGAAAGTCGCCACACATCGTGCAGGTACGAACCTGGTAACTGCAACAAGAGGGTACAATGAAGAACGAGCGAGCGTGGCCTCTGTGGTCACGCAATAATAAACTGCACGCGATGTGAATCGAACATAATCGAAAAAACAATCGAAACAAGTGTACAGCACATGCCGACGCTCGGCGCTCCTCCCCACCCCAGAGCGCCGGTCGAGGGCATGCACCGAGATATTACCTGGCCATGGCGGAAAAATGAATTTTTTTTCTAAAATGTATTTGTTTGAAAAATACTTACCGATGGCATTACTATATGGAATACACTCTTTAGCCTAACGATTTCAGCCCAAAGTTGTGTCCCTTACACAACTGGGGAGGAGACACCGGGGATCCAGGTACAGGAGCCCAGGTGGCCTCCACTTACCAACCTATCCCGGCATCAGTTTCACACGTAGCCAAAAACACTTAGCCAAGGAGGCAAGCGGGGCAGGTGGGAGGGCCATCCGAGTAATGCCATCGGTAAGTATTTATCAAAAAAATACATTTTAGAAGAAAAATTCATTTGTTTTTTCAAAATACATTACCGATGGCATTACTATATGGAAGAATATCAAAGAGGAGGAGGGTGCCGACACCCAACCCCCTGTACCTAAACCCTCCGTGTGCCCCCAAGGAGCACTCCCGACGATTTCAGCGAAGACGTGCCTATGGCGCCTGTGGCGCTCGGAGGGAGCGCTGGGCCGCGGAGATGTCACCCGCCATGGCCAGAGAGACACGTTGGCCGGATAGGTCGCGGAGGTAGAAGAGGGCGAAGGTGGAGCCTACACGCCCGCCTACCACCGTCACAAAGTCGTAAACCGAGCAGTTGCGGTCAAGGCCACTCTGGGCTACCGCGCGTACTTCATGCACCTGGAACTGTAACATCTATCCCCGACCGGGAAGAGGTCTTGGTAGGCCAACGAGTCACCCACCCCAGTCAAGGCGAACTGTCTAGGCCGAGAACCCCGGCCTGCCGAGAGAATGAGGTAGGAAGCGTCGGGTACGCCTAAGAAGGTGTGGCTGTGAGCGAAGCAGGAACCAGCAGAGAGCAGACTGGGTCCTGTTGACGCGACCCGTTGGGTCGGTCATCCCTGTGAAGGCCGTAAGGTCCGCGCCTGGGGCGCAGCCGAGGAAGGCCGGCTCTTGGCCTGAAGGACGGGTCGGTGAGAAGGCGCGCTGATCCAACGGCTCGCCTGCCGGCCTACAGAGCGAACCGAGAAGCATGCAGCTCGCTCACGCGGAAGCCATGGCAAGCGCCAGGGTGAACCACGTTTCCGAAACAGATCGGCGAACCGTGCCAAAGGCAGGGGTTCGAAGCGGCCTGTAACTAGCCACGGCAGTGCTCAGGTGAGGTCCCCACAAGGAATGAGGGGACCCCCAGAGGAAGCCCCGCGCGTGCAAGGAGACAAGCGGGGAACGAGAGTGGACATGGGACGGCGCGTCTCTCCGAACAAGGCTCAGCGAGAGAGCTCTGTGCCTATCAGAAGGCGATGTCCGGGCGCGCTCTCTCCCGGAAGCGGCCTCAACGGTCAAGATCCGCTCCGCGCACAAAGCTGTAGCGCCCGGTCCGGAATCCTCTCCAAGACCGTCCTGGACTCGAGCGGACGGTGAACAGGGCACAGAGGACGGTCTCTCGACTGGTCTCGAGGCACAAGTCCTCTAGAGGCGGTAGTGTACTGTGACGGCCTGAGGCATCGGACGCGCGCGTAAATGTCTCTACGAGCCGGGCTCTGTGAGGCGGGCTCTCTGCCGGCAAGGGGATCCCCAGTAAGACTGGGAGCCCCGCGGGCTTCCTTGGAGACGAGTGGGGACCGAAGGCGGACATGGGACGACACGAGGCGTGTCTCTCCGAACTAGGCTCAGAGAGGCGAGTTCTGTGCCTTGTCAGAAGGCGTTGTTTGGGCGCGCTCCCTCCCGGAAGCGGCCTCAACCGTCAAGACCCCCTCCGCGCAATATGCTGTAGCGTCCGGCACGGTGTCCACTCGCTCCAAAGCTGCTACCAGTGTCGCTGAGGCCAGGTGGCGCAGCCATCACAAGTGGTAGGAGGCGCATCCAGCACCGGGAAGACAGGACTTGAGTCATCTGACGGCCACCCGAACCTCCGCAAGCCAGCAGGTCACCAACTGGCCACTGTCACCTGGACTCAAGGAACACACCAACCACTAGCAGCCGGGGTAATCGCTTCCTGCCGACGAGCTGCGTTGTCCTCTAGTGGCGGTAGAGTTCTGTGTCGGCCTGAGGCATCGGCCGCGCGCATAAAAGTCTCTCCGAGCCGGGCTCTCTGCCGGCAAGGGAACCCCCAGAGGGAGCCCCGCAGGCTTCATTGGAGACGAGCGGGGACCGAAAGTGGACAATGGACGACGCGAGGCGCGTCTCTCCGAACAAGGCCCAATGAGGCGAGTTCTCTGCCTTGACAGAAGGCTGTCCATGCGCGCTCCCTCCTGGAAGCGGCCTCCATGATCTACCCGCTCGCGCACTAGGTCGTTCCGTCCAGTGTGGTGTCTCTCCCAGGTCGGTCCGCTGTTGTGCAGACAGCCCGCAGTGTCCGGAAGGCACCTCCACAGGTAACGGTCGCTTGCGTCTGTACACTCCAGAACTGAGGGCCACGCCGCTCAGCACATGTAGAGTAGGCGTCGCAAGCGTGGTCGGCGACGTATCCGGTGCTGGGGAGACAGACCTCAGGTAACTGAACGGCCACTGCCACCTGTTCACCCTGAATGGGCGAGAACCATGTCCCTGCAACAGACAACACACTCGAAGGCACGCGGGCGAGTCCTGTAGGACCCCGCCACGAAAGGCTAGCCTTCGCAAACCCAAGAAAGGCACAACAACGCGGCACAATTCTGTCAGCCACGCCTGGGTCTGCAACCACGCCTGTACGCTAGTGGCGCAGTAATGAGGTGGGCTCACTGCCATCAAGCGCTAAGGCGAGCATACAACACATGTACCGAAATTCAACCATGTCACGACAGAGCCCGGCATGAAACAAGCGTCAGGCCCCATAACATTATAACAAAAAGCGACCACGAGCGGGGAAGCGAGCACAGGGCGCAAGCTGTAAAGCAACTCAACATGTGATGACAAGCAAAGGCAAGAAAAAACGTCTGGGACAGTAACATCACCACGTAATGGGACAGGGCGCGGGCACGTGGGGCCCCGCCCAGCCAAGGCGAGAATAAGCCCCAAGCTGACCATCGTGGCATCGATCCACGGACCTCTGGGTAATGAACCCCACAAACGCTTCCACTGCGCCACTCCGCTTCATCGACCCAAGACCCCAGAACTGTCAACCGGGGCGGAGAAGGGTAAAATCCGAGTGCCCGAGCGAACGAGACTCAGAGTGGATGGAGACTCCTACAGTCTGCCAAGATCCACCAAGGAGGGAACCACCGAGTGGCGCCTGGAGGAGTTGCGTCTTCGCCGTCTAGGGAATACCCGGTGCATAGCCGGAGGAGAGAACACGCGGCCAAAAGTCCCAGATGGCGGCCGCTGCCATAAGGTTGGAAGAGGAACGGCCGGCGGCCCTGGAAGCAGCAACCAAAAAGGAAGTAAGTCACAGAGCAGGAAACGAGGCTTCCAGGTCCCAAGAGTCTTGAGAGTGTCCAGCGAACCAAGCCTGGCGAAAGGACATAACCCCGCAGGCCCAAGCAAGCTGCGAAAAACCTCGCCGCCGAAGGAGTCCTAGCGAAGCTGGGCCGAGAAGCATCGATGAGATCCCCAAACCGTGTGGCTGAGGGAGAGACTTGCGACCTTAGCCTGCCACTGTGCGTCCACCCTGGCGAAAGCCAGACTCTTCCGAGGAGGCGAAGGAGGCTCAAGACCGGAGGGAGGAAGCAGGCGAACAGACGGGAGGCCTCTTCCAAGCACAGCTGAAATGAGCTGAGCGAAGGGCCGAAACCTAGACGAGGGGGAGAGGCCGACGAACAGGTGAGAAGCGGGCGGGAGAGCCAAGAGCGAATCCCGCAAGAAGATGGTCGAAGCCGAAACCGCTGTAAACAGGCTTAATGTCAGGGTCTACCTCCACCGTCAGCCTAACAACCAGCCGCAAGAAGGGCGTCTGGCTCCGAGAGCGCGGGACCGCCGAAGGCGACTGGCGAGGGCGAGCGCGAAGGAAAGAGGAGCCGCCCGCGAAGCCCGACAGGAGGGACCGCGGCCAACCACGGCCAAGGGCGAAGTTAGGCTCTGTAAGCCCCCGACTCGCCTAAGTGCGAGGGGAGGGGGGCTACTAGGGACGGGAACAGCGAGTGGACGAAGGGAGGAACGAGAGCCGGAACCCGCGCTCCAAAAGTAAGAGGGGAGGCGGAAGGGAACGCCTGCACCCCCCAACCTGCTCGCCGCGAACAACCCGTGAGTAAAAGTCTGAGTCACACCTGGCCCGCCTGGAAAGGTCGGAGCGGCGGAGAGGCCAGAAGTGTCACGCCAAGCCCGCTCAGGAAGGCGGAGCGGGGAGGGGACAAAAAGGGGCGCGTGAAACCGCACCTAAGAGAAATTATGCGCGTCACACCTGGCCCGCCTGGAAGGATCGGGGCAGGGGACAGAAAGTGTCACGCCAAGCCTGCTCAGGAAAGGCGGAGTGGGGAGGGGACAATTGGTGCGCGCGAAACCGCACCCGTGGGAAAAATTCTGAGTCACACCCGGCCCGCCTGGAAGTTCGGGGCGGGGGGCGGGGGGGGGGGGGGAGTGGGGGGACATAAAATTGTCACGCCAAGCCCGCTCAGAAAAAGTGGAGCGGGGCAGGGACAATTTGGTGCGCGTGAAACCGCACCCGTGGGAAAATTCTGAGTCACACCCGGCCCGCCTGGAAAGTTCGGGGCGGGGGGGGGGGGGGACATAAAATTGTCACGCCAAGCCCGCTGAGGAAAAGCGGAGCGGGGAGGGGACAATTTGGTGCGCGCGAAACCGCACCCGTGGGAAAAATTCTGAGTCACACCCGGCCCGCCTGGAAAGTTCGGGGCGGGGGGGGGGGTGAGGGGACAATTTGGTGCGCGCGAAGCGAAACCGCACCCGTGGGAAAAATCCTGAGTCACACCCGGCCCACCTGGAAAGTTCGGGGGAGGGAGGGGGGGGGGGGGGGGGACATAAAATTGTCACGCCAAGCCCGCTCAGGAAAAGCGGAGCGGGGAGGGGACAATTTGGTGCGCGCGAAACCGCACCCGAGGGAAAAATTCTGAGTCACACCCGGCCCGCCTGGAAAGTTCGGGGCGGGGGAGGGACATAAAATTGTCACGCCAAGCCCGCTCAGGAAAAGCGGAGCGGGGAGGGGACAAATTGGAGCGCGCGAAACCGCACCCGTGGGAAAAATTCTGAGCCCAATCCATGCAAGCGTGGGGAGCACGAATCTGATACTCGCCTGCCCTGCTCAGAAGACTCAGAGTGGGAAGGGAGATCCTTCGCGTCTACGGTAAAACAAGGGACTTACCTGCGGGCTGGAAGGCCCAAGGAGCCGACGTAGCAGCGTCATCTTGCGGAGAAGACCGGGACACCAGTAGAGACCCGGAAGGAAGGACATGACTGTAGAAATCCCACATCTGAGGCCACAGTCCTCACTCCCGTCGGCAACCACGTCACACATCGTGTCGGAAGAGAATTCTGATCAGGGCCGGCAGGCGACGAGGGCCACAGAAAATCCTCACGAAGTAGGCAAACCATCAACAGAAGCCACCAAAGCGGTCGTTGCACACTGTCCGCAGGAAGGAACACACTCAAGCGCCGAACTCAAACCACGAGGTACAAGCCACATGAGTAAAGTCACAAGCCGAACCCAAGGCCACAGCCAAGGACGAAGTTCACTGAAAGTCAAACCGGTCGGGACCGGTCGGCGCTAAGTCCACACACAGAAAAATTCATTTTTCTCTGAAAGGTATTTTTTCGAAAAATACTTACCGATGACATGACTTTGTGGAAATGTCTACTACTAGCTCAATTTTAGCCTACTTACCCGTTGTGTGCCTACACAACCCGCTAGGCACTCGGGGAACCCCAGAGGGGCCGAGAGTTATCTCCCGCTCCTTCCTTACCAGTTCCTGTCACGAGACCAACCAGTCAGATACTTCGCTCGAAAGCGGCAAGCGGGGCAGGTGGGAGGGCCATCCGAGTCATGTCATCGGTAAGTATTTTTCGAAAAAATACCTTTTAGAGAAAAATGAATTTGTTTCCTCAAAAACATTACCGATGACATGACTTTGTGGAAGAATTGCGATGAGGCGGAGGGTGCCGCATGACAACTCCCTAGGAGGGAAAAGAGCCGTCCTCCCAGTCGCAAACTCCCGACAATTTTAGCGAAGTGCATACCAACGGCGCAGGTGGCGCCGGGAGGGAGTGTTGCGCCGCGGCGATGTCCCCCACCATTGCGAGATTCTCTCGCTGGCCCGCCAGGTCCCTGAGGTAGAAGCGGGCGAATACAGATTCAGTCTTCCCGTCCAAGGTAGCCACGATGTCCGTGACAGTGCATTTTCTAACAAACGTGGCGCTCGTGGCCATGGCTCGTACCTCGTGTGCGCATATGTGCAGCCTCTTCGCTCCCTGCAGGGAGAAATCTTGATAGGCGGAGCAAATGACTCAGGGGGCCAGGAAGAGAACGTCTGGGCCGTTATGTCATTCCGCCGATCTCAGAGGTAGGGAGAGGCGTGCACGCCCTCTGCGGAAGGCTTTAGATCGTCGCAGAGCAGTCAAAGGTGCGCACGGGATCCTGTTACCTGGTCTCCTGTGACAGGGGTTTGTTTCATAGCGGCCGTAAGGTAAAACCTGCGGCGCGGTCAGAGGGACCTGTTTGGCAAGGAAGGCCGGGGCAGTGAGAAGTAGCACGGCCCCGTCCGCTCAGAACTGTAAGCAGATAGGACGCGCCTAAGCGCGTGTAGCTCGCTCCCCCGCGAGGTGGTAGCCCGGGCCAGCAGGAAGCATGTGAAGCGTGTCACATCTGCGAACGGGCCGCTGTAAGGGTTCGAATCGGGCAGAATTCAACCACGTTAGCACCCAGGGTAGGTCCCAGCGGGGAAGGAGCGAGCGGTAGGCCTGGCGCCGGCTGCCGAAGTGTCCCATAAGGTCGGCGAGTCTGTGCAGGCGCCCGGGTCTGGGTGTCCGCGGTGTCAGCGTGTAAGCGAGCCTGGACAGGTGACCCCGCACCGTGAAGGGCTAGATCTAGGTCTCAGCCGAGCCCGATAGAGCTCCACCAGCTGCGGATACGACAAATCCGTGAGGTTCAGGCTGTGATCGGTGCATCAGGAAAACAGGACTCGCCATGTCCCACGTAGGCTCGAATGGCCGAAGGTCTGGGGGCCGCAGCGATCGCCTCCACCGCTGTACCCGAGTAGCCTCTAGCACCGAGGGCTTGCCGCACACCTCCAGTCGTGAAGGATGAGCCGCTCCGGGCAGGGAGGAACAGCGGCTGGCGCAGTGGCTTGAGCATGGTGCGAGGAGTGGGAAGGCGCATGGGGGGGGAGGGGGGGGGGCCCGTGGCGAGGCTGAGAAGGGCCGGTGTTCCTGTGGCGGATCCAGGCGAACGGAGCGACTAACAGGAGGGCCGCCGGGCAGCGCCGAAGGTTGAGGAGGACTTTGGGTACGAGGATCGTCGAGGAAAGGCGGAGGCCGCCAGGACGTCCCAGGGAATGGAGCGCGCATCGACAGCCCAAGCCCAGGGATCGGGAAACGGGGCGACGAAGAGGGGAAGCCTAAGGTTCCACCTTGTGGCGAACCAGTCGACCTGGGGAGACTCCTAACGGGCGCGGGTCCACCGATAGATGTCCTGCCGAAGGGTCCAATCCGCATGCAAGAGCTGGCCGCGACGGGACAGCGAGTCGGTCCCGACGTACAGCTGTCCGGGAATGTGTCGGGCTCGCCAAGAAGGTCCGGTCCTCGCACCAACCCCAGCTCTGGTAGAGAAGCATACCAACCTCGAGAGAGCGTGTGCCACCTTGTACCTGGAAGTAATCCACCAAAGGTGTGTTGTCAGAGAGGGCGAGCAGCTCCTGGTGTCTGAGGAGGTCATCCCAGCAATGAAGGGCTCGTCAACGGCCTGCATCACTGGCCGGACGATGAGATAGTGCGTTAATCCGAGGGCCGGAAGTCAAGGGGAACCGCGGCAGGAGATGAGCATTCCACGCAGAGAGGCTCGCGTCGAACCCAGAGAGTACTGGGGCGGAGAAGATGCCCGGGGAACTGCCGAATCCAGCCAAGCGGCGTCGGTCCACCGACGAAGGCGAGAGAATCTGGGGCACCGGCGCCATCGTCGATACGTCACCGGAAGCCGGGCGCCCAAGAAGTAGGAGATGCTACTAGGAAGCCCCAAGTGCGTCAGGAGGTGCAGTAGCGCGTCCTTGTCTGTCGCGAGAGAGCTCTCAGACTGGCGGCAAAGGAAGAGGTCGTCTGGGTAGATCGACGTCGGACTGGAGGAGGACTGTCGGGCCTTGGCGACTAAGGAGTCCATCGGCCCGGTGAACCGCCAGGGCAGAGGTTGAGACCGAACGGGAGCGCGGGAAACTGGAGAAGACGCCGTCGATCGCGACCAGCGAACTTCCTGGGGGCCTGGAGCATCGAGACAGCAGGTACACATCGTTAAGGTCCAAGCCGCCTGCGCAGTCTAAGGCTGGACCGCTGCTTTCAGGGCTCTGGCAGTCTCCGTCCGGAAGGAGGGCCGAAATCTGTACAGGCCGAGAGAAGAAACCTGACGCCACTTCCTCCAGGCTTCGGAACGAAAAATTGGCGGCTGTAGAAGGTTGGCGAGTCTGAGAATCGGAAAACCTCCGTGGCAACTTACCTGAGGGAGGAGACATCTCCCGCCGCGCGGAGGCCTCAGCGAAACACGGGGAACATGAGACCTCGAGGGAAAGGACGGCCAAGACGGGGTCAGGGCACAGTCGGCGGAGGCAGCGAAGCGTAGACCGACGCGAGGTAGGCGGCGCGGTAGGCGACTCTGCTAAGAGCCGATCAACCCGGCGGCGTGATAGAAGGAAGCCAGGCGTCTTCCACACGACGAACCAGGGCTTGAGTGAGCAGCTCCAGGAACCCAGCGCAGGCTAAGGTGTTCCGCACCAGGGACGCAGTCAAATCCAGGCCACGAGGGGGGGAACGGGGAAGAAGAGCGGAGCCGCCAGCTTGCGACACGGCACGGGGGTCCATCGCAGGAAGAGGGATGGAGGAAGCCTGGGAATGGCCAGCATACCAGTCCCGACGGAAGGTGATGTCCAGGCCAGCCGGCCAGCGACGAACGGAGAAGAACACCGGCCCTCGAGACGCGGGAAGTTGCAGGTGCGCTGAGAAGGCATCTCGCAGCTCCTCAAATCCAGGCTGCTGGGGAAGCGACTTGAACCTCTTAACTTGACGCTCGGCATCCACCAAGGCAGAGACCTTCCTCTTCAGGGAGGGAGAGGCTGGGCAGGAGTCCGCTGGCAGAGTGGCCGCGGTGATCCTGGCGGCTTCATCCAAAGCTAAGAGGGTCTCCGCACGGGACGACGACGGAAGGGTCGAGGGGACATCAACACCGACGTCGGCGGGCGAAAGGGAGCGACCATCCTCATCCAACAGGGCTGAGACGGAGTCCTCGGGCAGCAAACTGATGGCTTCTTCGTCCAGGGGGCGGCGAGAAGGCGGGCGAGGCACTGAGGAAGGCCGAAGCTTGGGCGGGGACGCGTGTCGAACCTCGCGGGAAGCCCGGGAACGAGCCGGCAGTGACGACGGAGGCGGGGATCGCCGAGGCGAACGCGAGAAGAAGCGATGAGGGGTCCTGTCCGGTGCGCGGGAACGACGTCTGGACGAAGGACGGCGGACAACCGAGGAGGGGCGCCGATGAAGGCGGCGACGCGGCGGACGCATCGAACGGTGCGAGCGCGAACGCGCACGCGACGAGGAGTGGCGGTGGGAGCGGCGACGATCCCGGCGCGGGGAATGATCCTTCCGGCGGCGCTCGCGGGCGAGCGCGAGTGTCTAGAACTGACGGTGGAACGGGATGAGTCAGGGGCGCGACTGTGTCGCGTAGGTTGAGGCTGAGGTCTCTCCTGGCCGGACTCAGTGAGAAGGGCTCTATGCCGGCGTACAGAACCTCCGGAAGGATCAGCGGGCTTATCGTGGAGAGAGAGAGAGGAGGAAGGCCAGTCAACGTGGGACGGCTCGTGGCGGACTGCTGCAGGCCGGGCTCAGTGAGGCGGGCGCTCTGCCGGTAAACAGACCCTCCGGAAGGGTCAGCGGGCGTGGCAGCAGTGGCAGTCCTCTGATCAGCCAGCAAGTGAACTGAAAGTGGAACGGTGGGAGTCGGGGCGCGACTATGTCGCGCAAGCTAAAGCTGACGCCTCTCTTGGCCAGACTCCGAGAGCAGGGCGCTATGCCGGCGTTCAGATCCTCCGGAAGGATCAGCGGCTTGTGGTGAGAGACGGGTGAGGAAGGCCAGTCAACGTGGGACGGCTCAGGGCAGACTGCTGCAGGCCGGGCTCAGTGAGGCGGGCGCTCTGCCGACAAACAGACCCTCCGGAAGGGTCAGCGGGCGTGGCAGCAGTGGCGGTCCTCTGGTCAGCCAGCAACACCGAGTCCCAACAGGAATCCTTTCCGTGAGGCCAGGGCGGGAAAGGGCGGTCAGCACCGTAAGGGCTGCAGAAGTATCAACCGGAGCCGGAAGCGAGGAAGCAGGCAGGGGCCGCTCTCGTCGGTACAGGCCCCAGAGGTCCGACCAAACATATCCGGCCAGGTCGCACAGACATACAAAGGTGGTCCGGGTAGCAGCCCGCACAAGGTAGGCAGACCGCATGGTCATCCGTCGGCACTGGAAGTTTCCCCATAGGGAGCACATAAGCATTTGGGTTCTGTAACAGACAAAGGGCATAGCAAGGTCGCAAACACAGGCAAGAGGGCGCCGAGCCCTCCTTTGTGATATCATTGTTTCATCTCACCAGCCCGACCGGGCATTCTCTTTTCAATTAGTGGGAATGGCATTTTTATCATATGCCCTTGATTATGCGTGCTGTGTACATGAAGGCGAGACAGGCAAACGTAAGCCGAGTCTGTAGAAATTGACTAGATGGAATGAGGCAAGTCCATATCCCATTCCTGCCCCCCAGGGGATACGAACCCGGGATCTTTGGTATCAGTTTCAGCCCACTTAATCAAATTTCAAATACAAACGATTTTGAATTTCCAAAAACTACAGGAGCTCGCCTGAGCTTGCCCCCAGCACCACGTGAATGTTCTGTGTCTACGTACAGTGTGTGAGCGAATGCGCGTGATTCACGTGAGCGTGCTTGTTGGGTTCAGTATGCGGCGGCGCTTAGAGCCGAATTTCAATTGGGATAAAGCGCCTATTTAATGCGCTTATTATTATTATTATTATTATTATCTTACGACTGCCAGCACAGTGTCTTATCCACTAAGCTACCTCCCCCTGTCCACCAAGGAACCCCAGGCGCCGTGACCGCCGGCGCGTGAAACAATGGTTATACTCTCCAAGGGCTAAAGGGCCTTTAAGCTGGACGAACGGAACGTGAGTGCCGCCAGGCCCTACGCAAACCAGCGTCTGAAAGGCAAAATCAACTCGTAAGCTAACGAGGCAGAACCAGGAGAGAGAAGGCGACGTCCCGCTAGGAGAGTCGCAAGAAGGCTGTGCAAGGCACGGAAATTATTTCAATAGTTGGTGCCCTTATGTCGTAACCACAACGAAAGACGAGTCCCACGGCAGCCGGCTCTCGACCCGAGGGCCGGCTGTGGGTAGCTACCGTTACCTTACCTCCAAGCCGAAGCGGGAACGGGGGAAAGGGTAGCCATACAGCAGTCACAGCACGGAGGAGAGCCGAGGGAACCCGGAACGGCGCCAAGGAAGAAGCAGGCAGTGCTAGAAGGCGGCAGGCACGGAAGAGAAGTCGAAACGAGCGTAGGCAAGACGAAGACCGGTCGAGGCACAGCGGAGCAAAGCCCGACACGTCTTCTCGGCACGAGCGAAGTATCAAGACTGGTTGGTCTCGTGACAGGAACTGGTAAGGAAGGAGCGGGAGATAACTCTCGGCCCCTCTGGGGTTCCCCGAGTGCCTACCGGGTTGTGTAGGCACACAACGGGTAAGTAGGCTAAAATTGAGCTAGTAGTAGACATTTCCACAAAGTCATGTCATCGGTAATGTTTTTGAGGAAACAAACGATGAAGTGTAGAACCACCAACGAAGTACACTGAGTCCAAGGAGAAGTTTCTAATCCCAGGCCAAAGCCAAAATTTGTAGTAAAACCACAGAACCGGTCTTTTTCCAAAAAAGACGTAGCAAGGCAAAAACCCGACCGTCCACGGTCGAGCGAAGAGTGAAACTGGTGTGAGTTCGCCACACGCATGCCGGGATAGGTTGGTAAGGGGAGGCCACCCAGGCTCCTGTACCTGGATCCCCGATGTCTCCTCCCCAGTTGTGTAAGGGACACAACTTTGGGCTGAAATCGTTAGGCTAAGGAGTGTATTCCATATAGTAATGCCATCGGTAATGTATTTTGAAAAAACAAAGGAGCACACCCACGTCTCTCCAGTGAAGTGGAACCACCGACAGCAGGCCGTGGCAGCTCGCCGCAAGGCACGACCGGGCAGGAAACGCAGAGTCGAAGCAGCGTCAGGCAAAGGCCGCAAGCTCGCAGTCCCCACGGCAAAGTCCCCGTAGGCAAGGAGACCCCCAAGGCCGGTGAAGAGAAACCGTCACAAGTGAGAGCTAGGATCCCCGTTGAACACAGTTCCAAGGTATCAAAGCTCCAAGGTTCAAACAAACTAACAGCCAAGGTTGTCAACGACCGGTCCAAGTATCAAACGCAGAGCTCAAAACAGACACAGCCTAACTCAGTGCCAGCTAAGAACTAAACTGATGTATGCCGGGTAATCTTGTACCGGATGGGAAGAAGGGGAGGCTATTTGGGTTATGACCTGGTCTATGGCGCCCCACTCCTGCCAACGATACCGTATACGGACACAACCAAATTTGGGCTAAAATTATGCCAGCTAGGTGCTTTCCTATGTGTAATACCATCGGTAATGTGTTTTGAGAAAATAAACACTAATGGGTAGCTGTATTTGTCTGTTTGCAATCATTAACTGAAATTCAGCAAACACCATACAAACGTAAGAATACATCCTGAAGAACTTTTGAAGTCTCAAAGAGTGTCATGAGCCCTTAAACCCTGTGTGGGATAATGTGGATCTATGACAACTCTCCAAACAACCTGCGGGTCCGCGGCACGTTGAGCCAGCTCTCTTGCAGAAAGCGAGTTTTGAAAAGCTTGATATACATTAACACCAGACACATTACACAGTGTACAATTTAACCCTTATCATTTGGAATACGCCAGTGTGTGAAATAAGTTTAACTAAAAAAGTTCAAGGGTAGTGCCAGAATAGCTTAGCACCTCTAGGACCCAAGCTATTCTGGCACTACCCTTGAAATAAAGCCATTGGTCTATATCCTTATCTGTAAGTACTATAATGTAGCTTGCATATGGCAGTGTACACATTGGAAGTTTTAGCCTCAGTATGATATGGGTTAACAGAAGGGAGTATGTGTACCTCGGTTACAGTTTGATATGGGACAGTGTATCTGGGGTATCGTGTCCTAAAACGTATACTATAGTGACCACTTCAGCCATAATTTATGTATTCTCTTAGAGGACTGGCTCATGTCATGATGTGAGTGTTTACACTAGGGTCTTTGAGAATCCCAAAACAAATGTACCCATTGCTTGGGGACGTTGGGTGAGTGTTGAGGGGAGAGGGGGGAGGGGGGGGGGGGGGGAAGGGGTAGGCCTTTTAACAAATACAAATTTCAATGCTACTTTTTACATTTCTGTTTCTTAACCTTCTGTATTTTTTTAAGTATAACTGGTACCTGTGAAACCACAACCAATATTTCTCAAAACTAACCAACACCTTATACCAACTGCTAATGTCGTAAGTTCACTGCATGTGTTAGTGACAACTGATTTGTGACTTGAAAGAAAATCCTAAATAAATGTTGGGTTACCTCCTCTTTGGTGATGTCGGACATGGGAGACAAATAGATCCTGGGCTTGCTGGGGATATCAGGCTTGGGGCCAGTCTGCGGAGCAACAGGGACATCCCCTGGAAAAAGCAAATGACCAGATCATAATTCCACAGCATGTCTATGTCTACAAACTGCAGTTCATAATTTCCTGTTCCCACGCCTTCCGCCCCCTCGGGAGTGCAACTCTCCACCAAATCCACCAATTTGTGTTCTCCGTCCCATAACACTATCGTGTGTGTCTTTCCATTCAAAAGAAGACCATTTCTCATCAATATCTGGGGATGCACACACACATAAACAAACTGACCACACACATGAACGATCTGCCCAACCAACATATTTTTCATAGAAAGCAACAGAAAACTGTGCGAGTCCCTTAGTGTTACCATTCCTGAGCTGTTTATCCCCCGCACACACAAAAGTAAAACAAAAGCAAAAGGTCCTAAGGCTGATGTTGTTCACAGCTGACTCATGTACAGTTGTGCACAGGCCAAGTGAAGCCGATGTCAGCTCCAGGACATTTTGTTTACAGGTACCTGCGTTTGCAGTGCGTCTGGCACGTGTAGAAGCTCGGATTCTCTGTTGCTGCCCAGTGGACAGTGTGTTCCTCAGGGATGTGGCAGAGGACGATGACAGGAAGAAAGCTGCATTGTCTGGGCTGCTTCGGCCTCCAAATACATCAGCCTCTTCATACACATCACTGTTTCCATTGCCTAGAAAGTTCTCCAGCTCAGGGGTGGGTGCTAGGATCTTGCACTGAAGGCGGTGCTCAATGTCCTTACAAGTGGCCGTCCATGAACTGGACTGAAGGAAGGCGGCCATGGAAGGCTGCGTGTAGGTCTTGCTGATGTGAATGATGCTCCTGGAGAACATATTGTACATTCTCTCTGCAGCGTCCACACAGGCCTTGTTACCCTTGACCCTAATCTGGGCCGCCTCCTCATCAAAGATGACATCATCGATGGTTACTGGTAAGCTAAGCTGCCTCTCCCGCAGGTACAATTTCAGGAGACCGTGGAAAGGTTTCTCTAGGTCGAAGGCACATTGCTGAATGCTGTTGTCATTAAAGAAATCCTTCAGTTGCTGGTGATCCTCTTTGACGGTTGTGCTGACACTGACCATGGTCAGGCTGTGCTCGTCTTCATATAAAAGCATCATGCCACCGTTTTTTTGCTGGAGAGAAGCCTTAAGCTCCTCCCAGGAAGGAAGGGTGCGAGCTTCGTCATTTTCGCTTGTGAACGTAATCACTCTCTTCTGGACGGCATTCCTGGCAGCCACCTGCATGGCCTCAGCTCTACGGCCATCAAATGACATGATTTCTACACTACCATAGGCAAATTCCAATCGTCCCTCAGGGTCCTTCTCCAAGCATGTGGCAAAGATGATGTTCTGCGCACTGGGGTTTACTAGCAGCTGACAAGCCAGATCAAAGTCCCAGGACTGTCTGATGCTGATGATGCTACTCAGCACCTCCAGCAGCATCAGCTTGGCACCTTGGATTTCATCATCAGTTCCAGTCAGTTCCACAACCCCTTCATCAAGATTAACATTGGTCATTATTTCTGGAAACTGCTGATGGATAACCTGCCAGATGTTGTGTCCGTTGATCATGGACAGTTTGCCTTTGCCTACAGGCATCACCTCTTTTCTCTCCATCATCTTCCTGTTTAGTGACCTCTGAACTTCCCTCATGGTTTGCTGCATGCTTTCAGCAAGGGCTTTTTCATTTTCGTCAAAAATGACATAAAGTATTCTCTTCTGTTTGTCGTAGCGGATGCCGATGCCGTTATCGTTGGTCATTTCTCTCAGTCTTCCCTCCGCTGCTGTGAACTCTTCCTCCGTTGCCTGAACCTCCTCCACACAGATGCACTGCAGAAAGTTCTGCAACTTCTTCATGGCATCCTCTGGCCACGTTCTGATGCTCTGACGTCCTACCGACTCCTCTGGTGATATGCTGCAGCAAAGTCTGGCTTTGTCCACTGTTTCAAACTGTAGAATTGCATGACATTCCTTCAAAGAGTGGTGTAAGGCGTTCATGCAACCTGGAATTTCTTGCAAAAGCAAAATCTTCATTTGATCAGCATCAGGAATGGTGAGAGGACCAGGAATCTGTGGCGTGGGCTCGTCAGATCCCCCGCTGGGTCCCAGGCACTCCATGTAGAGAGTGACGTCCACGTGCTGGCCATTAATCGTGTGCCCTCGGCTGGCAACTCTGGCCGCAACTGCAATCAAATAACAAACACATGTGTACATTCATTTTCCCCCCTTGTGGATGCATCAACCAGTATATTGTTTACAGAACCAGCGACTGCATGTCAGGGAAGAGATGGGGTGGTTTAAAGTAGTGTATAATTGTGCGTGTGTCTGAGAGAGAGGGTGTGCTGTTGTGCATGCGCAGCGAGTCCAGGCACCAAGCTCACCTGTCACTACCCTTGAATTATCATGCTCGATCTATCACCTGCAACTACATTTTCTGACCTCTTGTGACCCAGCTTGACCTGGCAGAGGTCATCCAAATTAGTATGCATGAAAGGTTTAACCACAAGTATCTCTGTACCAAGTTTTGGTTTTAATTGGAAAATAGTATTTGAAGAAAAAGAATTGTGAAAAAAACTATTTCTTGACACAGAATCACTTCTGCTATTGCATGCGAGCCAAAAAGAATTTGTTGTCCTGTCAACCTATTGTTGATTTTGTGTGGAAGCATCCTTGCTATGGTGAATAATGGCATGTTCTGTTCTACAACCACATAGTACACCCACAAATAGAACATTGTCACAGACGGACAGGAAGACAGAAAATGACTACTGCTGAAATCTTGCAAGAAAAACACGAAACTCTGGACTGGCGATGTATTCCAACTTCTGTAGAGTTTATTTACTACCTGTTCATACTTACTGTCATCAGTGTTTCTACCATATCACCATTAACTCATTCAGCCCGACGACAGTATTTCCCAAATTTTGGAGGCGTCATCTAAAGACTATGCACCAGTTGCAGGAGATGGATCAACCGTGATAATTCAAGTGCCAGATTAGCTTGGCACCGACAGGTGCCAAGCTAATCTGGCACTAGCCTTGAATTATCACGGTCGACCCATCTCCTGCTGTAGTGGGTCAGGGCTGAATGGATTAATCATAAGCACTCTCTGGGCGATGTTTTTCTTAGTCCTGCTTGTAGCCCTATATAAATTTTTGGCGCTGAACAGGAAGGTTGGCGAAAAAGAAGGTACATGAGCAGTGGCGGGGGGGGGGGGAGAGCAACCATCCATCCTGTTCTGGGGCGCACTCAGCGCCAAAAATTGTTAAGAAACAAAGACTACGCAATTGTGCATGGTTTTCATAACTGAGATTAGGTAGCAAATAGAGCAGTTAAATGAGTAGCTAAAACAAATAAGTAAATAAAATCTATTAAAGTGGAATACATCGCAAGTCCAAAGTTGTGTTGAGGTTTTTTTTGTGCATGATTTCAGCAGGAAAAAAAATTATATTAATCTTTTTGTTGTTGTTTCATTTGTTGGTTATAAATATTTTCTGGAGGATCACCCAGCAAGGTGAAAAAACTGCGTGCATGGCTGCTTTAGGTTCCCCACTCAGACTTCAATGACTTCATGCCGTGACTATTAAACTATTTAATCCCAAGGCCATATTTCCCAAATTTTAGAGGTGTCACTTCACAACTGTGCACCATTTCCAGGAGAGGGATCGACCATAATAATTCAAGGGTTTTGTCAGATTAGCTTGGCGCCTAATGGCGTCAAGCTAATCTGGCACCACCCTTGAATTATCATTGTTGATACATTACTTGCTGTAGGGCATTGGGGCTAAACGGGTTAATGTAAATGAACAACTAGTCATAACCCTTACCAATATTATGACACATACTGTAAGTACCCTCCTCACTGCAATGAAATATGTGAACACCATCCAATCGACTGATAGAGGCAAGGAATCTCATGTGGGCCCCATCTGTCAATATTTCAAAAGACAAATTTAACTCACCATCAGCTTCAAGAAAAGTGACAGTGGCGTATGATCCATCCCCAGCTATTTCCACGTCAGACGTTTCACCTCCACCACAGCGGCGTTCATTCTCAAAGTACATCTGCAGAGTATCTTCACTCACGGGGCGGTCTTGGGAAAATCCACGCACCAGTACGGTAGTGGTGACTGGCACTTGCTGAATATTCAGCTTCTGCCTCTTGAAAGGCTTGTTTGACAGGGCCTTCTGGACTTGCTCAAAATCTGAAATGGTTTATTATTAGATAATGGGATAAAATAAAAGCATGCAAACTCTGTGAAAGTCAAAGGTATTTGACTAAATGGTGGTCAGGGTGGACAGTGACTCAGTGTGAAATGAATTTTTTTTTTAAATGAATTTTTTCGAAAAATTAATTTTTCTCTAAAATGTATTTTTTCGAAAAATACTTACCGATGACATGACTAACTGGAAATAGTCTACTTGCTTACCAATTTTAGCCTAAGACCCAAAGGGTCCCCCCAGGAGGCTCTCGGGGATCCCTGATAGGGACGAGAGAGCTTTCGGGGATCCCTAACAGGGACGAGAGTAGCCTCCCCTGCCCATCCGGTCAGGCGCCCGGTGGTGTCTCCTCTAGCCAGTTGTCTACGGAGTTACCAGCGGCAAGCGGAGAGGAGGGAGGGACCTCCGAGTCATGTCATCGGTAAGTATTTTTCGAAAAAATACATTTTAGAGAAAAATTAATTTGTTTCCTCAAAACACATTACCGATGACATGACTAACTGGAAGAATGGCAAAGAGGAGGAGGGTGCCGCACAATCCCTTTTAGAAACCTCTTCAGGGACGAAGACGGCCCGTCACTCCTGATCACCCACTCCTGACAATTTTAGCGAAGTGCCGCCTAAGCGCCGAGGGCGCCTGGAGGGAGTGTTGCGCCGCAGAAGTTGCCCACCAGCGTAAGGTTGTCGCGCTGGACTGTCAGGGCGCGGGAGTAGAAGCGGCAATGGTAGATCCGTCCCGCCACCCCACCGCCGCCACAGTGTCCTTAACCACACCGGCGCGGCGAAGGCGAGACATGCGGCCCTAGCGCGCGTTCCATGGGCGCGGATCTTCAGTGCCCCGGCTCCCTGTGGGGAGAGGTCGCGATAGGCGGACCGGAATACCCAGCGGAGCGAGGAGGAGAACGTTTGGGCTGAGAAGCCGGTTCTGCCAGCGGTCGGCGGCAAGGGACGAGACCGTCCCCTCCGCACGGACTTGGAGCAGGTAGATACGAAGTGCCTGTCCCGGATCTTGCTGCGGAGTGCCCCGAGGAACCGGGTCGTGTAAGCGGCCGAGCGGCGAGGACCGGAGGCGCTGTCAAGGGAGACCTAGGCTGAGCGAGAAGGAAGGATCCGGGAGTAGCTGAACGGAGCCATCCACTCGGAACTGCAGGCCGGCGGGGCGAGACGAGAGCGTGGAGCTCGGTGACGCGGGGCGCCGTGGCGAGGGTCATCAGGAAGCAGGCCTCCGAGTCACGTCAGCAAAGCGGGCCAGAAGGGGCGGCTCAACGGTCCGAAGTCAGTCAGGGGAGGACCAGGGAGGTCCCAGCGCGGGCCAAGTGGGCGGGAGACCGGACGCTGCACGCCGAAACGCGCCATAAGGTCGGGCAGGTCCTTGCAGGCGCTGGGTCAGGACGGCCGAGGTGACGGTAGGCGTCGGCGATCAAGAGACCCCTCAAGAGCTGCTGCACCAGAGGGGAGCCAACCTAGGTCTTGGACGAGCCAGCGAAGAAGTCCGTGAGCTGAGGAGTCGTCAGGCCGACAGTGGAGAGGCGGCGGTCAGAGCACCAGGCACGAAGCACGCCACTTTCCCTCGTAGACACGTCTGGTAGGTCTGCGGGCAGAAGCGAAAGCATCCGCTGTTGCACTCAAGAAGCCTCCAGCAGAGAGAGCTTGCCACACAATCGCCAGGCGTGCAGGAGAAGTCGCTCGGGGCAGGGGTGGAAGAGCGGCTATCGGCGCTGTAAGAGCATCGGCGGGAGGTGGGAAAGGGAGGGTGAACCTGTGGCGAGACTGAGAAGGTCGGAAGTCCGCGAACCGGTCCGGCGACCGGCCACCAGGAGAAGGACTGCGTTGCATCCCCGGAGGCTGAGCAGGACTTGAGGACCAGGACCGCCGGAGGGTAGGTGTAAACGACCAGTCCGCCCCAAGGGATCGAAGGGCATCGACTGACCAGGCCAGAGGTCGGGAACAGGGAGATGAAGCGGGGAAGCCGGAGGCTCCACTTCGTGGCGAAGAGAACAAGGGGGGAGTCTCCCGACGGGCGCAGAACCAGCGAAGGATGTCCCAGCGAAGGGCGCAATCCGTGTGAAGAAGCTGCCACCGTCACAAGAGGTAGACTGTCAGGACGAACAGGCGACGTGGACTGTGGCGGGCTGGGAGGGAGAAGACGCTGTCCTCGCACCAGCGAAGGGGCGATAGAGGAGGAAGCAGAGGTCGGGAGAGCGGGGTCCTCCTGCGTCTGAAGGCAAGCCACGAAGAGGGGTTGTCGTAAGGACGAGGAGGTCCTGTGTCCGAAGATCGTATCGCCAAGCGCAGAGGGCCTGCCAACTGCAACCAGTCCCAGCGGGATGACGTGCCGCGAAGTCCGGTTCGCGGGCCAGCGGCCGGCGGACGAGCGGAATTCGGGAGAAGGAGAGCGCCCCAACGGTCGAGACCGGCAACGACGCAGAGAGAGAGACGGGCAGCGGCGAGGTCAGGGGGAATCCGGGAGCCGAGCCAAGAATGTCTGTCCAGCGAAGCCGACGTGGCGCAGCACAGGAGAGATCGGCACCAGGGTAGAGAGATCGCCGGAGGACGGCCTCCAGAGGCGGAGTACAGAAGACCGAGGGAAGGAGATCAGCCGCCGCACTCACCAGGAGGAGGAGCTGGAGCCGCAGTTAGGTGGGGAGCGCCGCGTCCGCAGCTACCCTCGGGCTAGAACGGCAAGGACTGGATCCGAGGCTCGTGAAGACGCACCAAGTCGCGGGCGGTCACCGAATCCACACCCAGGTGAACGAGTGGCGAGAGGTCGGACTGTAGTCGCTGACCAGGGCGCCCAGGCGAGCAACCGGAGGAGGAGAACATCGCTGCCCTACGAAGTGGGACCGCTGACTGATACCGCAGACGCAGGTCGACCCAGGAGGAGAACGGCTGACGGAAGAACAAGGTCTCGGGCAACCAAGGCATCCACGATCCACGCAAGGACCCAGGGCTGAGGGAGAGACCACACCGGAGGCCGGGCTGGAAACGGACCCGTCGACGGCAAGCGAAGACAACAGCGGGGGCGGGAGGCATGGGGACGCGTGGAAGCGAGGGGCAGATCCCGGCTGGCGGCGACGACCAAGGGCCGAAGGCGAAGCGAAGGGTCCGAGGCGGGGGGAGCCGCGCCGAGCGACGAGCACCAACGCAACATCTCCAGGCAGAGCGGAGACCTGCGCGCAAAGGGCGAGGGCCTTGGTCGGAGCGGGCGGGAACTCAACCACACGGGTGGCGCTGGGCCCACAGGCCTAGAAGGGGTCCTAAGGAGACTACCAGGCAGGGCCGAAGAGCGTGGGAAGCCACAGGAGCACGGCACAGCTGCGACGTCGCATCAGAGGAGAAGGTCAGGGAAGGAGCCATCCACTAGAGCTGGGAGGTGTAACCGCAAGGACGGGCGCCGGCAGAACCACCCGAGGCAGCGCGCACGAAGAGGAGCAAGTGGCCAGCTAACCGGGGAGCCGAAGGCTAAAACGCCAGCAGGCCAGCGGCGAACGCAGGACGCCGAGTCATCCACCGAAGAGGGTCGGGGAGACGCTGGAGGCGAACGGTGCAGAGAGAGGGGAAGAGGAGGTCCCGCGGAGAATGACAGGGCCGAGCAGAAGGCGAAGGTCGGCAGGGACACAGGAGGGCGTCAAGCGGGCGGGCGACGAACGTCGGGCGCCGCAACTATCTAGGCGACGAGGGCGAAGACGTCGATCCCCACTTGCACTGGGTGTACCCAAGGGGCACCCATCCACGCGAACTGAGCGCGAAGTAGCTTCACTTCGGCGAACAGACGAGAATCGGAGAACACGTGGAAAGGCCGTAGGCGCCCGGGGAAAACGGCCCGAAGTCCCGAGGTATATGAAAGACGATCCAGACGCCGTGCCCGAGGCTCAAGGAGGGGGCACCGTAGCTGGCTGGGAGGCTCGACGAAGGAGTCAGAGGGTAGGAAGGAAGGCCATAGGGCCGACTAGGGCACCAACCGGCGATAAGGGTCGCGGTGCCCGGGGCTCAAGGAGGGGGCACAAGCAGATAGGCGACTCGCCAAGGAGTCAGCGGGCCCAGGACCGAGGCCGAAGTAAGAACAAGGCGACAAGGTCGCGGTGCCCGGCTCAAGGAGGGGGGCACATAGTCGGGTAAACGACTCGCCGTAGGAGTCAGCGGACTTAAGCTGGGGCCGAAGGCCAAGCGTGAACTAATTGGCGACCAGGACGCGGTGCCCAGGGCTCAAGGTGGGGGCACAAGCGGCACGGCGATCCGCCGGAGGAGTCCGCAGGCTTAGGAGGGGCCGTGAGGCCAACGCGTCAACAATAGGCGACAAGGTCGCAGTGCCCGAGGCTCAAGGAGGGGGGCACGTAGCCGGCTTGGTGACTCGCCGGAGGAGTCAGCGGGCTGAGCAGGTCCGAAGGCCGACGCGTAGACTAGTTAGCGACAAAGTCGCGGTGCCCGGGGCTCAAGGAGGGGGGCACGTAGCCAGCTAGGCGACTCGCCGGAGGAGTCAGCGGGCTTAGATGGGCCGAAGGCCGGTGCTTAAGCTAATTAGCGACAAGGTCGCGGTGCCCGGGGCTCATGGAGGGGGGCACGTAGCCGGCTTGGCGACTCGCCGGAGGAGTCAGCGGGCTTGAGGTTTGGCCGAGGGGCCGACGCGTGAACTAAGGCGACATGGTCGCGGTGCCCGGGGCTCCTTTTTACGGGAGGGGGGCACGTAGCCAGCTTGGCGACTCGCCGGAGGAGTCAGCGGGCTTAACGCGTCTATGAATAAGCTACAAACTTACCAGGGACGAGAGGAGTGGCTATCCCATGTCCGAGGGCAGCTGGAACAATTCCGCCGTGCCGCGGAAGGTCCCAAGGAGGCGGAAGTCGCGGGTCGCTCGGCGGTGGAACACCGGAGTAGAGACCAAGAACCTCCAGTCAAGCAGGGCAGCCAGCGCAGCCGATGACAGAGGAGCAGGTGGCACCCGGTCTACAGTATGGCGGACACCAGGCCACTGGAAGCCGCCGTCCTGGGCAGCAACGCACTTGGTACTGCAACACATACCCAAACATGAAAGGTGACGGGCGGCGGGCAACTAACGCCGCCAGATAAAGCTCCGAATTAACGAGCAAAACTCACCGTTAAATGCGGAGAGAAAACAAACAGAAGTCCGAGCCAAGCACGACGTCCGGCCCCGCCGGGGGAGACGTATGTAGCGGACAAGACTTTACCTTTACATGGCGGAACTGCAGAGGGACGAAGCACAAAGCACCGGACACTAGGTCACTGGAAGTCGCCGAACTGGGAAGAGGCGCACTTGGCAACTGCAACCCAAACCCAAACATGAAAGGCGACCGGCGGCGGGTAACAAACCCCGCCATTTAAGGCTTCGAAAATTAAGAGACACGCGAAACTGACGGTGAATGCAAAGACAAACAGGAGCTCGAGCGCAGCCCGACGTCCGGCCCAGCCAGGCGAGACGTAGGAAGTGGCCGATACTCCACCTTTCCATGGCGGAACGGCAGAGTGACGAAGCACAAAGTACCAGACAGTAGGTCACTGGAGGTCGACGTACTGGGGAGAGGCGCACTAGATAACTGCAGCCCATACCCAAACATGAAAGGCGACCGGGGGCGGGTAACGAACCCCGCCATATAAAGCTTTGAAATCAAGAAACACTCGAAACTCACCGTGAAATGCGGAGAGAAACCAACAGTAGCTCGAGCGAAGCCCGACGTCCGACCCAGCCAGGCGAGACGTCGGAAACGGCCGAGACTTTACCTGTCCATGGCGGAAAGGCAGGGAGACGACGACGGGAGCCTAGAAGGTTCCAGGGCCAGCCAAGAGCACGAGGCACAGACGAGGGCTAGCAGAGAAGACGGAGGCCACGCCAGAAGCGGTAGACGAGAGGCTAGGCGAAGGCAGGCCGGTAAGGGACGGTCGAACCGTACACAGTCTTTCCAAGGGTCAGAGGCTCAGGTAAAAGCGTCCGAACGCTAACAGCGAAGTAGACAACTGGCTAGAGGAGACACCACCGGGCGCCTGACCGGATGGGCAGGGGAGGCTACTCTCGTCCCTGTTAGGGATCCCCGAAAGCTCTCTCGTCCCTATCAGGGATCCCCGAGAGCCTCCTGGGGGGACCCTTTGGGTCTTAGGCTAAAATTGGTAAGCAAGTAGACTATTTCCAGTTAGTCATGTCATCGGTAATGTGTTTTGAGGAAACAAATACTTACTGATGGTATTACTGATAGGAAACGTTACCTAGCTAGCCTAATTTTAGTCGAAATTTGGTTGTGTCCGTATAAGGTGAGGGGCGCCATAGAACAGGCAGTAACCCAAGTAGCCTCCCTTTCGCCCCAACCGGGTACGAGCTCACCTGATATTCCTCAGTTTAGTTTCTTAGCGAACTGGCGGCAAGCGGAGCAGGTGGGAGGGACCTTCGAGTAATACCATCGGTAAGTATTTTTTGAAAAAAATTCATTTTAAAGAAAAATTCATTTGTTTCCTCAAAACACATTACCGATGGTATTACTGATAGGAAGAATCTCGAAGAGGAGGCGGGTGCCGCTATAGCGCCCCTAACACCAAAGACACTGGCCCTCAGACCCGCCCTCCTGAAGCAAACTCCCGATAATTTTAGTTAAGATACCTACGGCGCCTATGGCGCCGGGAGGGAGTGTTGTGCCGCTGTGATGTCTCCCACCAGCGAAAGGTTCTGCCGCTGGGCGGAGAGGTCCCTCAGGTAGAAGCGGGCGAAGGTAATCTCAGCTCACGAACCCACGGCCGTCACAACGTCCTTGACAGCACAGTTGCGGTCAAATGCGAGACTTGTGGCCATGGCTCTGACCTCATGCGCCCTGAAGTTCATACATTTGGCTGCATCAGGGGCGAGGTCTTGGTAGGCAGAGCGAATCACCCAACGGAGCCAGGAGGAGATGGTCTGGGCTGAGATGTCACGTCTACCTGGGGACAGAGGGAGAAACAGGCGGGTGCGTCCTCTGCGCAGAGTCTTGGTCCGGCGCAGGTACACACGTAAGGCTCTCACCGGGTCCTGTTGTCTGGTCTCCTGGGTGGAGTCTGTCATTCGTAAAGGGCGAATAGTCATCACCTGTGGGGCAGCCAAGGCGACCGCTGGTTGGCCAGAAAGGTCGCTTCAGGAAGCACGTAGCCGTCCATCCGGCACTGCAAGCAACCTGGGTGTGTCGACCGCGCGTGAAGTTCACTGACCCTGGACGCTGTGGCTAGGGCCAACAGGAAGCACGTCTTCCGAGTCACGTCCGGCGTGCACGCCAACTGAAGAGGTTCAAACGGACCGAGCTGAGCCACGTAAGCACCCATGGTAGATCCCATCTCAGCAAAGCGAAGCAGTGCCGGGCGTTGCAGACCGAAGTGGGCCACAGATCGGCGAGGTCTTAGCAGCTACCAGGGTCGGGCTGGCCCAAGTGCCGGTAGGTGTCGGCGATCATGGCTAGGTAGCCCCGAATGGTAATTGGAGCCAGTCCCTGGTCGTTGAATAGCCGGAGGACGAACTCCGCCAGCTGGGGTACCGTCAAGTCCGTGGGGAAGAGGAGGTTGTCACCACACCAGTCCATGAACTGTACGGGCCTGTGGAGGTGCTACAGAAGACCACAGATTTCATTTTGAGAGCCAAACTCCAAGTGTGACGGCGTTCGAGAAGAAGAAGAAGAACCACACCAATCCCACCACACTCGCCTTTTTCCCTCGTAAACTCGTCTGGTTGAGGGTCTGTGGGCCGCGGCGATAGCAACCACTGCCGCACTAGCGAAGCCTCTGCTGGCGAGGACTTGCCGCACAATCTCCAGGCGTGGAGGAGGAGATGTCTGGGCACGGATGGTACAGCGGCTGTTGCGGTAGCTTGAGTGTAGTGCGTGGAGGGCACGTGGGGAAGAGATGACCATGACTGGTGAAGGGACAAGGCGCACCGAGCCTGGAGAATGCACACCTACCTTCGTAGACATAAGCAGAGGCGCTCCTCGTGGCTGCAGACCTCGCTTCCACCTCAAAGCCTAAAGCAGAGAGGGATAGCCGGACAACCACTTGTATGACCTCAGAATTTCGATTCTCGATGGCGAGCAGGGTAGCTGGAAGATATCTGGCCGTAGTGACGACTCCAAGAGCAACCGGCCTCGAAGAGCACTAGCACATCCCTTGTGTACGACAATCTTCCCCAGAACCAGCCGTAGCGCTTCCTCTCCAACCAGATGAAGTGTCTGGGGAAGACGATCCGCTGGCGTGCTAGCAGTCCTAACCATCAACCTGAACGTAAGGCTCTGAGGGCTGCTCCTATTCTGCACTGCTCCGCCCTACCGGAAGTCGTACTCGAACAGGACAGCCACGAATTCCATCCTCGCTGGAATCCGCGTGCAGGTACCACGTAGGACCTGCCCCGTAGACTAAGTAGCCTAGTCGATGAAGAATCGCGCGCAGGAACCTCTGCCGTCCGCCAAGTGCTTGCCAACTGGTTCCGAATAGTCGGTCATCCAGCTGTAACGAGTCCTGCAGACGTACCGCTGCCCTCAGGGCTCTGTACGTCTCCATTCTGCCGCGACGCCGAAAGAACTTGTTCCGGGCCAACAAGTCGAAGATCGGCCGCCATATCCGCCGACTTGGGTATGAGCAAGAGGCGACTGTACTGCCGCGGAATCGGAACGCCAGACCACCTCTAAGGTCTACGACTGTAAGGTCCTGCCACGCTGTCGTCACGTCTCATCTCCTGGTACTTGCGCCCCAGGCTGCGTGCTTCCACAGCGTCATCTGTCACGTCCAAGAACCCCGTTCACCCCAGCGAGACGCAGAAACAGGAAGGCTCTTGTTTCATCCTCGTCAGACCGCTGGGCATGTACCTGCATAACAAGCTGGTGGGAGTGAATCCATCTTCTCTGGTCAGGTACCCGAGAAGAACAACAGTTCTCCAAGTTGTCTCCACGCAGAAGTGCGAACCGTTTCCGCTAGGTCCCGAACCTGTTGGCTGAGGAGGAGACTTGTAGTGCTTGGCCGCTGCGGAGCGAAGACCAAAGCCAATGCGACGACGGGGGGCAGCGCTCCACCGGGAGAAGGATGCGAAGAGACGAGACGTCTCGTCCAACCAGGTGCGTAAGTCCGAACTGCATCCACTAACACAATGGAGAGCGAAGTCAGCCCACGCAGCGATGTCGGTCGGACAACGTCCTCTCCCCGCGCTGACACCTAGTCCTACGAAGGTAGACTGCCTACTTCCTAGCCATCTGCCGCACGCGGGGAAGTGGCTGCCACTGTCGTTCCCAGAACCGCGCCGTCGATGTCACAGAACCATCGCCTCCGTCCGTCGGCTGCCAGCTGACTAGTTCCGGCGCAGAGGACGAACTGCGCCTCCGCAGAAGAGTGGTCCCTACCAATCCAGCCCGACGATCTGCTGCGGTCTGCCGGCCCATCGTGCGTCAGTGTCCCTGGAAGGCTGCTACGTGCAACGCAGTCAACCAGGCGACGCCAGCGCTGACCTTGAACTGCGTCTCCGTGGAAGAGTTGTTTCTGTCAACCAGCCTGAAGGTTGGCTGCAGTCTGGCGACACGGCCTGCGTCGGTGTCCCTGGAAGGCGGCTCCATCCAAAAAGGTCCTGTTCCTGGTGACTCCCTTCTGCTGGACCAAGTCGTGGAGGAGGATCTGGCGGTACGCAGGGCTCGACTCTCGGCCCTGCGGGCTGGCTGAAAATGGGTCAGAGCGACGCTGCTGGGCCACAAGTCCTTGTTAGCCTCCTTGACGGTCTGCCAGGTGGGGCCGAAAAGGAGTTCTCCACCAAGAGGAGCCCGGCATAGCTGATTCTTCAACTCAGTCGGCAGCGAGCAAGCATGCAGGACGGTATCTCGACGCATCAGATCGCAGTTGGCAGCCACAGCCATGGCATTGACAGCGGTGTGGTAAGCGGACCGGTTGCCAGAAACTTCCAGGGCGAGGATGTCGGCCAAAAGTGGTGAGATGGTAGGATTCCAGGCCTCCTCAATGCGATGGACGATGGCCTGCGTCACCAGGTCCAGGAACCCCGCAGAGGCCAGGGAATTGCGGATGAGGGAAGCAGTCTGTGTAAGTCCAGGAGTGGAATCACGTCATCGAAGAGAACCAGCACAGGACAGCGCCGGAGGGTCCACCGCCGGGAGTGGGCAGGCGAAGCTCTGCGAATGTCCCGTGTACCACCTCTGATGGAAGGCCAAGACAGGTCCGCCAGCCACCTGGTGTCCGCGAAGACGCCGGTGTCTCCCAAGGCGCCCTGAAGCAGGTGAGTGGAGAAGTGTAGGTCCCGGAACCCAGGTGGTTGAGGAAGAGACTTGAAGTGCTTAGCCTGGTGCTCGGAGTCCACAAAGGGCGAAGCTCTCTTCTTGGCACGGGGAGAAGGAGGGCAGTCTTCCGCTGGAAGACATGACGCGATGAGGCGAGCCGCTTCGTCCAAGGCCCGAAGAGTCTCCATCCTATGGCTCAGCGTAGCTGGCGGCGAATCCATCTCATCTTGTGACTGCGAGCGTCATGTAGGGGAGGCGCCGTCATCGCCAAGTAATGCCGAAACGGAGTCCTATGGAGCCAAGCTGATGGAGTCCGTCAAGCGCGCGGGGGGAACAGGGGTGACCAACTCCTCCGAATGACCAGTGAACGCAGGCGCTGCAGCGGCCCGACGAGAAGAGTAAGCAGCGCTGGAAGGGGGTCGTCTTCCGCTGTGGCGACGCCGCAAGCGGAAAAGCGCCGGGGAATCCCGTGGGGTCCTATGTGAAGATGCCGAACTGCCAGGGGCAGGCCGGCGGTCCCGAGAGGAACGGGTCATGTGGGTGGATCATACCTTGTCTCCCATCGTCCGAGAAGAAGACCTGTGGTAACGGCTGTCCCGCAAAGTCCGGGAGGAAGAGCGCAGTCTAGGCAGCCGGTCCCGCGAACTAGAACAGCGATGGAGATTCGTAGTCGAGCCGGTCCTTCCCTCGCGTAGTGTCCCAACGGTACTGCTACGTCGTCGTAAGCTCCTGTCCTGTCCCTTGTCTCTGTGTAGCGCGCGAGCGCTTCTGGAGTCAGGCGAACTGTCCGAGCGTGGCCGAGGGCAGTGGTCGGGGCTCCCATCCGTGTGGTCGTCTCTCGCTTTTCAGCACTGCGTCTGGAGTGTGCTCTCCTCTCCACAATCAGGGCGATTGGTCGTGGCACATCTTCACTGACCTGGGATCGTGACGTGGAACGTGCAGCAGTCCTGTGGTGCTCGCGATCTCTGGATGCAGCAGGCTCGTGTCTGTCTATCCTGTGTCGGGAGCTGGCGCCACTCCGTGGAGGGAGTTTCTCTGGCCGTGGCCGCTCCTCACTGAGCTGCGAACGGGAAGCCGAGCGTTCGTCTCTAGAGGCAGGATCCTGTCGCGAGTGTGCCTCGTGTCTCTCTTCTCAAAGCACCGAACATGATACCTTCTTCTGTCAAGTCTGCGTTCCGCCATCTGGCCCGGAGCTAAGATCATCGTAAATTCGTGTGCCGACATGTGCCCGGAAGTAGTAGGATTGGTCCGATTCATCACGGTCATGGGTGACTTAAGAGCCCCATCCATGGTATTCTGCGCAATAGTCATCCTACTGGCCCGGAGCTAAGATCGTCGTAAATTCGTGTGCCGACGTCTGCCCGGAAATAGTAGGATTGGTCCGATTCATCACGGTCATGGGTGACTTAAGAGCCCCATCCGTGGTATTCTGCGCGGTGGTAGTTGTACTGGTCCAATTCGTCACGGTCATGGTAACTTAATAGCCCCATCCATGGTATTCTGCGCATTAGTCGTCCTACTGGCCCGATTCATCACGGTCATGGGAAATTTACTGTGCCCAACCGTGGTACTCTGAGCGGGAACTGATGGCCGCTCTCTGCTAGGTGTCGGGCGTTCACGGCGGTAGAATCCCCACAGCTCGGACCATCTCTCTTCCAGCCAGGGGGCGCATACAGCACAGGGATGTGTTGACTCAGGGCAGGCAGACTGCATGCTCATCACAGGGCCACTGAAAATCGCCACATTGCGAGCAGGTACGAACCTGGTAACTGCAACATAGAGGCCATAATGAAGAACAAGCGAGCGTGGCCACCGAGGCCGCGCGCCAACAATTACGCGCGCGTGGGCGAGAACAAACTCCAAAAAGTGCACAGAGCGTGCCGATGCCCGGCGCTCTTCCCTTCCCCTGAGCGCCGGTCAAGGGCAGTCACCGAGATTTTACCTGGCCATGACGGAGTGAGAAGCAAACCCACGCCGGTTGAAGCGACGTCCTGAGGCGCCACTGGACTCACAGTCACCACCCCGGTCAAGGCCGTCACAGGCACGCTAAGTCCAAGTCACGCCACACAGTTCAAAGTTCGAAACAGCACAAGGCACAAATCGAGTGAGCTCCAAGCTAGCACAATCCAAGAGCTCCAACGAGCACAAGCCAAGTCCCCAAACGAAGCAAGAACAGTTAGGTAAAGTCACAAGACGACCAGTCACATCCACACAGTAAGATTCGAAGAGCTAAGTACGAACACAACCGTCTACAGGCTAGCTAAGAACTAAACTGAGGAATATTGGGTGAGCTCGTACCCGGATGGGGCGAAAGGGAGGCTACTCAGGTTACTGCCTGGACTATGGCGCCCCTCACCTGCCAACACTCCCTTATACGGACACAACCAAATTTTGGTTAAAATTAGGCTAGCTAGGTAATGTTTACTATCAGTAATACCATCGGTAATGTGTTTTGAGGAAACAAATGGAAATGTGCCATATAAGATCACTACAGCCAGCCTGTGATACTTTGCACTGAAAACAATATTGAATTTTGTGTTATGATTTGTCAAATATCCATTTGCAGCACATCCCAAATGAAAATGTACCATGGTAAACTTACTTATGTCTTTTTCAAAGATGACAACGGCTGTTCCCTCTTCTTCACCAAACAAAATGCTTTCCACATCTTCTGCTGTTTTCGCCTCCACAAAGTTCCATAGCTCGTCACTGGAATTAATTTCTGGTAGTCCCGTGATCAGGATGTGGTCTCCCATCATCTTTGGTGGTTTGTGGAGTTGTACAGTCAGCGTTTGACCCTCCAGTGTTTGCTTTCTAGAGGCCACGCTGGCTGCATCTGTGCAAATATAATCACAAACTGATTTCATGCATTAGAGATGTGGCAGACATGCATTTTGTGGAAAGCTTCTTCACCAATACCATCCTTTTGCATGAGGCAAAGATCTTTATATGCCCCTGCACACTGGTTCATGCCCAAACTATTTAACCCTTTTCATCCTAATACACTATTGCTTGAGATAAATTTGACTGTGATAGTTCAAGGATGGTGCCAGAATAGCTTGACGCCTAAGGGCGCCAAACTATTCTGGTACCACCCGTCAACTCAAATGGTTGATCTATCTCCCAATCTGTAATGCTTCATAGGACACAAAGCATTTTTTTTAATCAGCCTCAGGATGTAATGGGTTAACAGCTGTGTTCTTCCAGTGGAGGCATTCTGATATTCAGTCTGCAAGAAAATAAAATGTTCATCATCTGATCCAAACTGAACCGACTTTATTTCATGAACACAAAACAACCAAAAAACGAAAAAAGGCATCAGTCGCAAAAACAACTTCCATCACACATGGATAAGACTCAACAGCAGATAATAGTTTAACTCATTTAGCCCCAAGACCCTACTGCAGGAGATGGATGGACTGTGATAATTCAAGGGTAGTGCCAGATTAGCTTGGCGCCTTTAGACACCAAGCTAATCTGGCACTACCCTTAAATTAACATGGTCCATCCATCTCTGGCAACTGGTACATAGTCGCTGGGTGACAACTCCCAAATTGGGAAATGGGGCCTTGGGGTTCAGAGGGTTAGAAGAAGATAATACTGGTAATGAACAGCATACAGGTACTTTTCCCAACCATAACGGCATATTAAATCAAGCAAAAAAAAAGGTGAAAAAGACATGGCCATATAGCTGAAACCATTTTGCTCCCGACACCACAGAAGACATGACAGAAAATGATCTTCAGTCCAGGGTTGTACCATCAACCATCGGCATGGGAAATGACCCCCCGCCTCCTACAAAAGACCCCAACCCTGATTCCACCCATATTTAAAAAAACAACAACAAAAAAACAACACATCAGTGCTGAAATAAAAGTTTTGTCTGGTTTACCGTCAGGATTTTCAAACGTGACGATGACAACTCCTTTTTTGAAGTCTGTTCTGACATTGGTCACCGGCCCTCCCCCTGAGCGACGCTTGTTCTCAAAGTAGTTGAACAATGAGTCTTCGCTAACTTCCTGCATCAGACCTCGCACCATGACTGTGTTCAGGCCGCTGGAACTTTCAGAGCCTGGCGAAGCAGCCCGGGCTGGTGTGGGTGTTGACGGTGTTGGCACAGTCACGGTGATATCTTGTCCGTCCAATTTGAAATGCTGCTTTTCCAACACTCTCTTGGCAGCTGGACAAGTAAGTGAGAAGTACAGCTTAACCCCTTAACCCCTATCATACTGAGGCTAAAATCTTCAAATGTGTACACTGCCATATGCAAGCTACATTATAGTACTTACAGATGAGGATATAGACCAACGGCTTTAGTTCAAGGGTGGTGCCAGAATAGCTAGGCGCCAAGCTATTCTGGCACTACCCTTGAACAATTTTAGTCAAACTTATTTCGCACACTGGTGTATTCTGAATGATAAGGGTCAACCCCTGTACTACCACTGGATGCGGATTGTGATTTTGGAATCAGCGTAAGCTTAACAGCAAAGATCCCTAGCTGTTGAAGGAACATGGATACTATACCTCTTGCAGTTGGGTGGTGTTAACTTCTGTTCAGCAGTTGAAGCATTTTGAGTTGGGGGGGGGGGGGGGGTGGGTGTCCAGAACACCTGTATCTCCCCCCCCCCCTCCCAGATCCGCCCCTGGAGCATACCAGTAGTTGACGTAAAAAGAAAAGGCAATAGCCCTTATCATGCCTGTCGTGCTTGTTATGTGCTGTGCATAGACTCGTGAGAATTGATGCCTCTTGCACAAGAAAGGGGATGAACCTTGAAAACATTGTACCCTAACCCATTACATCCCGACGCTGATATTTTTAGAATTTGCTTATTGTCCTATGAAGGCTACATTACACATTAGGAAGTAGATCAACCATTTTTGTTCAAGGGTGGTGCCAGAATAGCTTGGCGCCTTAGGCGCCAAGCTATTCTGGCACCACCCTTGAACTAAAATGGAATTGTACATTACAATGGGTTAATGTACAATTCTTTCAAGGTCCCCTGAACTATCGTAGTCAAATTTTCTTCATGCAATAGAGCATCAGGATGAAAAGGGTTAATAAAATCAACGTACCATCTGCATCTTCAAATGTGACCACGGCCACACCAGACACAGGATCCAACTGTATGTCCTTTATAGGACCTCCACAACTTCTTCGTTTGTTCTCAAAGAAGAACTGCAAAGTCTCCTGCGTAGTTTTTGCTGACAGACCTCTGACCTCTACAGTGCAAGGGTCGGGGGGAGGAGTGGCTGCAGAATCATGGGAAGGTAGTGTGCTCTTACTCGGTGTTGCTGTCGACAGGCTGACGGTCACCTTGCTCTTAGAAATGTTGTGATTTCTCTGCAGAATATCTGGTATAACTGGGAACAAAAAACAAAAATAAAAAATAACCTAACCATACACAAAAACAAACAAACAAACAAATTCCAAATTAAAAATGAAAGTTGAATAAATTTCCTACCAAACAAAAATAAAACAAAAAATTCACAGACTATTGCTGTATGCATACCAGTATAATGGTCGACATAGCTGAAATGATCTTTCTCTGCTACTTTGCACTGTCGCTGTTCACATTAAGGGGAAAGTCGGTATTCTCTGTGTCTTACATGATATCTGTCCATGTGCATAGGCTTTGGTCCCCTCCCTATACTTCAGGCCACAGTTATATCGCTTCTATGGAAACCAGACATGCGCAGCACAGTAACTCGCATTAACAATACCTATTCTGCGACATACCAAAGGAAAACAAAAACCTGTGAACAGATCACAACATACCCGTGGCCTGTAAAATATCGCAAGGACCCAAGATAATGTGCACGGACAGTGATCAACTAAAACACTGCGGAGTTAACCCTTTCAGCCCCGGGACCCTGCAGCAGGAGATGGATTGATTATGATAACTCAAGGGTAGTGCCAGATGAGCTTGGCGCCTGAAGGCGCCAAGCTCTTCTGGCACTGCCCTTGAATTATCATGATAATCCATCTCATACAACTGGTACATAGGCGTTAGACAATGCCCCAAAAAGTGTGGAAATGCGACCGTGGGGTTAAGAGGGTTGAGCCCTAACTGTGTCATCGCCATGATGCAGCAGCAGCATTGAGCTCAGTCACTCATTATGTTCCATTATCATCTTTTAGGCTTAACATTGTGTAATTGTGCATTTCAAAAAGGGCAGAATTCACCCCAATTTTTTCATTTCTTTTCCATTTTTGGCTCACGTGCCAAAGCAAAAGTGAGTCTATGTTCTGGGAAAGTGTCACGTTATGCTTTTTGCACTATGCAAGTATGCTTGAATGTCTATAAAATCAGCTGTACATGGAAACATTTGTTCCTGCTGCTTTTAATGTAAAGTATCCTTAGAAGTCTACTTTATGGCACGATGTACATGTACATAACACATTTCTGTACAAATTAGGCAAATTTTTAATTTGTACCTTTTTTCCATCAACAGTGGAGAATAACTCAGGAACATTTTTTTTTTTTTTAAAAAGCCACAGATTCCTGACAAGAAATTTGAAAAGAAGAGGAAGAAAAAGAAAACAAGAAAAAAAGACGAATCCTAATGGTCCAAGGGAAACAACTGCAAGTATAAGCAATGGACTCACCTGCAGGATCAACAAAAGTGATGAGTGCTTCCCCTCTTTCTGCGTCCAAATTGATGTCTTTGACATCAGCTCCCCCTCCACGCTCGCTCTCAAAGTACAGTTGAAGCAGATCAGCTGACACGTTCTGTTTGAGGCCCGACACTTTGATGGTGGCAGACGGGCCGGGTGGCTGGTATGGGGTCACAGTGAGAATGGTGCTGCCAACTTTGTGGGATCGCTTCAAAACCTCAGTGGCAGCTGTGAGAGGTAAAAAAGTGAACAAATAAATCAGCAAATATGAACAAAACAAATAATAGTTGACTGTAAAAAGAAAAGGCAATTGCCCTTAACATGCCTCTCATGCTTGTTATGTGCTGCAAAGACTCGTGAAAATTGATGCCTCTTGCAGAAGAAAGAGGATGAACCTTGAAAACATTGTACCCTAACTCACTGCATCCTGTGGCTTAAAAAAAATTACCTATTGTCTATAAAGGCTACATTACAGATTAGGAGGTAGATCAACCATTTTAGTTCAAGGGTGGTGCCAGAATATCTTGGCACCACCCTTGAACTAAAATGGAATTGTTCATTATAATGCTTTACATTTCTGAATTTGTTTTGTTCATATGTGACCCGCCACCACAAAATGAGTCTTAAGTCACTTTTTGGACATTTTGAGATATTGATATCAGCAGAAACTAGAAAGAAAACCCTTTTCAATGGTGCCAATAACATGTGAATCAGACGATTGGTCACCGAGTTATGGTTTATAGAACCTGGGGACCCCGCACATGTACCCGACCACGCCACCCGACAATTTTCAAAATGAGTCTAAAGTCACTTTTTGGACATTTTGATATATTGATATCAGCAGAAACTAGAAAGAAAACCCTTTTCAATGGTGGCAATAACATGTAAATCAGACGACTGGTCACCGAGTTATGATTTTTAGAAACTAGGGACCCCGCACATGTACCCGACCATGCCACCCGACAATTTTCACCAATAGCGGGAAATCGGGTCAGGGACATTACGACTCATTTCGTGGTGGCGGGTCACATATTTGCTGATTGGGAATGGTTGAACATGACAAATCAATTTTGCTCTCACAAATGAAAAGACTGAAATAAGTACAATGGCAATATTTTAACTGATGATAAAACCAAAATGAAATTAATAAAGTACACACACACACACGCACATACACACAAGAGTGCACACATGCATGCACGGACAACACCATCCTCTATGAGAAAACTTACTTTTGGCATCAACGAATGTGATCACGGCCATTTCCGCCTCTTCATTCACTTCCACATTTTCTATCGGACCACCACCTGTCTTACTGCTCTCAAAATACAACTCCATCATTTCTTGGTTAAGTACAGTCACGCCTCCACGCACTTCTATTTTACGTGAAAGGTCAGCTGACTCATCTGATGCATGTCGGTCTGACAATGGCGACTCCTGATGCACAGGTCTGGTAACGCTGAGTGCTTGTTGTCCTATTTTGTGTGGGCGCCCCAAAACATGATCCACAACTGGAAAAGAAAGAAAGCAGCTAGACTAGAATAATAAAGGAATGTATCTGATTTACACTGAATTTCTGCAAAATGCTAATTTGTATTAAAGATAGCTCAAATTAAGATAGTTAAATGCCGCACATAGGCACGTTGTGAAATTATCTTTCTTGAACTGGCAGACAATTGTTTTGTCTACCTAAACAAGGCAATGCATCAAAACATGATTTCGCGTCAAAATGGCACTCATGAAGTTGTATTTGAACACCACTATTGTACATAACAAAATCTGCTCTCAGTGATACTGATATAAGCTGCGTCATTGTGCACATAAATTGTAATATCAAACCTGATGGGTCTTCAAAGGTGATGAGAACATAGCCTTGCTGGCGGTGATCTGACACATTGGTAATGGCACCACCCTGTGATTTTCTTGGGCTCTCAAAGTACAGCTGCAGCAATTCCAAATCAACGGAGGTGTCAACACCACTCACTTGCACTATGGACAAGTTCTGCAGGGATGATGTATCAGGACCTTAGAAGAACACACACACACAAACAAAAAAAGAAAATAAAAGAAAGCACTAAATAAATTCAGTAACAGCACGATAACAACTGATAATGATAGTTCAAGGGTGATGCCAAAACAGCTTTTGGCACCACCCTTGAACATTGTTGGTCAATATATGTTTCATGAATGTGGTGGTCACCTTAGGATAACTCCTCATTTCCAATAATTACTTCAACATCAGGGCTAACTGAGTTAACCCCCATGTGTGAATCCAACAATACTGTGTAAACAGTACCAGAGGCTGCATGGACTAGGGAGTTAAAACTGCCTGTGGTGGATCTGTGCAAATTAGGTAACTGCCTACTGCCAATACTTTACCAATGAGTGCAAAATATCACGTGCACACACACACACACACACATATATGAATGTATGCGAGTGCACATACACACCCACCCACAGAAACACACACACTCAACATGGTGTAAATACATACATATGTATTAGACCTTACATCCATGACTGAAACACTTGAAACACATATCCGACTCAAGATATTTAGGCTTCATTAACGCAGTCTTTTAACATTTTGCAAAGAACATTTAACCCTCTTGTGTGTGCTGCCACTAATACTGCTTACTGGACCAGTGGCTGTATGCACAGTTACACAACTTCACAATATTGCAAGAAATCTCACCAGGAGAAGCTGAAGTCTCAGGTGTGTCAGGAAAATGACCATCACCTTTCTCAGTCGCACCCTGCTGCATACCGCCACCATGTCCCTGCTTTCTCCCACCCCAGGGTCCAGTGGGGGTCACCGCTGGGCTGCTGTGTCTTGCAGGCTGAGACATACCTTGGTGAGGCATCTGGTGAGGGTGGTGAGGGGGCTGGTGAGGTGCCTGTTGCTGAGAATAGGGAGGTGGTGTGTAAGGTCCTTGCTGGGGATAGTAAGGGGTTTCGTAAGGTAAATGTTGCTGGTGAGGGGTCTGATGAAGCATTTGCTGCTGTTGAGGGACCTGGTGAGGTTGATACTGAGGCCGCTGGTTTCTGGGAGTGTAGGGACACCCAGGGCTTGGAGCTCTGTAAGCTGGTGGTGGGTGTTGGGGTAGCCCAGCGTTAGGATTAAAACCAGGTGGCCAATGTGGGGAACCAGAAAACGGTTGTCTTGGGTGCTGTTGCTGATGCTGCCAAGCTGGTCCATAATAGCCTGGTGGATGTGCTTGCGCAAAACTTTCATGATAAGATTCCGACATCTGCTGTGGACGCAGGGGGACTGGTCTAAAAGCGCCGTCGCCAAGTGACAAGTGCTCTTGTACACCAGGACTTTGACGCGGATCATACATCGGCTTGGGGGAGACACCTCTAGGAGAGTGTGATGCTTCTCGTAGATGCAAACTCGGATCTTCCGACTTGTGCAACTGTGTAGGTGTATCGATCTTTTGTCTGCTGGACGTGGGGCTGTGCGTGCACTTCGTAGGGCTTGTAGCTTGTTGGGTTGGCGTGTGCTGCTGCTCTGCTGAACATGAGTTAGTCGGCAACATCTGGGAAGTGTCAGTCTCTGGACCAGCTTCTAAGGAAGAGACTGATACTGACAATGATTCAGGAAGCATTGAAGTTGGTGTCACTGGTGTGGGTGTGCTGTCGTAGTGCAGCTCATCCCGATGCTCAGGTGCCATCATGAATTCATCATCTGCTTCTTCTTCTTCTCCATTCCCTTCACTCGCGCACCCTTCTTTGCTAACAGGACTGCTGGTGTCAGGTGTAAAGTATCCCTGCTGTGCAGATCCAACTCTCTCCTTCTCTACATCATCTTGGCTAACTGAAAGTGACATTTCTGCTTCAATACTGTCATTTTGATGATCGTCATCCGTCAAGTTTTTTTTATCCTCTTCTCCATCTTTTTCTTCCTTCTTTTCCTCTTCATCCTCGGGGCAATTGAAAGCACTATCTTCAGGCATAATAACAGCTTCTTTTTCCAGTGTCAGAACAGCATCTGCAGTGACCCCAGAGTCACCATGACCAACAGGCTGAGGAGACTCCTGTCCTACTCTTGAGTCGGAAGACGCCATAGAAGCAGCAGAGTCAGGAGTGTGTTGTGGGGGTTTGACACTGGTGTCTGTGTGTTGTGGGGGTTTGACGCTGGTATCTGGTCCTTCTCTGTCTTCCTGCACCATCTGATCGTTATTCAAGGACTTGCATTTGAAAGGTTTTGGTGGAACGGCAGGCTGAGGACGTGTTGTTACAGTTTGTGCATCTTCTTTGCTGGCCTCAAACGCATGGATGAGATCCTTCACTGACCCCCTGACCCGAGGCTCCTCACTCTCTTCTTCAGTGCTGGGTGAAGTGATGTCTTCTTTTGCAACAGGTGAGCGGCTGGCGAAGGTCAAAATAACACCTCCCTCTCTGGTTGTGGTGACAGCAGTGGGACTAGCGTCATCATCACTCACATGATCCTCAACAACGTCATTTTTCCCTTCTGGAACTATTTCAACATCACCTTCATCATCATCAGTGTCATTCCTGTTATCTCCATCATTGTGCTGCGGTGATATCTCACAGTCCTGCAGCTCTGATGAGACATCCGGGCACGTGCTCAAATCGATGAGATTTTCATCTTCTTTCTTGTCACCTTCAAAATCCGCAGGGTGTTCTGAATGATCTGGCACCTCCTGATTCTCAGAAACAGTCCCTAGAAAAATGAGGTCCAGATTGGACTGGACCTGACTGGAAGTTGCCTGACTGATAGGGGGTGGGGCTGCTAGAGAGAACAGAAAATAGTCCAAATGTTGGTGAAATGCAGTATATAAACAAAGCATATAAACAAAGCACAATGCACAAGTGAAAAGAACTAAGACCCCAATATTTTTCCTTTGTCTTACGCATTATGTTCAAATGTTGGTAAAAGCTAATAATTAAGAAGACAGACCTATATGCAAGAAATTTCACACGTTAGATCCTTTCACTTGTGAAGTGTCATGTCTGTCTTCCAAATTATGTTCAAATGTTAGTATGACCATAGGTAATCAGAATGATGAAGAAAATACATGTACTGCACTGTGTTTCATGCCTAAACCCTTTGGTTGTCATTAGTGGTTTTTGCTGAGATGATTCCTGCAGGAATAACAACATCCTGACATCCTGCAGGAATAGCAACATCCTGCAGGAATAGCAACATCCTGACATCCTGCAGGAATAACAACATCCTGCAGGAATAACAACATCCTGACATCCTGCAGGAATAACATCTTGACATCCTGCAGGAATAACAACATCTGACATCCTGCAGGAATAACAACATCCTGACATCCTGCAGGAATAACAACACCCTGCAGGAATAACAACACCCTGACATCCTGCAGGAATAGCAACATCCTGACATCCTGCAGGAATAAGAACATCGTGACATCCTGCAGGAATAACAACACCCTGACATCCTGCAGGAATAACAACATCCTGACATCCTGCAGGAATAACAACATCCTGACATCCTGCAGGAATAACAACATCCTGCAGGAATAACAACATCCTGACATCCTGCAGGAATAACAACATCCTGCAGGAATAACAACATCCTGACATCCTGCAGGAATAACAACACCCTGACATCCTGCAGGAATAACAACATCCTGCAGGAATAACAACACCCTGACATCCTGCAGGAATAACAACATCCTGACATCCTGCAGGAATCATTGTGACAAAAACTGCTACAAATAGCCAAAGGGCTAAATCCCATCAAACGATATAGAATCTGACATAGATTAACTTTTGTTTTGTCTTTTAAATTACATACCAGCGTGCAAAAGGTCATCAGGTCTACACTGACTGCTGTTGCCATGCACAGATGTGTGCAGGCCAGTGAGTGCCAAAGTCGGGCCAATAGCCTTTAGGACACTTGGATGGTTGATCAATATCCTAAGTGTTGTAACTCTTATTTAAAGCAACCCCATTGCTAAGCAGTCATAACCTATCATTGAATTTTCATGGTCAACCCATCTCCTGCAACTGGTAAGAAACACTTTGTTAAGAAACACTTCCAAAATTTGGGAAATGCACCCTTGGGGCTAAAAGGGATAAAACCTTTGGCTGTCAGTAGGGCTTTGAGTCCTGATGATTCCTATAGGAATCATCACGACTAGAAGTGCTACAGACAGCCACAGGGTTAAATTCTGTTTGAAGAAGATGCCTGCACACCTGTGTGTGGTGGCTCAGCACCAGCACTCAGAATGATGTTCAGGTTTGACTGAAGTGCCGCATAAGAGTCAGCCGAAGGTGTGATCTCAGCAGGTTCCTCGACCTCCATGTTCAACATGGAGAAATCCTCGTCCGAGTCTAAATCCATCGTCACAGTGAAGACTCAAGAAGCCAAGTAGAAAGCTGGATGGTAGCAAATTCTGGGGAAAAAAGAAACGAGTGAGCAACAACTGAGTACCAATGAAAGAAAATGTAATAGATCAATTGATCATTGGATCAACTGTTTGTGCGCTATTAGTTTTGATTCATTTACTTAGTATTGATCTTCTCACTCACTCACTTATTCAATCATCAATCTTTTTTCTCTGTCCATCAATCCATCCACTGATCCATCAATTACATGTAGCTATTAAAAAGTGTCCACAATAAAAGCATTAGGGAGAACTGGCTTCGTACTCCCTTAACATGAAAGTGGGTCAATAAAATCTGCAAACACACTATCGGACACAGATAAGGGTAATTAATTGTTTCATTGATGACCACAATATTAACCCCTTTGTGCATGCAGCCACGGTTCTGTAAACAGCAAGGGTGGTTGATATACAAAGGGGAATCACTCAGTGCTGGACAGACAAACAGATCCCCTGCCCCCTTCTATCAGGCACCCAATCACCAGCCCACAGAGAAATACGCAGGTATAGAACAAGACGATCATCTGCATCCAGATGATGCAGATGATCGTCTTGTTCTATACCTGCGTATTTTTCTGTGGGCTGGCAATTGGGTGCCTGATAGGCGGGGGCAGGGGATCTAACTTTGTCTGTCCAGCACTGAGTGATTCCCCTTGGTTTGTGTACAATTCTGCCAGCGCTAGCCTCACCTATCTGGTTTGTGAGATGATGTACAAAGGGATTAAGCTGTGAGATTACTGACATATGAACTTTGTCTCATGTTTGTTGTGTATACACACCAACCCTCTGGCTGTAGGTAGCGGTTTTTGTCATGATCATTCCTGCAGGAATCATCGCGACAAAAACCCACTACCTACAGCAAAAGGCCTAAATAAAGATGATTTGGCCTAGTACTGTGACCAGGAAGGTTTTGATCACTCCAATATATGACCAGTTTACACACTTTGACTCATTTAACCCTTTTAGCCCCAGGGTCCCATTTCTCAAATTTTGGAGGTTTTGCCTAATGACTGTGTACCAGTTGCAGGAGATGGATTGCCCATGATAATTCAAGGGTAGTGACAGATTAGCTTGGCGCCTTCAGGTGCCAAGCTAATCTGGCACTACCCTTGAATTATCATGGGCAATCCATCTCCTGCTGTAGGGACTCGGGGCAAAATGGGTTAACCCCAAGGAGGCATTTTCCAAAATTCAGAGGTGTCACTGAATAACTATGTACCAGTTGCATGAGACGGATCAACCATGATAATTCAAGGGTATGCCAGATTAGCTTGGTGCCTGATGGCATCGAAGCTAATCTGGCACTGCCCTTGAATTATCACGGTCGATCCATCTCCTGCTGTAGTGTGTCGGGGATAAATGGGTTAAGCTATCATGAGACACGAGATGTCCATCTCATTATCTAAATAACACAGTAATAGGCAAGTAAGCAAAAAGTCCCGAGCCCTCACCAGCTACTTTAAATACTCATGTATGTGTTTGCACAAGCTACAGCGGATGTCAGTTCAAGAAGCTTTTGCTTACTTAAATGTGACACTACAGTTTATCAGTAGAACACGTTTGTTTTCACAAATCATCTCACCCAAGTAACTGCAAGTACGCATACTATACTATCATACAGTGTTCCTGCCAGTAAGTAGCTTTGAAGTAATGTCAACATATAGATTAGCGGTACCTGCTGTGTGCACTTTGGACCATATTGCTTGAAGCTTTAGTGTCAAAAATCACAGACATGCATGCGACCTGCAGCCGCATTGTCAAAAAGCCAAACACCACACACCCTACATGTACATTTTTGAGGGGTGAGTGGTGTAAAGGGTGGAGGTTGACAATTCATTTTGTCACTGGGTCACACCTGTCAAAATGTTATAGCTATTACCTGTTTACCTGGTCTGTCTAATTCGTTTGTTTTGTTTACTCAAGGTAAACCTTCAGGTGCCAAGCTAATCAGCACTGCCCTTGAATTATCATAGTCAATCCATCTCCTGCTGTAGGGATCCGGGGCTAAAAAGGTTAAAACAAATAAAAAATGGGAATGTGCTGGCATGTCAAACCCGCCTGCTGTAAATAAAAACAATGTCTTGCCTAGCTTTTTTTTCATCTGCATGAGGCATAGATTCTCATGAGCCCTTGAAGCTGCAGGCGCTCATGAGAATCTATGCCTCTTGCCAGTAGTATTATGGCTCATTTCCTGGCATCAGCTTCTGTTCCCGAGATGAAAGATGCCGGCAGAGGGGTTTAAAGTCCAAGAGTGTCTGTCATTTAAACCTTTTTTTTTTTTTTTTATCCCGATTCACCCATTGCTTGAAATAAACTTGACTGATATAGTTCAAAGGTGGTGCCAGAAGCTATTCTGGCACCACCCTTGAAGCAAAAGAGTTGGTCTATCTCCTAATTTGCAATGTAGCCATCACAGTACTGTACGCAAATTTTACTAAATCAGTCCCAGGACGTAATGGGTTACTGAAAAGAAAGCTCCTCATTGGGGGAATGAGGAAGGGGTGACGATCAAAGGTTGTGGAATAGTGATCAGCTGATAAAAAAAAAAAAAAAAAAAAAAAACCAATGATAAGGTGTTGTACACGCAACCTTATAACACACGGTCATGTGGCCCGATTGTCAGTAAAGAGACTAAAGAAAAAATGGACGAAGCCATCTTAGTTTCCGAATTCGTTCATGTTGTAAACATAACATGGTGAAAAACTACGTCAGTTGCATGCATAAGCTAGCTGTTAGGGGAAAAAAAAAAAAAAACTTCCAAAGTACACCAATATGAAAAATACTAAATCATATGGCCATCGTTCTTTTACCTGTGGTCGCAGTAGGCCGTGTTGTGGTTTCTCTGACAAAGAAATTTCACTTCCTGAGAAACTGCAAACCGAAAGTAGCGCAGCCCCTGGGCGCGTTCAGCACGCACTGTCTTCGTGTGTAGTAACCAAGTAACTCACACCAAAGAGCTCCAACATGAAATCGATTCCTGTTTGTTAATTTCCTCTTATTCATTGAAACAATTCGCTAAAGGAATGATTCCATGATTTGTGGCAAATGTGCGGCGCACACGGAATCAAAAACTGAAAGTGAGTGACTAAGTCCGTAGATCAGTCGCATTAGTTCGGTTTACCTGTCCGGCGAACGCACCCCGAAAATGCTTCCTGTTTCGGTTACGTCATGCTAAAAATAGAAGGCTCTTCTCGTATTCTCTTGCGCAAAACTGAGGTCCCCGGGTCAATAACTCAATATGGCCGCTGTTCAGTGTGGATGGACCATCAGAAGGGGTGGGGGGGGGGGGGTGGGGGGAGGGTGGGGGCCGGACTGGAGACTGGATATTGGCGGGCCAGTGCGGGCCCTTACTGAATCTCCTGCAATGCCGCAGACCCAGTGCGGATATATACTGAACTGAGGGCGCAGGTATGTACTGAGACTATGTACACAGGCCACACAGGGCAATTAGGTTACGCCCCCTTTTCACACACTGTTATCTGTTAGCCTCTTGCAGCATAAAACTATGAACGAAGAACTTTTCTTCCAAAACAAAAAATCCACGCGGAGCACATCACAGGAGAAGCTAATTCAGCAATTCTTAAAAAAATTAAGAGTTAGCGTTCTTCACAACACTCAAATGCACTAAGTACCCCATGACAAAACTGTCGTCTGCAAGCCTGCATACAACCGTGCACATGCCCCAATCAGGCTCCCATGAACACACCAGGTCGACTAAAATTACCCAGATTTTGCTCTTTTTCACACCACCTGTCATGCCTTTTGTTGCTCAAAACGCCAAAAAAGGCACACAATTGAAGTTTTACACCCTAAAAAAATGGCAAAAAGGGAGGAAATTTTTTGAACTATTTCTGACGGAAAAGTTACTACATGCACCGGAAGCAATTGCCCTGTGTGGCCACAATGGGGCATTCCGCCGTGGCGGCGCAGTGGTAAAGTAGCGTCTGCCACCAATGCTAGAAGTACGAGGTTCAATACCCGGTTTGGAGTCGGACTTTTCTCCTCTAGTATGTGTCACCGTGAACTTTCGGGCGGACCGTTGGGGGTTCTTTCTCCGGCCGCTCTTCCTCCCCCTCCACTTTCGTACCGCTTTCAGAGGCCACGTTATAAATTTCAAATACACGCGATCAGCCTAATCACTGAAAAACCTCGGTCCGGTCTGATCACTAATGTAGTAGTGCCGAGGGACTTTACCATCAGTTTATCCCCGAGTTCCTACAGCAGGAGATTGATAGACCATGATAATTCAAGCGGGTAGTGCCAGATTAGCTTGGCGCCTTCAGGCGCCAAGCTAATCTGGCACTACCCTTGAATTATCATGGTCAATCCAAGGCGCCAAGCTAATCTGGCACTACTGACCGGCCTTGAATTATCACAATCCAAGGCGCCAAGCTAATCTGGCACTACCGGCCTTGACTGATTATCATGCTCAATCCAAGGCACCAAGCTAATCTGGCACTACCGGCCTTGAATTATCACAATCCAAGGCGCCAAGCTAATCTGGCACTACCGGCCTTGACTGATTATCATGCTCAATCCAAGGCACCAAGCTAATCTGGCACTACCGGCCTTGAATTATCATGATCAATCCACGGCGCCAAGCTAATCTGGCACTACCCTTGAATTATCATGGTCAATCCACCTCCTGCAACTGGTACCATATGCATAGTCTTTAGGCAACACAGACCTCCAAAATTTAAGAAATGGGACCTTGGGGCTAAATTGGACGGAATTGTCAGTAGACTAGCCCTGGCTGATGTCGGTCGTCTAAGTGCCCAGGGGACGCTATAACTGAATGGAACGAATGAAGCGAATGTCACTGAGTAACAAAGGGAGAATAGGGCGGGGCCTTTCGTCGTCGCGGGGAGGGGCAAGTGGGGGTGGGGGTTGGTGGGGCATCGTGGTGATCCACACGGGGTTGTCTCTTGAACTGAGTTGCACTTGCCGAGTGAGCAAAACGGAAAAACAAAACAAAAACAAACCCTCCGACATGTCAGGTGTTTTTTTTTTTTTTTTTTCCCCCAGCTCACTTGGCAGCGTGCGTGCGTATGTGTGTGTGTGCGACGGTGTGCGGCATTAATGCATATGATTGTGTGCGTGTCAGTGCGCCGTGTACTATCAATGACTAACTTATGTCAGTGTGTGCGTGCGTGCACGCGCGCGAGTGAGTGTGCCTTTGTGTTTATGTGTGGTCACCGCTTTTGCATTAAAAAGCCCAACTGACTTTTTTTGTTGTTGTTAGTTTGCACCGGCCCAATGCGCAACAGGCCATCGGGCCGACGTCGGCCCGGCCGATGGCCTTTTGCTCGTCATCGGGACCTGACCTCGCTCGCCCGGCGGTATACACTACAGCGGCTGGAGATACTTATCAGGGACAGTACATCGTGAAGTGCTTCTCAGTGTCGGTTATCATGCGAAGAAGTACCCAACGGAGAAAGAAACACGCTTAGAAAAAACGGTACAACACAATTTATTAATATTTCGGGTAAATACCCTTTGTCAAAATAGACAAACAAACAGAGACATTAGCCGCTACTTATCTTCATATGCAGAAGAAATGTGGCAACTCAGGTCCCGATGAGCAATGTTGCCACATTCCCGGCTGCATATGAAGATAAGTAGCGGCTAATGTCTCTGTTTGTTTGTCTATTTTGACAAAGGGTATTTACCCGAAATATTAATAAATTGTGTTGTACCGTTTTTTCTAAGCGTGTTTCTTTCTCCGTTGGGTACTTCTTTGCATGCGTTTCACACGCTTGGCAGTCACCTTTTTGGTCTGGATTGGTTATCATGCGGCTATAACCGTCAATAGCCACTTCAGTACCACTGACGCCAGAGTTTTCATTTTCTGCTCATTGAAGCACCTGCACATTGCCTATTCACTGCACTTGAAGGCAGCATGTTATTTCCTTTCACTGGCCGCCAACGGGCGGGTTAAAACTGCTGTGGTCTCGGCTGAAAGTCAGTAAATGGCCTTCCGGTAAATGATTTCACAACCGTGTGTCCCAAGGTGTACATATATAGATAAGCCCGCCAGCAAGAGGTGATAGATCCTCATGAGCCCCCGCGGCGTCTGCGGGGGCTCATGAGGATCTATACCTCTTGCCTTTCGGTACTGTTCTCTCGTTGACTTTCAATGTCACACTTTTGGCAGTGGCGGAGCGACTAATGACACGGCGCAACAAGAGATAAGCGGATTTCCGAAAAATGTCCCGTGTTTGCAAGCTTTACCACAGAGGGAGATAATTGTTTTTTCTGCAAACAGTTTCGTGCACTTTCGTATTAAGTTTCATCTTTCCCGCACCGGAGCCAGTCAAGGGCACACAACTCTGAGGACAATTTTACTAAATGCCGGGCAGGGGAGGGGGGGGGGGGGCGGTGGGGGTGGGTGGGTTTACGACCTGTCCGGCCAACACTGACCTGTAAATTGATACACCCAGAGCAGTGGCCCAGATCTTTAGTTCACGGCTGCAAAGTCTGGTAACTACTGACTCCGAGACCTTTTGTCAGTTTCCCAAAATTTCAGCCTTTCCACGTCGGTAATGCCGACTCAGTACTGGCTCTATTGCTAATGACGCAGTCTGACATCTTTGTTTTTAAATGTTAGTCTTCTTGTAATGTTTTTTGTGTTTTTTTTTTATCTATCCAACATTTAGCCGCCGTTTCACATCGGTATTGCCGACTACTGGCTCCATTGCTAACGACGCAGTCCGACATCTTTGTTTTTAACTCTCGTCAAATGTTTTTCTTTTTGTAATGGTTTATTTGTGAGTTTCTTTTTAATCCATTGCCATTTCATTCAAAATGTGAGTTTGCAAAATATGCTAAAGTGATAAAATTTGATTAAAATATTCTTGAAAGGACATCAATTAATGAAATAGTTTTGTTGTGAGTGTATTTTGGGTGTCCTTGATATCTCAATGGTTGCCACTTGTGACCGATTGATAGTTTCACAGTAATTTATGCATAGGGCAAGCCCACACACAATTTAAACTTTGCCATGCCACTAGACAGATACGCGCAATCGAAAATCCACCACCGGCTTTCGGCCACGCTGTATGAAACTGACACTGTAGCAAACCTGAGAGAGCAAGAAATGTGGTGCCGGCATTCGGCATCGACAGAGTTAAATATAACATAACCAGAGATGGGGACCACTAAACGTTGTGTTGACTACAGAGACTGATGAAAATCTGTGCACTGACAAAGGAGGCTGTATCAAATCACAGCCTACTTGACTTTGTCAGACTGAATTTATTCTGTTTGTGGGGAGTAACGAGATATAAGCTCCGCCCGGCAAGACTAAAGATGATGAATCTTAAAGTAAAGTGTTGGAGAGATCATTTAGGTCTATGCTGCTTGATCAACAGGCTGATTAAGTTTGCCATGTGGCACTGCCGGGGTTTATGGGGCCCCTAAACACCATCCACCTAAAACAAAGAAAGCATGGTTTTCGACTGCCGGCTTAGTTGTACAGCCCTTGTACAGCACTGAGGTGATCATGGACGGCCCTGACGGGCGGGTTACCCTAGTGTATATGAATAAATAAATGAATGGATGGATGAATGAATAGATGAATAAATGAATGAATGACTGCCGGAATGAATGAATTAGTGGATGGATGGATGGATGGATGGATGGATGGATGGATGGATGAATGAATGAATGAATATATGTGTTGTACACGTTTCTAGGTTGGCCATATTAATACTGCTACCTGTATTGGGATAAAACGCGATCTGGCTGTTGTCAATATCAGTTTAAGCAGCTGATGAAACTGCATCCGATGGACATACTTAAAACATTGTTAACTCTATATTTGATAGAAACCCTAGGGGTGTAAGTGTATATAGAAATATGACTCATACACCAAATGTCACTAAAAAAATTAAAATAAAAAAAACTAATCTTAAAAACGATGCGGTATTTAGACCACATGGTTTGTGAGGTCTTGCGGTATATTTCTAATAAAGAAAACCGACTCAAAACGCAGAAACTAAAAAATTTCCTTCTTAGGACAAATTTCAACACTATATGTTATGACTTGGGTATGAAAACACATCTTACTTCTACAGTTTCTGTCCGATTTTCCTGTTTTGATGATCGTTTAAGTCAGTCAGTCACGTGAAAGATGCTCACCAATTTTCAAGTCCATCACATGAAAAATACAAAAATTTCAGTGTACAAAAGTTGAAAAACTCCAAAAATCACTAAAAAAATTATAATAAATTAACCAACCGTTTAAAACTTGCGCTTGTTTCACACCATGGTTTGTGAGGAGATTTCGTATATATCTGAATAAGAAAATCGATGGAAAACGCTGAAACTGAAAAATTTTCTTCATAGCATGAAAATTTTCACTATATATTATGACTTGCAGAGGGAAATGCATTTAACTTGTACAGTTTCCATGCGATCTGGCTGTTGTCAATATCAGTTTAAGCAGCTGATGAAACTGCATCCGATGGACATACTTAAAACATTGTTAACTCTATATTTGATAGAAACCCTAGGGGTGTAAGTGTATATAGAAATATGACTCATACACCAAATGTCACTAAAAAAATTAAAATAAAAAAAACTAATCTTAAAAAAGATGCGGTATTTAGACCACATGGTTTGTGAGGTCTTGCGGTATATTTCTAATAAAGAAAACCGACTCAAAACGCAGAAACTAAAAAATTTCCTTCTTAGGACAAATTTCAACACTATATGTTATGACTTGGGTATGAAAACACATCTTACTTCTACAGTTTCTGTCCGATTTTCCTGTTTTGATGATCGTTTAAGTCAGTCAGTCACGTGAAAGATGCTCACCAATTTTCAAGTCCATCACATGAAAAATACAAAAATTTCAGTGTACAAAAGTTGAAAAACTCCAAAAATCACTAAAAAAATTATAATAAATTAACCAACCGTTTAAAACTTGCGCTTGTTTCACACCATGGTTTGTGAGGAGATTTCGTATATATCTGAATAAGAAAATCGATGGAAAACGCTGAAACTGAAAAATTTTCTTCATAGCATGAAAATTTTCACTATATATTATGACTTGCAGAGGGAAATGCATTTAACTTGTACAGTTTCCATGCGATCTGGCTGTTGTCAATATCAGTTTAAGCAGCTGATGAAACTGCATCCGATGGACATACTTAAAACATTGTTAACTCTATATTTGATAGAAACCCTAGGGGTGTAAGTGTATATAGAAATATGACTCATGCACCAAATGTCACTAAAAAAATTAAAATAAAAAAAACTAATCTTAAAAAAGATGCGGTATTTAGACCACATGGTTTGTGAGGTCTTGCGGTATATTTCTAATAAAGAAAACCGACTCAAAACGCAGAAACTAAAAAATTTCCTTCTTAGGACAAATTTCAACACTATATGTTATGACTTGGGTATGAAAACACATCTTACTTCTACAGTTTCTGTCCGATTTTCCTGTTTTGATGATCGTTTAAGTCAGTCAGTCACGTGAAAGATGCTCACCAATTTTCAAGTCCATCACATGAAAAATACAAAAATTTCAGTGTACAAAAGTTGAAAAACTCCAAAAATCACTAAAAAAATTATAATAAATTAACCAACCGTTTAAAACTTGCGCTTGTTTCACACCATGGTTTGTGAGGAGATTTCGTATATATCTGAATAAGAAAATCGACGGAAAACGCTGAAACTGAAAAATTTTCTTCATAGCATGAAAATTTTCACTATATATTATGACTTGCAGAGGGAAATGCATTTAACTTGTACAGTTTCCATGCGATCTGGCTGTTGTCAATATCAGTTTAAGCAGCTGATGAAACTGCATCCGATGGACATACTTAAAACATTGTTAACTCTATATTTGATAGAAACCCTAGGGGTGTAAGTGTATATAGAAATATGACTCATACACCAAATGTCACTAAAAAAATTAAAATAAAAAAAACTAATCTTAAAAAAGATGCGGTATTTAGACCACATGGTTTGTGAGGTCTTGCGGTATATTTCTAATAAAGAAAACCGACTCAAAACGCAGAAACTAAAAAATTTCCTTCTTAGGACAAATTTCAACACTATATGTTATGACTTGGGTATGAAAACACATCTTACTTCTACAGTTTCTGTCCGATTTTCCTGTTTTGATGATCGTTTAAGTCAGTCAGTCACGTGAAAGATGCTCACCAATTTTCAAGTCCATCACATGAAAAATACAAAAATTTCAGTGTACAAAAGTTGAAAAACTCCAAAAATCACTAAAAAAAATTATAATAAATTAACCAACCGTTTAAAACTTGCGCTTGTTTCACACCATGGTTTGTGAGGAGATTTCGTATATATCTGAATAAGAAAATCGATGGAAAACGCTGAAACTGAAAAATTTTCTTCATAGCATGAAAATTTTCACTATATATTATGACTTGCAGAGGGAAATGCATTTAACTTGTACAGTTTCCATGCGATCTGGCTGTTGTCAATATCAGTTTAAGCAGCTGATGAAACTGCATCCGATGGACATACTTAAAACATTGTTAACTCTGTATTTGATAGAAACCCTAGGGGTGTAAGTGTATATAGAAATATGACTCATACACCAAATGTCACTAAAAAAATTAAAATAAAAAAAACTAATCTTAAAAAAGATGCGGTATTTAGACCACATGGTTTGTGAGGTCTTGCGGTATATTTCTAATAAAGAAAACCGACTCAAAACGCAGAAACTAAAAAATTTCCTTCTTAGGACAAATTTCAACACTATATGTTATGACTTGGGTATGAAAACACATCTTACTTCTACAGTTTCTGTCCGATTTTCCTGTTTTGATGATCGTTTAAGTCAGTCAGTCACGTGAAAGATGCTCACCAATTTTCAAGTCCATCACATGAAAAATACAAAAATTTCAGTGTACAAAAGTTGAAAAACTCCAAAAATCACTAAAAAAATTATAATAAATTAACCAACCGTTTAAAACTTGCGCTTGTTTCACACCATGGTTTGTGAGGAGATTTCGTATATATCTGAATAAGAAAATCGACGGAAAACGCTGAAACTGAAAAATTTTCTTCATAGCATGAAAATTTTCACTATATATTATGACTTGCAGAGGGAAATGCATTTAACTTGTACAGTTTCCATGCGATCTGGCTGTTGTCAATATCAGTTTAAGCAGCTGATGAAACTGCATCCGATGGACATACTTAAAACATTGTTAACTCTATATTTGATAGAAACCCTAGGGGTGTAAGTGTATATAGAAATATGACTCATACACCAAATGTCACTAAAAAAATTAAAATAAAAAAAACTAATCTTAAAAAAGATGCGGTATTTAGACCACATGGTTTGTGAGGTCTTGCGGTATATTTCTAATAAAGAAAACCGACTCAAAACGCAGAAACTAAAAAATTTCCTTCTTAGGACAAATTTCAACACTATATGTTATGACTTGGGTATGAAAACACATCTTACTTCTACAGTTTCTGTCCGATTTTCCTGTTTTGATGATCGTTTAAGTCAGTCAGTCACGTGAAAGATGCTCACCAATTTTCAAGTCCATCACATGAAAAATACAAAAATTTCAGTGTACAAAAGTTGAAAAACTCCAAAAATCACTAAAAAAATTATAATAAATTAACCAACCGTTTAAAACTTGCGCTTGTTTCACACCATGGTTTGTGAGGAGATTTTGTATATATCTGAATAAGAAAATCGACGGAAAACGCTGAAACTGAAAAATTTTCTTCATAGCATGAAAATTTTCACTATATATTATGACTTGCAGAGGGAAATGCATTTAACTTGTACAGTTTCCATGCGATCTGGCTGTTGTCAATATCAGTTTAAGCAGCTGATGAAACTGCATCCGATGGACATACTTAAAACATTGTTAACTCTATATTTGATAGAAACCCTAGGGGTGTAAGTGTATATAGAAATATGACTCATACACCAAATGTCACTAAAAAAATTAAAATAAAAAAAACTAATCTTAAAAAAGATGCGGTATTTAGACCACATGGTTTGTGAGGTCTTGCGGTATATTTCTAATAAAGAAAACCGACTCAAAACGCAGAAACTAAAAAATTTCCTTCTTAGGACAAATTTCAACACTATATGTTATGACTTGGGTATGAAAACACATCTTACTTCTACAGTTTCTGTCCGATTTTCCTGTTTTGATGATCGTTTAAGTCAGTCAGTCACGTGAAAGATGCCCACCAATTTTCAAGTCCATCACATGAAAAATACAAAAATTTCAGTGTACAAAAGTTGAAAAACTCCAAAAATCACTAAAAAAATTATAATAAATTAACCAACCGTTTAAAACTTGCGCTTGTTTCACACCATGGTTTGTGAGGAGATTTCGTATATATCTGAATAAGAAAATCGACGGAAAACGCTGAAACTGAAAAATTTTCTTCATAGCATGAAAATTTTCACTATATATTATGACTTGCAGAGGGAAATGCATTTAACTTGTACAGTTTCCATGCGATCTGGCTGTTGTCAATATCAGTTTAAGCAGCTGATGAAACTGCATCCGATGGACATACTTAAAACATTTTTAACCCTATATTTGATAGAAACCCTAAGGTTCAAAGTTTGGTTAGGGTTACCATTATGGTTAGGGTTAGATTCTAGCTATAAGCCTAACGTGGTATGTAAAGCACATTTTTGGTCATTTTTTTTTTATGGTGCCATTTGATAGCCCATGTGGTACTGAGTCCAGCAATGCAAATACAACTTTTGTATTCCAATTTAAACATGTGTTATCGCCCTTGAAAAAAATCGCGGGAAAAGCACATTATCGGCTCTGGTGTCCGTATTTTATGTTCAATCTCTCCCATTTTCATACCCATACTGCGGCTGTACTATTTTTATCGATATCTTTAAAAAGCAGGTGTAAATACTTTATATATTTTTTTTAATATTTTTTTTTCCAAAAAAAATTCAGATCACCTTTTTAATTTAATAATTTTCCTCCCATTCACAACACCTAGACTTAGCTTGCATCAAAACGTTCCGGTCATGCAACTGCATCCGATGAACATACATAAAACATTGTAAACACTAGATTTAACAGAAACCCTAATGACCAAGTTTACCGCGTCAGTATCAGCAAGACCAACTCTAAAAGCTATCTACCTCAGTATTTTTCTCGCACAGTTTTCACCCAAACTCTGAACACATTTATGACACTATTCTCATAAAGTACTTTGAAAGACCCTGCAAGTTGTGTTGCTCAGTTTTTATTTGAAAAAAGTTCCACGTCTAGTGCCAAACCCTGTCAGTCCAGTTTATTATGTTCAGTGTACTCCAGCTTCTTGGCATTTCCGCAGTACCATACTCTGGGGTTCATTTTTTGTTTGTTTGTTTGTTTGGTTTCTTTTTGTTGCTAAAGCCAGAATCAACCTGAACACACCCACAGACACAATATCATTGCACAACCACTATCATTCAGCCACATTACTCTTAGACTAGTGGCATTTATGTGACTCACTTCACACTACAACACACAATTACTTTACCGGATAACTGAACCACCTAAAATGACGGCACAGTTTTAGGACCATATCAGTATCCCTTCCCAACCTTATATTGTTCCTGCAGAATCATGCAAAAACACTTTCAAGTCCCAAGGAAAAACGTTTGCATTTATATCATATGTTTACATATCATATCATCACAAGCTCCTATATAGATATTTGATAGAAACCCTAAGGGTTTAAGTGTATATGGAAATATGACTGATATGACCAAATGTCACTAAAAAAATTAAAATAAAAAAAACTAATCTTAAAAAAGATGCGCTATTGAGACATTATGGTTGTGAGATCATGCGGTATATTTCTAATAAAGAAAACCGACTCAAAACGCAGAAACTAAAAAATTTTCTTATTAGGACAAATTTCACCACTATATGTTATGACTTGGATATGAAAAGACATCTTACTCCTACAGTTTCCGTCCGATTTGCCTGTTTTGATGATCGTTTAAGTCAGTCAGTCACGTGAAAGATGCTCACCAATTTTCAAGTCCATCACATGAAAAATACAAAAATTTCAGTGTGCAAAATATGAAAATTGTTCTAAGTCCAAAAATCACTAAAAAAATTATAATAAATTAACCAAGTGTTTCTCACTTACGCTTGTTTCAAACCATGGTTTGTGAGGAGATTTTGTATATATCTGAATAAGAAAATCGACGGAAAACGCTGAAACTCAAAAATTTCCTTCATAGCATCCAAATTTTCACTATATATTATGACTTGCAGAGGGAAATGCATTTAAGTTGTACAGTTTCCATGCGATCTGGCTGTTTTCAACATCATTTTAAACAGCTGATGAAACTGCATTCGATGGACATATTTAAAACATTGTTAACCCTATATTTGATAGAAACCCTAAGGGCCAAAGTTTGGTTAGGGTTACGGTTATGTTTTAGTGCTAGATTAGGGTTAGGGTTATAACCCTAATGGTATGTAAGGCACATTTTGGGTCATTTTTTTTTTTATGGTGCCATTTGATAGGCCATGTGGTACTGAGTCCAGAAATGCAAATACAACTTTTGTATTCCAATTTAAACATGTGTTATCGCCCTTGAAAAAAATCGCGGGAAAAGCACATTATCGGCTCTCGTGTCCGTATTTTATGTTCAATCTCTCCCATTTTCATACCCGTACTGCAGCTGTACTATTTTTATCGATATGTTTATAAAGCAGGTGTAAATACTTTATAGTTTTTTTTTAAATATTTTTTTTCCCAAAAAAAGTGCAGGTCACCTTTTTAATTCAATAATTTTCCTCCCATTCACAACACCTAGACTTAGCTTGCATCAAAACGTTCAGGTCATGCAAGTGCATCCGATGAACATACATAAAACATTGTAAACACTAGATTTAACAGAAACCCTAATGACCAAGTTTACCGCGTCAGTATCAGCAAGACCAACTCTAAAAGCTATCTACGTCAGTATTTTTCTCACACAGTTTTCACCCAAACCCTGAACACATTTATGACACTATGCTCATAAAGTACTTTGAAAGACCCTGCAAGTTGTGTTGCTCAGTTTTTATTTGAAAAAAGTTCCACGTCTAGTGCCAAACCCTGTCAGTCCAGTTTATTATGTTTTTTTATTTTAATTTTTTTTAGTGACATTTGGTATATCAGTCATATTTCTATAGACACTTATACCCTTAGGGTTTCTATCAAATATAGGGTTAACAATGTTTTAAGTATGTCCATCAGATGCAGTTTCATCAGCTGCTTAAACTGATATTGACAACAGCCAGATCGCATGGAAACTGTACAACTTAAATTCATTTCCCTCTGCAAGTCATAATTATAAGAGGGATTCAGTTGTGGTTTATCTATCTGCACCATTATGCCTGAAAGTGGCAAGAAAGACTTCCTTATCTTTGCAGGGTTGCACTGATGGTAGATTGAATGGTGTTCAAGTGGGAGAGTTCCTCTTTCAGGTCATATTACATATTCAAATCTGGGCAGTTGAGGCAGTGCAAGGACCTGTGTTTTTAAAAATAATTTTTGCCTTGTTTAAAAATTTGTAGTAGGGTTGAATGTTGGAATTTGCTGGAAATTTCTGGTTAGCTGAGAGGAGACATGTTTGGTGCTTTGATTCATACCATCCTGAGCTTATCCAGTGGACAATAGTGGGCCTATGTTGAGTTGCCGCTGACTTAGTGATTTGTGGGGCACGCTGATTTCAGCTGTGCTTGGGTGTGGGGTTGGTAAGGAATCAGGTTCATAACCAAGAAATGAGACTGTCAATGTGCTGGTTTTTGTTGTTGTTGTTGTTATTTTGTGCATGGCAAATGTGCAGCTGATGGGCGGTAGTGTTTTTAGGGGATCCTTGAAATATTGACTATAGCTAAGAGACTGGACAGTACGGAAACGGCACTGTATTCCGTGGCCAAAAGGGCTGAACATAAAAATGTAAAATGCACTGAATGTGTGTGTGTGTGTGTGTGTGTGTGTGTGTGTGTGTGTGTGTGTGTGTGTGTGTGTGTGTGTGTGTGTGTGTGCGCGTGCATGCGTGTGTGAAAATTACGGCTTGGTTACACACACACACACACACACACACACACACACACACACACACACACACACACACACACACACACACACACACGCACGCACGCACGCACGCACGCACACACACACACACACACACACACACACACACACACACTCAGTCCAATAGAATAAAGAGGGGATAGACTGTGCCACAATTAAAATCACCTATCCTTCTATTTCATGCTTAGGGCTTTTAGTCCCTCAGTTCACTCTGTTAGTATAAACATCCGATGCGGATCGGTTTCCAGCAATGAGGGCCACATGTGGGGCCCTGTGGCTATCACTACTGGACACTGACCGCGTCCACATTCATAGGAACATCTGGGGTGGATTACGTTTGGCATACAGGACAGGATCTCACGAGCCCCTGTGACTGGTAGGGGCTAATGTGAATCTATTTCTTCTCAGGCAAAGGGGGGTGGGGGGTGGGCAGGATGAAAAACTGTACAGAACTGCAGCGTGTGTGTTGGTGGGTTATATGAGTCTGTTCACAACCGCCACCCATGCCCTCCCTGCAACTGGTGCATTGAGAAGAGCGTTTGTCATAAAGAGCTGGCTCTCACGAGCCCCTTGGACATCAGAGGCTAATGTGAATCTATTCCTTTCGGGCAAAGCGGGACAGGATGGAAAACTGTACAGAGCTGCAGGGAACATGTCGGCGGCATATACCTAAATGTATCTTCGTAAGGTACAAAATCTTCAGTGATTTAACTCTGCCTGCCCATTTTATTTAGTTCTGTTCCCTTGTAGCTTACCAGAGAGCGCTTTCCACCTCAGTGCCATAATGAAACCGGCGGCAGTGTCTATGTTGCCGGGGGCATATACTTTCATGTCTCTTAAAGGCTCCGAAACCTTTAGTGATTAATATCTCCCTGCAAGTTTCATTTACCTCTGTTTTCTAGTCATAGAGTACCAGAAAGAGTTTGGCTAGTTAGTGTTCGAGCTAGCCGCTCAGGAAACCGTGTGGAATGTGTCGGTCGGTTTTCGATTGCTCACATGTGTAAGCCGAAAGTTGTAACTGACTGGCTACTTTGAAAAGTGTATGAGCCCTTACATTCATACTTAAGTTGCACAGTTCAGTTCTGGTCTGGAATCTTACACATGCACCACGTGAGGCAGCCAAACAACACTAAAATACATATACACTCAAAGCCAAAGTATTGTATCAACTGTAGATCATTCTAAGCATTTTAAATAAAATGTTTATATTGAACCATTTTTTAAAAATATTTTACCATAAACAAAATACTGCAGTATAATAACAATTGCCATAATATCACATTTTTTAAAAAGTCGTGAGAGGAGAGTAAAAACAAAATGTCGGACAGCGTCGTTAGCAATGGCGACAGCGATCGCTTTGCCGACTTGAAAAGGCTAAAAAGTAAGAAAGTACAGGCCAGGCCGCGATCGGAAGTTTTTCTAGTGTGACACTTGACGTAGCCTGGTCTGTTTCAAGCGTTTTCACGAAACACTGGGGCCCATATGCCCTAGTTAGAGTGTACCAGAAACGACTTTGCTATCCACGTCAGTGCCCTCGGAAACTAAGCCGCATCAGCCCAAAATACACTCAAAACAAAAACTATTTCATTAATTGCTGTCCATTTTTAAATGAAATTTTATCACTTTTTGTTTATTTTGCAAAATCACATTTTGAATGAAATAGGCGATAGATAAAAAACCCACAAGAAACGTTATAAAAAGAAAACGAGCATTTGACGTGAGTTAAAAACAAAGATGTCCGACTGCGTCTTTAGCAATGGAACCCCATTACCGACGTGGAAAGGCTGAGTTTGGAATTTTTGGAGAGGAGTGTCTCAGAGTCAGTAGTGACCAGACTTTGCAGCCGTGAACTAAAGATCTGGGTCCGTGCATTTGCCACTGCTCTGGTTGTGTTTCAGTATAGGTCAGTGTTGACCCGTACCAACCCCCAACCCACCCCTCTCCGGCCCGGCATTCAGTGAAACCAGATGGGAGGCGGCGCGTGCCGTCCCTATTAAGAAATTTAGTGTCAACAAGAGGGCTACTGGGACGCTTGTGATGCGCGTGCCGTCCCTATTAAGAAATTTCTGTCAACAAGAGGGCTACTGGGACGCTTGTGATGATATGACTTAATATCTACTTTGTCAAGGGAAATTAAAGTCGACTGACCGTGCATCAATAGAGGAGACAACGGCCTCAGTTCACGTGACACAGCAGCCATTTCCGTTAGTCTGTGCGCGGCAGTTGAAGTAACGGCAGGGTTTACAACGTAAGTCAGTATTTAAAATTGTTGTGCGTTTCCTTGGTTGTTTAGTAGACCATCAGATTATAACATTTATTTTCAGTTTCTTCACTAGTTTTACTGCACGCACGTAGGCCTATTTATTTTATTTTATTTATTTATTTATTAATTTATTTTTTTAATTTTAAATTTTTATTATTTTTATTTTTGTAAATATTTTATTTATTTATTTATTTATTTATTTGCGGGGGGGGGGGGGGGGGGGTGTTGCCTGGTAGGGCTTAGTTGTAGATCAGTACAGCGGATACTTTCAATTTTCGTCCGAGTAGTTTTGTGTTGTTATGCATTCACTTATGTTGTTTGTTTGTTTCTTTGTTGCATGGTAGAGTCTGGTAGCAGATCAGTATTGCGGATATTTTCAGTTTCAGTGCATAGTTTATTTCATAAAGGAGGCGAGGGTGGCGATTTGGGGTCTGTGTGATTCCATTGAACGGTCACTGAGGCAAGAAAGACTACCGTTTTCCTACGCTTATGTGTAACATACAGCAAAACATAGGAAACCATAATATGACCAGGGGCCAGATGCATGAGTAAGCTTAGTCCTGCACCAGCCATATTAACCCATTACATCCTGAGACTGATTTTGGACAACTTGTTTATTGCTCTAGGACTGAAGGCTACATTACACATTAGGAGATAGATCAACTGTCTTAGTTCAAGGGTGGTGCAAGAATAGCTTGGCGCCTCAGGCCGGCGCCAAGCTATTCTGGCGCCACACTTGACAGGGCCGGATCAATCAGTTTTTAAGGGGGGGGGGGTGCTCTACTTTTTTTTATATTGCCAGGGTCTAGTATATATCAAAACACCACAACCGAAACTGTTCTAGGAGGTGTTGCAATAACATTAAAGCACCCCCTCTCCTTAGTCTCGGACCACTATCAGTCACTCCATTCTTCGGTCTCGTCATCACTTTGACTATGGCCGGGCTTCTCTGACCGTGCTTTACTCTGGATGGAGTCATACCTCACAAACCGGCGTCTAGTTGTATCCGCAACAGTTGTCACTCTGCCCCAGCCCCAGTACTTTTCGGAGTGCCCCAAGGTTTTGGCTCGGGCCGATTTTCTTCATTCTGTATAATTATAAAGTCGTTAGCAACTATTTTTTCAAAGTACTCTGTTAGACATCATGTGTTCGCTGGTGACACACAGTTGCACAGTGAGTGAGTGAGTGTGTGTGTGAGTGTGTGTGTGTGTGTGTGTGTGTGTGTGTGTGTGTGTGTGTGTGTGTGTGTGTGTGTGTGTGTGTGTGTGATGGTGTGTGTGTGAGTGTGTGCGTGAAATATTGTATACCAGTTTTTGTAATTGTATTTTTGAAATTTGTAAGGCGCCTAGAGCTCTACCTGAGTTTAGGCGTCATAAAAATCATCATTATTATTATTAAAAACGTGGCGGTCGCGCCTTCTCCCATCTTGGCCCCGCCACTTGGAACAGCCTCCCCTCCCCAGTCCGTAACTGTCAAACGCTCTCCTCATTTAAATCACTTCTCAAAACCCACCTCTACAACGCTGCCTTTCATTAGTTCATTTCCCCAGCCATGCACAATTCATCACCACTGTCACGTATGTGTGTGTGTGTGTGTGTGTGTGTGTGTGTGTGTGTGTGTGTGTGTGTGTGTGTGTGTGTGTGTGTGTGTGTGTGTTTTGGCTGTTAGCCTTTCCATTGTATCCGCAGCGCTTACAGCTACTTTTAGAATACGTGCTTAACAAATCTCCTTTATTATTATTATTATGGGGGGGGGGGGGTGCTGGTGCTGTAGTATCAAAGCACCCCCCGCCCCCTGGATCCGGCCCTGCTTGAACTGTCAGTCAAATTTATTTGAGTCAAGCAACTGGTGTATCTGGATGAAAAGGGTTACGCAAGGTGCTCCGCTATGATGGCCGCCGGGGGAGGACGGCTTAGCTCACTCGTGCAACTCGCCCCCGTTCTTGTATGTTAACCCATTTAGCCCCAGATCCCTACAGCAGGAAAATGATTGACCATGATAATTCAAGGGTAGTGCCAGATCAGCTTGGCGCCTGATGGCGCCAAGCTAATCTGGCACTACCCTTGAATTATCATGGTCGATCCACATCCTGCATGCAACGTGCAAGAGAGGGGGAATATGAGAGTATTAGGGAATCTTCTATGGTCCTCATTTTTCTATGTTATTCGCTCACAAAAACGCACACGACCTTGCCTTTCCTTTTTCTCAAATTCCTTTTATTTTTCTCTGTAATTAGATATATAAAGAAAGAACTGAATCTTCATTAACACTATGACTGAGAATTTAAGGGGTTAACTCAGTCATAGTGTTAATAATACTTCAAATCCCCCCCCCCCCCCACAGACAAAACGCCCGATCAAACCAGTGCTTGTAACCCAAAGCAATTATATATAATACATAAACACCTCATGCCTACGCTTGACTGGTTTTGAAAGACCCCCACTTCAATTCAGGTAAGATATGAATAGACCTGTTCTGAAAATAGCAATTATTCGCATTTTCTTGTCGGGACGAGATTGCCTTTTGAAACCGGGATCGAAATTTTTTGAATCAGATCGGTATGCACCCGCACTGTCTCGCTATTCATACAGGAATTTATAATTTTTTCAATTATGTGTTCACCCGTTCGATTTGCCATTAAATGCAAATGGCCAACAGCCAACGCGCCGACACAGTAGGGCGTCGCTATTCAACTTAGTAAGGGAACACTCTATGAATAAACCGGCTCTACAGCTTTGAAAAGGCTATTTGCTGAGAGGTGACAAGAAGAGTTTCGAAATTGACTTCATATTTACTCAATGGCTGGTTCCCGAAAAATCAGACGGTGGTTATACTGTGCACTATAAACAGTTTGATAAGAAACTAACAAGTAATATCTAACACACAGACGTACACACAAACAAACACACTTACAAACAGACGCGCACACAAACAAACAAACAAACACACAATCAAACAGACGTACACACACACACACACACACACACACAAACAGATGTACACACACAAACACACAAACACACACACACACACACGCACTTACAGACACTCATGTCAGTACAATTTTATCGTAAGCATGAGCTGCCAGGTGGTGTCACGGTTGATCGCCTTTTGTGTTGCCTCACGCCGCGGCCGCATTCCATTCCTTTTCAATTCAGACACGAGCCGCATTTTGAAAAGACTCTCACCCGTCTTTATGGCCTTTATAGCTATACCCTTTCAAATCGCTAAGTTGTGTCAAAGATCAACAGGGGGACATATTACTTTTCAAAAGAGGGGGATCATTTACAAAACGGTTCTACATGTGAGGGCTTAATGTACTCATGTCTGGTTTACTGACAAAGAAACAAATGTGTTTATAAATTATCTTTTTTAATTGCATTATAAAATGAACACAGATGAAATATTATTATTAAATGATATTGGCGCTGTAGAAAAAATAGACTTAGATTCGAAAAGGGAACGACTTTTATCTGTAGTGGTTTCTGGTCATTCGAAATCTTATCTTGGGAAGCTATATTCAACTGAAGATATACTATCCCTCACGGCTGCTGATTTATTTAAACTTCATTTTAAATATGAACAACACATGGCTTCACTAATGACCCGTGATTTGAGCAAATCAATTGTCTGCTTATATTCAAAAGCTGTGAGTTACGCTCTCCCTGTAGACATTGAAAATCTCACAAATGACCTCGAGAGTAACCCCATTGTAACGAGTGCAATTGGTAAATTAGCTTGCCTTTTATTCTACAGATTTGGTAATTTGCTGGCTCCTCTGGTAACATTAATTGTAACTAGCAGCCATGTAGATTTTACGAAATTAAATTTTTTTGTTGATAAAAATGGACGACCAACAGACGACCCCCCAAACGACCCCACAGATGAACCCTGCCCCAGACCCTGCCAAGACCCCGATTCACACAGTGACAAAAATTAAAAATGAAGGCAGAATTCAGGCAGGTAAACGTTTAGCTGAATGGAACAAGCAGAAAAAGTTACAGCTACAGGCGCTAACAGAAAAGGCTCATGTAAGTGACCCGCCGTCAACACCGCCGGTAGGACCGGTAGGACCGTCAGGACTGGCACCCCTGTCACACCCACATCAAAGTGAAAGACCTTCAACCCAGTCTAATTCTGAAACAGCAAGATATGCAGTTGCCGCATTTGTTGTCGGATCTGGTTTTGTAGCTTACCAATTATACAAAAAATACAAGCCACACACTCGTACAGTGACCAAAAAATTAAACACTCCATCATCAAAAACAGAAGTCTCCACATTACTAACAATACCCAAAGTTGTTGACCCATTTATCATGCAGTAATAAATTTATTATTTTAATTTTTTCTTGCCTAAGAAATGAATGACTCAAAGAATTTAATGAATCTTGTGTATCACTCTGCAGTAATCAGTGCATTAGCAGTAACGTTTTCTATGCTGGGAAAAAATCTACTCAAAATGAAATCACCAGACCTCAGTAGACTCGATTTCGAAGACAGCGCTAAGCTAATTGTAGTTGTAACAGCGTCAATCGCCACGAAAGACCTTCTTGTTAAACAGGGAATTATTCCCGAAAATGTTTCTATGTAAATAAAAATAATATGGCGACGATAGCTATTATGGTGGGAGGAGCGATGGTCAACGCTCTGGCGTTTAGCGGCTCTAATTATCTCTTTTCTAAAATGGGTAGAGAACAATCTGCAGAAGAAATAAAGCGTCATAATGAAGCGTCAGAAAAATTAGCACAGGCAGAACAGGATTACGAAAAGAATAGAATTGAGAAACTTGATTTCATCAATGAAAAACTCAGGCTTGAAGGTCACGCACAACATACGTTTTCAAATACAGACGACGCAATCCGTGAGTATTTTTTAGTCACGGGTGAAGACATGTCTATCCCAAAACCGAAACTAAGTGACTACTATCAACCAAGCCCAGAACAAAGAAACGGGGAGATAATCTTTGTTCTAGTGGGAATGATATTTGTTTATTTTACTGGAGTTTTCATTGCTAGAAAAAATGGCAGCCGAAAATAAACTATCGAAAATATATTACTCACCATCAGGGTATTATAAAGGAGCAACCGCTATTCAGAAATTACATGCCGCTGTGGGCGGAGATATAACACTCAATCAAGTCAAGCAATGGTTACAGAGACAGGCAATTTGGCAGATATATTTACCTGCTCCAAGAAAGATAACGAGACCTCATTTTGAGAACACAACACCTAATGACACGCACCAAATGGACCTCCTGTTTCTTCCGCATGACACAATAAGAAAGAAACGATACAAGTACGCATTAACTGTTGTAGACATTGCTTCAAGGTACAAAGACGCTGAACCCATATCTGACAAAACAGCCAGTACAGTTGCTACTGCTTTATCAAAAATATATAGTCGTGGCCCTTTAAGATACCCCAGACTAGTGCAGGTCGATGACGGATCTGAATTTAAGGGCGCAGTTAATCAGTTATTTGCGAAGCATGGCGTACTGGTCAGACGAGGAATTCCAGGTGTACACAGATCACAGGCAATTGTAGAGAACTTTAACAAACAGTTATCAGAAAGACTTTTCAGTTACCAGTATTCTAAGGAACTCATGCATGACACCCGTAACACGGAGTGGGTACAAAGGTTACCACATGTGATAAAAGCAATGAACAATGAAGGACACCCAAAACCTGCTGATGCTATTAAATTGAAAACAATTACAGAGCCAAAAACAATGTCAACCCCAGCACAGGCACCCG